>JAXCHB010000056.1:1200000-2400000 GCA_036926305.1 Uropetala carovei
AAGTGTATTGCAACCGGAAGTGGGAGGGAATGGAAATCTTTCGGATCCTTTGTAAGTGAGAGAGAGAGAAAGGGCATTCATTATTAGGCAGGTGAGTGAGGTGTTATTTAGAGGCTTCCAAAGTCATAAGGGTGGTTGCCAACGGCAGAGGCAAACAGAGATTTGTATATTCATAATAAGGATTCATTCGTGCGTAATTTTGGAGAGGCGAAAGTCAAGAGGGTTTGCAGAATATTTCGCTTCCGGATGATTTAACTTGCACGAGTCATTTATATAAACTATCGGCCAATCACGCACGAAATATTTCAAGTTCAATATAACAAAATTGTCTAAACATTAAAAAAATATCATTATAGATATGGCAGTTTACCTTTTTTGTATTTACGATAGGAATGGCATTTTTTAGGAAGGAGTTAAGATAAAGCGTCTCGTAATAAGAAAATTGGTCAAAATTCATGATGTAACTGATAAATTAATGTTATACCTTCGTACATAAAGATGTGTAACGTTTATCGTTTGTGACAGCTTCAAAAAATATTTTCGTCCTACTCCTTAAAAGTTTGGGTTTGACAGTGGTATTTTGTTCGACTAAATAAATTTAATAAATATTTTTAATAAAGGACCTTTTTTATTAATTTTGCACTTTCTGCACAAAAGGATATTCGTCCTTTTAAAATCAGATTCTATACCAACGAAGAAACTCCTTGATAGTACCTAGTTTACTCTCCCGTTCAATTCAACATACGCGCTCACCATACGGCAAACTAATTTCCCCTTCGACAAATCCTCATTATTATTGCGCCGTGAAAATTCTGCTCAGACTCTCTCGGAGATGTAAAGCAAACATTTTTCGAGCACTCCCTAAAAGCGTGTCGGAAATTTTTATGAATGGAATGAGAGATAAAAAGAGAAAGAAGTGAAGAGACTTGAGACTGCTGTCCAATGCAAAAAACAGCAGAGAGTATAGGGGGGGGGGAATTCAAACCCCTTTCAAAGAGCCTCCGTTGAGCACAACTAAGGCTTCTTTCGTCCATTCTGCCTCCCTTCTTCAGCAGGTGTAACTTAGACGATGTTGTTTTTTTTCCTTTGCCTTCACTCGACTTCCTCCCTTTCTCTCTCTCTCCCCTCGGGCCAACTCCAACTCCCTCCCACTCTGCCTCGTCCTTCCTTCCTCCCTCGCAAGACTTTCGGCTTCTTCGTAAGGTACGCGCGCGTCTCATGCGAATCCTCGAAAGGGAACGGCTTCTTTCCTATGCCAACCATGCGCCGTGCACCGCACCCTAACCTCCTCCTCCTCCTCTCCCTCTCTTCCTTGCACTCTTTCGCCGGATCCTCCCCCTCCCTCTCTCTCTCTCAATCTCTCTCTCTCTCCCTCCTCCCTTCTTGCTCCTTATAAGGCCGTGTCTCGAGACTCCTCCAGATGCGACTGCCTCCCTCTCTCTATGCAAGGCGAATCCGCCATCGTCCCGGAGGGCGATCAAAGGGGAAAAAAAAGTCAAGGAGACGACGGAGTGAAGAGGATGGGGAAGAGAGAGAGAGAGAGAGGAAGGTGGGAAGAAAGAGGGACGAAGGAAAGCGTGCTGCGACGAGAAACGAGATATAAATATCGTCGGTTTTTTGTCGAGGTGGAGAGTCATATGGTCATCTTTTGAGGTGAAATATTACGCCGAGGGTAAACCTAGGGGTGCGTGCGTGTCAGGAAATATTGAGGATCGCAATTTCTCTTCGGGAATCAAAGTTTGTAATAACACGATTATGGTAAACGTTATAAAACTCTGTAGACACGTATTTACCAAAAGGGGGGAATTGGGAATGAAAAATTATTTCAATTTATTAGCCTATTTCTTCATAGAAGTCTGATGGTTAATACATTACTGAGAGGTAGTTTTGGCCGATTTGGAAAATACACAAAAACGGAAATTTATAGCTATATTTTGAAGTTGCCGACATTTATAAACATGGGCTGCTCTGACAATTTCATCCATTTATCCTCTGCGAAATATGCCGATTCGTTGAATCCAGTCCTTTTCCGGCCGGACCTCTTAGTAATTGAACCAAGTAACTCTTGTGGCCATAAATGGAGTGGGTGAACCATATGCGTATTTAAATTGTTAAGTAACACTTCTAATTGGTAAATCGCCTATCCTTGATTCAAAATCGTTTTTTATTTTCCTAAAAAAATATGCTTAAAAACCTTACTGTGTTCTGCATATTATTCATGTCTAACTCCTATGACACTTCGTGTTATCGTTTTGTGCGTTTACAGCCCTGAAATTTAAACGGAAGTATATATTAGGACAAAAATAATAAACTAAAACTTTTGCCCTAAATTATTTTAACAGCCAATTCTGTTTATGTAACTTTATCCTCGTACGTATAAAAATAATGAAAATATTCTCATGCCGAAAATGAAACTGTATACCACTAACTCAACAGTGAAAGTAGCATAAACCATCCTTTTATCATTCCATACACCCTCGTTAAAAATTTTATGATAAGAACTTTTATTTATGCGATCGTAAAGATGTTATGTTGAATAAGCGGTAGCTACCGAGCCAATTGGTCATTAATATTTTACTGCTAGAAAAATATTATCTAGAGAGAAGATAGACTCTAAAACATACCATTCGCCAAAAAAATGTGCTGAAGACACTTTGGCGGAATTCCGAGACGTAATCGACGCGACGAAATTATAGAATAAGAGGAAAAAATACTTAAAAGGGAATTATAAAATAAATAAAGTATGGATCTTTTCTTCAAAATGTAGCTTGAGGGCAAATATTTATCCTCTTTTTTAACGAGCGCTAAAAGTTCTAGCTTATGAAGTTAATAATATTTCCGATAGGTTAAAAAAAAGATTTTCACTTAGTTCTAGGTAGACAAGAGTAGTTTTTCCTCGACCATGAATTAGCGAGATTAGAATGGAAGGCAGATCTCTGAGCACTTTCATTTATCAACAACAACGCCAAAGACCAAAGAGGAAAGATCACCAGGTCCTCGAAGCAAAGGTAGGTTTGCAGAATACAACGATAGCAATCACTGATTCACATCGGGTATTTAAAAAATTTCATCTATCACAGAATCTATTGATAGTTTATGCAATAATTTCTGCGAAGGTCAACAAAGGTACAAACATCGTAGAATGCGAATTAATTAAAATCATTTACTTTCAATGTGAAAAAAATTGTTTAGTAGGCATAATTAATATTTTATGTACAAAAATTCCACGCTCTTAATTTCATGAAAATCATAAATATCTAAATGCAACTTTCAAGAAACACACTACAATCTAAAGACATTTTAAGAAGTCTGATGCAAGTTTTCCCTAAGGCCAGCCGCTTGCATAAATTCCAAGGCAAGGGATGATGGCGCGTGGGATGCCACAGAGTCACGCGAAGGTACTGAGCATTCCAACGAGGGAGATGTATGCGAGGAGGAGATGGACAGACGAACGTATGCTGAAGATTAATTACGTACTTCGAGGGGAGGCAGTCGTTAGAAAAGTTAAACTGCACGTCCAGGTGTCATCCGGGAAGTTTACTACGAATGAGTGCCTATGATCCAAGAGGTTTACATTTTTATATACCCTTCGTATAAGGCAGAACATCTTTTAAAAACTTACAAAAAATCAGACGCACGACAAACATAAAACTCGTCCTCGAGACAACAAAATATATCAAATCTATTTTATATCAAAAATTAAAACGCACCGTGAAATACAATTCTTATGGATGTCTGTCAGCGTTATCGTTATCTAATGTCAAAGAGCGCAATAATTTTTATTTTAGGCCGTAAAACATTTTCCAGACATAATTTAATAAAGCAGTAAACTACTTTTCCCTAAGAATAAGTGCGTCGATAGGAAATGCATTAAATAGAATCAATGAAATTTATTTCTGGTTCATATTTTTTACGGGTTATCTTTTTGATGGTGAGAAATTTTTTAAACCGATGTACGCGTTCACTTTTTTAAATAGACAAAAATAGAAAACAAATTCGCTAAAAATTGTTTTGCTCGCACGTTATTCTTTCGGGTTTAAATGAAACTAACCAGATTAAGCTCAAATTTCTGCGTTCCGAAACGAGTAAAAAAGAGAGCACTTTGTAATAATTTCACTTAAAATAATTATAATGCGACCTAGGATTATTTACACTGACCTGATCTGATTGTGTTGCAATGTAACGAAACACAGTTCGCAATGAAATTATTTTAAGTAAAATAATTACAGAGTTTTTCCTTCTTTCCTTGTAACCATCAAATTCAATCGAAACTTTTATCATAGCGTTGTGATATTATATAATTTGGCTTGAAAATTACAGTCACAAGATGGAGCGCATATCATGTTAATTATAAAGAACATTTATGTTTAATCAGGGTGATTATGAGAAGATCATGCGAGACTACGGGAAGTGAATGTTAGCTGAGAGCGATGGTTGAAGGAACTCGAAGTATCAAGAAATTCATCAAGGACTCGCACCGAATCAACTTCAACCTACGTGCAGGCAGATACGTATATAAGAAAAAACTCAATATTAAGACTTTCTACGATACGCTAAATGCAGGAAATTTGAATTTTAGATTAGTGTTTCTTTTTCAATTCCTTAACTTTAAGAAAAATTAACTAGTAATGTATTTATTATATTTTTTTGGCCGTGCAAAATTTCGGAGTCTTCTTTCATCCAACTCACTATAGAGCAGTGAAACAGATGAAATAAAGAGAGTCACATTGCCTTTCACACTTGGGATACGACATCGATCACTCCACTAAGTGGATGTGCCTATCTGCCAGTGTCAATAATCATGTAACAAATAAAAAGGTGAAGCAACATTATCGCTGTTTGTTATCTAGCTAACGTTACATAACACTGATAATAGTTGGCCTCAATTAGCTTCCTTAAAGTGGGTTATTGAAGTTCAACGCTTTGAAAATAAAAGCGTGTGCGGTTTATCGACTGAATACATGGATTTCGTATTGTATACTAATTCACACATCGGAAATACCGGATCGGATAAGCTTTATCATTAAACGCCGGGAAAAAGGAATCATTACGCTTAGAAAATTTCTGTTTGGTCCTCTAATTTAAACTGCCTAACGAAAAAATAGTTTTTATCGATGAATATAGCCCCAAATATGGCGTTCGTCGTAAAGCCATTCTAAATCGTCGGCCTAATTTGTTAAATTTCAGCTATCTTATTAATTCCTCCTTAGATACATCCAGTTCAATTCACGTAATGGCCTCAACAGAGGATGGAAAAGTAGCCTAGCAAGAGAACATTTGGTCTAATCGGAGAAAAGAAAAAGAGGGCAGCGTTAAATGTTATCGGAGGGGAGGAAGGCTCCTCGTCTGCCGCCGCCTCGAGATATCCCTTCCGTCCTTCACTAATAATTCGTCCAATACCAAAACCCACCCTCCCACCTAAGGTGCGGAAAGGTCAGGCAGCGGCGGGAGGAGTCGGCAGGGTGTTAATCAGGAAAGAGTTATGTGTGCACCCTTCGAGGGGTTTTTTGGGGTAGGGTCGGAAAGGGTTCGGGAAAAGAAGAAAAGGATACTCTTTTTCCACCTTATGAAAGGGGAGAGAGAGAGAGAGACAGATAGAGAAAAGAAAAAAATAGAGTGGATCCCTTTAAGAGAACACCACAAGACGCTATAATCGGAAGTTTAGGAACTCAATCAGAAAGGTCGAGCGGACGCTCTTTCGGTATATCCTTCCCCTGCCTCGTTTGGTATAGTCCCTGAAAAGTTCATGGCAACGTTGAGAGGAGGTGGAGTGAGGGAGGGAGCACGAGGGAGGGAATGCGAGGGTGGGAAAGAGGGCGAGGGAAGTAGATGGGAAGGTGAAATAGAGGAGGCGAGGCTCTCTTTTCCCTCCCTTGAATTTATTGCTGCCTAAGCGAAGGATTGAGCCACCGCCCCGCTAATCTATTCCTTTGGAATAGGATGACTGAAAGAGTGGGGAACTGTAAGACGGCGAGCGGAGGAAGAAAGTAAGTAAAGGAAGCCGATCGCACGGAACGAGATACTAGTTCACTCTTTAAAGCTGAGCTATTGTTAAACTTATTTCTAACGCGAAGTAATAGTTAACTATTTTGACTTATACTGTACGCAAAAGAAGAATTAACGGTGAAACTAATAAATTAGGCTAAATTTTCTTAAACTGATTCATTCCTAAACAAGAAAAGAAAGCATACTATGTAATAATTTCGCTTTAAGAAAAAAAACTTTACTTATCAGATGAAGTATTAAGAATTAGCATGCCCGTTCGCCTAGATGGGATAAATTTAAATACTTATTATGTTCCCAAAGCTTGTTAGCAGAAGGATATCAAACGTCTAATCATAAATTTACGTGCAGTAATATTAGGTCAACGATTTCAAGTATAAATTACTTTATTTGAAACTTAAATGTTTCACGAGGCAGGAATTATAAAACCTTGCAATAATCCTTTGAAATAGAAAAAACTTATTGTTAAGGGATAAATTCAATCAGTAAAGCTGACTTTATAATTTGATCTCCCCTTTAAGACCACTATATGGCAAAAATGAGAAAAAGCATAAAGTCTGCGACAATTTTGGAGATGTCTCATAAAATCATCCACTATTTGATAACAAATGCGACTTTGAAAGCGATGAGGTAATATAAAAACGAATGAGAAAACCACTTGGATGTACACACGAATGCAATTGCAGGCATAGAAAAGGAAGTGCGGAAACTATAAAGGGAGAGGAATCGCGGCTGGGATCCCACATTCGGGGTTGCGTCCCTTTCACCGCCTTCGAAACAGAGGAGAGAAAAAAAGAGAGAGAAAGGCCGATGGGCAGTGATGCCGATGAAGCGGAGAGCTCGATGGCGATTAATGGCTCGCATTCCATAGGAAAGAGTTAACATGGACCGCCCTCTGCTTTTCTTAAACCTCAGAGCGCCGCTCTCGGAATCCTTTCCGCTACGCAAAACAGAGATGGAGCCCTTCTTCGTGATGAGACTTCCGTTAGAGGGAACTTTTAATGGTCTTCCCAGCCATGTGATACTCCGATATGATAGCTATGTATGCGCGGCGGGGCTGTTATTTACGATCTCGTGAGAAGATTCCGCGGAAATGTAACGCCAGTCGGGAGGAGAGCGATTTTGATCTCTTAAGATAGGAAATATGAATCTGGCTCAAACATTACATTCGCAGGACAGACCGATGAACCCTAGCATGTAATTTAAAATTTGTAAATATGCATTATCCACAACTTCCTTAAAATTACTGGAATTAGAAACCCTTAACGTCAATTATTGGATGAGAAATTTGTAAATTCAATGACTAGTCGTATTATTTTCAATTTCTTTAAATTAGTAGCTAATAATGCAAGCATCAAATAATAATTAAGGCGAATAAAAAATATCTGAAGAAAGACTCGCCCATTTTTCGTATACAATGTAGTATTTTAGTTGGATAAACTCTTACATTAAACTATAAAATAAAAACATATCTAACTTAATTTAAAAGATAATATAAGACAGTTTTCTCTCATATCAAGACAACATTTCCTCTGAAAATGTACTCCGACGCAGGATAACCAGTAATATCACTCACAAAAATCTTTTAAGGCAACCTTAATTATCTTTGTGGTGAAAAAATGAGAATCTCGTTAAATTGATAGCGGGGTGAGCGTATGTATACCGGTACGAAGTTTTCTTCCACGGAGATTCTTAACATACATAAAGGATATCTGCTTCAATCAGGATTTTGGAAGATGACACTGTCGCACAAAGAGAAGTAAACAACCAGGATGGCCATCAGTCCAGGAAGATTTAAAAGCTGTTGCCACGCGGTGCAAATAATGTAAATTCGAAATTAATTACCATAAACGTTATGTCGTAAATTTATGAAAAGGCAAGAACATAGACACCGATTTCGAGTATAAAATCGACGGACTGAATACCACGTAACTATGTTAAATATTTGGAAGTCACAATTTTTCGCGATATTTCGTGGGATATATGTATATTTGTAGGCTGAAAACTACGGAATATTGCATAAAAAGTTACAGGAACGGTTTATTTATTATTTGCTAGACCACAGGTCGTGTACGCCTCAAGTATTTGGGATCAGCATGAGAAGGACTACATACTTGAGTTAGAAAAGAGTCCACCGCAGAGCAGCCAGATTCGTAAAACAAATGTATGATCATAAGCAAAGTGTAAACCACGTTATAAAAGGATTTCAGCTGGGGATCTCTGGAGGATTCACTGAACGCAAGTTAAAGGCTTCTGGAGAAATATAGGTGGGAAGGTTTGGCAGAGGATTCGAAGTAGTTTAAGCACCAACTTACATAGGCATAAACGATCATGGCGATATAATAGATGGAATCAATTTTTACCGAGGTTCGTTTTTCTCCTAGGACAATTCGAGATCATAACAATTGAGTCAAAGTTGCGAGAGAAAAATTTTAGTGATGTTTAGTGCATTGCATCCCCTTAAAACCCATCACTTTAGTTATTTGCAGGGTAACATGTAAATGCAGAAAGGCGATTACGCTTTTAATTGCTACTCACAAGTACCCCATCCTAAAAGGCCGCAAGTGCAATTTATAGGCCAACAATGAGTGAATTACTTTTTAAAGGGTCGAAATTGGGTCGATGCGTTGTTCTAATGCATAATTTTCAAAGTTAATAAATATTAGTTTTTTAAGTGTATCATCATTAAAGTTGATGAATGTACGCTTTTTATGAAGGGTGATAAATATTCTAATCTGTAATAACAAATAGCCCGCTGCGGTATGTTGACACAGCGTCGCTGCCTGCCGTACACTCAAAGATTGATCGAAATCACATTCTTTAAGTTCCAAACTGCTGCACAACTTAACCGACCCCTTTTATAGCCGACGATCGGATGAAATATATTCGACATTTTACCATTCCTTTCCACGACACGAATACTAGAATGCCGTCCCTAGTTACGGAGTCAAGCTTTATGGCCCTGCTAGATTTCCAGCACGTGTTTCTTTTGGGGTGGACACATGAGACCATGCATTTTATCCCTTTATGGACCTATCCCTCTTTCCAGAATCCCCATGCTCCTCTTTCTCCCCTTCCCCCTTTTTCCCCTGGCAGCGAAGCGGTATACCACTCTTCAAAAGGATCCAACTGCCCCTAACCGAGTTAATGACGCTTCCATTGATATCCACGCCACTATCCCGACCGGAGCGTGCGTTTGTGTGCGTGAATTCTAATTGCATTCATTGTGAGCTTGCCTCTGGCGTTGAAAAAAAGGTCCCTCATCGCCAGCATGACGGCGTTCATTAGTGGATGCGAACTTAAAGGTATTAGAGATTCGTTTGTGTGAGTGGTGTGTTTCCCTCCGAATCCCGGTAGAGGACCTTCGCCACGCCCTCTCTCGAGAGGAGTCACGGGTATCAAGAGCGTTGAAAGAATCCAGGGTAGAGAAAGGGCTTTTCCGTTCTTCACACCGTTTGTATCCTTCCAGTTATAAATCACAATCCGCTGCTCCTGAGGGCGGGGCGGAAGGGGGGGCTGGCGGCGGCGCAGCCACTTCACGGCATTCGGCTCGTCCCCCTACCCCTTCCTCCCTCCCCTCTCCCGCCCCTGATGGACCAAATGCTGTGAAGGGCGTGGAAGGGTTTATAATGGACCGAGACGTCCATTCCGTGTACCTACGAAAAGTTTTCATGTCACAACATTTGGGAGTTATCCAAGGAACGTGTTCGTTATATAAAAAAAGTTCGGGTGATGGCTATTACGAGGGCCTATTCATGCTCCGAAGTGATTATTTCAGAGCGAAGTGGGTGTTTTTTTTTTAGAAAAAAGAGGGATTTTAAATTCACCTCGCGATATTTGGTTCAAACTGAGGAAAGGAAGAAAGAATTGGCGTAATTTAAATTCCCTCTGGCACTAAAAGATTCACACGTGGAGGAATTTACGTTGATTGATCTATAGAAAGCATTCCTACACCAGAAAAAATCATTAGACTGTACAATGAACGTGGTAGTAATGAAGGCTTTAAATTTTGGAAGAAACTCTTTCCGCCATTTCAAAAATAATTTTAAAAATCTAAAATTCATCATGAGTGGAATTTGGACTAATATTTTCACTGCAAGGGAATTTTGAAATCTCGAACAAACTGTTCATATTATCTCTACAGACGCGAAAATATAAAACAGACATAAATATTACGGAGCAAAAATAAAACAAAACTGGCATAGGATGATAAGAGGGCACATATGAACCAATGATGAAACGCCTCTTTTAGCGATCAAGGCCAACTGTTGGCGGCAGTTTGGGATCGAGGGCCTTTTATTTCCAAAATGCCGAGCCATTATTCTTAAGGGCATTAATTGCTGGCGACAACGTGCCATCAATCTCCGCTCAAAAAGAGGTAATCGCCAGGAACCACTCCCGCGAGCAAACAAAACACTACGGGAAGTGCGTGGAATCGGTCTTAAAAGGCCAACGTAATGATAATAATATCGCCGCAAAGGTAGCGGAATCATCGTCCTTTAGGCGTGACGCAACAACGTTTCTAACTCGGGAGGTCCCATCTCATCAGAAATGGCCCAAATTCCGACAAGGCCACCGGAAGAGATGGGTCGATATATCGATCCAAAAACGTTCGTGGTATTCTTTTCCATTCCCGGCCGGTGACTCCACCCCTCCTGATGGATGGCCCTCCTGATGGGAGGAGGAAAAGGACGCCACTTTCCGACGATTGCGGTTATAAATCGGGATTTAAAAAAAAATAAAATACCTTCCGGAAAGAAATTACGTTCACAAATCCTAAGGAAATTCCCTCCTGGACGAAGTAAGGCGAAATGATACGAAGAGACCTAACAAGGGCGCATTTCCGTTGAAGTACCTAATGTTGCAATTCTATAGCGATGAAAATTAAGATTGCGTACGAGCTTTTCCGTATCAACATTTTATTATGCTAATATATACTTTGGCGACAATTTCTCCAAATCGTATACCGTTCAAATCACCTTCAGTCTTGTGCTTATATTTGGCGAAGAAATGTTATTTGAAAGTAAAAAAATGCATCGCATAAGATCGTATAAAACATTCAATAAAAACCTAAACGTAGTAAAAATTTTCAGTTTAAATTTTTAAAATTTCAGCTAAATTGTTCATCATTCTAGCACAAATAATATGAATATTTTGACGATGATCAAAATGTTAAAAACACTTAAACTGTTACGAATACATAGAAAAAACTCCTTGAATAAATTATCTTTTTGCGCTCAATTAATTCTTTTTTAATGTGGCAACCGGCGATGGTATAACCAGAAATACTCCCTAAACAGCTTTTCTACGATAAAATGAGATTAAACTCATCATAATCACAATCAAATTAATTTCATGATCTTCTCTCAAAACATGCCTGCATATTCATTATATACTTCTTTGGCAAATACCTTTTCACTAGAAACCAGTTGAGCGTAAATTAATTTAGAAATATGAATCAGTGTTATTAAAGTGAACACTCAAAGTAATTACATAGGTCAAGCCCCGATGAAGTATGCTGAAGTATGTTCATGTAAAAAACTTTGCCAATTTAGGATTGATGTAAGGATGATGCAGAATCCCTTTCAAGGGACGTTTACGTTTTTTCTCTCCGTGAAATGAATCGACGCGATAGCTTAAGTGGATAATGGTAGCAAAAACTTCTTTCCATCAATTTTTGCGGTCGCTATTTTCCCTTAGTGGATGAAACAGACACGGCTATAAATTTACGGAATGGCTGCAATTACTATAGCTAGATCGATCGTAAACATTTCGGATGAAGCTCCATTAATATAATCTGGAATTCGAAGTAATTTAAAAGATATCCTTTGACTGGCATTTTCTATAGGTACCAAACCAAATCTTTGCGGTTCTCGTTTTTATTATATACGTCACCTTACAACTTCAAACGGTTCGCCCTTAGTTCTCAAACGAAGGAAAGGAGGACATAAACGGAGATTCGTTTACGATTGGCATTCCACTCTTCGAAAACACCTCCCTTTCTCTCTCTCTCTCTTTGCGGCAGATATTACGACCCATCTTCAAAAACTACTCGAAAGGGAGGTTGGCCCTCAAACAATCCCATCCTCCCTCAATACATCCCTTCCCTAGCGACGGCTAAAACTTCTCCAACAAAAGAAAATCCTTTGAAACCAATGCTGTCCCCTCCTAAAGCCCCCCTGTGGTCTCAGGATCCTCCCTCTCATTCCTCCCTCTTTTACCCACAAAAAAAAGACCTTGTCGTTCACCTATACCGCAACCACCTCTTGGAGTCCTTCATCCCTGCAGACGAAACCAATTTGCACCTTTACCTCGGGTCTCTCACACTACCTGCTCTTCCTGGAAAACACCCAGAGGGACAGCGAGGGGACCACGCAAATGCCGATTTCGTTTTTCCTCCGAGTTTCTATTGAGGCTGAGGGGAATCGAGAGAAGACGAAAACGTTTAAACTTGTGACGACAAGCATCCATTGGAAAACGTCCGAAATAAAAATTATTTAACTTTTTTCGCTTCGAATATACAATGAAGAGGGTATAATATAAAATTTTCGTTTCGCTTTTAATGACGATAGTGCAAGGCAGAGGTACGGTAATTTACGAAACCAATTTCAGTTGCTGCTAGGCCATATACAATTTTCAAAATCTCACGATCAATAGTGATTTGACGATAGTTGTGTTATAAACTGCTCTTATGAGACAATTTCATTTCGTGGCGACGTGCGACAACATGAAACACCTCTTGTGAAGCCGAATTTGTAAACCGATGAAAAGATCGAGCAAAGCGGATTAGCGTTTTGCTAAAAGCATCACCCCTATCGACTTTACGCGGAGAACGGCTGCTTTATAGTCGAAATACGAAAACATTTTATCCAAATGTGTCATTCTTAAGACCATAAGTTGCCTAGATCATCTATTGAACTGAAGCCATAAGACGACAATAATAACTCATTTTTGACCCCAGTAACCTAGTTACAATTGATTTTCATAGAATAGTTACCAACAGGTATATATTTACAATCTTTTTTTTTTAAACTGACAATTTCAACTCGTGTACCAAACCACTCGTCGATTAAAGAACGGATTTTAATTCGTGCACCAAATTGCTCGACAGTAAAATAACGGACATTCTCAAAAAATCGAGGATGTCGAGAGGGATTAACAAAAATAAATACCCAGTGCGTATCACATAGTTTCCTTTCCATTTTTTAAGATTTTAGACCAGAGGTTCCCAACCTTTTTGATGTGGCGAGCACCAAGATGTATCCTAGAATATCGAAAGAACGCCACAACACCTCCGCAAGAGTAGTAATGATAATGAATAAAATCAAACGCCCATCAAAGTTATTCTTAGTGATCTTAAATACGTTTAGAAAGAAATCAATCGAGCAAATTAAATTATTGGTCCTAAGAAATGGGATATTAAGCATTATAGAAGGGCACCATCAAGTTTCCAAAGAGTACAGCGGTGCTCGCGAGGACCAGGTTGGGAACCCTAGTTTTGGATGGCGGCTACCGCAATTAAAACTCTATGTGAGGGCAAATATTAGCACAATAAAAAAACAATATTTTCTGCCAACTCTATAAATGAACCACATCAAAAGACGTGATTCCGCTGGAATGGACTGGATGAGATGGTTTGGGTTAGCATGGCCTGTAGAACGACAGGCGATTCTATCGAGGGTGAAAATTCGGAATGGATCGCTGCCGAGCGAATACACGCGTGCAGCCGAAAAGGGACGCCCATTCGAGGAAAATTACCTCGCAGAGAAAATTGATAGTTACCGATCAGAAGAAAAGGACTAAGGGCCAAAACAGGCACGAATTAAGGACCACCATTGGAGTATAAAAGCCGTCGTCAGGAAGAGAAGATGAAAAAACCGAATGTGAAAAACTTCCATAATTTATAAGCTATTTAATCCCTAATTTCATTTGTACAGCAAATCTCTTTGGATACCAGATTCAGTTTGGGAATTAATCGATTGGGAATTGTCAAAAAATTAATTCAAAAATGAATTGATGTTTCGAAAGATATGCAAATGAACTTGGTGACAGTCGGTGTAACATATTTTCATACGTTTAGTACCTACTGTGGAACGAGCTTATACAACTTCCTACGCTCAACAAAGCGTTATTCCTCTAATATTCAGGGTGATTTCAACGGCCGATGATAAATTCTGAAAAGTTTATGCAGAATTATAGCAATTTTTCCCAAAAACTTTATAATACATTTCGTCTAAATGCTCATTAAGTCTTTATTAGAAATATTGCACATTCATTTAATTGTAAATAAGTATCAAATTTTTAAAAATCGCAGCCATCACTTCCATAAAGATGCTATAATATAATTATTTAAACATTTTTCTGGAGTAATTTCGTGCCAGCGCGGTAGATTCTCCTCATTCATACTGTTAGTAATGTCAGATTATTGTTAAAGAAGAAATTTTACATTAAAATTAATAATATAAATTCTTCATTGAATGAAATTTACTTATGCTTCATGTTTTAGGCTGAAACTAATGAAGGTGTAAAAACACATCCTTGACTGATGTGAGTTAAGATTCTGAGATAGTTTTTAACTGCACAAAAGTCTGAAGATTGTAACGGCGGAGAACAGGAACGCGAAAAATTTGTACTGACAAGAGAAAAATCTCATTGTGGAATACGAAACTTCCGTTAGGAACCTTAGCGCAAAACCTGTTAGCTTCTCAAGTTTCCCCAAAGGTTCTTATTCTGTGAGAGCGGAGCTTTACCCCCGAAGGAGGCGTACCTACGGCTTTCTTTAATGGTTTCACCGGTGAAGGAATACGAGATTTCAAACTGCACGTCCTGCCTGCCTTTTCCATTGTTCTTCGACACAAGGGTGCTTTGTAAAGTTCTTTCCAACCACCCCATTCATGCAAGGAGAACGCGCGGCTGCAAAGATCTCTCTCTCTTTATAACCATTGAGTCATGACTGGAGAGCGGTATCCCTCGAGAAGAGAGAAAGGTCGGGAAGACTGCTGAAAAGTCGGTTCAGAGGACTGTGTCGGAGCTCATTAAAGGAAAAGCTGGGCGCAATAAATCGCATCGAGGGACTCGGATAAGATCAGAATATTGGGTGGACCTCCGTGGAGTGGACCGGTGGGGAATCCAACAAGAGAGTCGGAGGGTTCTCGCGCCACATACTACGTTTATTCTAATATTTCAGACGTAAGTAATTTTGTTCCATGCCATAAAAAGGTAAGAAATAATATAGCGCACGTAGCAGGCCTCATTCGTGAAGACAGTGAATCTGACTTATGACATGACAGAAATAACAAAAGGTGAAGATGATGCGGCGTGACGAAATCCAGATGGTGTTAACTCTTATTCTAATTAGTGTCACCATTGTCACGCATTTTCGTAAACATCAGATGAAAAAACGACCGCATCAGAATTTCGGTCCTACAATAAACTGCATCAAAAGTATGGGTAGGAAGTCCTCATTTATTCTATAATCATTACAATAATGTGTTCGCAGTTCGCTAAAGGCACGAAAAAGTTTTTCCAAAGGATATATTTTTTAACCTGATATATATATTTTACGTACTTTGGTTTAATAAAAAGCCTTTAATTTTTTATCGCATACTTCTGTTAAACAATGCAAAAGTTTTAAATAACTAAGAGTGATGTCCATTCAGCATCAATTAGAATAAGATATATTTTTTAAACCCAGTTAAAAAGTTTTAGGCGAAATTTATTATAAAATCGGTATTTTTAGCTGTATTTGAATTTTTGATTGAGATAGTTTGTCAGCAATACCTTAGATGTGTAAAATAATCACCAATCTGCCAATTATTTTTTCTGGTATATGATTAAATGAAAACTAATTTAAGCCTTGCGAACGCGACATCATTACTCTTCGACAACAATAGACGAATCGAACGCGGGTCTATAATTTTGGAGGGAATCAAAATGTTCCACTGATTTAAAATGTTATTGTTTTAATTTGTAAGATACGTAGAGAAATATGTTCATCCAGAGAATTTCTTTTATTTCCATTTAAGGAATTTATAGTATTTTCAAGCTGCGGGAGATGATAAAGTTGGAAAACGAATATAAATCAAACAAAACAAATTTGAAAGTATATCAGTCATAAGGCTAGGAAAGTTTAAAGATCTTAATATCCCATTTTTCTCTAGTTTATGAAGATAAACATATTGTAACAACTAACTAGAAAAGTAATTCCGGAAAGAACGTGTTGTAAAGAGTAGCATACTCTTCTTCATTATCGAATAAAAAACTTGGTACGTTTTCACATAAAACTGACTAACACCGGTTAAAATCTTAAGCGTCGATTTCAATAAATGTATTTCGCTGAATAAATAGGTATATTATATATGGAACTATACTAATTCTTTCCATTCTGAAATGATAAATTACCAATTCTACATAATTTGCTTCTACACTTATTGACAATAAACGTATTCTTAAATTTATCTTTCCATGTTAGGTGATCGCTATGCATTTATCTATAGTATTTTTTAATTTTAAGTTTTGATAGCATAACTATAGGTTGAAATTTATGCGAATGGTAAGGCATAAATTACAAGATACAATGCTTCAAGTTTCCATTTTTCATCGTCATTTCATACGGATAAAATTACTATAGACTTACCGCGCCTACTGTTAACGAATACCTACGAAACGTTATTTGAAACCTTACCTTCAATATCTTCTGGTCCTTCTGAAGTTCAGCAAACTTAAAATTACTTCTTTGGATAAAATTGCAGATATACTTCACAAACTGTCACGTCAAAGATTGTCCGGTGAAACTGCTAACCAAGTAAGTTTATTTGATCTCATACGACACATTATCACCACAAAACTTAACGCGTAATAGGGCATGTAAGTTATTTATAACACGATTCACAATAACATATAAGAAATTCTAAACCAGTCACAACCGAACCGTTTCGAATATCGTCTGCTACTGACCACTTTCCGGGAAGGCATTCGAAGGTGAGAACGCAGCATCACTAGCGCCGCCAAATAGCGAAGAGCAGAGTTAGTTCAAAGGGTTGTAAATGGTCGCCGGTGAACGTTATAACCGAGACTTGTTGGAAGATGCCAGAGTTTATTTTCAACTCGTGCATCGTTAAACATATCGAATTATGCACACAAACATGCTAATTGTGCTTAACTTGAACATCGTTTGCTTTATAATATCCTTATTCTCGTGAATTTTTGTGGTTTAGTTGGGAAACTGGTCATCAAGACGGAAGTGGAACGTTTTCCTAATTTAGCGGTATATATGTCATTTGAGTTACCATTGTACCTTAAGGCCAAATGCTTTCAATTGTAATTTAAACGAATTAGATCAATTTAAAGTTATTCAGCCTCATATATTTATCTATCGAGTATCGCCGTGACTATTTTTAGTAGGTTTTAATAACTTTAACATGGTTTTCACATATTTATATTTTGTATTTTTCTGAAAAAATCAAGAAACATACATATTGTGTACCCTTTTTTAAAATACGAAACACTAATGAATCATAAGTGCTACATGTCGAACGTATCAGTTTACAATTTGTTCATTTCAATAATTGTATTTCTCGTTTAATATCAATTTAAAGGATGAGGTACAAGAAATAGGAATGAAACGACACTGATGAATGCTTCAAACCAGACGCTTCCACCGAAGATTTTATATGGAATGGGTTTTATTCCAGAATATGTCTTCAGGCTTTGTTCCTTGATGATGGATGATGTTCGAATGGTTTTTCGGCGGCTGTAAAGTAAAATAGTAAATATTAGATATTCTGCTTCTGTTTAAACTGTGCTATGTGCTAATCATCATAGAGCGATTGTTTAATAGAAATAATAACTTGATTGTCCGAATGTAGTCTACAATAATAATATACTTAAATATGTATGACATGAGGAGCACAATCCATATTATCACTATATTAAAGACATTCATACTGTATTTACATGTTACTTAATTCACGTAACAGCAATTACTAAATTTCCTCAATTTGATTTTGGACTGGCTGGTAAGTATTTTAAGTTTTGTGACAGCTTCTTATATGTAATGGAGGCAGAATGATGTGGTACCTGTTGGCAGAAAGTTATTGTGTAATAATTAATATTAACATCCTTCAGTCTGTGTATGGAATGAGGAATTGACAGGAAAAAGTGAAGGGTTATTTTTAATAAAAAATACAGTGAAGGGAGGGTTAGAATTTTGAGAGCAGCAAATGTTGGCTGGCCAGGAGATCTGCTTGATGCATTTACCATAGCCATAACCACATATTTTTGCATGGAAAATAAATTATAAGCTATGCTCTAATTGACCCAGAAAATTATTGCATAGGATTAATGGGACTGAACATTTGCATAGTAAACCAGTTTCAAAATTTCAATAGAAATTATTTTAACTAACTTTCTGATCATAAATATTCCAGAAGCAACTTTTTGCTGTAAGATTTCTATGGAGGTATTTGAAGGTTAAGGAATTGGATTGAGCTTGAGTGAAGTAAGATATTGTTTTCTGCTTTCAGGAAGGGGCTAGAAGTGGGAGGAGATTGTTTGATGTGAAGCTGAAAAAGATTGTCTTATCCTTATTTATATGATGTTTTTTTTGGCACCATTCTGACATTGAATTGATGGCACTGCTTTAAGATTTAAACAAAATGGAAATATTTTCCCCTGCTGTTGTGGAAGCATTGTCAGCATATAGAATTGCATTACTGCTGGAAATAGCCTGAGGCAGGTCATTAATACATATGGTAAACAGTAAGGGACCCAAGATGGAACTTAGAGGAATCCTCAGACTTGACTGTAAGAGGATTAGATTTGACAGAAATAGACCCATTCATTGATCTGTGAGTATATTGAATAATTTTCTGCCTGTTTGATAGGACACTCCAAAGAAGAGTATTACCAATGTTGATTAACTTGTCAAAAAGTATTTCTCGATTAATTCTATCAAATGCCTTGCTAAAGTCAAATTTTTGGAAACTTATTTCTTCAGAAAAATTTTCCAGTATAAAAAACTTGCATTTATTTGAAAGCATATTTTCCTTCCACTTATTTATGTGAATCAATATTTTTAATACAAACATAATTAGTTCGAAAACTAGAAATGCACTCACCAATGAACATCTTAAATATTGCTGATGCCTCCCGTTTTCGAGTTTCAATTACCAATCACTGACTGAAGATATGCAGTATAAACTCGCCCATAATCGTTCAAATAAAGAATAAATTTAGAAATTATTTATTTTGTCGATTTTCATAAATGGTGTATAATAAATGCTTTCTTTAGTTATTTTTGCGTTTAACTTAAAGTTACAATACCGTAATGTGTATGTTAAAATATTTAGTAGCCCACAAGACAATTTACAGAATGAAAGTAGCCCGTGACAAAAAAGTTCTGGCCCCCCTGGCTTAGGGCCTCGCGACTTGAGGGGCCTCCAAATACCACGAAATGTTTTGTAAATAATTCAGTAATATATTTAAGGGGCACGTAAATGCAAAGGATACCTATAGTCATGCTAAAAAATTCTAATAAAATCAATAATGGTTTAAATGTTTAGTAACAAAATGTATTTATGGGGGCCTTATCTTTATCATAGCTTAGGACCTCACGAAGTCTTAATCAGGAACTGCTCATACTTTCTCCCCCTTACTGTGCTTTATCAACTGTGATTCTAGTGTTAATCATTTACTGCCTCAAAATATATTTATAGCTTTCTTGTGCCGTAATGTTTAGAAAAAATATGGTTTTGTATAAATTCCATTAAGTAATGGAAACTTCTTAAAAATTAAGTAATAATTGTGTTAACTTTACATTATGTTAAGGAGGCCAGTCTGAAAATTAACAAGCTAAAAATTTTGCAGAAAGAACTTTTAGTGTTGTACTTGGATATTTTTTTTGCTTTTCACTGAAATTAAAATCTCTGCTCTGAATAAGTCATGGGTAGAGAAATGGGAAAAAGAATGCTTTACAGCAGGGGTGTCCAACCCAAATTAATAGTGGGCCGGATTCAAGATTAAGTCTGACTTCGCGGGCCAAGGTAGAAAAAAATATAATTTTTCCATCTTTTACCTTATATTTATCAAAGAAATTAAAGAAAATTAAATTACGAATAAAATTGTTGCGCAATATAAATATTAATGGGACACTTGACAATTTTTCTGCTTACATAAAAAGTCAATATCAGGTGAAATGTTCGATGTACCAATTCGTAATACACCAGTCAGATGTTCATCTGTTAAACCTAATCGGTTCTTTGTTTTAACATTTTTCATCCTGGAAAAGAACTGTTCACAAGTATATATGCTGCCAAATAAAGACACTTGTTGAAGGGCCAGCTTTGTAAGGTTGGGATAATGTTTAACTTTAACATATTTTTTATAAAACGTTAAAAGATCATTTTCAACGTAGGCCGTTTTCAGGGAACTATTACATTGCAGATCAATTAGTTCTAATTGGAATTTTTCCTCAACATTTTCAACATCAATAGAAAAGGGATTACTAAACACTTTCATAAGTGGCTCATTGTTTCTAAAATCGGTAAATCTTTCTTCAAATTCATTTTTTAAATTTACTAGTGAGAGTGAATATTTTTTTATATTTATTGTTGTCTTTTCCCTTGTCGATAATGTTTTGAAATGAACAAAATTCTTATTAACCAATTTATTTTGTGGCAGATTCAACTTTTTAACGAATGCTTGAATATTTTCAAATTGCTGATTAACAAGCCAGTCTTTCCCTTGAAGTTTCAAATTTAGGTCAGCAAGATATTTTGTCATGTCCACAAAAAATGCCAAATCATTTATCCACTCGGATTCTTCTAAATAACTAACATCCTTTCCCTTGATTTTCATGAATGTTTTTATTTCTCCTAGTGGTGACCAGAATCGTTCTAATGTCGCCGCTCCACTGAGCCAACGAACGTGACTATAATAAATTACATCATCGTGTTCTGATCCAACCTCAGAAAGAAAGTTTTTGAATTGTCTGTGGTTGAGGCCTTTTGATCGTATGAAATTTACGATTTTAACAACTTTTTCTATTATATGTTTCATTCCTAATATTTTTTAACACAGTTGCCCCTGGTGAATTATACAATGATGTTTAATGATTTCGTGTAAAATTTCAATGCTCATTAAGCTCACAAAACCCTTTTGCTTTGCTGTCATCGCTGGGGCACCATAAAGAACGACTGCTGTCCAACAATATTTCTTCTTAATGAATTCACTCGATCGATTCTAATTTCACCTTTCAATTTGCTATACTCTCTAGCGTGCTTTGCTAAATAATGTCGCTTGATATTATATTCCTTGCATACTGAAATTTTTTCTTGACATATAAGACATATGATGTTTGCATTTTGTTCAATCACAAAAAAATCTTCAGTCCAGCTGCCCTTGAACACGCGACATTCTGCGTCAATTTTAGGTTTCTTTCAGCCATCATTATTAAGGATTAATAGCTTCAATGTATCCATTCTGTAATTATAATTATAATTAACCGGGATAAAGACAAATAAGCAGCAATGGGTAATATTATATTAATAAAACCATACCCACGCGACAACGCAACCGACACTGTCAAACTGGCACTGCACGTTCATTGTCCTGTTGTCCACATCACTAAGGTCGATATATCGATATATATCGGTGATATATTTTTACTTCTTTATCAGACAAATATTATTAGGTAGTTTGTTATTTTGAAATATATTTTTAAATTCAATTCAACAAAAATATGAATATAAATAAGAGATTTTTTCTAGCGACTAGTAGGCCGGATTGAACAGCTTCGAGGGCCAGATTGTGGCCCGTGGGCCGTATGTTGGACAACCCTGCTTTACAGTGTAATATTTGAATTACTCAGATTTTGTTACTCACAGAGATTTAGCCCTCAGCTGCTGGTGGAGCTTCTGCAGGAGGTGCTTCAGCAGGTGCAGCTTCAGCGGGAGCAGGTGCAGGAGTTTCTGCTGGTGCACCTTCGGCTGGTGGAGCAGCTGCTGGTGCTGCACCCTCTGCTGGTGGAGCAGTGCCTTCTGCTGGTGGTGCTGCACCTTCAGATGGTGGAGCTGGTGCTGCACCTTCTGCTGGAGGAGCAGCACCTTCTGCTGGTGGAGCAGCACCCTCAGCTGGAGGAGCTGCACCTTCTGCCGGTGGTGCAGCACCCTCTGCCGGTGGTGCAGCACCTTCTGCTGGTGGTGCGGTTCCATCTGCAGGTGGAGCGGCTCCTTCAGCTGGTGGAGCGGCACCTTCTGCTGGTGGTGCAGCACCTTCTGCTGGTGGTGCAGCTCCCTCTGCAGGTGGTGCAGTACCCTCTGCCGGTGGTGCTCCTTCTGCTGGTGGTGCTCCCTCTGCTGGAGGTGCTCCCTCTGCTGGAGGTGCTCCTTCAGCTGGAGGTGCTCCCTCTGCTGGTGGTGCAGTACCCTCTGCAGGTGGTACTCCCTCTGCTGGTGGAGCTCCCTCTGCTGGAGGTGCTCCCTCTGCTGGAGGTACTCCTTCTGCTGGTGGTGCTCCTTCTGCTGGAGGTGCTCCCTCTGCTGGTGGTGCACCTTCAGCTGGTGGTGCTCCCTCGGCAGGTGGTGCTCCCTCGGCAGGTGGTGCTCCCTCGGCAGGTGGTGCTCCTTCTGCAGATGCACCTTCTGCTGGAGGTGCTCCTTCTGCAGGTTCACCTTCTGCTGGAGGTGCTTCTCCTTCTGCTGGTGGAGCACCTTCAGCTGGTGCCTCACCTTCTGGATGTTGTTCTTCTTCTCCCTACAGGATTGGAATGCTGTGTCAATATATCTGAATGGTTAACATCTGAATTTTAGAAATAACACTAATTAAAGAAGTATTAGCCTTTAATCATAATTGTTATAAATTTCTCCATCAAAATTAATCACTGTTATCAACATTTTATAATTGATTTATTTTATTAGCATAATGAGCATAAAACATTTCAATCAATTTTTATTATATTCTATTATAGAAAATATATATTTATTATATACTTTACTGCTTGAATGTTTTTTACAAAGAAAAACTTTCCAGTAATGCAGAGGATCCTTTTCTTAAATTCTCTAACTTAAATTTTCCATAACATAATTAAAAGATCTTTTTTGTGGTTTGGCACCACCCAGTGGTCCAGTCCTAGGTTTAAATTGTGTTTACTTTCACTTATTTTAATTTCTAGGTGTTCGTAAATTTAATCACAAGAACATGTTGAAAGTTCTTAAATATCTGGCATAATAAATTTATCTCTAAATATTTAACATGTGTAAGCATTTTCAATTAATATTAATGCATATTTTGAGATTTCATTATAAATTAACATTTCTGCCCATGGAATTTTTTTGTTTTCACATGGTGTATTTGGTATCCTGATGTGTCGTAAACATTAATTTATACCAGGACATGGTAGGTTTTAATAGATACTATTGGATTTTATATAAACTGCTTGTGCTCATTTTCCTGTGTGTATGTATTGATCATGACATACGTATAACTTCATTTTATCGAAAGGTTGCCTGTAGTAAAATGTTTTTCCTTTTTATTCTTGTAAAATTTTCCTTATTTTTATAGTGAAAGTTATAAACTGACATCCTCTTTACTTTCTCATATACGAAGTATATTGAGAAAGTATTGTTATAAAAAAATTCGACCTCGAGATTTTTACGAAAATATATGTTTTAGGTGTCGCTGAATCTGAAAAAGTGGTTTTCGCAATGCTGTCTGTCTGTTACTGGCTCTGGAGCCTAAATGGTAGAGTGAAAATGTATGTAACCACATACTTAGGCATTTTATCATACTGAGAAGAGTATATGAAAAAATGGTTGACATTGCTCAATAATTAACGGAAGTTTATTCTACGCATTTTTAACATCAATCTGATTTTCTCAAAAACAGCTCTAACGATTTTGTTCAAATTTCGTACAGTTACTTAAGTATACGTCTGCAATAAGACTACATATTTCATTTTTGTCAATGAATGGATATAAGGCTAGTTTCAATACTAGAGATTTTGATTACTCTGGGTTTGTATCTTTGTGCAACTATTTAACATTCGGGATCTCTACCTGTATTTCTATTTTCTGAAAATATTAACTGAATATTTTTTTGAAAAAATAAAACAGTGTAATGTTTTTTTTTTAGTATATCATTAATATTATTTCATGCCTTTGATATCCAGAGGGGCAGCAAATTTTTACCTCAGTTACACATTTTTAACTGAAATGCTCTGGGTATGAACAAGGGCCTACCATAAAATGTGGGAGGTCCCCACAGCAAATAATATGCCCCCCCCCCCCCCCCCCCCATGGCTACCTTCATCAGTACAGTTTGAATGATTGGGGGCACCTGGGTATGAAGGTAATTTATTTAATTTCTGAACTAGTATAAGTATTGTCAAAATTAGACAAAATTTGAGCGTGGGATTACTATTTAAATTGATCACTGAAAAATGAAAACAAATGAGGGTGATGTGTGATGTAATGCGTCTTATTATTTCCATCTATTTAAACTTGTTGCAGGCAGTTGAAGGTTATTATAAATTTTTCAATTAGCGCTTTCATCCTTGCAAATTCTAATGAAATTGCGTTGTCCGAAATTTTCCCATATAGGGGTCATTTTGGTGCCTGATCAAGGGTTTATATCTCTACCCCCTTCATTTTAAATAGTTTGAAAAATAAATTAATAATTATACATCACTGCTTGAACAAGTGGAAAAATTTTAATATAGTGACTGAAATGTTTAAGAAATTTCTTCGAGATTCAAACCCGTTCAGCCAAAATTTATCTACTTGCAAATAATGTATAGATATATCGTCTTGGAGGCACCTTGGTGGCCTCTTGGCTCACTGGCCCTATTATAATAGCAATACTGAAAATATTGCAAAAGTAGGTTATAACTAACCAGTGCTTTTTTTTGTGACAGTGCGTGCCGGTACAGTGTACCGGCACCTTTTTTCAGAGCGATGCTGACCGCGGATTAATTTAGGTACATTTTCATTTCTATAATTGTTTAAAACTTAAAGTAATAAACAGCTATAAATGTTAAACATTTTGATTTTTACTATCAACTTTGTGATAAAAGTTCATCACAAAGTCAATAGAGAAGGTGGAGAGGGTGCAGGAAGAGGTGGAGAGGGGTGGGAGTACTGACACCTCATTTTTATTACAAAAAAAGCATTGTAACTAACTATTACCTTTTTGTCAATTTTGGATGAATAAAATATTTCTGTGTAATTTATATTGCCTTTTCTGCCATCTTATTAACAAAAATAAAGAAAAATGTTTGAAAAATGATGTGGCATGCATTGGATTTTCAAGGTTTATGCATAAAGGTTAATTTATAATGGATTTGCTCTTTTAACTAGACAAGTTTAAAATAAATTAGTTGTATACGATATTCCAGTGCTAAAGAAAAATGTAGTGTTATGAATTAGATTTGGTGTTAGAAAAAAGACTTTTCTTAACATAACACTTTGTAATCTGCATTGATAAATGATTACCTATATCTAACTCATGCTTTTATGATATGTGATTAATAATTCAAACACTTTTATTGAGTTGAACTGAACTCCCAATATTGTGCTTCCGTATACAGGCACTCCCCAGGTTACATAAGTCTCGAATTACGTAAACCAGTGACCTCATAAATCACTAAAAAAATTTCATTATGTGGAAAGTTTACATTAGTAGTTTGCATAAGCGAGCGGGAACTACATATGTGCACAGAGGAAGTACGCAATGCATGGGCTGTAATTGGTGTTCTCAGTGTGTTCTAGTACTCATGCACATTTGCTTGATCTCTTAATGTCTGTTTTACTTTTGCCCAAGTTAATGTAAGTGTTGCCCTTGCAATCATGGCTTATAAGTGTCACAGTGAGAGTACAAGTGCTAGTTTACATACCTCTATTTTAACTGATTACTTGTACTGTACTGATGTGGTAAATTATACTTTAAATGCACAGCATCCATAGTAATTTTTGGCTTACGCAAATTTCGAGTTACGGGACAGGTGATGGAACCAGGGGTGCTTTTAAGGCTTAGAAGTACTCGGTGCAATTTGTATCAATCTACTATAAAAATTCGAATTTTCATTTTCAAAATATTGATTTTATTTGGAATAAAATATCGGAAGTGTAAATAGAGGAAGAATTGCTTATTGACATCGATTCTGATGGTTATGATCCAATCCAGGGAGTACCTGTATACTATCAGCTTTAGCGCCAATGAAAGTTTGTAAACAAATCTCTCTACTATTTCTATACCTGTAGTATTTGTTTCAATATAACCCGCTCCCTTTATAATACAAACATCAGTGAAAAGCAAAGAGTTTCAAATTGGCATCTGAACATTTTTGGAAATATACTGCTTATCAATACCAAAATATGCATAAAATTCCTACTCAATAACCATGTTTTAAAATTTTAGTTTGAATTTGGGACTTGAGTGTTTTCTATCCATTGCTAGAATTTCGGCTTACTAGACATTTATTGAGCTCATCTCATAGCTGAAAACAAATTCAAGAATAAACACTTCAATATCAAAAATACATTTTCAATTTTTTATATTGGAAAGCTAATTCTTAAATTAGTATTTCAGCAGTCAGGAATTTTTGTAACTTGAGAAAATATTAGCAAAATTTTGTAAATATGTTGCATGTAAAATAACTGTATTTGTAACATCGTATAACCCAAGTTAAAGTAATGAGAAAAAGAAATGAAATTTTTTCGAGGGTTTTAGATTTAATTAACTGAGCAGTTGAACTGGGTGTTTCTTATGTAAGCTTGGGCTTTTGAAATTATATTTATTTATCAACTATGTCTTCCATTAGGATAGGAAGAAAAGGGCTATATAGAACCTATTCTTTATCATTTTCTGGGTTATACTCTGTGCAACTGCCTCATTTACTTCTATTTTCTCATATAATTCTTTAATATATGTATTTTTGTTTTATATTTATGTGTGCCAAAATTATTGCAAATCTTTGGAGTATTGAACCATAGAACAACTTCAAAAATACTGATTTAAAAAAAATGAAATATCTCATTTGATTCAGTTATTTGTGATATTAGCTTCAATGAAATTCTTTAAAATTTTATATAATAGCCCAGGTCTGTTGGTTGGTTGGTCACGCTATTCCATAGGCTGTGCCTCTGGTAGCGAATTATGGTATTAACTCGAGAAAGAATCAAGATATAATCTCAAAATTTGGCAGGATTTCTCGATTAACATATTTTAAGGTAATGACGAAAATACATCTCGAAAAAAGTTCTGGGTTCAACTCCATGGAAGACATTTCCATTTTCCGTAAGGTAACGTGTAAAATCGACTTTACGACATGTGGGCTTTCATTCTTTTTTAGATGAAAATTAGAAGGAATTAACCTACGATCTTCAGATCTGAACCATTTTGAAGAAAAAATTACAACGTTTCTTATTCTGTTCATTGTTTTCTGCCTACAGTTCAAAACTGCTCATGTTAACCGTTTATTTTACATATTTTGTGGAAATCTTGCCATTTTAATGGGATGTTGCCTTGGCTACCAATTCCATTGTTAGACCTCGATATATTGTTAACTCAATCCTTATCGGTATAAACGTACTTTGAATGCTTTTAACACGAGAGAGAGGGAGGAAAGAGAGGTAGAGGGGGAGAGAGAGGGAAAGAGTGGCAACTATTTTAAGTTTAACTAAAGATAGCCCGTCAACAACAATATTCACTAGAAATGTTGTATATGACAAAATATTTCATGTAAAATGTGTTATTAATTATTTTAAATGAAAATAATTATAATCTATCTATCTATAATTCTTCCGTTGATATTTCAACGAGCATTACACTAATTATATCATAATATATTTAGATTACATTGGTGAAAGTTTTTGTGTTTATTGATTTGCTACAGGTATGGCTTTATTTAGTTGTTTGTGTTTTCCCATAGAGCTGATGTTTGAATTTTAAAATATCTTATGAATCCCTTTATTTGTAGTTAAAAGTTGTTTTGTTAATTATTTTACTGCATTTTTATGCTGTGGTGATGAAACTGTAGAACTGTTTAGTTTTTATTTAATTTAGAGATTGTTTGATGATGATATTTGTGTTATAATGCGTAGATTTCTTTGATGGGAAATTTTTCCTAAATCCTGGGTTATGTATAGGGCTGTGTAAAAAATTTCTTTTAAATTCCTCTTTGCTATGTGTTTTCATCTTTTATAATTGTCTCTAGATAATAAATGGATGCCTATCTAACGTACTGAAATTCTCACTCATTGGATTATACTCCTTTTTTAATACTCCTTGTTTAATAGTGTTTTTTTCTGAAAATGTGACATTTTTACATGCAGGAAAACTGGAAAATTAGGGGTAACATCATGCTTGTTTTTTAATGTTAAAATTTTACAATTGCATGATCAGCCAATTTCTTAAAATAATTTTGAAGATCTGAAATTTTGACAGTTGTGGAGGGATTGAGACCTTTATTCAGATTATGGCCAAACGATTAAAACTTCATTTTATTAATGGTTTTAAGAGTAGATTCTCAGTAAAGGTAGAATATACCTAGTCTCATTTACCAAATTGTTCAGAATAATTTCATTTCAAATGTATTTATTAACTTGGCAGTAATTGGAAATTATTGTTTATTAAGGAAATATACCAAAAATCATTTATTGTCCATAGTGTTGTTGATGTCCAAAAGTGTTGCAAACATGTTATTTAAACAAACCACAAAGGTAAGTCAAATGTTGTCACCTAAAAAGTTTGAGGCATTGAGACCTTGTGTTTAAGAACTTTATAGATGTTTATACATATGAGTAAGAAAAATTTACTTTAAATTATTAAAAATTCTAATAACAGAAATTTGTTTCAGGTGTTTGGCTGCATTACAGTGAATGAATATAACTTGAGTTATTGCTATTTTAAAATGGATTACAGCCATTCACTCACAATAAATCAGGCATGGTTTTTATCCAATTATTGGCATCAAGAAAGTTGATCGTTGTTGTAAACAGTTTACCAAGTGTGTGCCATATTGTTCACATTTTAGATTTCCCGTATGCATCTCACCTGCATTCAATGTCCTTTACTAAAGAAGTATGCTTCCTAAAAATACAAGAAGTAAACTTTGCCTGCTTTTAGAGTTTTAAGAATTTCACACAAGTTTTTATGGTGATGTACTCTTCAATTGATAGAAATTTTGTTAGACCTATCGAAGGGGTTCAAACCTATCATACCACCTTGCAGTTAGCAAACAAGGAAAGCTTGTTTATAAATAGGTATATCTCTTAGACCAGGTAATGTGATTGAGATGGAGCACGGACCAACTCTTCCAATTGGCAAACGTGAAAGTGTTTAACTTCAATATTAGTATAAATTTAATCAATTAGCAATAAAACTTAGTGTGATATATTTATGTATGTTCTCACCAATTGGTCTCTTTTCTTTTTTGAATTTAGCGAATCATCCTGCCATGTTTTTTCAGTTTCAGAATGTCACAAATCTTCACCCTTTTACTCCACTGAAAGCACTGCATATACTAAGTGTAGTTTATCTCAATTCCAGATGGCTTTATGTTAATGTGTAATGGTTGTTCTGTTTCAGCATTTAAGTATACCTATCTTTCTGAACAATCTGGTAAATAGAGTTAAGTCAGGTATCTAGTATGGCTTCCTAATTGGGTGTTTTTCTTAAAATAATTAAAAATGAGATTATAGTACAAGCAGCATCCGCTTAACCTACAGGTTATGTTCTTGAAAACTTGTATGTTAAGCAGACGGTCATTTTCCTTATAAACTAATGTTACAACTAGAGATGTGTTCCCATAATTTAAAAGCTCATATTTTTTCACTCAAAATCAAATTAGAATATTGCACCATGGCATTTTTAAATTAACTACCATTAAACTTAGACATGCATACAGTACATATAGTCCCCGCTTAACACGAGAGATACGTTCCTAAAAAGTGTCATGTTAAGCAAATTCATGGTAAGTGAATAAATACCATAAGAAACCACATAAAAGATTCGAGGGAGGGAGAGAGAGAGCATGCGAGAAAGTAGAGATTTAATAGATTAAAAGCATTAATGTGCATTTTACTTATGTTTTTATACATCAAATGTAATAACTAACAGTGTAAATACAAAACAATGCATAAACAATAAACATAAGATATTAATGAAGTATAAACACAGGGACGTGTGCTAGTTCTGCAGGTCCGTTAGAATCTAAATACTATAAATTATCTAATTGGTAAATCGTGCTAAAGTGAATTTTGTGTTAAGTGGGGACTACCTGTATGTTACAAATAAATATAAAACTTAAAAATAATAATTTAAAGAAGACCTGGTGGGCACAGTATTCTCCTTCGATAATTTTTGCCAGAGCCCTAGGAAGTTCATTTGCTGAATCAACATCTGTACTCGCTGCTTCACCTGTCACTTTGATGTTTTGTAGCCTAGCACGGATCTTAAATCTTCGGAACCTCTCCCAGCTTGCATTAAATGGTTCACTATCACTTGCACTAGAACTTCCTCCCATACTATTTTTAAAATCATTGTGGAGTCTCCTTGCTTTTTCCGGAAGCCTTATTTATAATGCTTATTTTCTCCTCAAAGGTAATGGTAGGCCTTTTTTTACTAAAATTTTCACTAACATTTTAAAAATATAAAAGCATTCCCAAAACTCAAGAAGTCACAAACGGTTTGTGTTTTGGCATGTGAGATACTAACTGAAGTCATCACAAGAGCATTATGGGTACCAATCTATTAACAATAAGCTCGCTATATGCAGGGGTATGCCGCCAATCTGTTAACAATGGGCTCATTACATTTTAACGATAAAGGGATGAATTGGAAATAAACTTGCATAGGAATAAAATGTTTTTATTTTTCAATTTATATTTACAATTATTTATTAAAAATAAATAAGTAAAATTTGGTTTTTTATCACAAAAACTGTGAGGCCTATTCATGCGAGAACTAGAAAAGCAAATTATTCACCAGAAATGAGTTGATTATACTATGGCAATGTTCAAATCAGTGATGGAAATGAGGGGGGACGGCGTACCCCTAGTTTCAATGATCAAAAAAATATATAAACTGATAAATTTAGGGATTTTTAATGTTTACTAAAAGTTGGTTGCAACTTGCAATCTGAATGGGTTCTATTCAGAGGCATAACGTACATATAGCCAACTGGGGCCCCCAAGAATAAAACCCTGGACCTCCCCCTTCTGGGGATATCCCAGACCCCTGGTCACCCGCTGCACAAATCCGTCACTGACCATCCTCCCAGTTAAAAAATGCCATTTCCATCACTAGTTCAAATTTTCCTATTTTTTTAGTAATTCTGAGATATGAACTTATTGTATAAACAATATTGTAATGCCCCACTTAATCGATCATGTTATCATCAGGACCAAACAATCAGAACGACAGGAGGAAGCTAATAATGGGATCATTAAAGCAAGACCAGACTTGAAAGATAATACAGTGAGACCTCGACTCTGCTCTCCAATTTTACGTTTTTTTTTGATTTTGTGCACTTTTTGTCTGGTTCCGGCCAAATGCTCATAAGAACATTAAAATTTTATTCGATTTTAAGTTTCCTCGAATTTACATTTCTCCCGAATTGGCATCTTATTTTTCCAGTCCTGGCAACGGAAATTCACCCGATTTTACGTTTTCAATTTTCTATTTTGGGAAATGCAAAGAAGCACCGGTGATGTTCCGCTCATATTCAAGGTTAAAAATAGCCTTTATTCAATAGTTTTAGTCGTAACTTTGTCAAACCCGTTTAAATAGGCATAAGTTTACATAAGAAATGTTTGCAACCTTACGTGGCAATACATTTATCGGCCAATCGAATAAACGAGCACACTTCATGCTCACCGTTACGCTTGCGTAGTCACAGCCATTTGTTTTTGTAGGAAGTTTATATCAACACAATGCTAGGTGTTGTATATACCTTAATGTGGTAATCTGTTTACGTTTTGGTCATTTTAGTAGGAAGTTGACATCTACACGACCCTTGGAGTTGTTTATAAACGTGGCAATCCATTAATTAATTTTTGGCCTGAAATATGGATAATAAAGCAAAACGGAAAGTATTTAAAATAAGTGATAAAATTAATATCTTAGCTCAACTTGATGTGCATGTTGGAACACGTATCAAACTTTTTGACTGGTTAAAGAAGTAAAATGTTATGTAAGTTAGTTTATTTGCAATTTCATTGTTATTATGTTCAAATGTATATTTTACCAAAGTTATGATATAAAGCAGTCCACATTTTACTTTATGTTACATAATCTTCATTTCTCCGATTTTACACCTCGATTTTACGTTTTTTTTAGGCAGTCCCTTCAATGGTGTAAAATTGAGGTTTCACTGTAATTAAATACAATGTAGTGATCGCTACTAGAGTAACTTATTATTTCTAGTTTTAATGGATTTAAATGTGACCTATTTTCTTGAAGATTTAAAATATTGTGTGTGATAATTAGCTCATTGTGATCTGTTTTTTATTGAAAGTGAAAATAGTGGTGCGAGTTTGGCAGAAGTATGAAGGCGGAGGGAGGATGACAGTTTTTAGTAATTTAAAGTGAATATTGAACTCTAAACTTATTACCTATATCACGCAAACAGCAATTTATCGAAAGTTTTTGTTTGCACGCTTCATTTTGCTTTCACTTTGGATGATTCATTCAAGATGTACAACCAAAGTGAATCGTGTAAATTCGCCTTGAAAAAAGGAAAGACAAAAGGGATGCAAGTATATCTCGATACTATATATAGTACGTATATCCGATAAAGTTTAACAGTGGTCTCGGTGAATGAGTTAAAATTTAACAATGGGCTCGAGTGAGCCCCTTGCAACTCACCCCTGCTTGGTGTGCTTAAAACTTTGAACACATCTCCCATTTGCACTCCTAAAGAGCAATAACGTCTTTTCTGAGTCTGTGCCTTTAAGATGACGTACTGCATCATTTCTAAAATGAAATAAGTTAACTAGCTTTATTAAAGCTAGGTGAGTTCTGTTTATAAACATTTCAAGAGACCAGCCTTCTCCAAGTTGTGTAAACAAAGGAGTCAGATCCACTGACCACGAGGGTCAAGGGTCAGGCTGCGCTCCACCTCATCTATTTGCCCATGTGCGTGAGAATCGATATACGTATCAGCGAACAGTAAGCACGTAGGTACGGATATATGTTAATATGTAATTTATGCATCAGCAGATGTACCTTAAATGGATGTACAGTGGTGGACAAAAAACCACCACCTTATGACCGCTCTACTGGAATTTCAGTGAACTACTAGTCTCGAACGAGCTGTCAAGCGATATGGCAACAGTGATAGTAGAGGAGGGGATGAAGGCTCTTCTTCCTCTTTCTACTCTAAGAGGATGCTGCCTGTATATAGTGCCACTTAAAACTAAACCTTTTATCCTGTACCAGCATTGTCCATCAGGAATATGAAGCTCACCGAACTTGTGGTGAACAGATAAACATATTCACCATATAAAATGAAATTAATAGGAAAAATGAGAAAAAGGTTGCCACAAGAGAAATGAAATAGTAACTTTTTTGCTTTCTACTGATTTATTAATCAGTGTAAAACCTGATGATTGTATAGTTACTACAGTGTAGTATATCAAAACTTGGGTTTGATAAATCCAGGGAAAGCTACAAAGTTACTATATTATTTCTATTGTTGCACTTTAGCAACAGCCATACTGCTTTGCCTTTCATCAGAGATGTGATAACATTCTAGCCCAAAGAAATATAAAAATATAATGGTTGAAAAGAATCAATTCACCAAAGGTCTGTGGCCAATTTGCCATGGACAACATAGCTCTGTACCATATATCCTATGCAAAGAGTAATTTATCCTTATTCATTAAAATCTGGTTTGAATTTTACTTATATGAAAGTTTTTGAATTTCTAAATTTGGAAACCATATTATTCATGTCAATTTTAGCTTCTTTCTGGAGTTTTATTTTATGTGCCAAATTTATTATTCAGAAAATGGCTTGCAATTGTAAATTTTTAATTTAATTTAGAGTTTAATAAAAATTGAGTGGGAGGTACAAATTTTTACTCACCAGATTATAGGAGTTATCCTTCAGATTTACTCGAACGCACTGCTCCATTTGCAATTTTTTATGAAAATATTTGCTGTGAGGGAGTGCAATCTTGTAGTTGCACACACCCAGACAAACACATATCTATTCCTAAAAAACCTTTTCCAGGCAATGGAAATGAAAAGGAGATCATACCTGTCATGAAATGAATGCTGAATGCACATGCTTTTAAGATCCAAAACCAAGCAGTCATAAATCATACAGTGATTTTCCAAAACTTTTTCACTGTGTGTGCAGCTATGGGATTCCCATTCCACAAAGTCAATACAACATAAAATTCTCAAGGTAATCCCATCATTGAACAAAGGGAAACAGATAAATCTCATTTACATCTATCTATATGTACGAGGTAAACATTTTATCAGGTGCTAATACAAATCAAAACTACACATATGACATACACCAACATATCACCTTGATTTATTTGTTTTCAAAATAATGCATGTACAAACAAAAATAGCCTATCGTGGGTGAATTCATACAGTACATTACAACTATAAGGAGTGTGAGCTAAGTAAATGAATAATTAAGCTCACATTTTAACAAGGCATTGATGATACAGGAAAATTATTCACAATATCATTGCATTGTCAGGTATGCATAGAAAAACAATCAATGTGCATGGACAGATATGGATTTGCATAGTAGCATCACATACACGTAATGCCACACCACGTACCATGATTAGCTATAGGGAAAAACAGTATAACAATACAAGCAATATTTTATGGGAATCCCAAATATCTATGAAAAACAGGTGGTGCTAGAAATGTAGCCACAAAAATATGTAGCCCATGCAACATACCAGATAGGGGGAACAAAAAACAAAACATAATCAGGAAAAAGTTGGGAGAAACAAAAAATGTTGGTATGCACAAAAACCATTTGGGCTACAAATATTTAGAAAAAAAACAAAAATGGTTTTCAGGTCGTTGTAGACTATGAGGTTTTCCAAAAATTGAAGAAAATAATGCTTGTCATGCCTTTGTGTCAGAGTGAGACCATCATGTCGGGAGCGTATAAATTCCTATCCATATTGGTACATATGTTGGTGCAAAGCTTTTAATGAAAATTCAACCGTTTACTCTCCTCTTGTCAGGTCCCAACCCCTTTGACTGATCTTGAATAAAAATCAAAATAGCTGGGGTTGAAATGCACGTTTTGGATGTGTTAGATGGATTTGAAAATAAAAAATTTGATTTTATGCGTCTGCCTCAATCTCCACAACAGCTGGTTCAGGAGGTGGCTCATGGTGTTCAACTGGTTCTTCCTTTACCTTCTTTTCGTCTCCGGGTTTCTTCGACCAGTCTGGTTTTTTCTGCCGAAACAAAATAATAAATATTCATCAGAAATACTTCTCTTATATTCAAATTCTGGAAACAATTAAGCAGGATGTGTAAGTGCAAATATTTATATTAGATTTCATGTATTAGAATATCAAGTGGTGTGATTAATTTCAGTATGTGAGGATATTTTAATTATGATGCAGTAAATTTTGGATGGGATATCAGTTTCTCTGTTAATAGAAAAATAAACATATTTAAAAGAGAATAGAGGATTTCACTTAGTTGGGCTATGATTTAAAATATATACAATGAATACTAAATAATTATTAAAGTGGTGCATATTCAGAGAGTATATTATTAACTTTCGGATTCTGTGTAGCTAGTTAGTTGTCAATGCATTGTATAATGATACTTAATTGAATTATTCTTGCAAGACAATTTTAACTGTTGGTAACTAAATTATATTAAAATTTCAAGCTATATACATCATATCTTTTATATGATAAATTAGTTTCCTTGCAAAATTTTTAATTGTGGTGTTGGAATTTTGAACATGACTCATTAGTTTTTATCTCATGTTATAAAGGTAGATTGCATATTCATTCAAAATACAGTTGTATAATCAGTAGAACATGGGCATTATATTTGTCAGTAAAGTTAGTATCAAGAGCAATAAATTCATAACAGAATTTCGTTTAACGTGAAACTCTCACCTCGTGTAGAATCAAATCTGGAAAGTCTTATAACCATGAAGTAAATTGTCCACCATTTCTCTGATGGACCTTTTCGTTTATGTTAATTACTGAATATTTCCTCAAAAAACACTTTATCTCTGTTTTTAAAAGTGAACAAAAATTTGAAATCACACAAAAACTTGTGAATGTCAAAAACGAAGACCTTCTTTCAACTTCATTAAAACCAATTTGCAGTATAAAAATCAAATTTACTGCCCAAAAAATCATTGAAAAAGTCAGTTTTAGGTAACCATTACTATCTGTGATAATATATGTTTGGGACAAAAATCAGAAAAAAGACTCCATAACAAAAATTTCACAAAAGTGCACAACATTTAAGAACATTGGAATAAGAACAGTTCACTAGAAGTCGACAGATATAGCAAAGAGCACAATAAAATAGAAGGACATAAAAAATACACTACATAGAGGAAAATTTTTAATTATAAAACAACAAAAATGTAGGTGGTGCTCAAAGATTTGAACTATTTTAGGCAAAAAAAACGTATGAGAAATTGAAAAGGAAGAATACAAACAACAAAGGGTGTTCTACTTTGATGGCATTGTATTTTTAAGTATGTCAATACAATTCTGCAGCCACAAAGGACAGTTTATGCACAAAAAGGACAAAATGTTGGCTTGTTTAAAATCAAAATATTCAAATATGAAGTTTTTATAATATTAATATTGAGAGAATGGTGATGTGTCTTATTTCTTCTGCCATTCTGCCTTCTCCGATTTCTTGGGCTGTGAAAGGACAAGTACACACACATAAACAATAACATTATCACAAGATGTGATAGGTTTATATTTTTAGGTGACTATTTAAGGAAAGTCTAATCAACAGAATTACTGGTATGACACATGACAACTAGACAGAAGAACATGCAAGTGACAGAAAGAGATAGAATTCAAACTCTTAAGATTCCTTGAAACACAGTTGCTATTATATATTAAGATCTGTCAGTATGTCTTAATATATTTTCAAAGATTTGGAATCTTAGTCTTTTTGTATGAAAATGAATTATCTTTTTAAAAGATAAGAAATTTAAATGCATTAATTAGTACTTTCATTCTGATTCTTTGTAGTTGTTTTAATTTTATGAAAGATATAAGTATATTTTTAATTAAAGCTATATAATAAATGCTAAAGTAGAAATTGGTGTATTATTATGAAATTATTATTTTTCACTAAAGTATCACTTTTAAAAAGTCAATATATTTTAAGCTTCTGAATTGGATTTAAATACTATATGTAGTACTAAATTTAAAGAAGAAAAATATAGTCAATAATATAACCATATTAGATTAGTAAATTATTTGAAGAGAAATGAAAGGGTGGTTGAAGAGTGCATTACAGGCACATATAAAAAACAGAAGTCTTCTCGTTATCCTTTCACTGATGTTTTTGCAATATTATTCACATACCTCCTTGTCTTCTTCTTCCAAAGTGAACTCCTTCTTCTTAACTTGCTTCAGTTGGTTACGGAAGTTGAACTCAGCTGCCTTCTTCTGGAGCTTGGCAAATTTGTTCTCGTATTTCGAGACCTTCTTGAGTGTAGGCTTCATGCTGTTAATGGAATTAATAAAAATAGTTGTGTGATGTAGAGAATAGCCATTTATAAATCTGTTTACAGTGATTCAAATTCTGTTAAAATACAAATTAGTAGTATGGCATATTATATGAAAAGAATATGGTAAATACAACTAATTTTGATAATTTACTGTTTAGCAAAGTATATCTCCTATAAAGTTACATAGATTTTCTTAAATAATGAAAATTTATATTCAAAGAAATAAATTTCAACTTACAACTTGCCACGAAGATCATTCACTTGGCTGTTCAGGTCGGAGATCTGTTGGGTGATAATCGAATATAAAGTTTATATGTGAGTTGTTTAAGTAGCTAAAAGTTTCTTTGATAAATAATTCCAAAGGAATTTAATGCAAAACAAAAGTTCTTTAGTTGAATTTAAAAATCAAACAATTGTTCAAAGTAACACAACCGACTGGAAAAATTAAACTTGAAGTATTTTGTAAAATAATGAATGATAAAAAAATTTTATCAAAGTATAACTACTCGAAAAATGAAATTCCTTTTTAAAATAAAGTTAGTTCTGACAATGATACTATATATGTAAAATATATTTATTAATTGAGAAACAAATCAACATGCAATACTATCCAAAAACAAAAGCACCATGCTAAATAATATGTTGCAAATTTGTCAGTAAAACAAAAAGTTAAGATAAATGAAACGTATCTTTATTAAAAATAGTTCATAGTGATGTGAGAAAACTCAAAATAATTATGAATTAATTCAGCTGTTGAATTTAAAAAAATAAAAGCAATAACAAATATTGTACATAAGTTTAGAGGTATATGTATAAAACTAGCAGACAAGTTAACTGCATATTTCCTAAAGACAGAAAAAGTAATATACAGCATATTATTTTAGATAGCAGTTTTTATAAAGCAAAATTGTGTTATTTTAGTAAAAAGATTTGTGTCGGTTTGTAGAAGTGTTAGCAATTTCGTTTTGTTTGAAACTTTATTGTACATAAATATTTCCTTAAGATTCAGTCTTTTCATTCACATAAAGTCATTCCCAAGAAAAAAATGAAAGATTATAGATTGCTCAAGAATAAAGAATACATCATTAGGAAGATGAAAGGAGATATGTACTGGATCTTCCTAAATAAACAAGTGTAAACTCAAGTCAGGTGATGTTATCAGCTCTGTAAGAGAACTGTAGAGGTGCAGGTGAATCATTAAACAGGTAGAAGTGAGAAATTGTTTTGGGCATTCAATCTGCAAAGGAGTAACTGTATTGTGGAGGTCGTCTGTCACTATATTGTTAACAGCTGGTGAAAGTATCCCACATTGCAGGATTTATTTAACAACCTGGATATTGGAATCAAAGAAAGGAGATAGTTGCAAGCTTGCAAAAAGTGTAAATACAGATGAAAGGAAGAAAAGTCGTCGTTCATTTCACATAAAGATATTATGAATATGTTAAATAATTCTCTTACATTTGGCATGACATAAGAAAAAATCCTTTGTAGTCCGCAATATATGAGTAGCTGTGAAAAAAATTGGTCTTATACCAAGGAATTCAGTTCAATAAATGAGCAATATAGATAAAATAATTTGTTCCCTATGGCAATAGACTGAGTCAATTTTCTTCTGGAAACAACAAATCTGAAATTCTAGTTTTTATTGCTGCTCTTCTATCTTTCATAAAAACGTTACGTAAAAATGTTTATGAATACGTTTATGTAACTTTAATGTTACTTGCAAAAAGAAAATTCATTACGCTAATATTCAAACAAAAGGCACAAAATACCTGCAATTTAAGAAAAGTTTTTAATTACATCTAAGTAACGCATTTAAACGGCTTGATATTGTTTAATTCATTTAATCATCCTCAATTTTTTAATATTATATGTAACGATACCTCTTATGATTATTAAAAAATGTATGAATGTAAAAATGATTATGTTGTGTTCCAAAAAAATATGAATACTGTATTTTCGAAAAAATATATATAGGTTCTTGATCCTTGTTATTCCTCTGGCCTGAGCAGCATCTTGTAACAAATATAGACTAATAAAACAAATGTGTTTTTTCCCATTTGACCATTTGCTCAAACAGTATTTTATAAAAAACATACTGCTTTTTAAAAATGTATATCAGTTTTGTTGGCAACATAATAATAATATGCACTGATTAAAAATTTTCTTGGTTTGGCAAAAAATTACTTCAATAGAGGAAAACAATATAAAGGGTGGAATCACAACATAACAGGCATATTGCGCAGGCAAAAATTAAAAGGTTTCTTTTTTCCTGGCCCTAGTTTTCAAGCATCTACATATACATGAGTAATTTGACTAATTTTCATCCAACCAAAATGATCTCGCAGAGTGAGTATAAAAGTTATTATTTTTCTGACTATTAAAAAAGGTATCAATTATTGGTAAAAAAAAAAAAGAACACATCATTTCTATTCTACCTTGTTTTCTAATTGTCAGCACTACACAAAATCATGTAATATGGTGCAAATTCCATACTCTCACTGTCAATGGTCAGCTGAGAGCAAAAGAGAGAGGCAGATATAATGACAAAGAAAATTAATATAAAAGTTTTTTATCTTTTTCCGCAGGGAGAAATAGAATAAATGGGGTTGAGGGTGACTTAAAAGAGGAACTACTGAAAAAAGAAGCAACAAGCACGTAAGGAAAAGAGAGGGTGTTTTATGGAGGGGGTCACATCCTTATAATGGTGTTAACATACTCTCCATCTCTCACCCTCCACAACTGGCGATTCCACCATTTCTTCTGCCATCCAAAAAGATGTTAAAACACCAAGCTACAAAGAGCTAATGTCTAAACAAGAAATAAACCTCTGAGGGTGAGAAAAAAGAGTAATAAGCAAGAAGTTATGACTTAACTCATATAAAATATATGTATGAAGATAGGGGATAAATAAGGGTTTGCATGTTATCACAATTGGATTTGGAATACAAAGTTGAGGACAATTAATGTTCCACTTTGACATATTATTATTTGAACATATCCTTCCTCTGAGTGTTCTTGAGTATAAACTGTTTACCAAACCTGTTTAAAGTTAAAAAAGAAATGCTTTTGATTTCAAAATATGTATACAAATTATAGGAAATTCATTTGATGAAAATATTATATAAAATTGTTAACTACTACCACACTCACAAAAACTCAAAACTATGTTGTTTGAGAATATATACACCTAAATTATCTGTTTTCTTATGTCTAAAAACAAATTACTAAAGAATATTTGTGTATTTCTCAATTTTTCATGCAAAATAAAATGCACCAAACTATAACTTAGTTTCAACAACAAATATCCATGTATGGTAAAAGCATATTCAACAATCTCTTGATATAAGAGTGATTATATTACAAAAGAAACTTCATCAGAAACAGTGAAGGAAAAAAATCTCATCTTTACTATGACAAAATGATTTCAATAACTAACTAGTCAGTGGAATATTTAGGTCCTCTCCAAAAAAGGGGATAGGTACTACTGATGCAAGGAACACAGGAAGTTTGGATGATAGGAGGAATTAGGAGTGGTTATTTGTATATATTGCAACACCCATCAGCTTCTAGTTTTGATCTGATTGATAATTTTGCCTTTAGATGCCTTTAATGTAAAAGTCTACCGATGACTTTCCCCTCTGTTTTCTAGTTAGAATATGGATTTTGCACCATACATATAAAACAGCATTTTAATGAAAAGTTTCGTTGACTCACAGTGAATTCACTTTACATACACAAAACATGTGGACTGCCCATATACGTGCATATATTATGTCATACATTCAGGATATTTCTAAATGTTTGTGTTCGCATGATTGGCAGCCCAGGAATGCTATGGAACACTCTATAGGGACTAAAATCCTCTATCACGAAACAAATATGCATTGGTTTACTAGTTTTGGTTAGGTGCTGATGAGCTTATTAAAAACCAGCCCTGGGTTTTTGCAAACTTCTTGCCAACTGTTTCATTAGATGCAAAATACGGAACTAAAATTGTTTTGATTGAATTTTATTCTTTATTGCCACAAGACCAATTAATCTCTTGGTTCTTTATGGTTCAACTATTTAGAATGGTTTTTATAAAATTAATCTTTGATTATCTATATAGATGTTTCACAATAAATCTTAGAAATCAATCAGATGGATATTTTTTGAATCACAGAAGAAAAATTATACATTAATGAATTTCTTTTAGGGGACCAAAGATAATTGTGATAGCAGGGGTGCAATATAATTTTTGGACAAATTTTTTAGTTAAAAAATACTAGGAGCTTATAATTAAATTGATGTTTTTATTGATAAATATGGTCTGCTGTTTTCCCCCTCTAATGATTTTTAATGTAACATAAATTATTTTATGGTCAATGTGAACAAGATGTGAGCAAGTAAAATCCAGGGCTGGCGAAAATTTGCAAACTTCACTGTATAAACAGAAGGCAATTACAGGGAGACACTATACCTCGTAATCTTTCTTTCTCACTTCATATTCCAAATCCCATTTCTGTGACTCACACAGCAATACACGATCAAAATAGTTCTTCAAGATCGACTTGAGTTGCGCTAAAATGTAAATTATTAGCACAATTTCATGAGTCAAACAGCATTTGTATGTGGTCTTATAAAATCCTTAACAAAAATGTCTACCATGAAAATCACAGTGTTCTCTCCCACTCTACGTAATAAACACATGTTAACTGCAAAGTAATTTTCAGAATAACTTTTTTCAGGAATGATTTCCCCCTCCACAAAGCCTCCCTGAAAGCAAGAATGAGTTTGGGGGTGGTTGCAAGAATAGGTAATTCTCTGATTTGGTGGGAAAGGGATTTTGGAGCTTTTTCAGCAGAACAGTGATTGCTTTAAAGGAGGAGAGCGAGGCAGGAAACAGCAGGTTGACTGGTATTTCAGTGGAAATATAATAATAGTTGATTCCTATCCTCTCTGCTTTCAGCTGCTCTGCATGGCTTAGAATGCCAGCTTTATTTGTCATCAACGTGCACAACATGAACACTAAGAAATATAAGAATAGCATCAGGGATAATCAAAAGAAAAGTAGATGCCAACATAATCAGTAAACCCAGAATTATTTTACCTCAAACGCTCTCATTTTCATTGCCCATTCAATATCATATTTATCACCTTCAAGTCTACATATTCTGTCGTAGTACTCTCTGCAAATAGTCTGAAGCTCGGCTAGAAAAACAGAAGGAACATAAGAGTGAATTGTGATCATTGGCACAGTCAGCAGGTAAGAAGGGAGAAAGGAGACCACATTTCTCTGGCGAGTCCATCGGTTGGTCCTTAATTTAGGAGGCTGAATATTTTCTTTGTTTTCTTCCATACCTACCAAAACATTTTTCTTTGAATGTGTAGTTTCATTCATCAAAACTATTTTGAATCACTTTACAATTTCTTTTCATCATTTGATTTAAGGAAATTGGGCAAATGTGTCTGTAATAACAACTCAAATACAATGATAAAGAAATTCCTAAACTATTGTGGTTTGACATTAATTTAGAAATTTCGTTCATTGTTTTTATATTTGCTATTACATTTTATAGATAGAATATAATTTTGCCTATGAAAGTGATTTCTTAATGAAAACATATTGATGATTTGTTTTAAATCAGAGGTAATATTTTCGTTTATATTAACTTTCCTTCTCCATACTACTGGCTGTGCATCAATGAGATGAATTCAAGCTTATAAAACTGCAAGTAATAGGTAAATAAAGAAGAAAGACAAGATTTTACAAGAGAAAGTAACTAGAAGAAAGTGAAAGAAAAGAAACAGAAGAAGGAAGAATGTAATAAAAGTACTACAGTGGTTGAAGAGTCTGGAAATATTGTGAAAGAAGAAATGGATGGTGAAAAGAAACACATCGTAAAGAATATCTACTTACGTCATAGAGAAAAGACAGAAGGAAGAAGAGTACATGGGTATGGATCAAGTCTTTGAGTTGGTGATTGAAGTAGATTAAGTTATAGATGTGATTAAGTTTCTGTTTAAAAAAATTAGCAGACTTAGAGTCAAGTGATTAATTAAAAATTTAACATTTGTAATTTTCATATTTAATTTTAAACAAGGCATTTTATGGAATTTAGTAACAAAAAGATCATTATACAGTGAGTCCCCGACTTACATGGGTCCGAGTTACACAGATCCGTAGATACACGGATACATGATGTAACTTATCAGCATGCTCGATTTTTAGTTCAACTGCCACTCATTAGATGGCATTACTAGTACAGTAATCCCTCAGCATACGAGTAATCAGTTTACGAGTTTTCGCTTATACGAGATGCACAAATTAATACCGGTTTTTCAATTTACGGGCCAATTTTCGCTTATAATACGATCTCCTTCCGCTCACAAACCGATCGTTTTTCCCGGCACCTATTCTCGGCTTTCGTCGGTTCCCGAATCTTCTCGAATGCACAGAACGTCACGGCATCCCAACTGTAATGATGTAACTATTGTTTATAAAATTTATAACATGGGATGTATTGGGAAATTAATTTTTGTTTTACGAGTTTTCGCCTTACGAGCAGTTTCGAGGAACAAATTAAGCTCGTAAACCTAGGGATTACTGTACGCTGATGCACAGTTGACAGCGTTGCTTTCGCCATTTAGATTAGTTATCCCGTGGGTGCAAGTTGTGTCTCGTTACTGTACTGCTCTTCATAAACAAACTATAAACCCTCATCACATAAGCACTACTTTTTTAGCTTTAACTATCCATTGAAACGAACATATATGTCAAAAAATATATCGTATTTAAGCATTGTTGGACTTACACAGTTTTCAACTTACACGGCGACCTTCGGAACGAATTAACCGTGTAAGTTGGGGACACTGTATTTGTAAATTATTAAATTTAAAAATTAATTTGATTACTTTATGGAATATTTCATTCTTATTAATCAGATAATAATTTTATAAAAATTGTTTTTTCATTACAGAAATTTGTATAAGTTTATTGAAAAAGCATTTTTTTAATGATTAAAACTAAAAATGTATAGAATGCTAGGTCACCATCATGGTTCCTTCATGCTAACTCTAAGACTTGTCCAGACAAGGGCTGATCTAGGGTCAGACTTCACAGTAGCACAGAAGAAGATGAAGAGTGTATACTTATTGTAATTCTGTATTCATTGGAGAAGCACACACATTTATTTATAAAAACAGTGAAAGAAGTGATCTATTAAACAATATACTTATTAGCAGCATTTGTTAAACAAAAGGAATGCATATAGCTTCCAATTTTACGCTCAAAATAATTTGCTATACCAAATATTTATACTTTCCTCAATTCTGATGGTACATCAGGCATTGCAGTGCAACAAAAGTAGGTTTAGTTTTGTGAGTTTTTCATAAAATAGCATAAAATCAAAACATGATAAAGACTGGAATTGTCAAAGAGAAAAATTAGTTTTAAAAAATATTCAGCAGGTACAGAAGCATATAATTGTATTATGAGAGATTTTGTACCTCATAGTCTTTCTTTTTGACCGCATACTCCAAATCAAACTTCTCATCCTCCAAACCATTGATCCTGTCGTGATAACCCTTAAGGATTCTCTTAAGTGATTCTGTTTGCAAAATAAAACAATTCTATCAAGATTCGAACAAATAATTTTCATAGACATTCCTATTGATAATTTTGATGCGCAAGGAAATTATTCCTTGGTATAAATTACAAAAAACCAAAAGACCCTACTTGAATAAGAGATTCTCTTGATAATTAGTTATAGCATCACTTTCTGCAATTAGTAAAATTTTAATGCAATCAAATGAAAAATGTATAAGCTTTGTTTGATAGCTACAGGTTGGAAATTTTTCCTAGGCTTTGCATTACACGATTTCAAAATTTTCGATTGTCGCCTGCTAATTTAACTTTAAAGCTTCTGTTCGATTGCTGTTGATATACAACAGAAAATTTGATTTGTTCTTCTGAGAGCTGGTGTGGGAATATCTTTCCTGGTGAATATCATGAAATAGAATAAAAGATTTTATATCTTGATGTGGGTAAAACTCCTTATACTAAATATGAGTTCGTCTTTTACCTTCATTGGCTTCATCGATGATCTTGGGTTTCCCGCATCGCTCTTCAATGATACGCCTCCTCTCGGCTGCTTTCCTCTCCTGCTCCTTCTTCAACTCCTCAGCGGCCTTCTTCCTCAACAATAGCTGCAAATGGAATACACTGTTTTATGATTCTGAACATTACCGAAATATCATAATGAATTACAGTACAGTATTATGATTGAGAACATTTATTCAAATTGTAAATCATGTATACATTTGCTAAATGTGAAATAATAATAAGAATTCTTTTACATAAAATATTTAAAATGTGGAGGATTAAATATGAAAGAATCAATCAAGAATGTAGCTGCAGTCATACATTTCTCTAGTTTTTTCTTAAGCTTATACAGATTTTTAATGTATATCTAAAATGTGACATTATTGTATGGCTATGATCTCACTTTTTCTATTTCATGAATGATTGAATTCAATTTATGAAATTTTCAATAAAATTTGGATTGGTCTGTGATAGGATTTTAGTTTTATGATATGAAAATTACAAGCAAAGAGAATTGATGCAGCATTAATGAAGTACTTTGTTTTTAATGTAGTTTTGATCAATCAGAGAATGTTGAATGTAGAAAACGGCAAAATAAAATTAGATTAAAAGACTTTTCTGTAAGAAAATTTCAATTTTATTTGGATATTGGACTAGTATTAGGTAAAATCAGTCTTGGAGATGTTCATGGTACTTCACAAAATTTTATGTAGCTATTGCTAACATCAGCCCATCGTAAATATTCCGAGCTTAATGGATTACCAAATCTTGTCAATAAGCCCGTCTCCTAATAAAATTGGCCCTGCCTGTTCTTGTTGATAAGTGTAGAACTTAATCATGGATCTTCTGGAAACTTGAGAAAGCTATACACTATGAATTATTTGAACAGTGTATCATCTTCTACTCACCCTGAGTTTCTTCTTTCTCTCAGGGGTCATGAAACCCTTCTTAGCCTTCTTGGCTTTGGAGGCTTCCTCCAGGCGCTTGCGCACCTCAGCCCTCTTGCGCTCGATCTCCTTCTGCTTCCTTTTCTTCTCCTGTTATCATTCAAGAGAAATTTAAATATATTCTTTTAAAAAGATGCATAGTATGAATTACCACTACTTATCCTCTAAAATGGGGGAATCTGCAGTTATCTATATAATTTTTATTGAATATTAAATTCAAAATTTTTATGATTTCAATGTTTTATTATGCAAAAAGTATATTTTAAATCATTCAATATTGAGAGTTTTTTTAAAAAGAATCATTAACAGTAATTTTTTCTGAAATTATAAATCTATGATACTTTAATATTTATCATGATCTGTTTTAAAGTTATAGATGTTGAAAAGGTTTGATTACCTAGATGAAAATTAGACAAAAATTACTAATTAAATAAAAATTATGAATTGATATAACTTAAGGAATTTATCCTGGCGATGATATTTGAATTAACTATTATCTATAGTAAACCCTTAACATTTGCAGTTTTTATTATTAATGGGTTGTGTAAATTGATTTGGCATTAATGGCATATAAATTTCAATAATCATGGGTGTAACCAACGGCATCATGTGTAGGTTGTCTCTGTCAATCTGTATGCAGTAGAGTTTTAACATATGTGGATTTGATTCACTGTGATTTCTTGGAAAGAATGTTAAGGGTTTATTGTACTACCAAACATTAAGTTAGGAGAATGTAAAAACTAAAAATACTGTGAATCAAATTGCAGACAACCATTTAAGTCACCCATAGTAATAACATTCGTTTAAAATGCAGCATGTTAACAGATACAAATAAATATTTCTTTTTTTGTTGAGTCTGAATATCTTTAATTAGCATTGTTACAACAACATTTTATGTTAGGTAAATGCTATGAAACAGTATTGATTATTAATGAGAAATTTTCAAAATTAAATCAGTGGGTAACATCTACATTTAATCTTACAATTAGTTAAAATTTCAAGAAAACAATTGTCATGGGAATTTTATGGAGTTTATGCAAACAATTATTTTAGTAACACTTTTTAATTGGAAATGAGGTTAGTGATTGATTTAGTGTATATTTTTAATAATCACTATAATACTGAAAATACTCACTTTCTATCAGGATGGCAGGAGATTCTTAAAATAATTGCAAATGGAACACCAGTAATGTTTTAATTAGGAATTCAAAGGTGACATAAATGTAAAAGAATGAAACCACGGTTCATTTTAAATAAAGATAATGTTCAGTTATTGTGCTACTGATTGAGCAACTATAAATTGAAATTTTCATGTTAGAGGAACTTAAATGGTGTAAATAAAAATCTATGTTTGAATTTAGTGAATTTCCATTTGCATAATTTTGTGAAAGGAACCATGTCACCAGTTATTACTGCGTCATGCGGTTAGGGGGGACCATGAAAACCCATTACGTGCCTCCTCAATTCTCTTTCTCTGAAAGAAAAATGAAATAATCCAATTAGAAAAAGAGTAAACATATATTGATTTGATATAACTTAATTTTTCACAGAATTTGACAAACTATCAGAATTTAATGTTTTTTTTTAAACACAGGCATGTTCATTTTATTGCTACTCATTTTAAATATCTAAAAAGTTGCTACATCAAACAGTGAAAAATTTATAAGCATTATATTGTTGGAAAATGCATCAAAATGCGTTTGAATAAGAGCATTGTTAAGGAAAATATTAAATGTAGAGAGAAAATAATAATAGCATAGAAAAGGTAACTACAAGTTAAGCCTTTCAAAAATATTATTAAATAAGTTTTTCATTACATTTAGCTGCAAGAAAATAATGGTAGAAATAATAGCTTCATTTTACTTTGAACGTAGTCGTAAATTTTGATGGCAATGCAGGAGAGGAAATGTGTTTAGTATAATACAGTACAGAGTTAAAGATAGGAATTGATCAATATTGTTATCTTACGGCTGTCTCCTCGCTGAACTCGTCCTCCTCCTCGGTGCTGAACATAGGAACATCAAGCCATCAGTCCAACATTAAAACTCAACACAATACAGTCTGCAGTCTTAAAACATGTGAAAATGGTCTTATTATGAAAAATTAGGTGATTATTCAAATTAATGGATGTGCACTCAGTTTTGAAGAAAAAAACACCCACTGTCACTTGAACAGATAAAAAATGGTACTATTTAGACAAAAACAGTGACACAAAAATCAAAAGATGAAAAATATCCATTTGAAGTTGACTTTCAGTAATAAATGTGCAAAGGAAAACCAAGTGAAAAATAAAGTTGGCCAAGTGAATAAGTTACAGAGGACCAAAAACATTACATGCATTTAATATAAAGACCCTTTCATCTTTAAAAAACAATCATTGCTTGACTATTCTAAAAACCACACAAAATCATCGTGAAAGTGATAAAAATTTCAAATTCCACACCTTTAGAATTTGATAATTGCTCTTAATTTTCAAAATCATTTGATTCAAAAAAGACAAAAATGTATCATAAAAATATTTCACCCATAAAGAAATGAGCAATATAAAAAAGAGCATAGCCATGCTTTTTATAAGTGGAAAATGGAAAATATAAAGCTCTCTAAATTTTTTTCATGCCACACGCCACAGAACTAAAGGACACCAAGTCTTCTGTCAAACTTCACACAAATACTTACCAAATGAATCACCCAATAGGATATTGGCATGTTTCTTAGTTGTTACTCTGTTTTTTTTATTTTGACCATTGGAAATGAGTTTATTTATTATAGGTTTTATGGTTGAGTGAGAACAATGAGTTCTATAATGAGCATCCATTAGGTATGCAGATTCATGTATTCATTCATGTTTTCTTTTTAGATTCTTTCACTTTTTTAATGAATATTAATATACTCATTTGTAATTTTGTAAGATACTTGTTGGAAAAAACTACTGTAGTTTAATACCATTCATATTAATATAAATAAAATATGTTTTTAAATTTTTAGTTTTAATCATGTTAACTTTGTGGCACTTATATGCCTAAAACTGGACCTTTTTTATTTGTTGACAAAAATTAATATTATTGGGAATCTGCATATTAGGATGAGCATTACTGTTCATGATTGCTTTGCTTGAATTTTCTAGGATTTTTAAATTATAACTTGTTATGGCAATGTGTCAGTATGTTAAAAAGGGATTTACAAGAAAAGTTGCTTTGGCTCAATATTGAAAACAAAGCTGGATCAGTGTTGGAGATAAATATGGTTGGTTTACACAGGAATAATGAAACACCAACATTTAAGATGGATAAGGATGACAATTTAAAAAAATCCACATAGTATCTTTGAATTGTGTTCATTTTTATGTTGTCTTTCACAGATATTGTTCTGATCTTTTGTCTCTATGGTGAATAATTTATTTTATGTATGACAGAGTGATTAAAAACTTTTAAAATTATTCATAGAAAGTACTAATTTAGAAAAGTCTCAATTAATAATTACCTTGATATTTAATTTCTGTATTTTTATGTTCTTGAATGTCATGAAAAATTAAAATGCCAAATTTACAATTATGATGCAAAAATATGAAAAATAGGAATAAAACAATTTAAATGGATTTCAAAATTCTGTCCTAAATGTTTTCAAAGAAAATATGCATTTCAAAATGACAATGACTTGGGTGTGTGGGCATGGCAGCAGAGACAGGATACATATGAGTAATGGGAATACAGAAAAAAATTGCAGTTATATACCATAGAGCAGGGGTCGCCAACCGTATGCCCGCGGAAGGATTTTCAGGTGCCCACGTAAAAAGTTCTCATACTTAAAAATAATAGTAGTGAAGCTTTTTGCATGAGATGAACATTGTATTACTATTTATAATGAAACGTCTGAGGTTACAACACATGCAGTCGTTGTAAGTGATTCCGCTATAGTCATGTAAGCAACTAAAATGTAAACAAAAGTCGCTGACATTGTTTCGATAAGGGGTGTCAAATTTACGATCCTTAAGTCTTAACTGGTGAAAAAGAATCACGTAAACATAGAATGCATCTTTTACAAGTCGCTGACATTGTGTCAATGCATGAATGAGAAGCTATCAAAAGGAGAATAAGATTGAAAAGCATTGTGACTGAGTAACAAATGTGTTCCTCATGGCACCTTAGTAAAGCGAGGGTCCTCATGGCAGCCAAAGGGTTAAGATTGAAACTATATCGCCATATATCTAATAGCGATGAATTATGTGCTTCCAAAAAACTTGTGAAAAATAACTTAAAGTGAGCCTCCACTACGCAATCATACGGCATCCGTTATAGATGACATTTGGATATTATAATATGTGTATATAATCATAAAACATATATAAAAGATTGTCCCTTTGTCATGTATTGCTTTTTGAGGCTTAATATCTCACAAACGAATGAACCAAATTTGATGAAATTTTTAGGATGGCATTATGATTTATTAACAAAACGTTTTAGTTTATTGGTAATATATAAAAGCCTTATTCTGTCCATTTGTCCTTTTGTCACTCCCTCTGTCACGCTCTGAAAAACAAAAATATACCTGGCAAGAGGGGACTAAGGTCAGCCTTTGAAGTACAATAGATACCCGTTTGGATCAAAGGCAACCTTCTTAGCAGGAGGTATGATTTCAGGTCAAAGAAGACTGTCTCAGTTATATGTCAGAATAATCGATCATCCCGGTCATTTTTGACAGGCACTTATACTAGTATATATAATAATATGTATGCATGTATAATACAGGATACTTTACATTTTCAAATTTATATCTTTAAATGTGAAAACCTTAATAAATACATTTTTCTTTGGTGCCCACGACCCTTTAATTATTGCCAAAAGTAGCCTGCCACCATGAAAAGGTTGGCGATCCCTGCCATAGAGACAAACAGTGAAGTGTATATTAATTTGGTTTTTTGAAGTTCATGGGTGAATATTAGCATGAGTGATTGAGATGAGGAGTATAACATAAATTTAGTTTTCAGATTATGAATATGAAATAGAGAAACTTCCAGAATGCCAGTTTTTGACTGACTTTCTCCACTGAACTTTCAGGTTGACACTCACCTCACCTCATCGTCCGCCATTTTGTTGGAGTTTAGTCCTCACTGGACCCTTGAAAAAAATACATATTATATCATAATTTAACCATAGAAAAATATATAAGATATGCACTAATATACTATGCATTGATATGTGTACACTTATAAAATACTATGTTCTAACATAGATACTACTTCTGTACTTAATTAATTGCAAAAAGTGAAAATTTAAAAAATCCAGCCACTAAAAATGTTTTAAATCAAATTATTTTTGTAAATGGTACTTTTAAAGCATAAGAAAAACATAATGATTATTAAGATATGCAGTAATATAGATCTAAATTTTATGATTCCAATAATCATTAAACAATTCAATTTAGCAAATGATTTCTAAAGTAAGAAAGCATCTAACATTTTATAACACTTTTGTAGATCTTCTCAAATGAAGATTTTATTTTGTTCCTGAAAATATAGGATTGATATTTCACTATACAAGTTTTCTGAATTTACATTGTCTGGTTTTGATGAACAAATACATAGAAATTATGAAATATCAGCTGCTATTGAAGTCTTTTTTAACATTGTTAATTATATCAATGGTAGTTAAACTATATTGGTATAACCATATACATATATTTTTCTAAAATAACTACGTAGCCTTTATGATATGCCATATTTAACTTGCTTTTTACTTTTATGTAATACATTTTGGTTCTATTTAAAAATAATACTACTTAGCTGCTCTAAAATAAATTTTTTAGAATAAAATCAATTTGTTTTGATTGATATTTTATACCATTTAAAAATAAATACTTAAAAAATTTGGGTTAAAAATTTCTTTGCATTATATAAAGAAATATCATTTAAAATAATATAATGCAGAAGTTCAAATTGGGTGATTCAATCATAGAATCTGATGACATGCTTACAATTAAGTAATATGCTTCAATTTTTTCTACAACAGATATATTGTTTGTACAGTGTATATCAGTATGATTGCATGGCAATATTGATTAGGTCGAATATAAAAACAAATTTTCAGATAATGCATTCAGCATTTGTGTTTAATGGAGTATATATAATAATAGTATATAATCAAACAGATATGGAAATGCACCAGCTTCCTCAATAAATAAAAAAATCAAAAGAAATTTATATTAAAAAATCTGTGAATGGAAGTATGTGGTGTAAAACTAATCATTCATTTTTTTTAAACTCAAGCCAACTCCAAAAATTCCCCGAAATAAATCACCCATTTGATAAAATTGTAAACGAGGAGAAAAAATTAAGATCACGTTAACGATGACGATGAGGCTTGCGTGGTCTGAAGGATAATGCGAGAGATACAACTTTAGTGGGTGGTGTGTTTTGGGGGAGATGATGAAATTAGCAAAGGAGGGGTGGATGGATGCTTGGTCAAGGCAGAAGACAGGAAAAAAGGGGTAATGGCAGTAGGGTAGGGTTGAGAGGAGAGGGAGAGGAAGGGGGGAGAGGGGAGTGATGAGGGCTGAAGGTGTACCCAAAATAACCTGAAGCCCTTACGAGATACTACCCTCCCTCCTCCTCCTCCGTCAACGCCCGCGCTCTCCTCTCTCTCCTCCCTCCCCTCTCGAGCCTTCTCCTGTCCCCCCCTCTCCCCACCCTCGGCACCACGGAGGAACCCACCCATCCGGGAGCCGAAATGGGATACGAGGGAGGCCATATTTGGTGGCTGGAGGCGGAGACGGAGTCAGGGGAAGGGAGGGGTTTGTGGGGGGGGGGGGGGTTTAGAAGGGAGGAAAAGAGGCGAATGGAGGGAAAAAAGGAGGAAATTCACGCGTACATGCATCGGATATCCTCCTAACCGCCCTCTCGTCCCCTCTTTTTTCGAACGCGGGCTTCTTGCGATAGTTTACCTGTGTTTGGAGGGGGAATATGGCCGCCGGGAGACTACGGGCGAACAAATCGTGGACATTCGTCATTGGCAGATTTTCAGGTTTCGGTAGACGAAAATCCTCGAATGAAAAATTGCGATTCCTTGGGGTTTGTGTTTATAAGAATTCGAACCTTTTTTTTGCGCGAAAACGGTTCACCAGTATTATATTTAGATATACCAAAACACGTTTCGATCGCGACAATCCAATCGAGCATGCATTTCATTCGGACTAAATTCAAAATCAAATCCTACATCGCAACTCGGATATTGTGACTTCATAATCATTCTCCATCGTGCGACCTATCGTTATTCCGCAACTTAAATCAAGCCTAAAAATTTGTTCAATTGGTGTTAATTCTCGTTTAGAAATTTGAAACGTGAGTTACCTTCATGAACATCTGCAACCGAATCGGAAACTACTCACCAAGTCCCAGTGGAAATACGATTTATAACTTCTCTGCTTAGTAATACGAGAATTTTTTGTGATATGTTTTCACTAATGCGTCGGGAATGTTTTAAAAAATTAATAAATGACAACTAATAACGATGATCAGTAATTCAATTAACGTTCTGATTCGGCAATTCTCTTCGGTACCTAACATTGAACGATTTTTAAAAAAGCATGCGAATTTGAGAAAAATGGATTAGTTTTCTATATCACTTGAAGTATTTCGCATATTCCGAGTATATATGAACGTTAAGACATTTTGTTGCTATTATATGTGTACTGAAGTAGCGTAACTTGATTTTCTTGCAAAAACCTACTTTAATCCCTCAGCGTCGCCAGGTCTTTGTATAACTTATTTCTCAAACGCTCCGAGCGAACAGTGTCGAAATGCATTAAGTGCAGCCTTGCTTCTTGTTCTTCGTTATCTATGCTGTGGTTCTTTTCCTCAGTTAAGATTATTTTTATCAAAGAAAACTGTTCTGCTGGAAAATATTTTCAATCACGTCCATCACAGAAGAATTATCTAAATGTAGAACTCAACGACGATTATGTTGGTGCTGTCTGGGCGTGATCGTGTAATTTGATCATTGATGAGTGATAATGTATACGTCACAATAAAATATTTTACCTCAGATACGATTCGAATCTGAGCCGGGTTGATTCCGGTGAGTCCTTCTGTCGCAAGACCAAATTCCGAATGAACTGAATCTGCAGTAAAGCACTATCCTTTTTATCCATTCTGTGCGCGATTACGAAATTCCACAAATATCCGACGTAATGTGTCCGGCAGCACCCAGGGATCTTGTATAAATAGACTGGGTCAAAAGAATATCCGCCTGCTCGATCTAAACGAGCCAACTACGCATGTATAACTTATTTTTAAAGCAGTATCCACGACTACTCAGTCACGACCGCTGTCGCCTCCTATTTGGCTTGGCACACATTAAGTAAATAGAACATCAGAAGGCGTTTAAGCTAGGAAGTAGTTATCATTGCAATCGTTTAGTGAAACTTTGCTGTACAAGTAGCCGTCATATATTTTAACCAACACCCAGTGTGTTATAGCACTCATGATTAGCTTCAAGATCGTCACACGGTGATGTTCTTTCTCCTGTAAGCTTAACGAACGGTTTAAAAAAGTATTCTGCAGCATTTCCTGAACATGCATGGTGGAATTTATGGACTTAGTGAGGGAAATTGATGCTATTACCACAGCAGCAAATCGATTCGGCCTTTATGATGTGCTGTTGCTTATCCTTCCAGCAGCACTTGAAGCACTGACCACAAGCTTTCCTCTTCACTGGTAACAGAATAGCTCGATCCGTATTTCACAATAAAAAAAAGCAGTTATCCATTATGTGCGTATCCACATTCTCGCAGCGTGAATTATAAGCAGAAAACAATAGAAGTGAAGTTTCTGACAGCGATAAATTCTAAAGACACGAGAGCACACCACACTCCTCCATATTTGCCGTTGGCCGGATTTTTTGTCGTACGGGTCGGTCGGTAGAGACGAAGGATTTTCGAAGGGACAACTTTTGTAAGTTTCTCTTACGTTATTTAATTCTGTTTCCTCTTACCTGAAAGAATAAGATAGGGTTTCCGCTCGAGGGAGGCGAGTCAGCCGAAGCGAGAGTATGTCGGTCGTGTTGGGTGTGTGGGCCACGACTGACTGAGGCACCCCTCTGGTCTAGAAGATCCCGGAGTGGGTGGGCAGGAATAGAGGATGCCGGGAACGATGGACCACAGATAGGGAGGTTCCGGAATACGCGATGGGGTGGGTGGGAGGGAGTGTACCGGGGGGGGGGGGGGGAAGAGGGGAAAGGTTTTTGGAAGGAGGATGGGTTTAAGGTAATCTTCCGACCCTCCCACCCCACCCTAGCACCATCGGCAGTCCGCATTTAAAATAGAAAACGGGGTTGGAGGAGTGTTCCTCAGACTCTCGCTCCCCGCGCTAGGATCTCACCGTCCAAAAATATTCACTCTTTCTTTCCTCTCCTCTCTGAGAGAAGCAGGAAAGACATGGGGGAAGCGATAGACGCGTCGTTGCAGAACATGGGGGTATTTCTGAATAGGGACCAGATGCAATCCATTGTGAGGTTATGGCAAATAGAATACTATCTCTCTCTCCCTGCTTGCCTCGGCTATTCGCTTACGGGACCTCGGATTCAGGAGGTGCGAAACGAGATGGAAAGGTGCTCCTGTCTGAAGGAGACGAGGGTGGGGGAAGGAGGGGGGAGGCGGGGGATTGGCCTCTGCACCTCTCTTGCGAAGATCTTCTCCTCCTACGCATACGGGATTAGGTTTCGGGGGGAACCTCGACTCGTTCTTTCCAGCAATAAGGATATACTCGTTAACGTTTCTCTCAGGAATCCCGCGAATCGCTTCGTTTTGGTAATCGTGCTCGTTCGTTACCCGTGATTCGTTTTGAGGGTGTGCTAAGAGTAATTAGAATTCGGTTATTTACGATCTACGATTGAATAATCAAATTTTTACGCGTACTACATCGCCTTTGGTTAAGCAAATGAAGGATATATAAAGTAGGATCAAAATATTGGCATTGCAAAACAATGATTAAAGAAATTGAAAAGTGGAAGAGACAAAATGAACTCTTTCAGACACAGCACTTTCCAAAAATCTAATATAAATTATTCTTACTACTTAACGTTGAAAATGTGGAATATTATAAAATGAAACACGGTCATATTTGAGAATACTGATGTATAATTCATTATCATCACATATGTATATGTTTGCTAATTATCAAAGAAATTAATTTTCTCAAGACAAACGAGAGCACTTTAGATCTAACTTCCATGGGCTGCTCTCTCTAAACAATTATAAAGTTATCAGGCTTCACGTAATTAAAAGTTATTAAAACGAGGTCAATTTTTCCATCACATTTCTTTATTAGTTCTATTAATTAGCATACTAAAAATAAAAATATCATATCAGTTTGGCTTTGTTTTATTATTATCCTCCTACAGTTTTACACCAATTGTGCCGAGTTTTAAATGAATAAATAATTCCTAATTTTATGAGCATAAGCATAATAAACTTCACAAAGAAAATAAGACATGATCGTAGTATAATTTTATCATGTCTGGAAGGCTACACGAAATATAAATTTCAAAAGTTCATATCATTTTTTAGAATATCTTAATTATCCATACATAAAAATATTCGCAGCTGATAAACGTCGCTACTATCTCACATAAGACGGGTTAAGTTTTAATCGTTGTTTTGAACCATCGCTTAGAACGGAAAATATATTACTTGGTTTGTTATTGTGAATTTTACTTATTGTCTATCATAAGAATTAATTGCTTGACTATTTAGTGGTGTGAAAAATAGAAGCATTTTTGGAAATTATTGCCAACTTATTTGTATTTGGTAGATAATTTACAATATCTGACACATTCGTAATAAGGATGTTTTAACGGGGTTACTGGCGTGAAGGCGAATATTTTGAGTCGTTCTTATCAAGCCTAAATAATATTGGCAGTCGATTTAACCCGGCCTGCGTCGTGTGACTCCTTTAAGAGAATGGGGACAAGGCGCATGCTCCAAGTAGATCCTGATCGGTCCACTAACCTAGACGTCTCTGTGGGTTAATTTTATTTAGAGAGCTGAGGCTCTTTCAAGACTCTATGTACATACTCAAAAGCTTTTCCTAGAAGTAAAGGCGCACGACGTGATTGCTACGGTTCTTCATAATTGCCGCACAGTTGATATTCCCGAAATCCTCGCTTAGAATTTTTTACTACCAAAGAGGCAAAATATTTTTGCTCTCAAATTCTCTCAATAGCTTTAATTAATTACGTACAAAGAAACAGCTTTGATCACTTTTTTCGAGGCCTTTCAAAAATCCTCGCATGGAAATTATTATTTTTATGAAGTAACACTTCGAAATTTTTCTCATAAAAATATTCAAATGCGCCTCAACGAAATTAAGGATTCTTTGATTGGTGTTGGTAGCCATTAATTTATTGCGTTTTCTTGAAGTTGTTTAAATTGGCACTCCTTGCTTTGATTTATGGCACATGCGTAAAAGAAATTCTCGTCACAATCAGCTTCTCGTAAATTCTATAACAAAACAAAACAACGTAAGTAAATATTTCTTCTAGTATGGCGTTCGTAAGAGAAAATTAATAATGAAGCATTTAACAAAAAATTTACTCTTTTTTCTAGGGTCGGGCTATTTGAATTTATCTCAAATTGACAGGAGACAAAGCAATTTTACTGGCAAGGAGAAAAGCTCCTTTTTACAAGTTATTGTGAGGTTTCGTCTCGAGTTGATGACTTCAGCGTTTAATTATTATTGACGGAAGGGTAGTTTTGACCTGTGCTCCATTTAGAACGAGCAAAATTCTATTCCGGTGAACAATACTGCGCTCACATTTAGCAACAAGCTGGTCAATGGGAATTTCTTATCTTATTTCGAAGGGCAAGCAAACGAAGTCTGACTCACTAGTTCTACGCTCCTCACATGTGAGTCATCTCTCCTAGGCTACTCCTAGCAACAGTGCCCTGCATAGATTTATTTGGTACATATAAGATTTAATTGAGGGAATTGTCATCAGTGATGTTGTTAAGTTACGCAAATATTTATTCGTCTTCATCACTTTTGGACGCCTGCCACGCTTCTCGAAGAGCTATAAACTGCTTTCGCTCCTTTATGCTTTTCCAATAGGATTTCGGCGAAAGTATAGGAGTCAACGTCCAGGGCACCACTTTCGTGAGGAATTTGAGATTTATGCTTTAAGGGATAGTTGAGCTAAGAAAATGTAAGATCTCACAGTAGTAAAATTTTATTTGGCTTCATTTATTAAATTACTTTGATTTCGCAAGAGTAGCTAAATAAAAAAAATCAAGGGAAGTAGAAAATATTGCCTTTAAAAAAACTACAGCCTTTTAAATTTTAATTTGCTATTAGGGAGAATTAAATTCTATACGTGTGTGTTTGGTTCTAAACGCAACTATTATAAATTTTAACGGTATAAAAATTAAAACTTACATAAATAAATTTAAATTTAAATCAACAAATTAATAAAAACCTAAAGCGAATTATGTAGAATTTATTGATTAAACAAATGGGAAATTTATGTTTATATGGAAATTACTTCTCGAATTCGAGTTTAGTTTAATAATCTAAAAAGAATCATTTTTGAAATTTTCATTGTAACAGTTTTGATGGAAAAAATGTCGGAGAAAATTCTTTCAGTTCCGTAATGACATGAGACCTGCGGATCATTTTAGACTAAACTAAAGAAGGATATAGACAAGATCTATTTCATCGCACTTTTGCAGCTTCAGTTGCTAACTAAGGCGGTTGCAGCATTACCAAAACCGATTGAGAATCTACACCCAAGATTTCAAGAAGTTTTTTCCAGTAAATTGCCGATATACTTTCCTGGGAATAAATCACGGAGAGGAGAAACAGGCATGATTCGATAGCAAGGTTAAGTTACGTATAAGTTCTCAACCATCAAAGGACCTTTGCCGTTCCTTATTTTATAACACTATGATGCCATAAAACTATTTCTTGGTGTAAACATCTCATAACGCTAAAAATGTTCCTCTTAACCGAAGCGTATAAATTGGGCATTAGAAATTATACCTTTTAGGATACAATTCAACCTAAATTTAGCACAAAGATTTTTATAATTATTGGTTAATGAACATAAAGGGGGATTGTGTATCCTGGTTTTACTATAACTCACTACAACCAGGGTTAAAGGGATTTACAGAGCACCCATACTATTGTTCCTCATCATTATAAATAATTGTGACGATTAAATAAAACATAAATATGATATAAAAGATATAGCAGATAGTATGAGATGTTTTATTTTTTACAGCTCACTCAGCCTTAACACCTGGGGTAAAGGGATTTTTGGGAACTCTCCACATCCTCTGTTAGCAAGTGTTTTAAAAAATATATACATTTTTTTCCATTTTGAGAATGAGCAATTTTGTGTAATACCTTGTTAAAATGGAGATAGCACTTAGAAGACTAGGATACAAGCGAATGTTTGCACAGGTAGTAAGAAAATTGACGGAGAACTGGATCGGACATTACCCGAGGAGAGATATAGCATAATTCCTTCCTCTTTCTCCTTCCAGTAAAAGGTTTCATATCATAGATCAGAGTTTTTCAGACTTTTTCTACGCTGCCCTATAATAATATAAAATACATTATTCGGCCCATCAAAATTCTTCCTTATATGTATTTTAAATTTAAACGGTAGAACTGAATAACTTTTAAATCCCATTTGTTTTTGATTAACTTGACAACAATTTAGCCTAAATTTTTAGACAAAACATCTTCTATCGACCCTTCCTTGAGGCCCTTATTGAACGTTTTTGGGGCCCACCGTTGGTCCGCGGCCCATACTTTGAAAAACCCTGTCCTAGATGACTTGAAGAATAAAGACAGCCGGATCCAGGCTTAACGAATGATGATGACGATAGACGATACTTAATCATTTGAATTGACAATTTGTTCTACTTGTAGGCAGGAAAAATTACCACTTGTTAGTGTTTTAGTTGGTTATCCTACTGATAACTCTATTAAGAGAGTATTCCTGTTATATAGTAAGAAAACGACCCGATGTTGGCGTAAAATCGGTGACCTTTTGATATTGAAAAATTCCTGATAGCAAGGGAGATTTAAGCATCCGTTGCTAGATATACCAAAAGTTGTTGTGATCATCTGCGCACGCTTTATACAGCGTGCTACGTGCCAAGGATCCCTATTTCAGAGCGGCAACTTAATATCCACCATATTTCTTGCTTCCATGCAGCCGTGGAAAACACTCCATGGCATCTCCGCAGACGCAGATGAGGGAGGGACGTGGATCTATTGTAAGAGAGAGGGGAAGGGGAGAGAAGGAGGGAGGAGGTGGGGGAAGGTATGAGGAGAGGAGTGGGTGGGAGGATTTTCCTCAAGGGAAACAATTATTTCTGTCTTGCTTGCCACTCTGCCCTCCTACCTGTCCGTGCCTTATCTGCATCCTTTAAGGTGAGGACTCTGGCAGAAAGAGGGCGCATCTGGAAGAAGATGGCGAAAAAATGAAAGAAAGATGCCTTGAGTTCGTTAAAAGGTCGCGCGGGAAGAGGGATCTCGGAATCAGATGAATTGGATATTTTCGCATTCGGCGAAGTTTTGACTTGAAGTGACTAATTTGAAACAACTCTAATTGCATTTAGATGGGCTCGATGGAGGAAAGATACGTGGTCTTAGCGGGCTGGAGAAGCAGTTAGCGCGTATTAATCCATCATTATTCCCTCCCATTTTACTTTAAGGTAGGGTTTATATGTATATCTTTAACTAAGAGCCTTTTTATTGTTCCTTTTCGCTTCAGTTACTTATATGTTGGATCTGTCTGACTTCCTGAAAGAAATTTTTCTGCATTTGTAGAATTTTTGTTGGACGGAGCAAGTTGCATTGTATGATTTAATTCCAAAGATGTTTACAAATAATATATATATTGAATATCTTGTAACACAATTGTATATTTATTTTTAAACGTTTGGAAGATATTTTTAGATAATGTAATTCCGAAGGAATACTTATTTCACATATATAGTAATAATTCATCTTTCTAGATATTTTGAAGAAGCTTCGACTGTTATTTGGTTTTGCCGACCTTTTTTATGACAACAAAATGATCGACGGGTCTTGAGTTATATATTTTTATTCGTTAGATATTTGAAATAATTTGTATTATCGTGCAACGTTATTGTGTATAGTATGTAGCATTTACATTTTTGATTTGTCTCTCAAAAACTTAGATAAATTACTGTATAATACTAACCCAACAAATTATGTCATGTACTTAGATAGGAGTTGCGTTTTATTGCATTTAAATGGGAAAATAAAATATTAAACAATATCCATGTATAAGCGATATGAATGCGAGGAATGTGAATGATAACTTAGGGTCTCTTTCTGAAATATAACTTTTGCTTATGAGAGAAAAACGGTATCTTATATATACACGAGAATTGAAAGTAACTCACGAAATACCGGACCATTTATTTAAATTCGAATGATTCGAGGAAGAGGTAACTTAACAAATATTTCGAGTGCTTCTTTGTTAAAGAAAAAATATTTTAGCGTCATCTGCGCACTAACAAAGGGGCAAGGACCTCTTCTGAAAACGCTGCCACAGCACGCTTGAAATAAGGCGTCTTTACCACGGGAAACTAATTCGTTGGCTTGTTACCGAGACACAAGACGTTCATCAACGGCAAACAGCAGCCAGGACAGTAAATAAATCAAAAGCATTTTACAAAAAAAGTAAATCGGGCGAGGATTTTTTCAGAAGTTCTCAACGAATGTTTTTTTACTAAAAGATGTTTTTCTTCACTCCTCCCGCACTGACCGATCTTGGGCCGTGTCTCTCGGACATTTGCATTTGCAGTTCTTTATAAATATAGAACGCACATCGCATTTTTGGTTTTCCCGAACGCTTGGCATGTTCCAGTGGCTTCTTTTTAATATTTTGCGGTGGGTTCGTCTTATATATATCCGAAGGACGTTGCCAGCTCACTTTATTACCCAGATGGTGTTTAGGCTATTGCATAACGTGTTCTAGGTTACTCTTGCAGCCGTGAGACGTTTGTTTAAAACCAGATATACATTTCGGCTACAAAGTAGCATTCGGATGAATTAATCGTCTTACGGTTACTATGGTCACCTATACACAACCCCTAAGAGAAACTCTGTAATTAATTCTGGATTTTTTTAAAACGAATAGTTTATTAATAACTAAAGACAGCATATACGTATTATGGTCGAGGAGCTGTGGAACGGACTTGTTACTTGTTTCTAGTTCTTAATTGTGAAATACTTAGGGTGACCCGTTTTTTTAGCTGGAATCTGTCCCGTCGATTTGATCAAACACATATGTTGTTTTATCCATTTCTGAGTACTATCGCCGTAAAAATCCTTAACCTCCGTTATCCGTCGGTGGAAATGGTGCTAAAAACCTTGGATTGCAGGAAATGTTTTGTCAATCATGCTATTCACAGTATAACGCTCTTTTTCCATTAAAACGACAAGTAAGTTTGTGGAAGTGATTCGTTATGTTATTCGATATCGCAATAAAAAATTAATATTTTATTCCGTTAAAGCTTTTAACGAAGTGATAATTTATACGAAAATTATAGCAGAGCTCCAAAGTACAGCATAAGCATACTGATTCATTAAGTGCCGTACTGATTTTGACAAATATTAATTTTTCTGCTTGTTATCCAACACTATGGCTTATAATTTCATAATTTAGCTTATTTCGATCACTGAACGCACATATCGAAATTCTGACACTTTGATTTTTACATTTTATATTTACATGAACACCCTGCAAGCCGCCAGAAGCGTTAGGCAGGGGATTTCTGTCCTGAGTTAATATCGACTCTGTGCTTAATGAGCAGTTTAAAAGTTGAATGAAGTTTAATCGTGGAATAGTCGAAAAGAAATAGCTCGAATACTTTTTGGACCTATACTCTTAACATATAGCCAGAGAAGATTTTACTGATTTTTCCACATTCGTCGAGGAATTATTTTTATGAGGAAAATGTGCCACTTTTACTAACTTGAGCTGGAAACAGATTGGTCATTTTTTCTTTCTTTTAAGTGACATGTTTTTTGTTTTCAAGTTCAATTTCAACCCGGGGAAAGAACTATATTTTAAAAGCTTTATATCACTCCTAGCAATGCAAATAAGTGTTCAGTTAATGTTCAGTTTTAAAAATATGTAACTCTAGCAAACTTTTCGTGACTCTCTTCGTCTTCTGAATCGTAGGAAATGTCTCGTTTTATCTGATAACAGCACTGAAGAGTTTAGAATAGTGCATATTTCTTCAAACAAATTTCCTCCGCATTGTTCAAGCACGATTTAACAAAAGCGAGTTTTTATTCCGTATCTCTTTAACACGAACTTGAAATTTCGCACCTCAAATCGGAAGGAAGATAAGACTTTAATTCTCACACACCTCGCTTGTTTTCCGTTCAAAAAAATTCGACTCCTTTTAAAGGAGCGGTGCCAATTACGTTGTGGAGAAATGGGAGGAGGAGACGCGAAGGAGAAGAGAGCTGAAGGAAGAGGGCGGCCTCATTAGACAGTTATGGAGATCGCTTCCGGGTGACTGCGATCCATCGCGCGGAAGAATCCTTTGCCACGCCCCTTAGTCCTCCCGCGCAGTGCGGCCAACGCAAGTCACCAAACGAGCTGCTTATTACACACCTCGAAGTGAATAAATTGTTTTTCGCTCGATTCGAGAGAGGCACGAGGGTTTTTTTTGTGTAAAAATTATGCCTTCGTAAACCTTCGATGTGGCCAGGTTAAGATCGCAGTTTGTCTTTAGTATCATCGTTTACTTCTTCCTTACTTCCATTTTTACCCCTTCGTCGGATTGGGAACCACGGATCATTTACTTCGGTCAGTTTCGTGGAATTTTGGCGTAAATTTAAGTTCTGGTATAGTTTTGGTTTGAAATATAGATTCGCGCCGATTTTAGATCAAAGGAATTCCGTATTCCTAGCCAAATGTGAAAGAAGAAATGCATCTCGGATTTTTCAGTGAACTATGGAGTCTAAAAAGGCTTGGTATCTTTTACGAGTGCTAATTGCGTTTCCGTGTTCCAGCTCCATCCTATTTCTGTTTCAAAACCGAACCTAGGTTTGAGTTTAAATTTAGGTGCGGAAAATTATATTATTATTACAATTATATTATGAAATTAGTCAAAGTACTCGGTTTAGGAACTCATTCGATAAATTAATATATATATATAACCCAAGGAATTGATGATGCACATTAATTTAAATTTATACTCATTAATTTTAATGTACGAGATTATTCAAAATTATAAATCATCATGATAAACTATTTAATTTAGAAACTCCCCAATTTCCGTTCAAATTCGTCTATCTATATATGTTTTAATCGATCTATAAATTATTTTTATTCATCCTAACGAGATTTAGGAAGGATTTTCCGCTCAAATTTCGGTAAATCATGCTACAAAGAAATTCGTTTACCGTGAAATGAAAGGTAACTATTATTAATAAATGTGCTATTCCGCATTAATTGATATCATCCACTGGCAAACTACGACTCTCCAATAGCCAGAATAAAACCCTTTCTATTGCTCTTAGTGAAAAATAGTTTGCCAATTTTGTTTTTGGCCATAGGGCGAGCCCGAGAATTCTCTTTTGAAGCACCATCCATGATGATGTCTTACAGGTCAGGTAATGCGCCCAGTTACTTGCGTAAGGGTGAGTAGTACGTGGTAACTTTACCCATTAAAAATTAATTACATTAGATTGCATAACTATGCCTTAGTTCGCATCCACCCAAACACGCCTTCACAAACGCACATTTTAACGCAATGTCGGACCAAGTACCTCAGAAAATGTTTTCCTGCTTGGCGACATTCATTTATGAACCCTTTCCTCGACGTCGTAACATTGCGAGAGAGAAGCCACCGTCGGAAATTCTGCACCGTGTTCGGGCACCCACTGCCAAACGCCCACGCGGATTCCCACTGCGCTCAGACGAACGTAATTAACGACACCCTCGCTCCTTTGGAGAATCGGACATTTTGGATTACGACTCCTCTCAAAACGTTCTCCGCTCTTGCGACCGTCATCATTGAAGTCCGCGTGGGAAGGAAGGAAAGCGGAGTTATTCGGGTGTCTCTTGAGGGACGAACCAAGGGGGTTTTCCTCTTCGGAGGATTATCAGCGCCTCTTTGGCGAACGGAGGGACTCTGAGGGAGGCAGCGCCGGCGGTGTCGTCTTACCATCGAGGAAAGAGATGGAGAGAGAGAGAGAGAGGGATGGAGAGAGAGAGAGAGAGAGAGAGAGAGAGAGAGAGAGAGAGAGAGAGAGAGAGAGAGAGAGAGAGAGAGAGAGAGAGAGAGAGATAGCGAAAGCTTCTCGGAACGTTTTCATCTCGTCGGCAAGAGAAAGAAGGAGAAAACGAGAGGGAGGCTGGGAGTTCTAAATTGGGCAGCGCGAGCCGGAGTGGGAGTGGGCCGGGGTTTTGAGAGGGTAACGGAGATGGAGGGGAAAAAAGGAGAGAGAGGGAAGGATGTGGTAGAATGGAAGGAAATAGGAATCTCGATAAATAAAGCCGGGATTTTGAGGATGAGAAGAAAGAAATTGTCGGAGGGAGCGAGAGGGGAATACCGGTGAGTTCATCACCTCGACGGTTCGCCGGGAGATCGATGGTTCCGAGTAATAGCGGCGTAATGCGACGGAAAACAATTATTACCTCTTCGGATAACGTTTGTCACTCCGTTTTTACGAAAGCTCGAGGACCTTAAAATGATACGCTGAAAATTTCCCGACTCGCTCGACGCTGATGAAACGTACATAGTCCGTTTCTTGGTAAACTTCGGAGTTCAAGACTTTCATTCGCCGTTCATGGCAAAGAAAGAGTCGAGAATGAAGATTCCGTAGCGGAGGATTGCATTCCAGAACACCTCGGAACATAAACCAAAACCGGAGTTCGTGTTCCTTTTTAGAATTTTCGGCCTCGACGGCAGACTATGAATAGTTGGCGGAAGGAGAATATTTCTGGTATCCTTTTTCTTTGATCTTTGAAATTCCTTCGAAAATCATGGCAATCTCTGCTCTGTGGTTACTACCTTTTCTCATGTCCATGAAAATCATTCTCGTTGGATGATTTATGCAAGTAGAAAATTATCATAATGTTATTACATAGCGGTCGTAATGTTTAAATGAGTATTCCACCAAAATTTAACGTGCCTTAAGACTATGGTAGCCAACATAGCAACGTCTAGACAGCGTTGAGTCATGATCTGGTGATTAGTAGCTGTGAGAGAAACATGGTGATTTAGCCTAGATGTGGAAGGTATTATCGCATTCTAAATTTATATAACAGACTATAAGCATAAAAAAATAAGAGGTCAATTTCTTTAAAAATAGATAGGGTGAAATATGGAGTATAAAAGATGTTGCGATTATACTGGCGGACGCACAGAATTGAAGGCATATGCTAAAATATTTGAGGCTAGTCTGCAGGATAGGTGAAAAACCCCAAGACGAATCACAACATCTATGCCCGAAGACGGGATTCGAACCCGCGACCTTTGGATTAAGAAGGCAGGCACACTACCTACCAATCTAACCACGCCGGCAAATTATATTTTTAATTCGTCGTGTATGTAGTAAAGTTTTATTACCCTGTTTTTAGTCGTAAATTCACAACTTGTGGTTCCGAGTTCACGCGTTAATGCTCGAGTGATACGAAAAACTATCATATTTAACGTTTTCGCGAGCCTCTGGGTTTAAGCGTGCTTCAGGTTGAATGTCAATGCTCTAAATTAATTGCGGCGGTGAGAAATAACCCTTGAAAACATTCGGGAGTTATTACGAATGGCGAGTCATCAAAACGAGACGGTTCGGGGGTACCTCAATGTGCCACCGTAGCGAGATCCCCGAACTATTCTGGGTATGCCTCTATCAAGGGTTTGAAAAGCTAATGCCAACGGAAGGATAAATGGAGCAGGAAATGCACATGAAGAGTACTCGCTGGAGCGATGCGAAAATTTTTATGTACGTAAAATCAAAAACATCTGCAGTTAGGTGCGTCCAAAGTGATACGACGCTTACAGATTTCACAAGATTGATATCTTCGAGAAAGGAAATGATATGATTTAAATTACTTGTGATTATGTCACAGGGAAATTACTTTATGTACAAATATCGGAAAAAAAGAGATGGAGAAATAAGTTCAACAGGTTACGAGAAGGAAAAGAAAGTGTTAAGAGGATCCGGTAGAACGAGCATAAAATCAGGGTTTATTCGTACTATATTGGCACAGGATTTTTTTGATAAAAATAAATGAAATTTCTAATTTAATCGAAATCAGGCCGACATTAGGTCCTATTTGAAAAAGAATCTGTAATTAGCTGGAGAATGAGATGAACTAATTTACCCATAAGGAAGTTGGAACCGCGCCAGTGGGTTTGAATTTTTCTATCGCTCCGAGGTGAAATTAAACTTGCAGCCGAGAGACAAGAGACTAATTAAAGGAGCAGCATGCTGAATTAATGACAGACACCGGGACCAAGGAGAAGTTTTTAATAGCTGTAGATGCAGTGTTGGCATTCATATTCTTTCGCGTGAAATTGAAGAAGACTTTTTTTTAGAAATGAAGAGATTTCGAAAGAGAGAAATTATCTTAAAAGTTGTCGCCTTTCGAGTTTTTTAAAAATCCTTTTTAACCGTTAGTTTTGATGTGGATGAGGATATAAAACAAATATATTTAAATTTAAGGCGTTTATAAAAAAACACTAGTAGTAAATTATAAACATAATTGCAACTGATAAACAAGGTACTATGGTATTAGAGCGGGCGAGTCATACTGGTGGTCCTCTATCTTTGACTTACTGCGATCCGAATGTTAATTTCTGTCTAAATCGTTTGGAATTTTATACAGGTAAATTGATTTATACAGATTTATTTTAATGAAAACGAGACAAGATTTTTCACAGATACTAGTACAACAACGAACTCTGTAAATAATTGTTTTTAGTGGCGAAAAAGGCCTCCAATATTCTAGAATAAGTCTGTTGTTTTAGCTCTGGCTCTAATTAAACGACTGCGGCCCTTCTGTAGATTGTGTCTCTTTGATGCGGCCCTGACGCCTCTTCGGGTTTGTCATGTCTGCTCTAGACGCTCTGAAAATACTTACTTACCAACTTACTTATGGCACTAATTCGATAAACCTCATAAAATATTTATATGTTTATCAAAGGCGAATTATTGGTGCCATAAAAACTAAATATTGAATGAACTTAAAATTAATGAATTTCAATTACATATTGTTAAAAGTAATAAGACTAAAGAGATTAGAAAGTTTTGTGGCGAAAATGACGCACGTTTCAAATATTTACCGGGAACATAGATCTAAATCTGGAAAATGACACAAAAAATATAAAACATGTTATCTGAGAAGTTTCACGCATCTTTGCATAAGCACCTCTGAGTTCACGCACCGTGTAAATTGTCTAAAAATAATTAAGTGAACGAGTAAATGAAAATAAAATGTAAACTTTCGCTGGCTAAACTGAATGAGTAAATACCTCAAATCTTGGCTGGGTTTATTAGACGTCTTGTACACTCTTTTAAATCCAATTATACATGTTTCTATAAGACCGCTTCAGCAAGTGTTGAGAAACGGCTAGCAATCAAAATAACCTAAAGCGTTACGTAATATACCTAACTTCAGTAAACAAACAGGCAGGAGCGAGTTGATGCTCACTTAAGTTAGCAAATTAAGGGAATTAAATATATATTATTACCCAGCTGGCGGTTTGGTTATAAAATATCGAAGCGCTGCAATGTCATCGTCATTTGACACATTCATGATTAAACAATTTAGAATATTTCCGTTGAATTCTGCTCCATTTTTCTTGCCACAAACAGTTTTTCCTTCGTAAGTTTTATGTGAGCCATTTTAAATCTTATTTCATCTTTTCCTGTAATTCTCCCTTCAGTAAAATTCTTCTTTAACTTCTTCATCGAAATTATACTGATTGTAAGTTATTCTGTCATTTTAGGCATATGCATTACTTAGGGCCATGAGTTTTCATATATATATATATTTCTCATAGTATTTATATTTAAATATCGTTTGTCAACTTCCATTAGCGCTGGGTTTCTGTTGTTGTTGTAATAAAGTCACTATTAATGGCATGAATCGCCCTTCTAAATAGAAAGTGGGCAACAAGGTTTGAATCCCTATCTTAAGCGAGAATCGCTCTGAACCAGGAAAAAGAGAGATAGAGTTAAGGGAAGAAGAGAGGAGGATGCGAAAGGAATTGAAGGGGCGGGATGCGTGGAGCAAGTTGGCGTTCCCCGCTAGGATGTTGGTGTACGTGCTGCGTTGAACGAGTGGAGGCAGTTGGGGGATATTTCAAGACCTGACGGCGACTGAGGGAGTGCGCGATGAGGGGCGAATCTTGGAATCGCTTTCGTAAACAATTGCAGAGGGAGTTCATTTCAGGCCTCGCCTGTCTCGGCGTGAATCGACCTTTTGCGTATGTGGAGATTTCCCCAAATTTATCCTATTTATTCGTGCTTTTTAATCCCTGTATCGTGTAACAACGAATGCTTTATCCGTTTGAAAGGGTTAAAATTGTCATAGGTTTAAAAGGAGCGCGACAAACTGTGCCCGTTTTCCTTAAAGTTTCTTTTCTCTTATTCCTTTGACTTTTATCTAAACACGCGTATTACCCTGCTATTCACTAGGCCTGAGGATAGTAGGAGGGGAAATGCAGGACAATATTCTTTTGAGGGAAAAACGAATCTCGATTTTGCTCTGTCTTACGATCTATCTCTAGTATTTTATCGTCGTTATTGTCTCTTCAGATTTGGCAGAGGTTTCAATTATTCTTTTAAAGCCTTCCTAGATAGATCCTCCTACTTAGATTTCATTCCGAAGCAAAAATTTCCTTGCTGATTTCTTTAAGGTTTCATCTTTTGGAAAAAATTATTTTCATTACCTTTGATTAACTTTACAATTACAAGAAGAGTTAAACTTTATTTTGACTACAAATTTAATGTTCGTTTTTCATCGTGTTTTTCTCTAAATTTTCTTCGAAACCAGAAAGAATTTTCCAAAATAATTATATTATATTATATTATAAATTATTATACAACACAATAATCTATTTTAAAACAAGTTTTGTTTATAAGGTGAATAATTGCATCCTTGTGGCGCTTTTTTTTTTCATATACTGAATAAGAATACCACATAGTTACCGCTCAACTCGCGGTTTTGGCATATAATCATGCTCTCAGAGGAATTCCAGCAGAGTTTTCTTTTTCAACAAGCGAACTGATTTTATAAATATCTTTTCTACCATCTATTCCTGTCCATTAACCGCAAGTGAAATACAAATATTGCGATTGTGAGCTTTGCTATTTTGAGGGCAAAGTTTTTAGAAGAAACCGATATCCTCTTTGGAGACCAGCGAAACTGCTGTGAAAACGACGTTAAGATAATCTGAAAATGCGATAATGTACCTATAATCTTGATGACATCATCTCACTTCTGAAAGGTGATTAAAAGACGCTCATATTTTTCATAGGTGGTGTAGTTTTCTATCTGACTGTGTAAAATCTCTTTGCGATTGATAGAGAAATGTCAAATTATTCGAGTTTTCAGCGAACAGCATTTAGCACCCAAAAGAAATGTTATACATCTTAAACGCTACAATGTATATTCATGAATCCCGTTTAAGACTATTAACATGGTCACTCGACACTAAAATGTTAGAAGTAGTATATTACATCATTTTGATTTATCTGCGAAGTCGATAGTTTATTTTTTTAACAGTTACAATGTCGCAATTAAGCCGAATCTGCAATCGAATTTAAAGGAAAAAATGTTTGCAGGACGTTTTCTTTTTTATCTTTAGATGTACGAATCTGGAATTATCCGCATTTCCGAAAGAAAGAGCAGCGTTTTTCTTCCCTCCGTTGGAAAATTTCAAAGCGAGATCAGATCATTTCCAACCGCACCGGCTGCCACGCATTTGTCAGACGCCTTATCCCGGTTCAAAATGGGTTGCTAGAGAGAGAGAGAGAGCGGCGAAAATATTGTCAAGACGCAAGACGATGAATTAAGAAGAGGGAAAGTGGGATGTACTCAGTTTATTTTCCTCTCTCTCTCTCTCTCCTGCTTCCATTCCCTACACCTCTCACTCCTATTCCCTTTCTACCCTCCCTTTGCCCCACACATCTTTACAAACACCCTTCAATCTCTCCCCCTAATACAGGCGCTCGCACACTTTCGCTGGCACTGGCCAAAAAAGCGAAATGGCCGACCGGAACTATTTATAGCATTTATAGAGGGAAATATTCACACCGAGAGGTGGGAAATCACGAGGACGCCGACAAGTCAACAGAAATATCCCTTCCCACCCGCCATCTTTTCTTTTTTTGGCAGGTTGATGACAAAAAATTAAAACTTTTCGCCGAAATGGAGGATGTTACTTTAAGGGACTTCTGAATCCGAACGTGAATTCGAATTTGAAAAAAAAAACTTGCCAGAAGTATCTGTGTAAATGAGAACAAAACATTTATGATTTTTCGAAAAATCTTTTTAAAGAATTCGCTCGTCCTTCTTCTGCATCTCCGTATTAATTCAATCCTTAACACTTTTATCTGAAAAATATTTCTGTCCTTCTGAAAAGATATTGTAACTTCGCCTACCTCGATAAGCTGACGCTGATTATCAACAACTATCAAGTTCATGAGGCATTCGGCGCCCAAATTCAAATACGCAAGTGAAATTTCAACGGATATAGTCTATGCAGGAATCATGATGGCATATTTAAGTCACATTAAGCAGATTTTCGGGAAATTCAGTACGTTTATCTCGTCAAATTACGGTAGCCAGGCCAAAAATTTACCGTATGGATGTCCGAAAGAATACTTATGTGAAATATCATCTCTATGTGGAACCTTAGAGATGGAAACTCAATTTTAAATTACGTTTAACCCTCTCCTTTCCAAAGCATTGGCGGTTCATTTGTAGGAGCCTGCCAATTGGCTGTGATAATATACTAAAACGTGCCACCTAATCCCACCCTGAAGAGGTTGTCCGTCCATAACAGGATTTTCCATTTGGGCAGGTACTACATATATAAAACGTAAGATGACCTAAGAACTATTTGCTAACAACATGAAATATATCAGTCTAAAGAGCAATAAAACACTTTATCATGAAATTTAAACTTCTGTCCTAAGCTGTTTTAAAGAACTATATCTTTTCTATTATTTACAATATCTCTTAGAATTTAGAACTGCATACTTTATCAACCACATTATACTATATATATATTTATTTATTTATATTTATTTATTTTTATTTATTTATTTATTTCGTAGGAATTTGCTGTGTTGGATATTTTAACAAAGTAAATATATGTTTTATTTATTTCTGTAAATTTAAATTTGGGAGGAAACAAAATCTCTAAGTAATTTGAATTTCCAAATAAAATAGCCTAAAGAAAAAATATATGCCCTTTGAAGTGCCTTCTTGTTCATAGTTATGTGATTCACTTAGAGCAATGTATTGCTCGATTTTGTTTTGTTTATTAAGCGATGATTCGTCCGTAAAAATATTTTACAAAGGAAATCCCAGCTTAGAATATTTTGGCTTCTGAAGTTTTGTGTAACGACAAATCTGGCAATTTTCGGAAATCGTCGTGTTTCTTCCTCTTTACTTTTACTAACAGATCTAAAAGTACGATTGTATAGAAATCGTATAAAGCTAAGTATATAGTAATAATAATAATTCGACTTTATTTTCTAGGGCGATATTTAGACTGTATAGTCCACTCTTACATAGAACCCATTACGACGAACGCAAACATCCATGCCCTCGGCGAGATTCGAACCCGCGACCTTAGTATTCGGCGGCAGATACTCTAACCACCCTTCTACCAAGGTAATATTATCAAAAAATACATCCTCATGGTATAAAGAACCACGGGAATGTTGAATTTTCAGTATACAGTCTCTCTAACCAACCGAGAGCCAACTTCACCTTCCTGTTTCCCGTGAAAACTCACAATCCAACGTCGGTTAGGGCCTTAGTTGTAGAATGGGTGAATCGAAGAAAGAACACATTATAAAGCAGATATTATGGATATAGTCCTAGTGAAAGTCATAGAAAATCCGGTTCAAATATTAAGAAAATAATTAATTTGAAAAAGGCGTTATATATACCCTGTAAAAAATTAATTTTAAAAACAAAATTTAGAGGTTAATTATGGGTAGTGCGAACCTTGAGTACTTAAATAAGGCAGATTAACAAATAGATTCAGCGGGAATTTAGTTAGAGAAAGGATATGATGCGAACGCCTTGAAACAGCCAGAGCAAAGGATACGAACAAGCCATTGATCTCCGTAGCAAATGCGGCGAAGAAGAGTCCTCGACGCAAAACGCTATGGACCATAAAAAAGAGTAGGATGATGGTCGGAGTAGAGGAAGAGATAGAGAGAGAGAGAAAGTGATCGAGAGAATAAAGAAGAAGGATAAAAAAAGAGAGAGGAGTGGGTAGGAGGTGGGTGGGAAAGGCACGAGGAGAACGTGGGAGAAAGAGAAAGAGGTCGAAGAGGATGAGGAAATAAGTGGGCGAGAAAGTGAGAGAGAGAGGGAGGGAGAGATCAAGAATGAGGAGAGAGGGAATCGGAAGGACAAATAAGGGGAAGGGATAATGAAAGACAAGAGGGTAAAGGGCCTGTTTTTTTTTACTAACTTACATATCATAATTCAAGAACGAGCACTTTTAAAAAATATGTACTTATCTCAGGTATATCCGATACCCTCAACATTGACATGAAAAACCATTTCGGCTACGAAGCAGCCTTCTTCAGTGGTAATTCACCGAAAGTAGTCCTTTTAAAATCTACCTTCGGTGAATTACCAGACGGCTGCTTTTTCATAACCTTGTTGTAACTGTTGGAGATGCAATACATAAGTATTTTTTCAAGTGCTTGTTATTGAATTTTTTCGGCGATAAGACGAACTCGATAATTATCTGTTGTACATAGCGTAAGATAACTTTTGGTGGGATACCTAAACGCATAATCCAGAACGTTTTGTACGTCCCAGATTGAAAATTGTAAAGAAGACAAGAATTACCGATCGCATCTCAATTAGTCTTTCGACATTTGCTCCGAGTTTTTTTTAGCATGGCCGTCGTCCACGCCGGAACCATGGCTTCTATTCCAGGAGCGACCTTTTCCTTTACTTAATTTAAATAACAGAGGAATTGACAGGGCTGATTTTATTTTAAATGAGTAGGGATACAAATTCCGAATTTTAAGGTCTCGTATAGTGAGAAAGTTAACCACTGCAAATTATGTTTTGAAGGAATAGTGGAGCAACTACATCTATACAGCACCCCTATCACCATATTTAAGAACTTTTCCTGATTTCATTCACAACCGAGCAGACTGACGGTGACAACGTGGATGTTGGCTCGATGAATTTTAAAAAAATGAATTTTAGAGAACGAGTGTATGTTCGTGACAGCTTGTATTTCCTTTTTCATGTTGAGCATATTTGTGTGTGTGTGTGTTTGCGTGTGTGCGCACGCCTAGTAGACCCCTTTAGCCGTTGCGGTCACGCAAAACTAGGCGTTTTGTGTATTTGATGGCAGGCTCCTCGGGCGGATTTTCCCGTAAACCTGTGTAAGTGTAGCTTATTTTCCACTTTTATACCTGTTTTCTTTTCGTAAATGTTATTACTCTTTGTTTATTGACTGTGTTCTATATAAAATGGACGAGAAAACGTTTTACGAGGCAGTTTTCAGTTGCGACTGCTTCGGCGGGACGCATCAGAGTTCACATTGGAAGTTGTGCTAGGGATCATATTTATCAAAATCGATAAGAACTAACTTTTAACCATAAAATGTTTTTCGCTCATAATGTCAATAGACAAGTACGAAATTATCCGTGTTAAATTTCACGGTTCGCTTGCATTAATGGCTTGGAGGACCGTAGCTTCCCACTGTGTATAAGACCAAGACTTATTCACGAATTGTGACGCATGAGATCGCCAGATAAGTACACTATATCGCCATCTACGGACGAATTACCAATATATATTCGCCTACGCGCGACAGAAAATCTTTTGCCGCAGCGACGGAGTTGAATCCGAGCGACCATCAATGTGACTATGTTGAATAAGTGGAGGAAGAGCGGCCCAAATTCGATCAATGTTTCAACAATTACTCATCCAGAAAGTTCGCTAAGCGGGCAACTTGGCCACATTCAGCGAGGCGCGGGACTTCCCAATGAATTTTCCATCGCTACGTGGTAATATATGGTATATCATCAAATATTTTACACTTGGATCCGAAGCAGTTATTTTTATAAAGGGCCGCTAACTTTTGGAATTCCGGATAACAAAGCGTACGCAGTGAAAATTTGATCGCAAAGTGTAAGATTTTTTCCTGAAAAAGGTCACCATAATACAGAGTTTTTATCAGAGACAACTTTAATAGATTGATTGTTCCATTGATTTTTGTCAACTCTCCATTACATACTGCAGAAAATCAACGATCGTCAGGATCGATTGATTACTGTTAAAACGTGTATCCTCAAATTGGTTGCCCACTCAGCAAAATTCTGCCACGTTTATTAGGTTTCTACGCGATGAATAATGTTGTTTTTTGCTGGGTTCTACCGAAAGAAATTGGAAATTTTATCCGAAAAATGCTTATAGAAATGGAAGACTACAGTGCATTTCATGAATTCAACACACTTTGCCTAATAAAACTTTGTTCATTTAATCTCTGTAATATATAGCAAAAGAGCTATCTACGTAGCCTGTAAAATACTTTGATAAAGAAGAGCTTTTTGTGCTAAAACGCGTTCAGATCGCTCGTAAATGTTTTGCATGGTTTGTTATTCTAAGCCGAATATTTAATTGTACCCTTTAAAAATACTTTTGTGAGTTAAATTTTTAGAAATATCAAAGTGACTTAGAAGTTACCAGTGGTCAATAAGAACACAGTTGCCTTTTATCTTCGGATCCGGATTAAATGCTACCGCCCTCGTTGCTTTATTTTACCTCGGATTAGATTTTCCGAAAGGCATCGTTGCGATGGAAACGAAACAAATGAGCCTCATGCGGAACGTCGATGCAAAACAACGCAATAAAAAGTATCCGTTCGAACTCAAACGCGTCTCGTGTACGCCTTCCAATGTCGAGGTTGGGGAAACTAAAAGGCCCCAGTTAACTGTGACCTTCTCGCTAGGGAAATAAGGGCCGGAGGCAAAGGGAAGGGAGTGGTTTGGCTTCGTAAGTTCACTTTTTCCTTTTCACTATTCGCGGATTTTTTTGTATTTCATTCGACAAGTTATCGTAGGAATTGATGAAAATGGACACAACTTGGTAAATATTCGCTGTGGAAATTAATTAAGCTATTTATTTTATGTTGTCGTGCAGCGTGACGCTCCCGGGAGAATGTCGTGCCGCTCGTGACACGCGTGACGCGGTCGCTGTTATAAACAAACTCGAAAGTGGGCGAAAAAATATAATGAAACAAAAAGAGGACGATACTATAGGCAAATGAAACTATTGAGACATTTCTGAACCTACTTTTGAATATTAAAATATTTTAACTCTGCCCAAATTTATTCTTACCTGTTTCAGTTATGTTAAAATTTATTATTATTTATTTGAATTATCCAAAGACAATATTCAGTCCTTTTACATTAGACATAGTAGAAAACTGTTAGAATAAAAACCCAACAGTTATAGAAATTAAATGTATCGGCAACATATAATATTCAAACAGAACAATTACAAGAGGATTTTAAACAGGAGATGAGAAAGGAATTACCTATGGAGGATGTCTGTGTAAGGCGCTCCACTGAAACGGGAGTTTTTGGGACTTGAGAGGCGGAATGACAAAGGTCGCTTGGATACTGCAAGTCTAGGAGTGGGACAGTGGAATAGATCAAGTAGCCGTATTTGGGGGAGGGAACACGTAGATAAAAGATAGGTGTCACTTAAAGGGTTCTGTTAGAGCCATTCACTATTTTTTTTAATGGCAGAAAATTAAGGATGCGTCTCGGATGGCATTGGATGAATTTTGCTAGTATTAAAAAATTATGCTCGGTAAAAACTTTAAGAATATTAATGTCTTCCTGGATCTGTTAAATTTATAGAAAAATATAATTTTTCTAATGTGATGGCGTGTAAGGGGTCAATGAATTATTAACAGTGTCAACAGAAATAATCACACACACATGTATAAACGGAATACGAATAAATAAGCGAAGTTGGAGCTGTTCTTAAGCTATCGTACAATGTTTTTCTTACTGCTTTGGAGATGTGTGCTAATATTTTTTTGAAATTTATAAAAATATTTGTGGAAGTTCCACCAAAATTGGAACGTAAAATAGTCGTTTTTCGAATTCTATCTTAATTGGAGGCCATTTTAGGCTGAGGTTAAAAAAAGTCGCTTTTTTATCTTTATGGTGATTAGCTCTGTCATGAGGCTTTCATCTCCACTCAGAAAATATCTTGCATCGTTTAAGGAGGGCATATGACAGTTAATGTTGACGGTTATCCAGCCCATAGTGCAGTTGGTAATAACAATAATCATCGGAAGTAAAAATGGTTTAATAACGCTTTAGAGCCATTCTAGAATGCCATCGAGACAATTTATTTTATTGATATTGATGTTTGTATATGCAGCCGTTCAGCGAATTACCTCTAATAATCATGTGAACTGTTTAAAAATGTTTGTTTGTTAAATTTATGGTGGAGTTAGTTAGGCGAAGTATACTAATGTTTGCTAAGATAATGGAGGATTCTGGAGCCATTTCGGTAGCCAAGGGGGTTAACCTAACACTTCAATCAACCATATAGCCTAGATACCAAATTTAAGAACAAGAAATTAAGATAGTGTAGCTTAAATATATGTAAAGTTGTTTTTATCCTCTTTTATTAGAATCTTCACAAATAACATATGCAAGCTCATGCAGAATGTGATTAAGAAGAAGTCATAACCAATTCACAATATAATCAATTTTGATCGTATAGTTCTTTGCCAGCAAAAATATTGTTTATGATACCGTCCTGATAAGTATATCCAGGTATTTGAAAGGTAGTGTTGAAGTTTGTTTTCGTATCCTCAAGAGGCTTAACGTCATCAGCGCAGGCGAGAACTCTGGAATACCGTTTATAAACTAGAGGAAGTGTTTACCGCGATGATTAAACAACTAGCTTGGAGTTCTTTGAAGTATACAGGATGAAAGGCTAGCTCCCAGATCTTTGGAATTTCAGTTTTAGAGGAAGTTGTTACATTCTTGAAGGAAAATGTGTGTTTAGGACCAGGACGTGAAATATTCAACTGATGTCTTTAGAGAATGTTTACAAATGTTCGAATGGTGTCTTTATAACAATCGTGAGAGATTGTCAATGAAACGGAGTGATTCGTGAGTCCCTTAGATGAAGCACTGTACGGAAATCTCGCATAAAAAAGTACTCGTTTGAAGATACCATTTAGAACAGGGGTGCACAACACACGGCCCGCGGGCCAAATGTGGTCCACCGACACCTTTTGTTTGTCCCGATTGAAACTGGGAGTAACTCAGCTGGTTAATTCCTTTTATATCAAAAATACAATTAAAACTTGTAAGTAAATTATATTTGTTTGCGACTTCATTTTTTTGTCACATAAAAATTGCATGTAAAATTTGTTATGGTAATTAATAAATCGACAATAGTGTAGTTAAGTTTTTATTATGGACAAAATTTTCAAAGCGTGGCCCGCTTAGGTCCAATCAAGGTCGATTTTGGCCCGCGTCAACTTCTGAGTTGTAGACCCCTGCTTTAGAATCTCCTTTATGGCGCGATACGCAACAAGGAAGCAGGGCAGGCGTGTGGAAAAGGAAAACCGATCTGTAAAATAATTTTCTTACCAATCGCGACACAAGTGAAGAGCAAAGCACTCCTCAACTTGAAACGAATCTGAATTAAAATTTCATTGCATAACATAATTTATGCTCAGGTGCGAAATTGAAAATAAAACTACAATTTTCCAGCAAGACCGCTGCAACGAAAATAAAAGGACGTCTAAGAAAACAGAAACGTGGAATTTATTTGTAGTTCACACGAAACGATGCCTAACGTACAAGAAATTCCAGTACTCGTAATTTGTAGCATGGTAGTTTAAACGAGTGAGTATGTATTTAAACCAGTGCGTCCGAATTTCAGCGTTACCTGCAGTTGACAATTAAGACGGAAGTCTTTTATACGAGCGAGCTATTTCCAGTCAGTCCTTCAAAAATCTCTTCCAAACGAGACCGTAAATTCCATTAAGAAGTCGGAACGAATGGAAAAAAAATCCTATTGAAGTGAGATTTGGAGAATAAAAAAGTCACTCCGACATAACTTCCTCCGAAGGACTAGCTAGTTAAAGCATGTTAGAACCACCTCCGCCACCTGCTCAGTGCCTCGGATAACTATTCAGAGTCTCGCGACTCCTAGAACTTTCGAGAGATGGCATAGGCAGGGTGAGCGAGGCAAGTGGGATGGTTTGGGAAAGAGAGTATGGGAAAGAGAGAGAGATATCCAGGCCCAGAATAAACGGGAAAGACCATCCCTTTCCACATCCTGCACCCCAAAACCATTTCTTATTTTTCATGGCACCATTGGCAGTTGGAGGGGTGCGAACACCTGCCCCGGGAAGAGGAAAGGAGGCGAGAGGTGCGGGGGAAAGGATCGTTAATGACGCCATCGCTGACGTCACCGTTGGTTGCAATGACGTCAAAACGTCTGGCCTATCTCCCTCCCCCCCTTCCCCTTTCCACGGCACTATGACTTTTATATCGCGATGAACAGGCGAAAATATTATTCAATTTAGACGTGGTTGGAGGACGAACGGTGCACTCGGGATGGATCCAGGGAAGCGTGATTTCATTATCCATGCAAATAAATTATTTTTTCTCCGCGTTTTTCATTCATTTTCATCGATTTTTAACGTCGTTTCCGGTGCATAAAACTAACTACGACGAGCGGCTGTCAATTACAGGGACAGCGGATGTAATATTAGTGTCGTCATATAGCTTGATTGGGAATTAAAAGTCATTAAATGCATTTAATAGATCTAATAAAACCCTGTATGAATGATTCAGGAGTCTAGTTAAAACTATTTTGTAGGTTAAGGTCAAGAAAAGGAAACCCGTTTTTCAAAAAATGTATTCTATCGAATTTTAAGAAATACTCTGTCACAAATTGGAATATTTTTAGTTAAAGGTCTTTTGAACTTGATGCGTTAGGTTACTCTTCAGTGAAGTTTTATTCCGAAAATTTTCCTTCGACAGAAATATCTTTGCACGCAAATTTAATTTTTAAAACATTAAAAATTTATAAAAAGTTGGTATGTACTTTTGCACTTATCACGGAAACGTTTGTTGTATGATACAGATTTCATACTAAAAACGATATTTTATTATCCCAATGCATAGCCAAAATGTGGGGCACACTTTTGCAAATCAATAATAGCGCTCAGTGTTGATCATTAATTACGTTCAGATATTCCAATTAACTATTGCTATTCACGGTCAACATGGTCGGTGACTTCCATTAATAGAAATTAATATTTAGTTTAAACAAACAACCTTCCTCCGGAAGAATATGCACGTTTGACTCTATTAAGTCATACATTTTATAATTTTCTTTTCTTTACACATGTCATTGGATCAAAATTATTCAGCTTAGTCTCGTTATTTCATTTGGCATCGCGAAATCGGAAGTACGGTATATAATGTAGAAAAAACAAAATCGAGCTTGATTATATTTTCATCTTGCATCCATTATAAACGAATGATAAATCCAGATTTTTACGATGAAAGGAAAGTGCAGAAATTAGTCTATAACACCAAATACGTGGTAGAAAAATACTAATCCGAAATATTTATACGTGTAATAGAATGAATTACTCCAAAAAAATCTAATATCCGCTTCTATGCGTGCAGAAATATGCAAGATTGCCTTATTTGTATATTTAGCGTTGGGTTTCAGGAGAAAATAAGAGCTTTTTTGCGCATCTGCTGCTTTCACATACATATCCCATGGCATATACTCTCTCTCTTTCTTTCTCTGTGCCCAGTACGCCGATTCCGACTTGGAAGGAGTCCAATGTCAGGGAGCAAAATAGGCGGAAAAAAATCCACTGGTGTACTATTTGGGCCACAATCAGCAATACCTACTTGATCCACGCAAAAGCGCCATCTCCTGATTAATTCGTGATGGAGAGTTTGTTGTTAATTTTAAAAAAATAATAACCAACAAGTTCGCGTCTGTACATAGCGTGATTAATAAGCGACACAAGTATAAATAATAATATAATAATGAAAATGGGCGTATTGTTTCATAATCTCTCTGTATAACTTTTAACGGATCATACACATGACATTATATTTCGTTTTCGGGAAAAAACGTGATTCAAAAAAATGAGAGTTACGGTACAATTTTATAAAGTACTCTTCCGATATTAGATTGAAATATTCTAGGAATTTTCATTTCGAGTTTAGAGAAGGCTGGAATGACGATGATTTAGTATAAACTTTCTTTTAGCTAACAATAAGTTGCAGAACCGGGGTGATATTTGAATGTGTCACTCGGTCGGGAACAAAGCAAGTATCAGTAGCTGGGTTTTGAAACCAGATTACGAGGCATCTTAGGAAGATTGAAAAATTAATATGATCAAACTAGTGACCTTACTTTTAGCGAGCAGGAGAGGAAAAAAAGTCTTATATATGAGTACAGCAATGCGTTAAAAAATATTCACGATAATACAAGGCTAGCCAAACAGATACACGAAGAAACAGATGCACTTAAGGTGGAGAATGGAGCGGGAAGAGATGTGATATCCAGTGTGCTCCGGTAGAATTCACAGTGGAACTGAATGGAGCGTCGGAAAAATATACTTTGAAAGAGACGATTCACATATAAATGTAGTATAATAGCATCTTTAGCGATCCGTAGACGGCATTTTATCTGCTTGGAATCCAGAAAGAGGAGAAAATCTAGAAATTCGGGAAAAAAAGGTTTATACTTAAAAATAACTCCAGGAAAATATAGACCATTCTTAGGTTTTTCGAAGAACTTAATCAGAAATGCATGAAACAGATGCTCTTCCTTCAGACCTCCTTGAATTAGTAGGACCTCTTTTCTTGCTTAGTGGCGTCCTTTGCTATATTGAAATCTCTCGGCGGTATTGACAGGCTGAATATCATTCATGTGTGAAAGATCGTGTCTTTACATTTATTCGTGGGAGTTGTATGTACTCGAGCGTTCTTATAACTGTTAGAATGAAGCATAGAATATATATATATATATATAATACAATGATAGATATATAATAATTGCTGAGGATTCACGGATATTTTTCCTTTACATCAGAATCGGGCAAACCGCTGTTCGCGATCCGCGTGCAGCTCTTTTAAGATTGAGTGCGGCTGTATTTGCACTTCCACGGGGGACTTTGAGGTTGAGTGTGTTTTACCACCCTTGTTATAGATTTATACAATTCGTTGGGCTACTTAAAGGTCAAATGTGAAGGAGAAGTTGAATGTCGTTTCGCGTCACTACGTACATATTCTCATTTGTTTCTTAAATTAAAATGGCGTGGAGAGTAAATTATAAATGAACGTTATTCGAGTCAACATTGCTACTGAATTGAACCCTTAACCTGAATTATGATATACTTATCCATTTATGATTATCTCTTATTATGCCCAGGAATGTGGTTTTTGACGAACATAAGAATATTTTTATCTATAACATTGTTAATAACATTTTAGTAAGCAAAATGTTTATTGGTATTTTGAAGCAGGGGTTTCAAAGATATACCTGTCAATGAAGATTTGTTCTGAAATAGAGATTTCTGATATCGCCGCAATAAATATGATTCTGCCATGTCATCTCACGATTTTCTTATTTTGACTTCCTCTGCCTGTCAGCACGATAATTCCTTAGTTTCAGCAACCATTCAATTTCAACTTTTCTAAATTACCTCACCTGAAGCACTTCCATTCGAATTTTCATAAAAATCTCATTCTTTTAAACTTGTCTACTTCTGTCTGTTTGCCGCTTTTAATAACATCCATCTGTCTATGACTTCCTTCAACATCCTGTTGCCTATAAAAATTGACAGAATCGTTTCTTCTGTCTATACTTCGCTGATATAATTAAGGTCTTTTATTTTCCTCCTATATTTAATACTGTCGCATTTCTTTTATTCTCAGGCCAAACGACTATACATAACGTACCTGAAACCCACATCTCAAAATCTTCTAATCTGTTCACCTTTTCTCAATAGTACAATAACATGGCGAATTAATAACCTGGATAAGTCGAAGAATCTCATTAATAATCATAACTAGAATGACGACGCTCACAATTATTACCGATGAAAATAGAATAACACCCTAAATATTACGAAAACCAGTTAATTTTTCTTCCGTTCTTCAGATCGTATTAGGCATCATAGGTCACAGCTTGTCAACAAAATTATCGGCTTAAAATTGCAGTGCTCCCCATGGTGCGACACTTAACATTCCTCTCTCTCATCCTCGTCCACGTAAAGCGCGAACGCATCGTGCTGTCACTCTGGCTGCATATTTTTCAGGCGCGAAATGTTTTAGCTGGAGATTCACTGATAAACCTTTATGTTCCGCCAGGGCCAAATCATATTTCCAATGAGGCCCCTCTCTCTCTCTCTCTCCCTTTCAGGCGCTTCGACGCCAAATACTCGTGGTCCATCCCCACGTGAGTCATTTTTCATGCCAGAGAAAGTCTTTATATTCTAGGAATAAAACTATAATTTTTGTAGTCAACTTCGCTCTTTCAACGCCGCTTTTTCAAAGGGAAATTCCTCGATGACTCCGACGACAGTTCCAAGACCTCACCACAAATATCCCAGGAATCACCACCAAAGACATATTTCTGATAAATACTATAAATTTTTCAACACTGTGGCATTTAACAACCGATATATAAATTATTTCATCCATGGTTTTTGTCTTTCCTTTCCTTTCATTTTCAATTCTATTAGTCCGCTATCTTATTTGCGGCATAGACCTATCCTTGCGTCCAGATTTATTCTTTCGCATGCTAATAAAATATAAGTGGGGCTTTGTCGGACGTAAAACCTTTCCTAAATAATATATGATTATTTTACTTTTAATTGAAGGACAGCAATGCATCCCATTTGCTGATATCCGTACTGCAACTTGTAGGTAATAATAATAATATATTCCAAAGAAAAATTTCCCTTTCAACTTGAATCCTGTTTTTGCGTATATTTACTATAAGAAAGAAGAAATGTTTTAAATGTATTTATCCCGCAGAAATTATATATGCACACATATTTTTATAATATATATCTATTATAAATAGTATCTAGAAAAATTGGACAAATATCTCTCGAAAATGCACTATAAAAATTGTATTTTATTCCTCCAACATATAGATTTACAAAGAGATATTGTTCTCAAGGAATCGTTTTTATTATCAAGTAGAATTCTTTTATTTGGCAAACTTGACCTTTATATAAAAGTTTAGCTCGGGAAAGGAGATGGAGAAATGAAAATATGGATTCCTGGGGGGAAAAGTGAGAAACTTTGCTGAGGATCTGGGATATTCATCGCTGAAGTCATTCAGATATGCTGTGTTAGATTTTGGATTTTGAAATAAACTAAAATCGGTCTCAATAAAAACATCCTATATTTTTAAACACGCTTAACTTTCCAACCACAGAAGATGAAATTGAAACGGTGGCACTCTAAACATTTCTATGAGGCGTTGCATAGAGATATAGTTTTTGTTAATTGCACCTTTATTTCCAAAAATAATAAAAGAATGTTTTTTATTCAGATTATTGGCCAATGCGATGCTCGTAAAATAATGCGTGCTTGTTCAAAATGTGACAATAACTAACGAATTTTAATTCTTAAAAACTACAGTCCCCAAATGTATTCGAATTTTATTAAGATCTTATTTTTTATCTAAATACTCATTATTTTAAGTCGTACTTGGGTTCCTTAATTATTCGTGATTATATGTAAAATGCCAAAATTGCTATTTTTAGAAGCAAAACTCTTGACTTAAAATTTTAACGCATATATTCGCACTACAAATGAATTTTTTTCTTATGTCGTTATTCTTCTTTATAAAGAACTTCCAAAATTTTTTTGTGCTAAAATTTCACTTGGTAAAGCTTTTCAAATATTTTTCAGGTGGTTTTAAATTAGGTCATGAAAGAAGTGCTAACAATTTAATAGCATAAATATATATATATATATATAATATATGTGTGTGTGTATATGACTATTGACTGAATAAGTGACCCTTATTTCACACATAGAGATAGGTTAAGTAGTAATGTAATAAGTTTTTACCACGACCTACTTTTTAAAAAATTAAATCCATAATTTTTATCCACCGTCCCATTTTCAGATTTTGTGTACCAACCGCGATGCACAACGGTCTCAGATATTTACGCTTAACTTCACACTTATGGACGCAGTTAAGTTTAAGTATTCGTCATAACCAATCACCACACGAATGCCGGACGACCTCGAATCTAACAAGACGACCGAGCAAATTTGAACAGTAACATAATGAAGTCACAATAGAGTCATCTCTTCGTATGTATACAGACGGATTCTGAGGCACGCGGGAGGGCGGAAAAAAATCGGTTTACGTTGGTGCAGATACGTCATGTATTTTGTCAGCTAACAGTCCTTCGTTCCGTGCGTCATCCCTCTCTCCTTCCATCACCTCCTTCTCTCTATCTCTCTTTGGGATGCCGGGAAAATTATTCCCCGCGAAACATTTCGGAATCACTTCGCGGTTATCCCATTCCTGGATAATTTCTTACGGAAACCATTTGTCCTAAATCCAGCTCGCCCGAAACTAACGAAACTTTTTTCTGTCACCTCTTCCCCCTCCCCCCATTTTCCCTCCCTGCGATACTCCGCACACCCATTTCTCCCTCCTCCCACCCCCTGCACCTCCCTCGACTCCCCCCTCTCTTCCCCTCACACTTCCCCACATCGCCGACCACAGTGTCGCTGCATCGCACCCTCTGACCCCTCCCCTTTCTCCCCCACACCTCTCGGCACGGCATTCCCCCCACCTCCTAACGTGACGTTTGTGCGTGCACATAGAGGGGGAGGTAGGGGAGGAAGAGAGATAGAGGGAGGGATAGAGAGAGAGAGGTTCGTGGTGGGAGGGGAAGGAGATATAGCGGAGGGAAGGGCGAAGAACTGCACAGACGGTAGAATATCGACCGACCATCTCCACACGATCGTCCAAATCCCCCTTTCTGCCGCCTCCCTCTCCACCTCCCTCCTTCCTCTATCCTCCACTAGCCTCCTCCCTCCCTCGCCTACTCCCTCACTCACTCTCTTTCTCTCTCTCTCTCCTGTCTACTTCTGCACACATGTGCAACGACCGTCCGAATCAAACGCCCCCTTCCCCCCCCCCCCCCCCTCTCTCTCTCCCTCTCTCTTTTTTTCCTCCCAGTATTTTGATCGAAAGGAACTGTCGGCCAGCGCCGATTTCGATTCGGGTTAGTCGTTCGGAAAAACACGTCCCCTAGCGACGCAAGGAAGAACCCTCCCACCCCCCCCCCCCTTCATTCTCCCTCCCTCCCTCCGTCTCAAAACAATCCGTCTTCGTCCGTTGCTAATATCTCTTCGGGTGATATTTTTTTTAACGTTCTCTGCGTTGACTTCGCCTCGAAGTGTTTTATATGCTTGGATCTGTGCGGCCGTTTCGAAAATCGATAATCCGTGCGTGACATTAAGGATGCGGAGTGAAATAATCGATCATATTATGCAGGCGCATCACCTCTTGGCGTGTAACGAATACGGAGACTTTTTTTATCTACTTGTTTCGAATATCACAAACGCGAATTTTTCTTTCCTCGTTGTCCGGTTAATTTGGTGTCACTTGCATGGAATATTCACGCTGCACTTCCTGCTTTGTGTCCGTTTTGTGAAATCCTACTTTATTAAAAATGTATACAAGGGAGAAAATGCGATATGCGAAGAATGTATGTTTCCGATGGGGCAAACGTCACATAGAATGTCACTTTTGACGGTATTTTTTATAGAAAGTACTACTGTTATACTGAAAATAGCGCGTTTCTTAAATTGCAGTCATGCGTCAGATAGGTAACTTATACTCCGGTTGCTTTATTAAGTTATTTCTTTGAATTTGCCACTTAAACTGTTACTTCGTCTTTAGTTTGTGTACTACTTTACGTCTTATAATTTTCTTTTTTTCATAAATTTTCCAAGCTCGACTTTCTTAAAAATCCTACTCGTAGTTTGACCATATCATTTTCATCAACTAAAACTTTAAGCAATATTTTATTGATGGCTTTATCTACGCGGGAAATTTTCGGATATATTAGCTATAAGTATGAATTAATTGTCATTATTTTTCCTTTTTTATGTCATCGGGTTTTATCAATTTCACTTTTTTCTCGATTGTAATAATCTTATTACAGAACACAAAATGACCGCAATTGAAACTTCAAAATTATTTTCAGGCGTAAAAGATAGGCAAAGTTATAGTAGAAAATAAATTACTTTTTTTACTTCATCTTCTCGTCATTTTTTCGGTATAGTGCATATAGCAGAAAAATAAAATAAAATTATAGTTTGTCTATCTTGTCTAAACATAAAAGATCTCGACTGTTGAATAAAGAAATCCCGATGAAAAATTATCGATATATGTTCTCTTATATTTAATTTATATGACAGTATCATGTGTCAAACTGAAATTTGTGTTTTTAAAATTAGATTTTGATTGACAATATTTTCGTTCAGCTAAAGCAATACTGTATTGAAATACTTCTAATTGAAATCGTATGTAGTTAGGATGAAACAGTTTTAAAACAGCTTTCGTATTTTAATATTGAATTCCTTGTTTCGTCCACTCGTTAACTAAATATTATGATCCATTATTAGTGAGATTTAGAAATAAAATTATCATTAGTTCGACTCCAAAAGCTCTGCTTTCAAAATTGGAAAATTGTCTTTCTAAATTATGAATTGTATTGTAATTTACGAAATTATAAATTTCAATTAAGGAATTTGACGAACCATAAGGAACATGTTTATTAGTAGCTGAACAATATGCGCTTTATTTTTGTTTAAATTTAACATTTTACAATATTTACAGTATTTGTGTACATGTCTACACAGATACACAAATACCGAGCCTTATGTCAACGCTGCAAATAATTTCTCCGTTTTTTATTAAGATACTTCACCAGATATTCCCTATAGATAGACTACGTATTTACTTCCTTGATTTATTCCTGCAGTTACTGAAATCTTTCTCTTTTAATAAAACATATGAATCCTATATAACGTTATTTCAAATTAAATGTGACAGCGAATTTGACCTTTGAAATCATTTTCAAGAAATCGACAAGAAATATCAAACAAACAAGGAAGGGAGAAAATTCTGATAAAAATACGGTTTTTTCAACTCGAATGTTAACGGCGGACATAAATCTGCATCGGCGACCCGCGAATTGCCGCGGGCGCGTTGCATGAGGATGCCATTGCTCCACATACGCATACCCTTTTTACCCGCGGCTTCCGTTGCGGACTCGGACGGAAGAATCGCCGGAAACACACGTTCGTATTTTCATCCGTTCGGGATGAGTTACGTTCATTTCCACCTATATAACTTCTATAAGTACCGTCGAGCCATATACCAGAATAGCCCAGGCTCTCCAAATTGATTGGTCGATCGAAAATGTTACGCCCTTAACGTCCGCATATAGAATTTGGCGTAATTCGTCACGTGCATGTCACGTTGGGAGATGATATGCGAAATAATAAACGTAGAAAGCATACTCGAGAGAGAGAGAGAGAAAGAGAGAGGGAGGAGAGAAGAAAGAAAGAAAAGCAGAGAGACGCTTGCGGGACGTTTTGACGCACGTAGAAAGGGAGTGGGTTGGTTTAGCGAGAGTATGGTTTTAAGAGAGAAAAGGGAATAAGAGAGAGTTGTGTTAAGCGAGAGAGGGATAGAGAGAGAGAAGTTGAGGGTAGTGGGAGAGGGAGAGATTGGAGATATGGAGGGATAGAGGTGGGATATAGGGAGGGAGTGAGGCAGAGAGTGAGATAGAGAGATGGAGGGGGAATGAGTCTGGAAAGGAGAGAGAAAGAGAGAGAGAAGTAGTAACAGAGAGAGAGAGGAAGAGGGGAGTTGGGGGATAGGAGGGAGGGGAATTGCGCCCTTGCTGACGTCACTGTTACGTCAGAGAGTGTGTGCGAGGGGTTTGGAGGGAGAAGAGGGGTGAGACTCGAGGGAGGGTGAGGAGATAGAGGAAGGGAGGAAGAGGTCGGGAGAGAGAGAAAGAGAGAGGGAGGGAGAGAGAGAGAGAGAGAGGAAAGAGACCGAAAATTTTTAGGATCGCAGCGGCAGCAGCCACCCCCGCGTCAATACTCGTTGAGCGTGGTTTGGAAGGAGATTTGGGATAAGCAGAGGAGGAAGGAGGAGGAGGAGTGGAGGAGGAAAGAGGAGGAAAAAGGGGGGATGGGAAGACTTTGAGGAGACGGAGTGTCCGGAGAAGAACCGTGGGAGTGCAGAAGCAACAACAACAATAGCACCGAAAACAGGAGTCACGGAGAGAGAGAGAGGTCTTCAGAGGCGATCACCATGGCCACGATGGGAGGGAAGAGGGGAGGAAGAGGGGGAGAAGGTGGTCGGAGGAGGAGCACGCGTCCTTTGGTGTGAAACGAGAATGGATACTAATTGTAAGAGGCGATGTGGGTCATATTTTGTTTCAGATACGTCTCAGATATAAAATTAATGACAAATATGAGTTCGTAATTACACGCATTTATATATATAAATGTGGTTTTATTTATATTAACGTATATGTGTGTATGTATTGGTATGAATCTATGTTTTAGCAGTACTAATGTAAGCTTCAGATCATCTTTTATTCAAAAGGATGCCTACATTTATCATGAGCCATCTCTTTGGCATCTGTAGATAAGCAATAACTAACATATTTTTACCATTCGTCAATGTAAATAACTAATAGAATGGATAACATGTCGGAAAATAATTTCTCGACAAAATCGATCGATATATGCGAATCGTTTCCGTGAATACATATCAGCAATAGCTGACGAAGAGATGTTCTACGTTAGCTATAAAAAATAGTTTTTAAAGTTAATAGGATTGAATATTTTATTTAGCAGAGCTAGAGATTTGGTCGGTGCGACGTCGAATATTGCGAAAGGCCGTCGAATTAAAAGATAATAATACTTCAAAGGGACAAAATTTCAATTCATAGACTGCATTTTCCATTTTTTCTAGGAAATCGATAAACTTCAATTTCCTGCAGTCTAATGCTGTATCGATCTGTTTCCTTTCTTCTGTTTTTTTTGTAAGGCATTCGTGTAGATAGCTCTAAGCAGCGAGCATGAGAATAAGACACGCGTGCTTCATACGCATAAACGCACGTGCGTGGAGAGGGGAAGGAAAACCGTTTTCGCCAATGTTAGCCATGTCTGAACAAAATGAACAAAGGATTTATCGCGGGGATGCACGTCCTTTGTGAATCGAGTCAAGGCCAAACTGAAAAAAAAATCAGTCTTTTCCATGATTTGATTCCGAGCCCGGAGCGTAGAAAAATCATATAGGTTTCTGCTTCGACAATTGTAAACAGAGCTCAGCGCTTAATGTTATATTTACATACATGCACGATATTTCAAGTCTTATTGCGAATTTCAGGTTACCGCTCATCCTTCGCGATTTCCAGATCCTATTTCTTTCGCTTCAAAAACATAAATTTTAGATTTCAGTATTCGTTTCCTTATCTCCTTCTTTTATAAATTAAAGCAGTGTTTATTTCTTATTATATTTTTTGAAAATTTTTTGTCTTATTTCATTTCACCGAATGCAAAAAATGCGAGCCTTGCCGCAAATTAAATGTGATTTTTTAAATATTTCAGTAATTTTGTCTTGTCGAAGTTTTTTAAACTTTGTATTAATTTTTTTCTTTCCTGTGCAGTCATCCCATATGATTATTTTTTCTCCTGTTAATAAACAATTATTCGTTCCTTTATTTTATAGAAAAATATAAATATACGTAGTTTAAATTTGTTTTAATATTTGCCGTTTTTCTGTGCTGTCGCTCAAATTCCTCATTTAAGAGAGATTTTTTAAATTGGGGCTTAATCTTCTGTAAAAGTCTTACGTTACGGGTTATGTACGGAAGAGTTCCAAGTTACATCATACTTACTTTATTTTTACCTCTCATCTAGTCCTTGCAAAGTTACTCATTTCTAATGGAGTATAGGCATAAAATTTAAAAAAAACGGTGGCCATAAAATCCATATCCTTAAATTTCTATATTTGCGTGTTCGGGTACAGTTCCTGAAAGCAGTTATCGAGATGAGCGACTCCGTGAAAAAAAATAAGAATAAAAATCATTCTTCGGAAAAACGGGCATGTTAACGAGAAAATAAATAATTGAAAGATTCGCCAAGAAATTCATTATCGGAAAGGAATTTTCAGTGCACCGCTTCTGCTGTAACAAGTGCCATGATGTTTTTTTTTACGGAATTACAAGATTCTATAGGAGTAGTTCGACATCGAACTAAAGAAAGCTATAAAGCTGATGGAACCCTTCGAAGCAGAAAATGTAACTCGCTCCAAAGACTAAATTAAATCGGCGTTCGATAATGGAATATATAGTAAGATTATTGCCATTAAAAATGAACCCAATGCAGAAATTTCTGTAAATGTCAAATGCACGAAGATGCACTTGTTATTTATGGCTTTTCCCCATGCGTTTATTATTTCGGGGTCACGAAGAAAATGTCGTGTTAGCCCATGGGAACATAAATCGTCCATTTAAAAAAAACCGAACAAGCTCATGTTCCAAGTGCTTATAACGTACGTGCAAACATTAGTACATTTTGTTCACAAGGTTGAGGCCATGAAATATTCTCTACGCTATGGATCCCCAAACTTTGTTGAGCCACGGAATCCTTATATTCAAATATTTCTCTCGCGGAATGCTAACTAAGACATGTTAAGCCTAATCGCAATAAAATTAACTTTTAAATCATTATAATGTTTATTTATATAGCTTAGGTATCTTACAGTATACAGTTTACAAGCTCATGTTTCACGCTGTAAATAAGAGAAAGAAGAACGTATCGGGTCTCTATCACGGAACCCCATTTAGCTTGGGTGTTTTTCCGCATAAAATACATGTAAATTTAATTGGAATTCCACAATAAATATGTATTAAGTTTTTAAAAACAGAGATAAATTCCGAAAAATATATCTCATATGAACAAAAAGTGTTCCATTGACTTTTTTCTCAGGATGTTATAGATTTAATATAAATTTTTCGAGCGAATGCATTTTAAACTGCAACATTCCTTCCACTCCAGTTTTCTACCCCGATGTTAAGTTTTTGGCTCACGTCTCTCAATCTTATCCATCAAAAGCTCTTCTCTCCGCCTCTGCCTTTTTACTCAATTAACTCTCTCCTCCTATCCCCAATACCCTCTCAGTGTTTTTTTTTTAAATCCGCTTATGTAATCGTTCTGTCCGTCGTTCCGTTTTCGTCCATCCGTTACACTTTAAGTGAACTACATCTACGCCGTTCAAGTTAGAGCAACCAGTTTTTCTAGGAATTATTCATGGCCGCAAGTTCTTCTTGCGGTTGAAATTTGGAGACTCCAGAGACAGCCTAAGAGGCGTAAAGGAGGGACACAAGTGAACAATAAGACATTAAATTAATAAACTACTTCTACACCGTTCAATTTAGAACTACAAATTTTTCAGAATAGTTTCGGCTGGTGGTAGTCACGAACCCTATCGACTTTAGTGTAATTTACGAAAGTTTGTTTAGTTTTCATAAGTCATTATTTTTTTAAGATTAAGGAAAAATATATTCTTATATCAGTTCTTTCTTTAATTGTTATATACATTGCTCAAACTTCCTCTTATCATTTCTCTTCATAATATAAATGCCCACTTCCTTTTGTATTCTCGTCCTGAAATATTCGGTTCTCCTAATTTGCTGAGTAAAGGCGTTATCTACACTAGGTATAAATAAAAGGATTACATAGTTTGTTCTAGCATCTCCCAGTCCACTTCATTATCACATATATTAAATTTTAGTTGACATGTTCGAGCGTTTAAATTAAAACTGTTTAAACCCAATTAAAACCCAAATTAACGCCAATTTAACGGTCGCACTGTCAAACCTCTTGGGACATTAGCGCGGTGCAGTTGGTTTTGATACTCTTGATCTCTGTTTCTTCATTCCGTTACCTGGATACGCTTAATGCTCGCTCGTATCAAACCGGTAAGGACGGTATCGAAATGGCGTTTTTATCGAGTAGTTGGGACTTTTCGATAGATATTAAGTAGCCCTCAATTACCACTTCCTGGGAGAGGTGACAATAAAATGAGATCGAAAGACAGAATAATACGCGAGTTGAATCGAGGTGCCTCCAACGTTAATAATACTACTTTTAAATTCTCTGAGATATGAACTGCCGAACCTAAGGTGCTAAAATAAAGTGGGGTGGTTGCATGTTAGCAAAATAAGTAACGGTAACTAATAAAGGATTCGTTTTGTCCTCGTTGGCGAGACAGGTGTTTATGTTGTATTCCGTCAGTTTTAAACTTTGCGGATGCATTAAACTCTCCTAATTTGGGCTTGAATGTTATTTAGATCTAATAAAAATATGGTGAGAAACGCACGTAAACACGACAATTGTTTTGGTGCGTAACTAGCTCTGTATTGTAAGTAAATGGACGCATCGTTTGTATTGACCTTTCCCTCTCTTATTCCCGGAAAGTGAGAAGGGAGGAGGTTGGTTTTTTTGAGAACATAAAAGAAACAAAGAACATTATTTAAAAAGAAAGCAGCCTAACTTTTTATTACATGGAATCCAAGGATGCGAGAATATTTATGGAATATCTATTATGTAAACATTTACCGTGATATACAAGTTATTCTTCTAAAATAAAATTTGCTTGTGCCAGTTGTGTGAATAATTATATTTATCAATATGTACATAAAGTGCCCACCGGTTATAACACCTTCGCCCTTACCGCATACTCGGATATAGCTCATTCTGAATTCTATGCTGAATTGAAAAAAGAAAAACCCACCGGAATGACGTCAGCTATGGTTTTTCTATTTTCTTTGAAGCTATCATGAGAGATGAAAATTGAAGAGAAAACGAAACAATCGCATGCGCATATCTTATTGAGTCAAACTAAGGTGACCAGATTTTTCTAACCTAAGGAGAAAACAAACACTTTTTTGGCAGAATGGGAGGGCAAAAAAAGGGAAAATTGGATGATCAAATGCCTATGAATGTAATGCTTATTTCATATTTATTTTGATAAAATGATGATTGTAAAAGAGTTCCTGCACTACAAGCTCAAGGAATTTTAAATTGTTAATTATAAAAAATAGTGTGTTTACGACAAAAATCAATGCCTTTATTTAATTTTATAAAAAATGTTTTCATAATATCACGTGATATTTTTTATTCATCACAAATCAAATCACAGTGATTTAAATGATTGAATTTGTTTTCCAAGCTATCTTTAAAATGTTGAAGAGTCGATGCTCTTTCAGCTGAACATGTTTGATTTTATTCTCTTTGTAGAATAATTGCCTGGCTATGTATAAAATTCAAATTAATTTCAGATAAAGGATTTTAAAAGTATTTTTAGAGCTTTTTGGACATTTATGTAAGCTTTTAAAAATATTATATTAATGGCTCAAGCAATAGAATAAAATGTTTAACGCCAACCAACCGCTCTCTGAAAAACCTGGTAACATCTTATATTCGGTCGACCCTTCATCGCAAAATTATTTTGTAAGGCTTCCAACTCTCTCTAACTAAAGAAGTGAACAAGAGGAGTACAACACGTAGCTGTCCATTCATAAGCTGGACTCCCTGTCCTACACATAGGCAGGTAACATGAAGTAACTACTGCATTTGGAGACAACCAAATTCTTAAAATTACATGGCGTTTTGTTTTCTTTTGTAAAAAGTGAGGGTAAAAACGGTAAAAAGGAGGATATGGAAATACAAAAAGTTTAAGCAGGTCAATATTTTTTAAAAGAACTCTCATTCCCAAAGGATGACATCTGGACACCTTAGTCAAAGATTTTTCACACCGCGGAGGGTATTGCGGAATCAATCCGCGCTATTACCGGGGAGGTGCTGTATTCATGACCGTAATGTAACATACGCTATATAAATCGGTGTTATGGACAGTAACATTTGAAAAACTCGCGTGGTTATTAAAGAGAGAACCGGTCCTCCTGCCGAAGGAGACCGGATTCCATTCATTTTTTCGCCACGATCGTTCAAAATAAGCGAAAGCTTATTTTTGGATGGATTTAATGCCCGTTCCAGAAAAGGAGATAAAGCCTGTCCCGTAATGGTGGAACGCATAAAAAACGTGATTTTTATGGCCAAACAAACAATAACCTTTCATTCAAAGAATAGTTTCTCTTCTACTCAGCTAATGAAACAAACAGTTTCTTTCAGACGCTGTTTTTTTTTCGTACGAGTCGATCAGTTCATATTTTCGTCCTTTCTTCTTTTGGATGAGTTTAGCTTTAATCTAAGAGTGGAAATTTTTCTGAACCTTGTTAAAATCCTACCGATTATATTAATTTGAAAAGGCGTTAAGTATAATTTACTTCACAATCGCCGATAATTGAATTGAGTTTTGGGATTTTACGCGACGCATAATTTTCTGCGTTTAGTTGGATTTTTATCTAATGAAGTTAATGTAACAAATGTGACATATTTCACTTTATCGGCATAATATTAAAGTCGGTGAGGGGCATGTAATCCTCGAATTTGTTCAGAAAAAAATAACGAAAAATATGCTTTGAAACAGCAATTCAGCTTTTTGGTCTTTGAAACTATTAGTTTCAACTTATTTATTTGGTTCAAAAATTTTAATCTGAATTATATTCTGGTAAATCGTTGATAAGCTCCTGAAAAAGAGAGATACGCCAAAAAATGGAATTTTTGTAAGGCGTTTATGTCATGAAAGGGAGCAATAGCAATTTCTGTTTAATTCTTCATTTGTTTCGCGAACAGTGTCGTCATATTCTTACCCTTGTTGCATTGTTCCTATATCTCACAGTCAGTTCCTTGGTGTGTTTTCGTTAATAATCTTTGCGAAGAAATGTTACGTTCTTCTTGTATCGTACGACAATGCTTTTATCTCTTAGCCAATGCCAAGACTCAACTAGCAGCGCGGGACAATTTTTTAATGAGCGTTGTTGAAAGATCCTTCACGAGTTTCAGCCTTTCTGCGTACTCTTTATCCTCAGAGAAAATAATTCTCATTCAATTCGTACGTGGGTCGAAATGTGATTTTTATCGCTATAAAAATTTTGGCCGTTAAAATTCAAGGCCTCAGTATTTTTTGGAGGGCTACATACTATCGATAGATAATTATTCCCTCGGTGTGACGTTTTCCCTTGCGTGAAAGATATCAGTTTTCTGCATTTTTGATCTATGACGAAATTTTCTTCAGAATTACTCGCAGCTCGAACGTAAAATTTTTCGATAACTATAAATATGCAAAATGAATACCTTTTGCGAACGAATTACTGAAATTTGAGTGATGCAATGTAAAGAGAGTCCTTCTCTGAGTAAAGAATTATGTATTCTCTTTGTTATGGATAGATATTCAACAGCATTCGATTGTTTATATATATTTATTTATTTATTCATTTGTTACAATCTCATAAACAGCACTTTACGGCCTTTTACAATGATCGTAATAACAATAACAAAGACGAACACATACGACCATGCCCTAGGTGAGGATTCGAACCCGCGACCCTAACATTGGGAAATAGACGCGCTAACCACCCCTCTACCAAGGCCAGTTTCCAATGCATCAATAAAATGAAATTTACTCAGTTGATAGCACCTTTGATATTTTAAAAAATTGTTATTTTTGTATGTTTCAAAACTCAATTAGCAGCTGTAAAGAAAGTAGCTACGACTGAATGAAAGTGTTCGTAAGGGAAAGAGTAAGGTATTTAAAAATAAGGTTTGTACATTACATTCGCCAGGGAATATATTAAAAGATGACGAAGAAACAATACAACGAATTTTCATGGTTTATATTGAATTCTTTTCTTAGCCAATAGACACAAAACTTTCGGAAAATCCAGATGTTCTTCAATGCTATAAAACAGCCCTCGTCAGTGGTAGACCACATCTGTTCTATTCTAATGGTCGGCGGATCACAAAAGATGACTGCAGTTTTGTAGGTGAAATGCATATCTGGTTACTGTTGTCTACACCATCAATTGTTTAACAGTCATAAGGTGATCCCAATACCTCATTTTTTGACTTTTTTTACAACCAATTCTTTAAGCTCAAGCTCATTTACTGTGGTTGATTTGATTTGTTTGTCACAGCAAACATTTTCAGTCATACAGATTTTATCAATGCAAGCTATTGTATTATTTTATCTTTATACTAAAAACAACTATTAATTAATAGAGTAAATTATATTTTACATGTTTTTGGATGTTAAGTTCGACCTTTGTATTCGAAAATTAATGTTTTCCCCACAGTATGATGAGAATTTTCAGCCATTTTTTCTTGCTGATTATGCTAACATGAAAAATAATTGCAAACGAACAGCAGACGTCTGCATTTCGTTATGATCAACTTTTTTTGTTGTTCTGCCGGCAGAATTTTCTTAATTTTAAAGTTTTCGTAATTATGGAACATTGTATAGATGAATCACTGCTTCTTTGTAGCCGAAATTCGCATCTGGTTTTCCCAACTTATTTTTTTCTGCTATTGGAGCTCCCTCAATTATAAATTGGATTCTAGCCATAAGGCAACCTAGATAATTCTTTGAAGATTTTTTTATTGTTAAAACAATAATGAGAGAATAATTGAAAGTTTGACCGCTAACAAATACCTTCTGGAATCCACAATTGCAAATGTGCCAACATAAACAAAAATGAACGTGCAAGTTTGTCAAGGAAGAAACTGGGAGAAATTTTGCATATCTAAAAAACTGTTCTTCAGTATCTACCATTTTCCGCGGCACCCCAATCACATTTTCTATCATTAAAATTGCATCAAGTAGACATATGAAAGCCACCAGTTAAATTAAGGAATAAAATTGTATCCCTAACGACCTAAGTAAATATGTATTATGTTGGAATAACGGCTATGTCAATTAATTTTAAAAATTGATTAATGTATATCTTTAAATTTTCATAATCTTAAACATGTTTATACTATTAGGTTTCAAATTTTAAATTACTATGAAATAAAAAGCAGAAAATCATCAGAAGTAATTTATTTTTCTTAATGGGACATTTGGTCTTGATGAGATGCACGGATCCTTTTAACATTTGGTGGAATATTGGGCTAATACATTCGCGTTTCTTCTTCGATTGTTCTTAGTATTTCCTTTTCCGCACTTTTTATGTCCGCACAGATAAGATGTGGAAAACTGTATCAGGATTATCAGTGTTTTGTTTGCAATTTGAGGACATTAATTCTTAATCTGTATGCAAATATGTCAAGAGATTCTTCCACATGCTTTAATTTCAAAGGGCGATCGCTGCGGATATCAAATAATTCCCCTTCCTCTTTGAGACTAAACTGAGAATGCATTGATGCCACTTCATTGAAAACATTTATTAACCTGTCATAGCCGTTAATGGATAAATTTGGAAAATATTTATAAATTTTCTTCAGTATGTCGAGAGACAAACCAGCAGTTAAGGCCTCTTCATTATTTGTCGCAGCAGCATTTGGGAACATTGCCATATTGCCCTCCTTCTCTCCCACTTTCCAAATTCTTAACTACTCTCTCAATGCATTACTCTTACCTCAAGAAAACAAGATATTTTCAGTTTGCTTAATCTGTATTTTCAAAAATATCCGCTAATAAGCTAACTTGGCAGACCAGTGCACAATATTTGGTTTAAATTGTTATTTGTCTGCTTTGTCTGTAGAAAAGTACAGTTGGGTGCCACTAATTAGTTTAGGCAATGTGCCCGTCCTTTGCTTTGGCCAACTGCTTACGTTCGGTGCAGCGACGTTGAGTAGCGTTGATTGCGGACTAATATCCATCGACGATTTTACTAAAATGTATGCGTGTATGTAAAAATTTTAAGGTTAGGCCGTCTTTGTTTATTGAACATTCTTAACACCGTTAGGTGCGGGTGTGTCTTCTATAATGTTAAATAAAAAGGTGACGACGGTTGGGAACCACTGTTGAGTTTGGTCACCAAATGAATTAATCATTTTCTTATACATATTTAATAAAACTAATAATAAAGACATAAGTATAGATTTGTCTAAAACTTTAAATCCTTTCAAAAATTATTAATTTCGTCTGGGAAATATTTTTTACCCATATAAAGCAATCTACTGACGTAATAATATCATTCCTTATCAAAATGTTTCGTGTACTTTATTTGACAGGTTTATAATTCATACTTAAATCTTTAGCATTAACGGTAAAGTTTTTTTCTCTGGAATTGATGTGAAGGGCAATACTTGAAAAAATTGGGAATTTAACCTCGGTAAAGGTGGGTGGAAAAAGTCGTCCTTCTAAGAAGCCTTTTAAACGAGCAGCTCCTGTAACTTCCACGCCATTTGTCAGAGCAATCCAAACGTGATATTTCATCGAATGAGACTGCATAGAGAGGATGTCCCATCCCACTGAGGGGAAAAGATTTCGAATTAAAAATGTCCCGATGCGTTCGTTTACCATCCGCGGCTCTGTAATACGTGGGAAGGTTAGAAAACCGGGTCATCACGCGCCGTGGCTGCGTTTACCCGTATTCATCTCGTCCTTTCCTGCTCATTCGACGCCACTCTTTGATACTCTTAAATATCGCATCGAAAATCGTCTCCTCGTTATCCAGCCTGAATATTTTTTCAAGATCTAAAAGGTTTATGTAGTATTTATTGTAGTACTTATTGTAATCTAGAAAGTATTGCATTAGTTTCATCGCAATTGATGAAAATCAGTACTTTACCAAATTTGCGTATTTTTATGACGCAAGTACTCTCTTTAAATCGTGTACGCTTACGCATTCTAGCTTTATATATTTTTTACTTTAAATTTTCCAAAGAACCCAATTTCCAGAAAAATTCCGTGCAGACAAGCCTGTAGAATTTCCAACGCACTCCAGAAGAAGAGCGAGTGTAATTCATTGCACTTGAAGGAATCAAGTTGACTCGAAAAGTTCTCAAATGAGTCGCCAACATAAGAAAATCTTTCCGTGAAATCTTTCTATGTATTTTGATGACGTGAGTTTAAGTGATGGGAAAGAAAAGGAAATGAGTGCCGGTTCTGGGAGAGAAACATTTCGTTATGTCAATTATGCAGTGCATATTGATCAACGAAAATTATAATGTCCTTCCGATTATATGAGGTACAAATGAGAGAGAAGAATTTCATCAGTAATCAGATGATCATTTAAAATGTTTCAAGGTATTGGGCAACTTTTAAGAGCTTGGTTCCTTTGAATGAATCCATAATTAAAACATATTAACGATACGGATTTTTATTAGTCTTCCCTACTCTATACAATGTATTTTTTCGCTGAAAATTAAAAATAGAAATTTTGAATAGATCTATGTTCGTAATTCATTCGAATGTACCTTGACTTCATTAGCACAATTCGGCAAATAGTACGACAGCATACTGTAAAGTGTGGATTGCCACAGTTTATCTTTTGTCAAAAGAAATAAGTATGTGCTTAGGTAATTGATAAATTGACTTTAATTTTATACGAGAAACGCACGGCCTAATATCATACCCAGTCTGAGTTATCTGCGAGCACTAGAAACAAAAAAAAAGAAATGCCGATAAAGAATCGGCGTGAATGATATTTATCCTTCGGCAACGAAAGAGTTGGTATAGAAATATAGGAAAGGAAATCTAGGTAAAAATAGGAGTGGAAGGGTAGAAGAACGTTGGAGAATAAGGGAAGAGATGAGAGAGGAATGCGACGGCAGAAATAAGAGATGGAAGAAGAGGGAGAGAGAGAGAGAAAGAAACGGAAAGAAGGACAGGAGTGCGAGAGACACGAGAGCGATAAAACAGTGAGGAGAGGAATAAAAAGAGAGGGAGGAGGAAGAGAAAGAGGGTCTGGGAGAACAAGAGAGGATCCTAGAGAAACTGGAGGAGAGAGAGAGGGAGAAATAAAGAGACAATGACGGAAAGAAAGAGAGGGAACAAGGAGATAGGGAAAGAGAGAGAGAGAGAGAGGAGGGGGGTCAGATTACCTCCCCATCACTCAACCTACTCCCGCCCCTCCCCTCTCGCCCCCTCTAAACCCCCCACCCCAACGCCACTTTAAACCTCCCCCATAGATTCGAACACCACCACCCCCCCTTCCACCCTCCCCAACCTCCACTCTCCCAAAAAAAAACGAATCTCCCTCTCACCTCCTTCCCTCCCTCCCTCCCCTCCTCCCCCCCCTCCTGCACCCCTTCACTCCACCGTCCTCATAAAACCCACCCTTCCTCCTCCCCCCTCCTATCCCTCTTCTCCCTCCTCCTTCCTTCCCCTTGCCCTCATCTCCCTCCCTCCCTACTTTATCCCCACTCCACCACACGTGGAGATGTGACAATCAATTGCACTGACGTCAGAGACCCTCCGCAGCCAATCGGAGGCCAGCTCCATTCAACCCTCCCGGTGAAAGCTGCGTCGAAAAAGCCTCTGTGGAGTGAGTAGGGTTATAGCAGGGCGAATGTGGTCGGGAGGGGGAGAGAGAGGTATGGAAGAGGGGGAGAGAGAGAGAGAGGGAGAGAGAGAGAGGGAGGGAGGGGAAGGTGAGGGAAGTACAAGGAGTGGGGAAGGAATGGATAGGGAGGGAAGGAGGATGGTGGGAGGGAGGCTCCCTCTAGCGCCGAGGGAAGGAGAGAGTTGATGTAGAGGAGTAGGGAGAAAAAGGGTCCAGATACTAACCGCGTTCTCACGAAACCGCTTCGCCAGTCCGAAACCGACGCAAGGAGCTTTGAGACGGGTCTTCGCTAAGGAAGAGAGAGGAGAGAGGTTTTTGAAAGAGGGAAGAGAGAAAGGAAGGCGCCAGTCAACGGGAATTCCCAACGAGGGAAACCTACCGATACAGAAGGGAGAAAAAATACCAAGAGGAGTATTCGCAAGAGGTATGGGAAAAACCAAGAAAAACACACCGTGTCCGAAGACATTTCGCGTGTGATTTTTTTTTTAATCCGTTTCAGACGGAACGAAGTTATATCGAGAGCGAACGTTTTTTTTTTTTTTAACTAATCGGAGAGGAGTAGTTTTTTTTTTTAACCGTCATTTGCTCGTATTGGTGCATTGGTGACCTTTTCCACGTCCTTTGAAAGTGGAACTACCGGAGTTTAAATTATTTACTCTCGTTTCTTTTTTTTTTTATTAGTATCGACTGCGGTTGGCAAAACTTGTTTTTTTCCTCGCCCTGGTTCTCGATATTATTTATGACACCGTCGCCGTGAAGTTTGAAAATGGAAGGATTCGGCCATAACGCCACGTGTGCGACATAGGGATCAGCTGTTATTCCTTAAAAAAGATGGCGAAGTTTTTTCTCGAGGGAAGGTGTAAACAGTTTAGGGAGGAAATGTTTGTTGTTGTTGATTGTTGACTTTAGGGAGGGCTGGGGAATGGGAGAGGAAAAGATGCGTGGAGTATTATGCGGTCGTAAGGCTGCACACGTAGCCGTACACACTATATTTAAGACTCCGTAATGTTCCTTTTGAAGAACGCTCTCTGTGGAGAAGAATGAAGCCAACGAAAGGTTCCGGGGTATGAGCGTTAATACTCTGAGGGTTTTGTGTTCAAGGCTACGGCGATTGAGCCTTGGGATTGTTGCGTAATACCATCTGTTGATAACCGATTCTTTCTAGTGTGCACACGTAATTAAGCTACACTATTAATTCCTTACGTACATACTCATAAATACACGAATCGACACTCGTGCACATGTGATTATTATCGTTTATTTTAAAATATTTTTATAGAATACATATAAAAGTTACTGCATTTTTTGTGAAAACGTTTTATAAAAATATTTAAATAACTCATGGTGTCCTGTGTTCAAACCACGAGAGTAGTTTATCTAAACTTTGACGCTTAATATATCTACAAAACAGTTTAGGATATTATGTTAAACATATATTAGATTAAGTTTAATTAAAAGTAGAAGTGACAAAATATTTAAATCTTTGCTGGAGCTTATTTTTTTCGAAAACCTTTAAACTATTTTATTTATTCAGACTTTAAATATTTCAAGACCTTTATTTTGGTAAAAGTCAAATCTTTCATCCTGAATTCGACTTTTTTATATTTGTATTTCATAACGTCTACTTATTGCATTGCGCATTGATTCCGTTGCTTTTACTAGAACTTTGTAGGTAAAAATGTGTTTCACCTTTAATAATGCAATAACTGACTACAAGACTATTGTTTGAAGGGAATGGTGGCAAACCATCGTATCTCACGTGATCTCCAAAATGGCGCCAAATCGCTCACTGCCTAACAAGAAGCGCTCATAGCGATTGTTAATGTGTAATGCCAAAAATTGCGATTGTAACATTTTAAACCTTTCATAACTATTACTAAATGAGACAAAATATTTCGACACGTTTTTTAAGAAACTGTGGATTAAAATTTCAATTTTATATTTCAAGTAAGATATTATAAATATAGAACCTGTTTGCAATTACTAGAATGTCGCGTTATATTAATTTCCTGCAAAATATTTTGATTACGTATTTAGTGGGTTTCAACCTGATTATTCATGCGAACAGAGAATCAAATTAAAGTTTACCTTTTAATTAGATTCGTGAAATTCCAATGTAGCACGAATAATTCTTTCGATAACTATAATAAGTATTGAGATTTCTCTACATATAAAATAGAGTTAAAAGTTGAGCGAGCAAATCAAGAATCGTATTTTAATTAGAACAAATTTCAAAATTTGAAATTGTTTGAAATTGTTGCATATGTAAAGAATGTTTTGGTGTTTAGTGACCACAAAAGGAATTTTTAGTAATATTTTTTTTGATTTGACAGAACGGTTCCATATTTATTGGTTCTACAAGAATCCTATTGTTCTTCGCTTCGATATTTTTTTATTTAGGGGGTTAAGCGTTATACTATGAATCCTCTGAATATCATTTACATTTACGCTGAATTCAAACCATTATGGGAGTACCTACAATGTTTTCTGATTCTTTGGCCGAAATTTTTTTTATTAATCTAAAAAATTATTTTGGTGATCCTATCTCGTATCACATCTTCTACTTTTATTTTCCGTCTGTTTTTATCTTCAAATCTCACTTCCTATATTATTATACCGAATCGCTTTTTTCGATTGCAATAACTGTTACACTGTTGCCGTACTTCGCCGATATCGCCATTATCGGTGTTCCGTACTCTGTACAATGGCTCTTCGTGATGATTCTGTTGTGACTTCAAGATTTTATTCTTCCTAATAATGTCGACCGCTTGAATACTTGTATTAAGATAGTCGTTTGGACAAAGTATTTTTCTAACTGTAGATGTCAAGAAAAACTTATAGACAGCCGTATTATCCTCCGTTAATTTGGGTGTGATCCATTGCGATGAATCTGCTCCCGAAATATTGCTCGACCTTTCGAATGGACTATGATTATATTTCCTTTCGTTGGTTTCCCAGTCGTGAAGAACTATTGTTGTTTGTGGATCGCTGAAAAATGAGTGGCCTTTGTGGGACTTCCTTGCCTCCTTTCCTGTGAGTGAACAAAGCGTTGATGCTTTACAACATTTGCGTGTGTAAGTGATCTTCCAGTATATGGAGAATATATTACCTTTAAAAAATTATCATTTTCCGTTCTGTAAGTACGTTATAAAATCCAACGTAATACCGCAACCGTTTCGAATTATTCTCAACTTGTGAGGCTTATCAATTTTTTACATTTCTGATGTGAAAACGTTTTTATTTTCTATAAATTTAAAGATTTTTTCGGATTTTCGTCAAAAGTCCTCAATTGAACCTTAACATATGCTTGAAGATTATTTTTACTTGCATCGTGTGGCGGAGGAAATTTTCGATTCATATTAGGAGCAAAATGGAATAGCTTTGTATCAAATACATTCTAAATTGTTTTAGTGCAAAATCATCAATTAAATTTTCGATATTCGTTTTCCTTTTGCATATCTTCAGAGTTTTTGATGTGATGAATCAGAACAGAAAATTTATTTATTCCGCTCACATTTTTGTTGCCTTCATCATGAATCTTTAACTGTTGTAATATAGATCCATTTTTAGAAGAACCCTTTCGGATGAGAGATCTGTTAATAATGCAGGTAGAACGAGAATAATATTACTTTGGGGTAACACGTTGTAATTCACTGTAAGTTCCAAGATATTGTCCAACTTAAGCATAAAAAGCTGACGACTTTTTCCATTAAATATGCTTAGTGTCTGAGTATATTAAGCGGTTTTCCTTTCAAAGTTTGATTACCCTAATTATTTGAGGATTTCTGCTTGAACCAAGTTTAGAAGAAATTAAATATTTTAAGAAAATTAATGCTAAAGTTAGTGCAAAAATAATTTCGTAGAAGCATTTATAAATAACAATTTTATTTAGATTTAATGTGATATTTCCGGAAATTTCCTACCTCCCTTTTATAGCAATCAGAATATTTTCACGTTGCTTCGATTTAATAAATAAATTACTGAATAGAAAATTTAAGGGTGAGAATGAGATTCGTAGTCGTATGTTTCGGGGTTATTTGCACTTGTCAGAGCAGTAAAACGCGTGGTCTTACTGTCGCTTCTTAATAATATGAAAGAAATGGAATACAAATATGATTGATATTCAACTTATATCCCGTGTAGGCACTTTCGTTTAAAAGTTATAAATGATTTGCGTTTTCTCTTAATTTTCTCGTCAGGATTTGCTCCTTCATAACACGTTAAAATGCCGTATTCTTTTGAGTAAAATAATGTAGACTTTGCTAATCAAACCTCGGGTTATACTTTTGAAATTTTCCGTTCTTAATATTGTACGGATATGATCTTAAATACGATTCACTTTGATATTAATTCGTCTCAGGAAAATTTGTTCGATATCCGAAAAATCTTGGGACAGTGAGCAATACACACGAATTAGGGAAAATATAATCACTAAAGATGGTCGGGAGCCAGTAAAATCGAGCGAATCCTTTATTCCATAGATTGAAAAGGTTTTTCCATTTTCATTGTTAAAAAATGTAGTTTTTTAGAAAAATAAAATGGCTCAGATCGGAAGAACTGACATGATCATTACTATCATCATTATATACATATGATAGATTCTTAGTGTATTATGATGAATGATTTTAGTAGAAAAATCGAAAAAAGAAGTAAAATTAGAGAAAATATTATTTAATAAAGAACTCCTTTTCTGCTCAGTCTATTACCAATTATATAGCATTTTCCTGTATATTTTCTTAAATTTTACATTATCCTTCTTGTCTAAGTTTATTTTAAGGCAATTAACATTTTAAAAATTTTAAGCAGGACGTTAATGTAGAATTTGGAACCCATACATTTTTATGAAGCAACGAGATTTAGTTTCTTTTCTCTTGACTTATTTGTATAAAATTTCATATTAATAAATCTTCGGGTAAATTTCTAGACGATTAACACCGATTGGTCATGGCTTAAAGATTTTTGAAATCGATACCTCCATTCGTGGGAGAAAAATGTCTAAGACCAAGAATTTGTGGAATGACAACGAGCGAGTTGTTTCTACATAATATTTTAAATTTTTAGGGAATGAGTTCCATCGTTTGATGAGTGCGAAGATAAGGTCAAAGTAATGATTTTTTTTTTGAACCTCAAGGTTTCATTGAAGCGGTTCAAAGCAACCTGTTCAAGTCCCTACTCCCTTCGCCTCTTCTTCCTCACGAATTGCGTATGCACGTTGTGAGGTTTTATCGCAATCACAATTGTGTGTTTTTTTTTGAGGAGAACATTCGTTGGTGAAGTTAAAGAAAGACGTCGAGCAAGAAAGAAGAGCTATAGGATTACTTTACTGCACTCAGAAGATAGTGAAACGATGGAAATATTTTCCTCGTAATGTGAATGTAGTTAAACTCGACTGCTTTGTTGACGCGTTGGTAAGTTTTCTTTGATTTTATATATTTTACTCAAACAGCGCCAGCCATGAGATGCGTTGCATATCGAAGCCATTTTAACCATTATATTTATCTGTTCGATGACTCTTTTATCCTATTTGATGCATGTTGTATTTTTAAATTTGGCGCTACTCACATATTAACGGTGCAGTTTGCCAGTGGCATGCGGGAACTAACTAAAACTATGAATTCAAAGGAAAATATTCTCATGAAGTTCCTCATATACCATCCAAAAATTGCCGTACAGTAAAATCTCGATACAACGTATCTCTAGAGAGCATGAATTTTAATACTTTATACTGAAAGTACGGTATACTGAAATACCCATAAGGAGTACAGCATTTTCTCTGAAAGCATCTCAGTGGGAGATAGGCATTCTCGCAGGTCCAGCGCAAACCGAAATCGGCGAGAATGAGAGTCAAACAAGAGAGATAATTCCTAGAACTTAAGATTTTATCTCAATACTATTGTGAAAATACGAGAGGGATAAATTCTAAATTTTTCAGTTCGGAAAATCCGTTCTTTTAGGATTTTGGCGGAATTCCGCAGGTCTTTTCGTGCTAAAGACTAAATATTCCTTCAAAATTGGTGCAAACGACTTGAATGAGAAAGAAATGGTTATGTTTGAGCCATTTACGGATGAAAGACTACGTTAAAACCAAAAATCTTTTTTCGGGGCCACTGAATATCATACGTAGTATTGAAAAGGACGTTAGGTTGAAGTACGTTAATGTGAAATATTTATTCAGTATTTATAGGGAAAAATTGACGGAGATTCAATAAAAGTATGTTAATTTGATACAAACGTAATTTTGAAGTACGTTGTAACGAGATTTCACTGTATTAGACTTAAGATTCTAATTTTAATGTGAAATGGTTGCTTTTTTCCTTTCATATCATCGTGGCAGCAGAAATGATCTATGTCATATATTTCCAATATTCAGTTTCGTATGAGTGTTCTGCATTACATTTCCAATGGGGTAAAATGTATCGTGAAAAATATTTAATTTTTTAAAAATGTGCAACCAATTTAGGCATTCGATGAAGGAGTTTTGTGGATTAAAAATGTCTAAAATTATTTAATGATCTCGATGAAATGTTAGCGCCTAGTTATTTTGATGCGTGTAAATGTCAATATGTAGTTATTTATGTAACTCATCGTATAAAAATAACGAAGGTCTGCCGCTATCGATTCAAGCTAGGCGCTCGAAAACGCTGGAGAAGAGGCAGCGAATTCCTGCTCTCACTTGTTTTAGGCGAAGGAAGATCCGACCGAGACCATGGCCGACAGCGAATATCGCAGCGGGACGAAAGGTGGAGGCGTTTGGCGTTTTCTTAACGGATTTTCCAAGACACGGAGGAGTATCTACTCCCTCCATACAGAAGGTAAACCCTGTGTGACACAACCTTGACCCGAGCCCTTCAAAAAAATCTCGGTATTACGTGAGCATTCCTACGTGCGTCATTGAGAGAAAGGGGGAGGGAGGGAGGGAGGGAGAGGGTTTGGGGAGGAGAACGAGAAAGGGGGGGAGGTGAAGTGTGAAGGAGTGGTGGGGATGTGCGAGAGAGAGAGAGTGAGAGATTTAGAGAGAAAGAGTAACGAGTAGAGGACATGCAGGATTTCTACAAAAAAAATGCCTTCCACTTCCCATCTTCCTGCGCCTCTTGTTCTCACCCCCCCCCCCTCCCTCCCCCTCCCCCGCAACCACTCTCGTTCTTTTTCGCCACCCTGCGTGATATACGTGTGTCCCATGGACTCGTCTATTGCCTGTGTCCTCGACCCCCTTCCCTCCACCCCTAAGAATGCGTGTGTGCGTGAGGGAGAGCATGTACGGGGATGGTCGAGACGCGTGAAAATTCGGACGCAGGAGACGTGGGTTGCGTGAGTCTGAAGTGTGACCCACAACATCTGGAAACTTTGGCAGTCCGGTTGGGGCGTTTTTGGGAGTGGGCGGAGGATGGGAGTGAGGGGGTTAAAAGAGGGAGGAAGGGGGTGAGACATAGATGGAGAGGGGGTATAGTATCTGCCGCAAAGATACTTCCACATTGACCTGCCCTCCAGGAGAGATATGTATAATTTTTCCCATGTTTTCTATTCACACCTGCTAATTTTGCGAGAGGGTTTATTTTAAAATCCGCGTGGGATCTCTCTCCGTCCTCTATGCTTAAAAGATGGGTTTTTCGACGTGTGCTCTGCCGCGACCGCGTTTCTTACCGTCACGCGTGTTGAGTCTCGAAGCATCACAATTTCTCTATTTTTCTCTTCCTGAACAGTGGAAGGAGAGAGAGGGAGAGGAGTGACTCCCGAAAAGAGAGTGAAACCCGCTCAGCTTTTTCGGCGAGTGACTTTTTATCCGGAGTGGTTTTTTTTGCGAAGAGTGGTACATACAATTCCGTGTATTTATAGATAGAAACCGGTGTGCTTTTGACGTGAATTCTGCTAAATCAATGGCAGCCGATAGGTTTTTCCCTCCGTGCCTCTGAATCAACAGGTAAAAAGGTTCGCAAAAGGGTTGGTGAGGTACCGTTGGACGTTTGAAGCGCACTGCTCCTTCTCTCCCTCGTCTTGGAACAAGGCGTCGCTTTCCAGGGAAAGGTGACTTTTTACTGCGTCGCTCCGATGTGCGTAAGCGCGTGCATTCTGAGGGGAAGAGGCGTGTTCTGTGTTTTTTTAAATCGGTTTATGGTACATTTGAACCGATGTTCTACCTCTTTTGATTCAAAAAACAGAGAGGCTAAAAAATTTTCTTCGAACGATTTTGTCTTGTCGAGTTTTCACGTCCTATGGCTGAACGCTATACGGAAAATATCGCTTTTGGTGTTTTTCTATTGATTTTTTTGGCATTTTCCTGCTTAACCGTAATTTTGGTTTTGTTGGCAAACCTTGAAAGGATTTTTGTTTTGTTTCATAATTTTTGGAGGTGATTTGATGATAATTTGAATCTCTAAGGAGGAACTCTTTCCAACAAATACGCCATACTGTCTCCATGTTACATTTTTAACTTTTCCATCCATAGAAATATACACCGCCGAAGTTTCATGGTATTCGGACGTAAACTCTAGAATTAAATTGCCTCGTGTTGAAATGAGACAGAAATTGCATTATAAATATGCTTTAAATTTTAAATTGTTTTTGCCTTACAGGTAATCTATCCTTGTATTATTCATTGTTTAATGTTGGGCATTTTACATTGATTAATGTTTAATCAATGGAAGCGTATTTATAATGAGGTTTCAAACGCATACATGGGCGTCAGCAGGGGCAAGGGGGTCCGTACTCCCCCCTCCCCTGGAAATGCCGTCGTCTTACGTGAACCGATCAGAGAATACCAAATTTTTTAATTTTTTTCGTGTGGTAGGTTTTTGAATCTGTATAAAATTGACGTATGTATTCCTGCTTTATTCCTTAAATTTTACTTTATTTAAGCCTGCCACACGTAGAGGTTAATTTTAAATTCGAGGGGTTCTGAACATGAGCCTAAGCGGTCTCTTAGACCGCTCTGCTGCCCAAAAACACGCTTTATTCTATTGAAACCTTTCACTTGGAAATTATAAATTCGGAAATCTCCGTGGCATACGGTCAATGCCTGATGACTGCGTCCGGAAGGAAGAGTCACCGGAGGTCCTAGCTAAGAAAAGGAATGGTCGCCATGAAACCCTTTAAAAATGCAACACTTTTTAGGCATTGTTTATAGTCGCGTCAACAGCTAAGGTCATTAGCGACTATTCACAATATTCAGCTCTTTCTGTTTTTGGCGAGCATATACAGTCATGCCCAGAGCGGGATTCGAACTCGCGATCCCAGAGTTGGGAGTTAGACACGCAAACCTCACATCTACCGGGGACGGCAAAAATGCAACATAAAATAAATTCCGTACTCCTGGTGGCCTGGGACCTGCTCCCTCGTGTCAGCTTGTCACAACGGTGTAATACAGTCTTACATATATTCCAATTCAGCCCACATTGTAGACAATTTAAGCCTTCGTAATATTCCTTGAAAAAGGAGCTACATATGTACACATCAGTACTGCTCTGTAGTGTGAAAAGTGCATTTATGATGGCGCTTTTTTGCTAAAATCAGGCTTAATTTGTCATCTACAGAGAGTGTTATGTTTTACTATAATCAACGCTAAATTTTCAACATAAATATCGGAGGTATGTACTTTAAATAATTTGAGTTAAATAATATTTTATATTTTCTTGTTAGGTTGTAAACTCTTAAAATTTGAAAAGGTACACGGATATTTGATAAAAAATAAAGAGCCTGCAGGAGCGGGTTTGTGTGAATAAGAAAAACGTTATCATTGCAGCCCTCCAATCGGTATTTTAAACATTAACTTGAAAGAAGAAAAGTACTCATATACGTATTTAACTAAACATTTTTCGGTTGGAAAAATAACAACACTAGTTAATTTCAGTAAGAAGGTAAGGTAATTTTTAGACGTATTTATTATCTGGTATATTAATCAAACGAATAAAATATTTTTTTTCAATAACAGTAATATAACCCCATGTCTATTACAAATTATTTTTAAAAAACCGAAATTGGATCCAGGAATTGATGAAGTGGATGATCAACTTGAGAAATCTGGAGTAAATACCTCTCAGACAGTCAGCGTTGCATTGGAGTCTAAGACTCCGAGTCTTCATCGCCACAGTCAGAAAAACATACAAACAAATCCACTTCACCTAGTACGTACTTTGATGTCGCATCAGAAGTTAGTGAACATTTTGATATTGGATTGTATATAGCTAAAACACCACAAAGTATGTCTAGTGAATTTAAATATGAAATATTAACTAATTGCTGGACACCTTCACCGACGTATGGCTTTAAGCATGATAGTGAAAATAGTAGAGTTTTCCGTCATCCGTGGTTTACTCAATATACTCATTGGTTAGCGTATTCTGCACATTTAAAGGGTGCTTTATGTAAAGTACTTTTTCCTCAAAGGGTGAAGAGTGGATTTCAAAGTTCTTTCATTAACACAGTGTTTAAAAAATACAAAAATTTTCATGAAGCTGCAAGTGCCCATGCCAAAACCCACTGGCATAAAACTTCGCAAATAGAAGTCAATCACTTTGTTTCAATTATGAAAGGCAAAAGTCCTTCGATACAAATGTTACTAAACAAATCAGTTGCCAATGTAGAAGAGGAAAATAGGGCAATACTATATTCAATAGTGTCAAGTATTGTTTTGTGGTGAAAATGACATTTCATTACGAGGTAAAACTTACAATTCAGGAAATTTTCAAATCCTGTTAGACTTTCGGATTGAAGCAGGTGACGAAATTTTTAAAAAACATTTAGTAACTTGCAATGCAAACTCAAAATACACATCTGTTAGAACTCAAAATGAAATATTAGAAATGTGTGGTTGTATTCTGAGAAATGATATAGTTGCTGCAGCAAATGCTTCCAAAAGGGTTTTCCATTTTTGCTGATGAAACGATTAATTGATATTGAGGGAATAGAACAATTATCATTAGGGGTTAGATTTCCCGAGTGTATCGGTGGACAAACTTGTATTCGCGAAGAATTTCTTGTTTTTTTCCGATATCAGATCGAAGTGCAGAAGGAATATCCAGAGAGAAAGGCGTGCTCTCAATTTAAAATGAAAAAGGGAAATTTAGTTGGTCAGGGATATGATGGATGTTCTGCAATGACTGGAAGGGGGTTTTCAAGCAAAAATTAGATCTTTGCACCCATCGTCTTAACCTCGTAGTGCATGAGTTAAATTGCTTGAGTGAAGTCCGTAACACAGTTGGTACCATGAAAGCCATTATTAATTTTTTTCGGGAAAGTTCATATAGGAGGGCTAAAGTAGCACATATTCCGATGTTGTGTGAAACTCGTTGGATACAAAAACACAAAAGTATTCGAATTTTCACCGAAAATTTCGTTAAAATAGTAAACGAACTTGATAATCTTTCTGAAACCGGTGATTCTAAGACGCGACAATCAGCATTCCAACTTTCTTGTGCATGCAGAAATTCAGTTTTTATAATATCAATTGCAACAATCAGTAGATATTCTGCAATGTTGGAATCAGTAACTCAATCTTTACAGTCCGTTCAAATAGATTTGTTAAAAGTCCTTAATCACATTCAAGATCTAATTAATATAATTCATCAGCACAGAGAAAGTATGGAAACGATTTTTGACGAAATACTTTCTGTTGCAAAAAGTCTTGCAAATGAAGTGAACAGTGAAATCTCCGTACCGAGACATCAAAAAAACAAACTCTTAGAGCAAATTATTCTACTGATACGGCTGAAGAATATTATCGTAGAGCCATTTTCCTTCCATACATTGACCATTACCTACTTGACCATTAGGTACTTACTTCATTGAGCAGCCGATTTTCCGATGAACAGAAAAACGTATTCAACTCATTTAAATTACATCCTTGTGAAATGCTACTAATGAATAGGAAAGAATTTATTGATATTACTAAATAAATTCAAAATTTTTATCAAATAGATAATTCTGTAACTGAAGCTAACATGTGCTATGATTCATGGTCTACAAAACAGCTTAAAGGTATCCCAGCAGCACTACCCGAAATATTAGATAAATAGATGGATTTTTTTCCCGCTATTAGATATGCATTGTTAATTGCACTGACTTTACCAGCGACAACTTCTACCATTGAGCGGTCGGTTAGCACCCTTCCTAGAGTAAAAACATGGCTTCGTCCTACAGCGAGTAAAGATAGGTTAAGTGGACTGTGCATGTTGAGTGTTCACAGAAAAAAAATTAATGTAAAGACAGATTTTATTGAAGGTGTAATAGATATTTACGGTCAAACTCCAAGGAGACTCTTATTTAAATTCACAATATAATAAACAATATTTTATGTTAAATGTGTATTTTTTCTTCCCCCCCCCCCTGAACTTTAGTCTGCGGACGCCCGTGAACGCATATAACAACATTTACATTTAGAGAATTTTTTATTTATATTAATTGGTTTTATTTAACGCCCTTATAAGTTTCCATCGGTGTTTTTATGCGATGTCGTCAGCTTAATTTGAATTCATCAGGCCAGCATTCGTTGTCGTGGCACCATTGTCTTCATATAATTCCGCTTAGTTTCCTTTTTGTGTACACGTCTGGCCGATCAATGTACGCTTTTAACCATACCGCTGGCACGTATAAGGAGGTTCTTCGGTTCGAAATTTAGCGACGGTGAGCCCACTTCCACGGACCGAGCACACACTTCTCCGCCGGTATCAATAACTGATGTTGCGATATCATCTGAGTTAGCTATTTATGTATGCCTTTGCGACGTCGGAAGCGATGATACGAGGGCAATGAACCGTCGAAGAGCACGCTCCGAGGGGTCACCCGCTCGAGAACGATCGAAAGGGTGAAAGGGTCTTAGCTGTTAATTATAGAAAAACAAAAAGAATGCTCAGGATAATGGAAAATCCGATCCTAATCGGTCATAAAATATGGCGATTCATGCAAGATTTAGTTGAAATAATGTATAGTTAACTCTCATCTCAATAGATGCCAATCAGCGAAACTGAAACAGGAATCTGTTTTTCGATTTTTTTTAGTTGCAAGGAAGAACATATTACTACTTTAGAGAAAACACAATATGAAATATTCTCTATACAAGCATATCTTTAGCTGATAAAACGTAAGTCTCCTAGGAAACATTAACCTAACTCCGAGTAATCGAATTCCTTTTTTGGAATCGTTAGATTTTTTTTTCTTAGGGAGATCGCGTAAAACCGAAGCAACGAATTAATTCTTCGAGTAATTTGGGATTGAGTCACGTTATACCTCATATTTATATCAGATAAAAATAATCGATTCGTCGCTTTTGTGCTACGTGTCAGATCAGATCATTTCCATTAGGGGCCTACTTAAAAATTTCTTAACTTAGCAACTAAAATAGTTATTCATATATATTTTTATTATTTTCTTTTAAATTTCACGATTTGTTTATCGGTGGTAATCTAAGTTTATATTCGATAAACAAATTTTCAAAACTGTCATCTGATGTTCTACCAGTATAAATTTGGTTTAGGATTTCTTGTGCTATTCCGTGCATATCACATAGAGTGGCGCTTTACATGCTGTATCTAGAGCGGTGGCCGAGTGATCAGGCAGCGATCGTACGTGGAATTGGGGAACTGATGATTACCCAAGAACGAGCGAATTCAGCGATAAGTTGATCGATTAAATTAAGACTCCACACGACGCAGGGTGATGCCATAAGATTAAAGAAATTGAGTTGAAAACCTATCCTTTTTTTTTAAGGCTTTCTTATTTGAAATCATAATTAAGGTTGTGCGATAAGAAGAAGGCCATGAAAATGAACAGTACATCCCGCGAGGTATCACGCAAACTTTTGTGTAGAATTCTTTCAATTCCTTCGTAAAATTCCGAATTTTGACCTTTGCCTATTCTCGGTATGTTTCGCTTGTTACAGCAATATTTAATTACATTTTCCTGACTTCCAGCAGAATGTAATTTTCTTCCAAAGAAAAACATGCGCCATTGGTTAAGCAAATAAACCGCTAGAGCAGCAATAAACGAAGGATCATGGCGAAAAAAGCTAAAGAGGTAAACTTATTCAGCAATAGCGTCCTGAATACTGTATCTCAACTTAGGCAATTGGAAAGAGTATTCAACATGCATATAAACTCAGCCTTTAGGCGTTTTGCAAATGGCTTTAGATGTCGACGAAATCTCTAGTGTATTTTGTGAAGAGTTTGTTTTTTCAGTCTCAAGGCATTTAGATAGAAACCATGTCAAACCAGCCCTTTTTTGGCCTCTGGCTGCTTCGTTTAGAATCTAATTCAAAAGAAAACGGAATTTGTTTCATAGTGGATGGTTTTTGATGTTTTATAAATGTGTGAGTGCAATCTAGATTTCGTTCTTGAAGTAGCGAAAACATATGCCATTACGGAATAAATCAAATCTCAAATGTATTTATAAGACAGAATCTCATTAGTCCGGCCTTAAAATAAATATATCTTCCAATTTTCATAGTTGCAAAACTGAAGGTCCTACCAACCATTTGGTTTAAACTACGTCCCGATAAAACAAGTGGATCAGTTGAATAGACAGTTTTAAAACCTGTTTTTAAAATTATAAATGGAAAAAATAACTTCAACGAAATGGACCGCGTGATATGGTGTAAACTGAGAATGCTGCGCTTTTGGAGGATAAGACAAATACAAATAAAGAATATAAACAATGCACTGAACTGAAGAAGTGAATATTTCAGTTATGTGCAAGCCGCATAAAGTCATGCTCCATAAAATCCTGTCTTTCGCGTATCGACTGAATTCGAATTACGAAAGGTCGAAAGAATTCTATTGTTTTCGTATTTTTTCTATCTCATATTTTGAGGTTATCCCGTATTCAATTTTATTTTGGTTCCAAAAATGCAAATGAGTCAGTATTAAGTGGAAAAGCGAGTGAGATAAGGTGAAACAAAATTTGAGCACATAATGTAAGTTAAAAGGAAAGTGATAAAATGGATGCAATTTGATATAGTCGAGTATTTAAGATAGGCAAATCCGAATATTTTCATATTATAAGCGTATAGCACGCGACCTTTTGTCAGGGAAATGTTTATGACCAATAAAATTATTAAACGTTTTGGTTAATAAAGTAGGGTGTGTTAATAGCGAAATATGCATGGATATGAATAAAACGTTTTTTTATGGGGAATATTGCCCGGGATGATTTTGATTTCATTTATACATAAATTCCTGTATTTAAGTACGATATTCATGCAAAATTGTTGCAAAAGAAAGCGCAGGATGAGTTCGAAATGCATGATTAATTAAACAGGCTCACTTGTTCAGGACTACTTTGGGTTAAACTGCTGTTGAATTTAGAATCAGAGGAAATCGTTTTTTCCGGCGCCGATTTATACTCACAAACCAGGCGCAGTAATTGGGACGGAATCTTAAGGAATGGAGAATATTCAAATGAAAAATGGTCATCTTCCTGTGGTTTTTCTGTCTACGGTGCGACGAATTTTTATCTCCGTCAAGAATTGACTTTTGAGCGTTCTCAAAATCGGTGAGTGAATATTGTGAGATGACTTTGTGTCGACAGATAGGATGAAAAAAGAGGAACTACTTCGAAGAATAGGAAAAAAGCTAACTATTGTACAGATCATAAGAAGAAAGCGAACTGGATAGAAAATTACTCGAGGTCAGAGAACATGATTAAAGATATGCTTGAAGGAAAAAGAGAAAGAAGAAGGAAAAGTTATCAACTGATAGACGACTTGAAAGGAAATGAGAGCTACCAAGAAATGAATAAGATTGTAGAAAGCAGGAGTATTTGGAGGACCAGACTTAAACAATGATAGTAATCGTTGACCTTTCTACAGACAGACTACCAATGATGATGATTACGAAATAATAGGTGTATTTTAATGGTTGATGAAAAGGGTTAAATTTGAAATGTTTGGTTTTTGAAATTCAAAGTCGAGGATTCTCGTGACAAAAAGAATCAAAATGACTATTATAGATTATTTTTAAGATTTCAGGCTCCACGGATGAATTTGACAATTTGTTTGAGTGACTTCAAAGGGATGAAAATTATTACAAATGATAAAATAGAATATTGCCTCAAGGTAAACCGTAAAAAAATGGAGTTTTTACCAAATTCGAGTCGCAGATCTTCATTTTTATGTTTACGAATACAAACGGGAAAGTATCTACTTCATCTATCGAAAAGTCTAGTAGTAGACTTTTGAATAATTGACCATAGACTGAATCTCTGTAAAATCCAGAAGAAGCAAATTCATAGATTGCAACGATAGTGAACCGAAGAGAAAATAATTGTGATTAGTTCACAACGGATTATGGCTTTCTGAATGTAGTTTAAGGCTACAGTTCCGCTGAATTGTGTATAGATGATAACATATGTTAGAAGCTAGAAAATACACATTTCGATGAAAGCTCGGCGATTGAGGAATTACCACTTAAGTGATTCTGTTTAACCTCTTTTATTGTCATTTGAACCGGATAAGACCCATCATTTTCAAGTCATACGTCGTCGTCGTCATCACTGGCCGTACACAGATTGGCGTTTAGTATAGGTTTAACTGAGTTTTCCACATTCTCTCGTTCTCGGAAGCCTTCTTCGTTTCTTGATAGCTCTCTTTCCAATTCGATTCGTTCACTGGCTGAAATTTATCTTTCTCTTTACTGATTTATATTCAAATTTTCCTTCAAACGCATATTTAAATACTCCTAAGGAAATGCCCGACACACTCCGCCTTCCACCTTCTTGTCAGACTTGTCAAAGTTCCATTCTCTCAATTTTTATTACTCGTTGCTGAATTTATCCGTCCATTTTGTTTCCAGCATCCCACATGCTCGCGTCCTGAAGCACTCCAGATACTGCGTATCATTTTCCTTAAACATCTATACGTGGCGATACACTACGCAAGGCATTTCAAAAATAACATATATGTACCTATATTTAACTAAGAAAAACCGAAAGGCAGAACTAATAATACATCCAATTAGTGTCGGTTACATAATCATTGCAGAAATTAATATCGATTGACACGTAACGTTATCCAGGAGTGTGAATCCAGGGTATTGAATTTCGAAGGCAGAGTTGAGGATTGAGATAAATCTACAAACTTTGCATTATTCAACGATTATAAAAATACGGGCAGGACACGATAAATGAAGTAATTAAGAAAGGTGGACGAAAGTGTCACAGGAATATATAGGAAGCAACTAGCTTTATTGAACTAAAGACATAGCATAATATTGAAGTACACATTTTTTACTAACAATCGCATTTGAGATTCCGCGATTCATTTTTTCTTCCATGGGGATAAGAAGAAAAGATTATCTTCTTTTGCTAAGAACGAAAGGTAAATAGTATAAGACTAACTTCAATTTACTACGATACAGAAATATGAATGTTGTTTCTAAAACTACTATCAGAAACATAACAGTTATAACATTCTGGAATAGGACTCTGATTTTGAACGATTACTAATTTGTGAAATTTTATATTAAAGGATGACTTGATACCAATTAATATTCAAGAGAAAACACTTAAATATCATCATCATCAAAGGTAGTCTGTCCGTAGACAGGTCCGTGATTATTCATGGTTAAACTTGGTTCTCCATATACTCCTATTTTCCGCAGTCTTCTTCATGTCTTGATAGCTCTCTTTCCCTTTCAAGTCGTCTATCAGCTGAAACACTTTCCTACCTCTTTCTCTATTTCCATCTAGCTTTCCTTCTGGCGCTTCTTTAATCATGCTCTCTCTCCTCAGGTAATGCCCAATCCAGTTCGCCTTCCTCTTTCTGATAGTCTGTATATTCGTTCGCTTCTCTCCTATTCTTCGTAGTACTTGCTCGTTTTTTACCCTATCTGTCCATTTTATCTTCAGCATTCTTCTCCATGTCCACATTTCGAAGCTTTCCAAGTATTTTATATCATTTTGCCTTAGCGTCCATGTTTCTGCCCCATACAAAGCTATACTCCATACATAGCATTTTATCAACTTCTTGAGGATATCCTGCTTTATATATCCCTTTAGTAGGAGTTTCTTTCTTCTGAAAGCGGCTTTTGCTTTCGTTATTCTAGACTTGATTTCATCGGTACATTTTGCTTCTGTCATTATTCCAAGGTATTTATAGTATGAAACTTGTTCTGATGGCTTTCCTCCAATACTCATGTTCAAATTTTCTTCTTCTTTACTTAATATTCGCATGACCTTGGATTTTTCTGTATTATTTTCCATACCGTATTTTCTACCTGTTATCACTGGTCTATTTATCATTTTCTGGAGTTCTTTTTCCTTTCTACACCTATATCCTTTAATATCCTCATCAGCAGCACCCAATTGACTCTATCAAAGCCTTTTGCCAGTCGACGAAACATACGCAGCAATCTTGGCCTTTTCTGATATGATTCTCACTACACCGATTGCATTTCTTGTTCTTCGTCCTTTTCTGAAGCCGAATTGATCTTCCCCTAGTATTTCTTCGGCCTCTTTCTCTAGCCTTTTATTAAGGATCCTCATGATGATCTTCGAAGTGTGTGACAGTAGGCTTATCGTTATATAATCTTTACACTGCATTGCCTTTGGCTTCTTCTTTAGAGGGATGATTGTTACTTCTAAGAAATCCTGAGGCAACTCTCCCGAGTCGTAAATCTTGATAATTAATACTTCCGATCCCATGATTTTAAGTACCTCTGCCGGTATTCCATCACAGCCTGTAGCTTTCCCTTTCTTTAGTTCCAGTATCGCCTTTTCTACTTCACTTTTCATAATACTTGGTCCCAAGCTGCCTTCATAAATGTTATCCTCTTCCAATTCTATTTGTGCCGATCCTGCCTGCTTCTTGTATAGATCCTTAATGTATTCTTCCCATATCTGTGCAAAAGCTTGTCTTTTGCAGCTTTTGTTCCATCTTTATTCATAATTCCTTTCCCACGAATTCCATTAGGCTTCTATCTTCCAACTCCAGTGCCGTAGTCTATATCATATTGTACCGTCCTAACTTCTCCAATTGTTGTATTTCCTCACATTTATCTGTTACTCTTCTCAACTCATTTTTTATGCGTCTATATTTGGCTCTACCATCTTCAATGTTAACGTTTTTCCATTGTCTTCTCTCATCCATTTTCTCCAGCATTTCCTTAGTGATCATTGGTTTTCTGATTTTCTTCTCGTTTTCCGATCTCATTATTCAAGGAATGTTTGATACTGGTTTTAATTTCCTTCCATTCTGTATCCACGGTCTTCGGTTTGTTTTCCAAATTTCTAAGGCGGTCTTCCAACTTTGTGCTGAATTAGGGATGAAATAATATTGACAATATTTAATATCGGTATTGGGACAATTTTTTGCTCATACCGGTATTGAAACCGGTTTTGTGCAGAGAACGGTTTATAATCATTTAGTGTATTATTTTAATAATAATAATAATAATTTTTTACTAACGGGATAAACCCTCTTTCTTACAAAATATCACACGGAGTTCAAAAGCAAGATATGAGTATTTCAACAACTACATAAATATGGACTTTTCAAAAACACTCTTGCTTTCAAAATAAGGTTATAGCTAGATAACTGCCCTGTTCAGGGCGTTTTTGCCACTCTTCAAAACGGTGAAACCCATCCCGATAAGGTGTATTTTTCAACCCCAGGCTAAAAAACATTTTTTTTCGAAAAGAAAACTCTTCATATTCCACAAACAATAATGGAAAAGTAAGAAGAAAGGATTACACTACACAAAATAAGTTTATAAACCAAATTATATGTTTGATATGAAAATAATGAGTCAATTTGTGGACCTGAGGTCAAAAAATACCGCGCTTCGGGACCGAAAGGTTCAGGAACGCATTTCAGGAGGACGAGACTATATCCAATCGTTTTTCTCATCGAATTAGGTAATATTATAAAACTCTCATACCGATCCGTCGGAGTGACTTTTCGGAAGAATACCCCCACTTTATATCTACTCACACAGGCAACAAATACATTTTTGGTAACTTGGCACTGCTCCCACAAAGTTCACTTTTCAATACCGAAAACCCGGTATTGTAAATCACGATATCGGTATTATGTGTCTAATTCAATACCGGTATTAATTCCGGTTTTCCAATACCGGTATTCATCCCTAGTGCTGAATACATCTTTCTTTTCTTTCAGTTTTTTTAGGTCACAAGTCTGTCTTTCTCTTCTTGTTTTCCGTATTTGTTTAAGCTTTGTAGTTACATCGAATATTAGAAGGATGTGATCTGAATCAGTGTCTGCTTTTGGTAATGTCTAAGCATTCTTTATGCTATTCCTGAATCTTTGTTTTAATAGGATGTAATCAATCATTCTATCTCTTGGGCTTTTCCATGCGTATACAGCCCTCGTTTATGTTTTTTTGAACCATGTATTAGTCATTACTAAGTCGTTATTAACACAGAATTCTACCAGTTTTTCTCCTCCTCGGTTTCTTTTCACAAGTACGTATTGACCGACAACATTTTCTTCTTGCCCTTCTCCAACGATGCTGTTCCAATCCCCCATTATTATTATGCAGTTTACCTTTTCTCTTCCGTCTTCTTCGTAAAACTCGTTAATTTTTCATACATCTCCTCGATTTCTTCTTCTTCATGAGCGGACGTTGACATATATACCTGGATTATCAACATGTCCACTGGGACTGCTTTTAGCTTTATTACCATCAACCTATCATTCGTTGCTGTTATTTTTGTCCCGATCTTCATCATATCTTTCCTAAGTACCAGAGCTACCCCCATTGCCCCACTATTTCCTCCAAAGTAAAGTACCGTGAATTCTTCCTAGTCGAACCGCCCTTCTCCTTCCCATATAGCTTCGCTCAGCCCTATGATGTCAATCCCATTTCTCTCATTTCTTCTTTCAGGTTCTCTGGGTTTTTTGCCTTCCTCATGGTTTTTACATTCCAAGTACCTAAGCGTAAGTAACCTTCGAAAATGCTTTCCTCAAGGCAATCCACGCCCGGAGATCCGATTGGGGGACAATTTTACTTCCGGAATGTCTTACCTCGAGAGAACTCATATTGTCCAACCATATAATCGTTACTAAGGAATTTTAATGTGGTAGTTTCCCTCTCGCTTTCCACATCGCAGTACTATAGCCGTTCAAATTGTCCCGATCACGCCTACAGCTCTCTTGGATATAGACCCAGACAACATAATTTGTTTTCGGCTCTACACCATACTGACAGTACTGCTGCCTACTGTCAGGCACCGATGATAGTTTTTCTAGATTTGCAGGGATCGAACCCCAGAACTTTGTAACGGGAAGCCGACACGCTAACTTCTACACCACCAGTGCATGCATATATATGTGTGTGTTGTGTGTGTATGTACGTAATGGAAACGATTCTCACTAAGATTTTCACTTCGTGTCTTAGGAAGAAAAAGATACCAGAAACATAAAACCACGCATATATTATTCTTCTGCACAAGGTTCCAAAGAAGACTTGAATAACTACAGGCCGATCAGCCTACCTCAACAGACTACAAAATATTCACCAAAATACTCACTATTCACCTTCAAAACCATCTTGATTCTGTCCAATCCAGAGCGCAAGTTGGATTCGCAGTGGGTATAACACGATGGACCGCATCCAAGTCCTGAGAGAGGTAATCAGTCGGACTAACGAGTACGAATTACCTCTATGTATGTGCTTCATTGACTACGAGAAAGCATTCGACTCTGTCCAGTGGCATAGCTAGGCATGCGCGCGCCCCCGGGGCTAAATTTTTTCCGGGCCCCACTATAAGTAAACATATTCCATATTTTCAGGAGAAAAATTCGCCCTGATTTAAAATGCGTTCAAAAAATTGAAATATACCATTCCATCGCACTTAAGAAAAGTATCCGCTATTTACTCTTAACCCATCAAGTGTGCTTTTTTCGCGACATTTTAAATCCTAGGCGTGAATTTTTTTCGGCGACGTCTATTTCGTTGTGCATGTATTAACTTACTGCTAATTAATTAATCATCGAATAATTCCGAAAAAATATTCAGTATTAAAGATGCCATACATTATGTAATAAAAAATGAATGCTTATCTTTATTTAGTCCCTGTGTACGATTTCTGCGGATAACTCACTTTAGGCTGGGCTAATTCTTCCTCGGATTCTAATGTATCGTCACTACTTGTATCAACAGATTATTCTTTCGATTATTCAGAATCATTGCAAAAGCTACTTTCACTCATTTCATCCACTCAACGAACGAGAGTTAAGAGGCCATCTTTAACTGACTAAGAACTGTGCCTAGCAAGGGGCACGAGGAAGAAAAAAATAGAAGAAAAATCTTAGACGTAAACACAGACAGAAAGGGGCCTCAGAACGGGAGCAGAAGATAGGAGTTCATAAGTGCTGGAGAGGTCATAAATTAGAGATAGAAATAGAACATAGCTTAATGAAAAGCGTGGAGCAAACGGTGCATCGCACACACTTGAAGCATAGGTTTCCTTTCTGTAAGAGGGGTATTAAATCTACCGAAAAAATATAAAAGTAGATAAAGTATAAAATGTAGAATATTGCTGTACCCACCACTTGTTTTTAGTTAGATGTTCCGTTTCAGCACTTTTCGCTCATCAAGCACGTTAATAATGTGATACATATCGTTCCTCAGAAGACACGCCACCTCATTCTCAATAGAGTAAACTCAATCCGTTTAGTCTTTCTTGTCCCATGGTATGTACTTCTCAAATAAGTCTTAATAATTTTAATTTTTGAAAATGCACGCTCTAAAATTGCCACAGTGACTGGAATTGTTAGAAATAGCATTAACACCGTTCAAAGGTCTGGAAAACTGGTGGATAACGCAGAATTTTCAATGAGTATCAGATTGGCTACTTCCTTCAAAGTTGAAAGTTTAGCGATGTCACTTTTTAAGCAAGACCGAAATCAGCTGCGCTGGTAATTGGTCGGTTACATCTCTGCTATACTTTCTCGCCAGCTTTTCTGCTCCTTTCTCTAACTGTTCATCTGATTCACTTGCAGTTGTTTTGGCTGTAGAATGCTAAACGTGTCTACCACTTCATTTAAACTCGTGAACCTTTCAACAAGTTTTTGAATAACAATGCCAAGACACCCATTGAAGACATTAATTCTGAATCGTGCTTCAGCATCCAGCCTCAACTCGCCGTCACACCCAAAAAGGCGTCTTGCTACACGGCCACGAATATTTTTAAATTTCGGTTCAATCCCCCATCTATATAAATAAAATTGTAACCTCTGTCTGTACATTTGTTTGTTTGTCGGGGTTTTACTTTTTTTGTGTTTTGAATCACAAGAAGACGTTTGAACCGGTTTGCAGAATTGTTGTCTGTATGTTTGTTTGTTTGTTACCGCATCACGCAAAAACGGCTGGTCGACTTTTTATGAAACTTGCAGCGTATCTTTAGACTGGTCCAGCTTAAAATAGGCTATGTGGTGTATCTCAAAAAAAATTTTAAGCGGGGGTTTGTGGAGCATCGATTTGGTTTTTCGACGATAACTCTCGAGTAAATTAACTTAGGAAGTTCAAATTTGATATTTTTCACTTTCAATACAAGTATAATATCAGTCTCCTATATATTTATGAAAGTTTGCGTTTGTGAACCTATACATTTCCACACCGTTAAAGCGAGAATAATCAAACTTTCAACAAATACTTTCTTCACAAATAGGAAGGTCGTAGGCTACTTTTTAATCCCAAATGTTTTATATTAATTGTACAAAAAGCAAAATAACTTTGTATGCTAATGGATTGCCATCTAGAGATGGGTCAGAAAGAACGGGACAGTTCTTTTCGAACTGTTCTGATGCCTAAACTGTTCAATAAAATAACTGTTCTCATAAACTTCCCGTTCTCAAAGAACAGGTAACTCTACATCTTATACACAGTGAGAAAGGTGGAAAGCGATTACTTCTTACCCGTAATTGGACGGCGGGGACTGATTAAACAACTATTGACTTAAATCAAATTTGGTACGATTGTGGAGGGCTCCCAGAAATAATTCCTACATGGTTTCTCTCTGCCCGTTTTATTCAAAACGGCGGCCGAGTGAATTCTTAAATACCATGTATCATCTAGAATTCCGGTCGGATTTGAACCAAATTTCCCCGGGCAACGCTGGGTATTTCTGCTAGTTTTATACATAAATTTGTAGCAGATTGCTTGGCTGTTTCATAGTCATTCCTAAATGATTTTAGCTCCATGTACGCGTTCTTGATGATTTTGTATGCATGGAGAAATCGACATCTTTTGCTTGTAGCATTTTAGATACTGCGTTAACGGAGTGAAGTATTTTTGATTGTATCGCAACAAGAAGTGCAAACTCGAATGTTTCCAATATTTTCTTAAGTGACTTTGCTTCATATATTTCATCATTAGACTTGCTTATGAGAATAATTTTAGACAGAGCTTTAAGTATCTCAGCGTATTTATATCTTACTGCAGGTAATGAATCTTGTCTTGATGCCCATCTAGTTGGACAAAGCCTTTTTAGACTGTAATTCTTTTCCGGGCTAATGAAACATTCAAGTAATGTCCATCTCTTGATGCTTTGTCCAAAATAAACGTAAAGTCTCTCCATGTTTCTGTAAAATGAAGAAATTTCGGGTATGCCACGAGACGGATCATTAAGGACTAGATTTAAGTTATGTGACGCACAATGCACAAATTGCGCATTTTTCTCCTTTTCCAGAAATATGAGCTGGACTCCATAACCGCTGCTCCATCGTACGCTTGGCCTCGACATTTCGATATATCCAATCCCTTACTCTGGATAGATTCAATAATTTCCTTTTCAATACCAACGATTGATCAGAAACTTTCTTAAACCCGAGAAAAGACTCCTTTATTTTAAGCTCACTTGGTTTCCCGCTTGAATCTTTTTAAATTTTAACGTAACGAAATACTTGACTCAATTGATCTATCTTCGCCTTGCGTAGTGTTCATTATTACAGGAAAAAAAGGCGCCTCCTTAATCTCGTTCAAACTTTTTCTGGGAGAGAAGGTCGATTAGTTCATTTTGAATATCAGGACTTAAATACCGCACCAAACCTTTAGGCTGTTCTTTTAATTGTTTTAAAAGTGGATCATACATTGCTAATAATTCAATAACCGACAAAAAGTTGCCACTTTTACACGTCTCTTGGTCATCTCCTCCCTCAATCATCTCAATATGTCCCCTGAAAGGGATGTTACACATAGCAATCGTAAGTGTGACATTTATCATACGTTTTAGTACTTGACACCAAAATAACTTTTCCTTTAATAGCTGGCTTTCGAGATCTTTATCTAGTCTTATTAGATTTCCAGTGTTAATAAACAACACATGATGCAATGTGGACATATGATTTTTCATGGTCTTCGATTCTGCTTTTTAATCGTCATTGTACAATCGGTTGTTTCTATCCGCAAATAGCCAACATGCCTCACAGTACACGCAATCTTCCTTTGGAGAGTAACACAGCCATTTTCTTGGAAGAACAACCCCAGCTTTGTCTTTACTATTATAAAAATATTCGGAAAAGCATCGTCCGCTTTCTTTACAGCGTGGAAATGGTCCAGGTGGCCTGCAAGAACCAACACGAAGAATAAATCGTTTTTCACTGTCCGTGAGTTGCCTATCATTTGGAAAGTTACCTTTATCACTGGATTGACACATGCACTTGTATGTACCTTGACTTCACCATCTTTGTCACTGTTAGTATTTCCAAAATTTTCAGCATCCACATTATCAGCCCGATATTCTCAATACTATTCTTAACGCTAGGTTCATGTTGAATGCCCTTAGGCACAGCCGTATCACACACACCTTCACCGAGAGAACTACTAATTAGACTACTATCTCCAACACTTTCAGTACTCGATATTTTATCAATAGCACACCAAAGATCACTTCCTATATCACATGTAGAATCCTGTTGTAAAAAGTTAGTTATTTTTGGAAATTTACTACGTTTTCAAGTTCTTCGTTTTTTCTTTTACGTTTTTTGAACCCGCTCAAATGCTTGTAAGTCGACATGATTGACCCATACAATAATGAAAATATTATGTTGGTGAAATTACGATTATCGTTGATCGCTAACGAGAGAACAGACTTCCGTCACCATGGAGAGAAAGTCTCAAACTGAGTTAGCTATGTCAAAGCAGTATCGTACTATCGGAAGTGGACCAATCATCAGATGCAATTCAAGTGTTTCTTTCCTTAGGTTCTAAGCGACCAAAACCTTTGTTATCTCATAACCGAAACAGCATCGTCTGTAAGAGTTATGAGACGCTTGTTTGTAAGGAATCTGTTTATACTCTTTGTTAACAGTCTATTCATCCTAACAACATGACCCTAGGCTGCTTAATTAAGGTCTCTTATCTTGGCCTTCATCGTTTTGTACTTCCCTGTACGTAAGGATTAGACCGTAGACTTCATATACCTGCTTCCTTTGGGTCTACGGAATTTTTCGTCTCTTTTCACGAGAAAGATATTCAAATTGTCCCGTTAGGGTTAAAGAAAATCAAGTGTAAACTCTTAACATTTTAGTCTCAACATTCAATCTCGTGTGGGCCCCCCTTAAGCACGAGTCCCCGCGTTTCGCCCGGGCGATATCTACGCCACTGTCTCTGTCCGAACTTCGTCGGTGTTACGTGCATTAAAGAAACAAGGAGTAGAAGAAACGTACATAACCTTGATCAACAATATCTACGAAAACGCGACAACATCTGTCCAGCTGCATGCAGAAATGAGTGCCTTTAAGACCGAAAAGGGAGTGAGACAAGGAGATACTATGCCCCCTAAATTATTTACAGCAAGAAGAAAATGTTGTCGGTCAATATGGACTTGGGAAAAGAAACCGAGGAGGAGAAAAACTGGTAGAATTCTGTGTTAATAACGACTTAGTAGTGATTAATACATGGTTCAGAAAACATAATCGAAGGCTATGCACATGGAAAAGCCCAGGAGATAGAATGAGATGCCAAATAGATTACATCCTAGTAAAGCAAAGATAAAATAAAATGCTAAGACATTACCAGGAGCAGACATTGATTCAGATCACATCCTTCTAATAGTCGATGTAACTTCAAAGCTGAAACAAATAGGGAAAAGGAGAAAAGATAGACAGACTTGGGACCTAGAAAAACTGAAAGAAAGGAAAGATGCCTTCAGCACGAAGTTGGAAGATCGCCTTATAAATTTGGAAAACAAACCGAAGACCGTGGATACAACATGGGAGGAAGTGAAAGCCAGCATCAAAGATACCTTGAATAAAGAGATTGGGAAACAAGAGAAGAAAATCAGAAAACCATGGATCACTAAGGAAATGCTGGAGAAAATGGATGAGAGAAGAAAATGGAAAAACGTTAACAGTGAAGAAGGTAGAGCCAACTATAGACGCATAAACAATGAGATGAGAAGGGTAACAGATAAAGCTACGGAAAATAGGATAAAAGAAAAATGTGAGGAAATACAACAGATGGAGAAGTTAGGACGATACGATATGATGTACCTGGAGTTAGAAGATAGGAAGTCTAATGGGATTCGTGGTAAAGGAATTATTAATACAGATGGGAAAATAGACGCAGAACCAAAGGATGTTGCACAGGTATGGGAAGAATACATTAAGGAACTATACGAAAAGCAGGCAGGATCGGTACAAATGGAACTGGAAGAAGAGAATTGCATTGAAAAAGACAACTTGGGACCAACTATTATGAAAAGCGAAGTAGAAAAGGCGATACAGGAACTAAAGAAATGAAAAGCTACAGGCAGCGATGGAATACCGGTAGAGGTACTTAAAGTCATGGTATCGGAAGGACTAAAAGTGATTACGAAACTAATTAACAAGATTTACGACTCGGGAGAGTGGCTTCAGGATTTCTTAGATGTAACAACGATCCCTCTAAAGAGGAAGCCAAAGGCAATGCAGTGTAAGGACTACAGAACGATATCCCTACTGTCACACACTTCGAAGATCATCACGAGGATTCTTAATAAAAGACTAAAGAGAAAGGCCGAAGAAATGCTAGGGGAAGATCAATTCGGCTTCAGAAAAGGACGTGGAACCAGAGATGCTATCGGTGTAGTGAGAATCATATCAGAAAGGGCAATAGAGTACAGTCAAGATTGCTGCGTATGTTTCGTCGACTGGCAGAAGGCCTTTGATAGAGTAAATTGGGTACTGCTGATGAGGATATTAAAGGATATAGGTGTAGAATGGAAAGACAGGAGACTGATCAGGAATCTATAAGTGAATCAAGTTGTAAAGGTCAGGTTGGAGAATACGGACACCAGCGGAGTACATATCGGTAGAGGAGTAAGACAGGGCTGCTGTCTGTCGCCGATTCTATTCAATATATATGGAGAGAGACTAATGCAGGAAGCGTTAGAAGGCACGGGAGATTTCAAAATCGGAGGAAGGATTATAAGAACAGAGAAATATGCGGATGATCAAGTACTTCTGGCAAGAAAGGAAAAGGAACTCCAAAAAATGATAAATAGACTAGTGATAACAGTTAGAAAATACGGTATGGAAATTAATACAGAAAAATCCAAGGTTATGCGAATATCAAGTAAAGAAGAAGAAAATTTGAACATGAGTATTGGAGGAAAGCCATCAGAACAAGTTTCACACTATAAATACCTTGGAATAATGACAGAAGCAAAATGTACCGATGAAATCAAGTCTAGAATAACGAAAGCAAAAGCCGCTTTCAGAAGAAAGAAACTCCTACTAAAGGGATATATAAAGCAGGATATCCTCAAGAAGTTGATAAAATGCTATGTATGGAGTATAGCTTTGTACGGAGCAGAAACATGGACGCTAAGGAAAAATGATATAAAATACTTGGAAAGCTTCGAAATGTGGACATGGAGAAGAATACTGAAGATAAAATGGACAGATAGGGTGAAAAACGAGGAAGTACTAGGAAGAATAAGAGATTCGGATTGGGCATTACCTGAGGAGAGAGTGCATGATTAAAGAAGTGCTAGAAAGAAAACTGGATGGGGAAAGAGAAAGAGGTAGGAAAAGGTTTCAGCTAGTAGACGACTTGAAAGGGAAAGAGAGCTATCAAGACATGAAGAAAACTGCGGAAAATAGGAGTATATGGAGAACCAAGTTTAACCATGAATAATCACGGACCTGTCAACGGACAGTCTACCTATGATGATGATATATATATATATAAAACTCATGTATCTCCAATAGCCTCAGAAAGGCTATGAAACCGGCTGCATTGTAACCTAAATGCGCATCTAGTTTTTCATAAGCTTTTTGTGGTTATAAGAGATACCTGAGATAAGTACTTTCTTTAATCTTATTATTTTTAAGTGCTTGTTCTTGAATTTTTTTCAGCCATAATATTCCTTAATTCTTTGCTGAATCAGTAAATTATCAGTTACTTTCTTCGAAATTTCCAAAAATATAATTAATGTATGTAATTACTTATCAGTGATTTTTAAACTGTTTTATTTTATTTTCCCAATTCATCTTTATTTATTTTTCATTTGTTGTTTCCGATACACGATCAATAGTTTCTTAGACTGTTATAAAATCTTAGACTAATTTATCCGTAGCTGGAGCAGACGTTTGCTCTTCAAAACCTCATTAAAATAATTCTACTTCGATTCATTAAAGCAGGGGTGGGCAACCTCCGGCCCGCGGGCCGTATGTGTCACCCAAGATCATTTTACGGAAAGTTATCGATCCATATAATTTAGCACAAAAATTTGTCTATAATTTCGAAATTTTTGTCCTAAAATCTTTATTTTGAGTTTATTTTAACTTATATCAGTGGTTCTCAACCGGGAGGGCACGCCCATCCCCAGGGGGGCGTACGAGGATTCCAGGGGGGGCGTGATGCTTCTTGGACCAAAATATTTCTTTCCTAAAAACATCAAGGATTTTTTACACAATTTCTGCTTAACGAGATAGCATAATATTGTATGGAAACAGCCTGTCTGACCGCCTCACGAGTTGGCCGACTTGAAGTTGCCACGAGTGATTAATGTCATAATCCTGTGTCTAATTGTCAAAATATTATTGTTTTGAGAAGTGTTTGCAAGGTTAGTTGGCGCAAAAATATGCCTAATTCAGAAAAATTACTCGTTTTCGATTATTCTAATCTTGTGTTCGGTTGATCTCGGTCAAAAAACTAATAAAACAAAAATTACAAATATTTTATTGATAATACCCTTAAAAACATTAAAGAAGACTTTCTGGAGGAGGGGGACAAGGAGATTTTTAGAAGATCAGAAGGGGGGCACGAGACGAAAAAGGTTAAGAGCCGCTGACTTATAATGATCCCTCAGAACTTCCGATTTAACTCTTATATGGCCCGCTGAAGCATTGGTGACTAGCAATGTGGCCTGCCGAAGTATTCGCAACCACTGATGTGGCCCGCCATGTAAACAAGGTTGCTCACCCCTGCATTATTGAATGTGACGCATTGATTTTTGTTGTTCGTAAGAATAATAACGTGCTATCGAACATGGTCCCCTGCCGCCTGAAACTACGGCAACCCCTTGCATTTAATGTATCGCAAGCTGCATAACTATCCGGGGCAAACGCGTTGTCCCCGTAAGTGCATAGTACATATAGCCTTTGCATATGTACATGCTGCTCAAGAAAAACCATTATATCTTTCCTTCATGGCGGGCCACATCGGTGGTTGTGAATACTTCGGCTGGCCGCGCTGAAATTTGCCAATCCTTCGGCGGGCTGGATTAAAGTTTAAATGGAAAGTTACCCTGAGATTCTTAGCTATCGTATGAGTGAAAATATCAAGTGTAAATGAGGATTTTGGGGTTAAAATTTTAAAATTATAAAAATAAAATAATAAAAATACGAAATTCCGTAGTTAACTTTACGGATCGTTTTTAATCATACCTTCGCGTATAAAATCCTCTCGCAGGCCGCATGCCCGCGGGGCGTAGGTTGCATTGTAGGATGAATATGCAATTATCGAGGAATTTACATGAAAGTTTAAGTCGAATAACTAAATATGTCATGTTCGAGGGAGATATTTTTATAAGAACGTTTCCTATTTAATATTATTTGTAAAATTGTATTTCCTATTCATTTTGTTTCCCAGGTTGTAAAATGTATTTATCTTTTTAGAAACGTTCAGCAATTTATATCCTGTTTTATATTTACTAAACAACTGAAAAATCCTTTCCTCTTATTAATATATTGTGTACATCACTTTTATAATTCGTGAAAGTAAATAATTTTCATTGATGTAAACATTTATTTTCATAATTTTATAATAAGTCATCATCATAAGTAGTCTGTCCGTTGACAGGTCCGTGATTATTCTAGGTTATACTTGGTTCTCCATATACTCCTATTTTCCGCAGTTTTCTTCGTCTTGATAGCTCTCTTTCCCTTTCAAGTCGTCTACCAGCTGAAACCTTTTCCTACCTCTTTCTCTTTTTCCATCCAGTTTTCCTTCTAGCACTCCTCAGGTAATGCCCAATCCTTCGCCTTCCTTTTTCTTACAGTCTGTATAATCGTTCGCTTCTCTCCTATTCTTCGTAGTACTTCCTCATTTTTCACCCTATCTGTCCATTTTATCTTCAGCATTCTTCTCCATGCTTTCCAAAAATTTAATATCATTTTTCCTTAGCGTCCATGTTTCTGCTCCGTACAAAGCTATACTCCATACATAGCATTTTATCAACCTCTTGCGGATTTCCTGCTTTATATTTCCCGTTAGCAGGAGTTTCTTTCTTCTGAAAGCGGCTTTTGCTTTTGTTATTCTAGTCCTGATTTCATCCGTACATTTTGCTTCTCTCGTTATGATGCTTTCAAGGTATTTATAACCTGAAACTTATTCTAATGGCTTTCCTCCAATACTTATGTTCAAATTTTCTTCTTCTTTACTTGATATTCGCATAACCTTGGATTTTTCTGTATTAATTTCCGTACCGTATTTTCTACCTGTTAACACTAGTCTAATTATCATTTTCTGGAGTACCTTTTCCTTTCTTGCTAGAAGTACTTGATCATCCGCGTATTTCACTGTTCTTATAATCCTTCCTCTGATTTTGAAATCTCCCGTGCTTTCTAACGCTTCCTGCATTAGTCTCTCTCCATATATATTGAATAGAATCGGCGATAGACAGCAGCCCTGTCTTACTCTTCTACCGATATGTACTCCGCTGGTGTTCGTATTCTCCAACCTGACCTTTACAACTTGATTCACATATAGATTCCTGATCAGTCTCCTGTCTTTCCATTCTACACCTATATCCTTTAATATCCTCATCAGCAGTACCCAATTTACTCTATCAAAGGCCTTCTGCCAGTAGACGAAACATACGCAGCAATCTTGACTGTACTCTATTGCCCTTTCTGATATGATTCTCACTACACCGATAGCATCTCTGGTTCCACGTCCTTTTCTGAAGCCGAATTGATCTTCCCCTAGCATTTCTTCGGCCTTTCTCTTTAGTCTTTTATTAAGAATCCTCGTGGTGATCTTCGAAGTGTGTGACAGTAGGGATATCGTTCTGTAGTCCTTACACTGCATTGCCTTTGGCTTCTTCTTTAGAGGGATCGTTGTTACATCTAAGAAATCCTGAAGCCACTCTCCCGAGTCGTAAATCTTGTTAATTAGTTTCGTAATCACTTTAAGTACCTCTATCGGTATTCCATCGCTGCCTGTAGCTTTTCCTTTCTTTAGTTCCTGTATGTAATCTATTTGGCATCTCATTCTATCTCCTGGGCTTTTCCATGTGTACAGCCTTCGTTTATGGTTTCTGAACCATGTATTAGTCACTACTAAGTCGTTATTAACACAGAATTCTACCAGTTTTTCTCCTCTTCGGTTTCTTTTCCCAAGTCGGTATTACCGACAACATTTTCTTCTTATCCTTCACCAACTATGCTGTTCCAATCTCATTATTATGCAGTTTACCTTTCCTCTTCCGTCTTCTTCCTAAATGTCGTTCATTTGTTCATACATCTCCTCAATTTCTTCTTCTTCATGAGTGGACGTTGGCATATATACCTGGATTATCAACATGTCCACTGGGACCGCTTTTAGCTTTATTGCCATCAACCTATCGTTCGTTGCTGTTATTTTTGTCACGCTCTTCATCATATCTTTCCTAAGTACCAGAGCTACTCCCCTTGCCCTACTATTTCCTCCTCAGTAAACTACCGTGAATTCTGCCGAGTCGAACTGTCCTTCTCCCTCCCATCTAGCTTCGCTCAGCCCTATGATATCAATCCTATTTCTTCTCATTTCTTCTTTCAGGTTCTCTAGCTTTCCTGCCTTCCTCGTGGTTTTTACATTCCAAGTACCTAAGCGTAAGTTACCTTCGACAAATGCTTTCCTCAAGGCAGTCCCTCCCGGAGATCCGATTGGGGGACTATTTTACCTCCGGAATATTTTACCCCGAGAGAATTCATATTGTCCAACCATATAATCATTACTAAGGAATTTTAATGTGGTAGTTTCCCCTTGCTTTCCACATCGCAGTACTGTAGCCGTTCAAATCGTCCCGATCACGCCTACAGCTCTATTGGATATAGACCCAGCCAACATAATTTGTTTTCGGCTCTATACCATACTGACAGTACTGCTGCCTACTGTCAGGTACCGATGATAGTTTTTTTTAAAAACACCTCCATTCGCGGGGTTTGAACCCCGGAACTTTGTAACGGAAAGCCGACACGCTAACCACTACACCACCAGTATTATAATAAGTATAAAAGTTCAATAATTCAGCCGGTTACTGTAAATTGAATGTATCTGCAATTTGATAGTAAAGTACGCTAAAAAATCGAAGATTAAATTTAAAATAATTCAAAATTTCTCTGTGTGACATTATATGATAATTTAATTCAAAATATATCATCTTAATGCGGGAACGAATAAAACTTTTTATTGTGATAATGTAAACAATTACAAAATTTACGGATAACTGTCGTTACGGTATTGTCCAAAGAATTCGTTAAGAAAACACATAAGCATATAGAAAAATTAAATAAGGAATTGTAACCAGGATAATAATTTTTGGTACTTATGCATTAACGGAGGACCCAAGTTTAAATGTTAAAATTCAAAGAAAAATGAGTTCTCTTCGGTTACCCCGGACCCCTTATGAAATATAATTTTTTGAAATAACCCTTTCACGCAAAACGAAAGCTTGAAAACCCTTGACTGATCTGCCTGTGGCGACATTTACCCACCCGATCACCGGACAATGGGGAGGAATAGTTTCGTTCCAGAGAGGCGAAGGGCGCGATAGCGCCGGAGACGGCTAAACCCGATATAAAAGGCATTATAAACTAAAAAGAAAGCGAGGCGAAGGCTCCCCAATATACTCGGTTGCTTATAAATAATTTTTTTTGACAAGTTCTCATTTTCTTTGTTTGTTTTATTGAGTCCCCCTTAATACATAAGTACCTAATTTTTAGTTACTGCCATGAATCCTGAAATTGGTTCCTAAATTTCACTTTATGTACTTGCAAGTGAATTCATTTTTTGCTCTTTCCATTTACTTTTTATTGTTTAATCAGAAGATATCCAATTTACTCTAAATATACTTGAATATTTTGCTAGCGAAAGAATCTATGATCATCAATCAATTTCCTTCTTTCTGAGATAATTTTCATCAGACATCCTTTGTACGATTAGACGAAATATTTGCGGAGAGCATTACTAAATAAATATTTCATGTGATCGATAAACACGGACTGTGTGGTGTTATAACGCATCATCCTTACAACACAAAAGGCGGGGTGGGACAAGACAGATCATCAAATAACTATTAAATTTATTCAACAGTTTTGACTCAGTTCCCATAAGATAAAGTCGAAAGGAGGAACTTCTCTCTCAACAATCACTTACCATGTATTCCATCACTTTTTTGCCAAACTTACAGTATTACACTAATCTTTAAATGCAAAACAAATTCTCCAAGCGGTTGAATGAGGAAATAAAACAAATTTATTGGCGCAACAGTGATTCAAGACTTGTTTGATCTAACATTTCAAAAACCCCTCCTGCTTTTCTTTCCGTTTCCGTAAAACAGGTCATTCGTTTGTTTTTACAAATTCTATTTCGTGTGCTCTCTAGTTTACACGCCATCTAGTTGTGCCGAAGAACCTTCTAGAGGCAAAATTGGCAGGAATGAGGAACAATGGGGATCTTCTAGCAACGCAGCAAACCTTACAGATTTTTTTAAAGGCTCGGAAACCTTTATTCCTCGCGACATGAAAGATCATGGGATAGAGCACGTACAGACTAAGCCTTGGGAGAGAGGGGACAGGGTGACCAAGAGATTTTTTCACGACAAATAATATACCGACGTGGAGTGCCATCCGTGCAGGAGGAGATACATAGGAGAATATATAAAAAACAAAAGAACTTGCGAATAATAACAGTGGAAAAAATTTTCATTATCTACGGAATATCATAGTCTTGAAATTAATCTTCATCATAACGAGTAGCTTTTTAGAGGTAAAAAAATAAATTATAGTTTTTCTTTAAAAAATAGCACTGCTTCGTGCGATCAAAAAGTTGGAGTTGTCATATAATAACGATTATCGGTGTAATTTGAATGTTAATCATTGCGTCGATAAAACGCAAATTTTTACGTAACTCGCGGCTGTTATATCGTAACTAACCTTTGGAAATTTTCAGTCTAATCTTTCTCGTTTTATATAAGCTAAGACAAGGTCTTCATATAATTTCACAAGGATGCGCTGAATAACTACACTACTCCTACAGAGGTTTTAAAAAAGTGGTTTATCCCTAGAATATGTTTAGAACGTTATTACTGAAGAAAGGTTTGATTTTCTACGCGTTAACTTAGCTGAGAGAATTCAAGCTGGAAGTTATTGCTAAAATCGATTTTTGCTAGGGATTGTACATTGCAATTCCTATATTACTAAAGAATTTAATAAAATTCATAGGTTTAACAGTCACAGGTGTAACTTTATGAAATTGCATCCATCGGTGAGATTTTATTTTAAAATTTTCAATGATTTACTAGGGTTTTATTGGTTTTTGAGGTTCTTCGTGTACTCGTTTTTAACTAGGACAAAGTGAAATAGATACGTATTCTCTTGTCACGTAATCTTTTTCCAAGGCTGACTTCTACTCTGAGAATGAAAATCATTCATCAACATTTATAATAAGCGGGTCTTTAAAATCTAAGACTGATCGCATAACTGTTTTATAGAATGGCATCTGTATTATTTTTATTATATACTACGGGGACTTAATAGTAAAATTAACACTATTTTCACGAAAATAATTTGTTAAACGATTTTTTTCACTTCGAAACTAATGCATTATCTAAAGGTTATTTTAACTTTATGTCGAATAAAAATTTAATAGTGCATGCCATTTTAAGATACAAATAAATCGGCAGGAAAAAAGACGAAGAATAATAAGTAGCTGCTCAAGTTTTGCGATTTCGGCTATCCAGATCTCACCCGACCACTATCTTTGCCTCGACATTCTGGGTAACCTCGAAAAGAAACATTTTAGCGATAAACCCCCTTCTCAAAAATTCTAGCACGAAATAAGATTATAGAAAGACCAGTTTTTGACTCCTCCTCTAGACATTAAACTGGTCTCGCTTGCAGGAGAAAAGAATCGCACGAAGAAAATGAATTACTCTCACTGAGGAAAAAGCTTTCTTTGTTAGAGGAAATAATACGCCTTCTGTGACGTTGTAATGTCCTAATAGTCTATTCTTGCGAACTCGAATCGGTGAAGCATAATTCCAAAAATTTTAAGTCGCAATGACCAAAACTCGTTAACAAAAATTTTTGTATTTACAGGAAAAATCCAATACGCCTAGGCAAACTACATATTCGCAGCGAAAATAATACAAAATATATAATAAAAAAGGCGGACGGACAAAAGGGTAGAAAAGCCGATAATATGAGCACGTTTTTTTTAGAAACCGTTTATCCTCGTGAAGTGAATATGTCTCCTCGAGTCTGAAATGTGTCGCACGTATATGAGATGTTGGGAAGAGGTGCGGGGGAGGGAGACAGAGAAAGAGAGGGAAGAAGAAGAAGAGGGTGTTAGTCTGGGTGCAGGCTGCGGAACAAGAGGAGCGAGTGAGCCAAGGATAAAAAGATAGGAGAGATTAAAAAGACTGAGTGCAAGTCAGCGCCATGCAGGTGAAGTGGCGAAGGCCAGCGGTGAAAAAAAAAGAAGAGGGACGAAATTCGTGGGGAGAGAGAGTGGGATAGAGAGAAAGAGAGAGAGAGAGAGATATGTGAGGGATGGGTAGTAAGGGGAGGTCGGTAAAGGAGGAAACGGAAGGAGGTAGATTTTTAAGAGGGCGAGAGGTAAGGGCAGGCTGTAGTCTAAGAGAGAACGACGGGTGGAGAAAAAGAGGGAGGGAGGGAGGTGAGGGGAAGGGAAGGGGAGGAAGGGAGGGAGAGAGAGGAGAGGAGAGGGGAGAGCGCGAAGGAGGAGGATATGATTCGCCAGACAGGTGCTATATTTAGGACGGGAGGAACAAGTTCTTTATTGACGGATCGTTAGCCGCGAGAGGGGAAGGGGTGGGAATGGTCGGAGGGACGGGGGTGGGGTACAGTTTTAGATTGTCCCCCTTTTATTTTGTCGACGAAGATGTAGACGGAATGAAGAGGAGAGGGATATTCTGTGTCATTTTGACCTCTCTCTAAAAGAGAGAGAGAGAGAGGAGGAAAAGATTAAGGAAAATAGAAGCGAAGGTTTTTTGAAGTGGATTCATAGTCGCACGCATACGCGGGACTTGGACGCACGCGGAGAAAATAAAATAAAAAGAAAAGACGTCGATGTCCCTTCTGTAACGCTCCTCGCTATCCTTCCAACCCCTCTCTCTCCCTCTCTCCCCTCTCTCCCTTTTCCCCGGCCTCTTTCACCCACCCCACTCGATCCTAACATCTCCTCGCTCCCTCCCCCTCCATCCCTCCCCCTGGACGCCACCCCAGTTCACCGGCGCCTACGTCATACCCGTAACGTCATGGCAACGGGCAAGGCTCCCCAGACGCTCTGGACCGGAGGCTACGATTGGCCGAGAGCGTTTGGCAGAGCCATGTACGTCACGGGGAAACTGTGTGGTGTGGGGTAGGAGGAGGAGGTGGAGGAGGAGAGGCGGAGGAGGTGTGGGGTGGATGGAAGGCTGAGGTTATAGGGGATGAGGTTTTGAGCTTTGGAGGCTGTTGAAACTGGGGCACGCAGCGGGTGAAGAGAGAGAGAGAGAGAGAAAGAGGAGAGAGGGAGGGGAGGGGGAGGGAGGAGGAAGAGAGGGAGGGAGGGGAGGAGGAGGAGGTGCAAGACGCGAAAAGGGTCGATGGGAGAGTGGATGCGATAAGCGGAGGATGGAACGAGAGAGAGAGGGAGAGAGAGAGAGGAGACAGAGATGCAGAAGGCAAAGGGAGAAGAGAGAGGAAAAGAGAAATAAAGAGGACGAAATAGGAGAGGAGAAAAAGCAGAATCGGCGAGTAAAAGAGAGGGGAAGAGAAAGAGGTCGAAGGATGGGAAGATAAAGGAGACATGGAGACAGTAAGGAAATGGTAAGAAAGAGAGAAAGATAGCTGGATAGGAGGAGAATTGAGATGAGAAATAGAACAGACAATAAAGAGATTGCAGGAAGAGCAAGATGGAAATCTAACAGACACCACCTGAAGATGGAAAAAGGAATTAAGACACATGTATTTATCAAGTTCATATTAGGTTTTTTTGGAGGATAACCAATAAACGTATCAAAAATTAATCTTAAATTGTTCTTGGAGCAGAGAACGAAAAATTAATCACGATAATACACTTGCAGATTATCGCCGCTCCTTTCGGACTATTTTAAATATGAATTTTAAAGTTTTAGAATTTTAAAAAGTTGTCTATAATCTACAGATATCTATAAAGTGTTTGTATGTATGTATGTTTTTCATAGATCAGCAACTGCAGCACGTAGAAACGAGAGGAAGGTGTTATTTTAATCGGAATAACGAGTTAAGTGGTGTAGTCAGACTTTTGTACCGATTTGATTAACGTTTATAATTTTTAAAATATTTTCTTTTTTCATTTTCTCCATTTGAATAACATAGGGATGAGTGCAGCTGATTTGTCATTTGAATTTTAAAATTACTTAGAAACATGGTACGAACTTGAGACTTAGATGTTTCTATGAAGGAAAGAACAAAGTTCATTTTCATTGAAGACAGAATTCGAATATTGATCGAATTAGCGTAAATATGCGTTTAGAATCAGAAAAATACGTGATTTTATCAGTTTTATGGCAATGCCAATTATAGGCTACCATGACAACTACCATTGTCGCCGAAGTTGAGAGTCCAATGGATTTATATGGGAAATATTTTAACGCAATATCGTTTTTCAATTTTTGTGAGCGATTTTGCTTTGTTTACATAGCAACCAAATATTTGTTGATTTTTATTGAAATACTAGCTGTAGTGCCCGTTGAATTTCAACGGATTTAGTGAGTCTAAAACTTCGACCGTATAACATGTATGCATCACAAGAATAAGATAGTACACAGTTATACCCGTCGAATAAAGCAAAAATGAAGAAAACCGCTTCGCATTTTCCTATTTAGATGAATAAAGGAAGAAAATCTTACGAAAATGACGTATAAACTCCCTCCCCTCCCTTCCACCATCTCCTTCCCTTCTCCCCCTCTCTCCCTCCCTCCCACTCCATCTCCCACCCTCCCCTTCCCTCTCTCCACCCCTCCCTTCTAATTCCCTCTCTCCATCTCCCCCCTCCGTTACCATCCATCTCTCTCCCTCTCTATCTCGTATTAAAAGCATTCAAAGCGAACAAACTTACAAACATTCTCCTTTATGTGTTAGATTAGAAGATAATTCAATTAAAAACAACAAATATTTGGTTTCCATGTAAACAAATTAAAATCTTACATAGAAATTGACTTACGATATTATGTTAAAATTTTTCCCATATTGAACTCTCAATTTCGGCGACAATGGGAGTTGTCATGGTAGCTAATAATGGGTATTGTAATAAAACTGATAAAATCACGTATTTTATTGATTCTAAATGCATTTTCATGCTAATTTGATTAGGATTCGCATTCTGTCTTCAATAAAAATAAACTTTCTTATTTTCTTCGTAGAACCATTCAGGTCTCAAGTTCATACAATATTTCTAAGTAATTTTAAAATTCAAATGAAAAATAAGCTGCACTCGTCCCTATGTTATTCAAATGGAGAAAATGAAAAAATAAAATATTTGTATCTGTCTGTGTAGGGTGGTTGTAGGGGTTCCCGGTTACCCTATGTTACTCGTAGAGTCATATGAAGTCAATTTGCAAAGTTTGGTCCCGATAGCTCAAAGGGCGTGGGAATGTATGAGGAATAGAGAGACAGATGGACAGATAGACGGACAGACATTCAATTATATATATATATAGATATATATAGTTAGATTACTAATAAACTGTTTTTAATGATATTTTCGTGTGGCGTAGATTTCTCCAAAGCAAACTGTATTTAAAACTACGTAAGTAACTTAAATAATTAGATGTAGATTTCCCACAAATTGTGATTTCCAAACCTTTGAAAATATCGTCACGAAACTTCTCATAGGTATATAATTTTACCCTGCGGTTAACATAGGCTATATGACGATAAAAAAATTGTGGGGAGGCAATACTTTTTTCAATAATAATAAGTTTACACGTAATTTTATATTTTCAGAGTGCAAGATTTCATTCATCTAAATAGGTAACTGCGAACCGGTTTTCATCATTTTTACTTTATTCGACAGTTAAAATTGTGTAATATCTTATTCTTGCGATGTTTACATGTTACACGGTCGAAGTATTAGATTCACCAAATCCGTTGAAATTCAACGGGCACTTCCGCTAGTTAAACATGCCTAATAAGATTATCGAGTTAGATAGTATTTATTTAGAGCTACTTACAATTAGTTTGTAGGAAGGCCCTATTTTTGCTTGCGTTACAAAGACACAATTCAAATACGTCCATAAGTTTATGATAAAATAAACTATGCATATTCGACGTTTGGATACTTGCAGATGTCCTCGATTTTTAAATTGTGAATTTACCGAATGGAACATATCAACTATCAAGCGATTCCATGTAAATAGTGTTTTGAACTGTTATAATTGCTGATAATGTTAATAGCAATACATGTAAATAGAAATACTGGCACAACATCAAGGTTAATATATTTTATGAGGACACATTCGGCATCGAACGCATAAACGTGTTAGAAAGGAGGAATTATTTTTTATGATTCTTATATACTTTCTCGTCTTTTAAAAATTCCGTTGGTCTATTCCTATCATCATCACGTGAAATGGAAGAAGGCATATCTCGCAATTCTACTATTACAAGTATTTCTCAACCAATATACTCCACCGCTTCCCATTTCACGACAGAATGTATAATCCTCATATAACCTTCTCAGAACTCACTTTCACTCTTCACTCAGCGTATTCATTCACCGGAAATATATTCTCTTAATTACATTTCCTTTCAAAATTTTTATGCAAACAATTCCATTCATTGCGGAGAAGATTGATATGCTATTGAGTCCTCGTTTTTGCCGAAGTTATGTAAAGACTCGAATAATTTTAGAAATTAGTCTAACGTATTTGAAGTCGAACAAGTGTAATTTTAAGTATGTGTACTCAAATGAATTTCATTATAAGTCTCAATTTTGTTTCTCAGGATACTTCTGACAGAAGCGAGGCAGAAGTGTTATTTGTCGCTTATCATCATACGATCATGGTAAAAATTTGCTACTGGTCGGTTATCCCTCCGCAAATTACATTGGTTCCATTTGCGGCGCAACAGTCAAGAGGATATAACATTGAAAGGATACAGTATTGACGAGCCTTCGGCTCGCTTTGTTTTAATGGGTAGTCGTCTCCGGGCGCTACCGCGCCCTTCGCCTCGGTTGGAGCCAAACTATCCCTCCTCCCCGTTGGCCGGTGATCGGGTTTGTAAATGTCGCGACAGGCCCATCAGTCATGGGTTAGCAAGCTTTAGGGTAAAAATATTACATAGCGATCCCATGAGCCTCTCAACAATAAATATTTACCATGAAAAATATTTGCGGGGCCAAAACAGGATAGTACCCTTTGCGGGGGGATAACCGACCAGTGCCAAAAATTTTTATGTAACGCTAACGATTTTCTCTTATCAGTAATCTACCGTTTAATATATTTATATACCAGTGAATTTTTAAGCTATGTTCTTCACATTAATACAGGAAAAATTAAAATCTTGCCTCCAGTCTGCTAGGATTTCATATTAGCCAACATTTCGTTTACCGACTTTAATTATGAGGGTTTACATATGGTATTATTAATATTTCTCCTATAACAAATTCAGTACCCCCTACAAATTTATAAAAATATTTTTATTATGTAAGAATTTTTATTAAAATACGGATCAGAAAGTAACCGACAAACGAACATTTAGGTTGTCATGATTAACTAAGGCAACTTCGTATATATCAATACCAACAAAAATTCCCCTTTGCTTGTCATTAATTATATTTTCGTAAATTCATGGATAAATCATATTAATGGCGCGTAATAAACGGATGATCGCCAGAAACGTTTTCCGTAACATATCAGTAGCAGTATTACATTTTTCTTGGCAGGCATATTAAATATGTATGTTGTAAACACGATAAATAACATTAAAATCAGCTCAGATTAACATAATTTCATCAATACATAACATACGGAAATCAGTCTCACAATTTTGCAATGTCAAAAACTAAGTACTTACCGTATGTTACGTTTTACAGTATTTCTTTAGACCACGATTCTGTAATAACGAAATAAAAATATTTTATTTGTGAAGATGACCTTAGCGTAAGTTAGACCATTCCTATTTTAAACAAACACCGAACTGCAAAACCAGGCGTGCATCTTGAAGTAAATACTCCTCACTAACGACCTATTAAGCAAGCGTCTAAACGTTATCTTTATCTAAATCCGAAACCGTAGCATAAACAAATGAAAAGCTGTCTTGGCAACGGAACACTTCCGGCTTTCGACCAGTCGGGTCGATTTATCGATTGATCCCACGCTACATTTTTGAAAAAAAAAATATATATATAGCCTCCGTATCACCCTCCTTATTTAGCCCACTTTTTTTTTTAAGAAACGAGGATTAGGATAAACAATAACTGAACGAACCCGCGCACGAAATATTTTCAGAATCAACTTCTCAGGAGTGCAAAACTTCTGCTTCGAGTCGACTCCCGACACACAACGAGCGATAAACTTTTGCTTCAGTAAATACGGTGGTGATTTTTGCATTATTAATGGCACAGAAAACTTAAGATAATGGCTTGCGACGATGATGAGAGGATTTTTTCCAAAAAAAAAACGAAGAAAGAAAGAAAGAGCCCTTGGAAAGGAAACGTAAAAAAGTCCCCTCTTGCAACTCTAGTACAGCGTAAAGGAAAAATGACGGATTGCTCAGGGACATTTCACGAGCAGCTCTGCCGAACTCTGTGCGTCACGAGTGGAGGGGAACGGAGCGGGATAGCGAGTAGGGAGGGAGAGGGAGAAGGAGGAGGGAGATACAGAGGTAGGAAAGGGGATAAAGAGAGGGAGATAGAGAAAGAAGAAGGCGATGATGGAATAGTGTTGGAGAAGGTTAGGCGGTAGGAGAATAGGGCGTGACGGATTATAAAGAGAGGGAGAAAGGGTTGTGGGTAATAGGTAGGAGTTGGCTATATGGGAGAAAGGAGTTTTACAGATAGAAAGAAAGAGGGGTTAAGGAATAGAGGAACGCATCAGTGGGTTGGGAGTATGAATTAAAGTTCCCATCCTAGAGGAGGCCATTGGGTGTGGAAGTAGTGAGAGGGAGGAAGAGAGAGAGAGGAGAAAGGGGGAGGAAGGGGAGAGAGAGGGGGACAGAGAGAGAGAGAGAAAGGAGGGATGGTAATTTAGTTTGGGGACGGGTTGGGGGGGTAGAAGGGAGATAGGGAGGGAGAAAGAGATGGAGAAGGGGAGGGGTTCGAGGGGTCTGCTGGGAATAGGGTGGGAAGTATATGGAGCCCTCTGACGTCATGACCTCGTTTCGAGGCACCTTCCCCTCCATTTCCCTTGGTCCCCGACAACCTCCCTCCCTCTCTCTCTCTTCCCTCCGCCTCTCTCCCTGCAAGTCCCCCTCCCCCCACCACTTTCACGGCTCCGGAGGTTTTGTCAATCGGTTACAGGGGCCTTAACTTTTGCTTGTGTAATAAAAATAAAAGAAGAATTCCCGACGACCTTCGATGTGTGGCCAACCCAGTCCACCTGGCCAAAGTGAGTTCGGGTCTTATTATTTTTTTACAAGCGAGAATTTAACGGAATGCAAGAAGATGGGATAGGTTTACACGAATATTCGTATTTTATTTTGTTTATCTGTGTATATATATATATATCACAATCGGATTGAAATCCTGATTCCGAAGTCAAATGAGAGATTGGAAGCCCTGTTGGGAAATGCAGATAAAAATTTGATTATTTTTTTATTTTACAAGACATATTATCGTTCCGTTAAGATTCCTTACGGTGATACGGTTCCTAATTCGACCGCATTCAATCTTTGACGTTAAAACCCTCATATATCGTATCCTCCCAAACCTTTTAACTCGTGGATGCATATTTAAAAGTAATTGAGCAGAGATCCTTTGCGATTCATCACGAACAGAATGCAGAATATCCTCGACTTACAAAGCTCTGTACTTACCAAAGAAAGTTCCATGTGGTATTAATATTTTAATAAATCGGGCATATGAACGCCAAACCGCAAGTACGAAATCGGAAAATTACTTGCGTCGCCGGAACGTATCATCCATCTTTCCGAAAGCTGTTCTGCGACACAGTAGTCCGCTACACTCTTACTCACAATCAGTTACTTGTTCATTAGACCAGGGGTGTGGAAACTTTGGAGTTGCTTAGGTGGGCCGCATTAGCAAATGAAAATGCTTCGGCGGGCCACATTAGTGTCCACGTCGAAAGTTATTTGAGAGAATGTGACGGTTTCTGCCTGTCGAAATTAATAATTAATATTATTTTATCGTTTAATCTTCACGAGAAAAGGTTTTCCGGCCCTAATTTTAACCAAATAATACGAAATTGTCTGTGTTACATTTCATGGCTCGTTTTCGTAATGATATCCCGGGCCGTATAAAGTGCTCCCGCGGGCCTGATGTGGCCCGCGGGCCGTAGTTTCCCCACCTCTGCATTAGACAACCAAATGCAAAGCTACAATTTCCAAACTTTTTTCTATTATTATTCATTACAAAATGAAAATATTTCAACTTAATCGTGAGATAAATAGACTTTTGCGGGAAGGCTTGGGAACCTGACTACCATTAATAAAATTTTGTCGATGGGAAATCAAGTTCCTAGTTGCGGACAAAATGCTTAAAAAGCGAACTTTTAGAACCCAACCCCTTCGTAAGCCTGTGATCTCCTGTATTTTATATGTAGACATTTAAGTTATCGATCCGTAAAAGATCGGCCGAATGTATGAAACCTAAAATTTGCGCGACCCCAAATATTCTTTTCTTCATACAAGTGCGAAAATGTCGGTGAATACTTTTGGAATATTTTTATTCGGTTCCATTGTTATTTCTAAATAACATAATTAAATAAAAATGATCTTATTTAATAAAGTTATTTCAGTTGTAATTTTGATGGTGATAAGATCAAAAAGTGGAAAATTTTGTTTAAATTCATGAATCAGAATGAGATTATAGCGAAAAATCCGAATCATTGGGAAACAGAATGTTATTCTCCAGATTACAGGGGTCGGCAACCTATGGCACGTGTGCCAAAAGGCGACACGCGATTTTACGTGGCACGATATTTCGGAGAAGAATGTTTAAAAAATATGCATTAAAAAAGAATTTCGCTTTTTTCTCAATTGTATTTCGTAATGTAATTATACAGCATTATATTCAGGATGCCTTATAATGAAATAATTACTTTTCGTGAGCGTTACGGAAAAAATGAATTTAAGGGTGGTAACCGAGAAGGGTCACAGATTATGAATATTGATAAAGGGTGGCACCCATCAGATAAAAAGCTGCCGACACTTAGGCCATAGGACATTTCAGTTATTGGGAAGTTCAAGGCGTCGGGAAGTATTCTTTTAAGATGTTTCAGCTTTTGTCAATGATAGTACTATGAACGGCTTTAATATCATTTCCTGAATTCAAATTCTCTTAGCCTAAATAGTTCTGGGGATCAACGTTCCTGGCGTTCGGCCTGTTTCCGTTATATTTTGAAATGAAGCAACTTGAGAATCCTCACGTGTGGCTGACGTCAGTGCCACAGGGGATTTTAGATTCTGTTTCGCACTCATGAAATTATAGTCGAATGAGTTTTGGCCTCATTTGGATCTTGGAATGTGAACGTTTTCAGGGCGAATCTTGGCATGTAGAGGAGTTAAATGACGCATATTATGCTAAAAGCAACGAATGTGAACTGATTCTATAATTCGTGTTAACGAGGATCTCTAAACAGATAATAATGAGTAGCCTTCATTGCGTTCTCTGTTATAACGTAAACGGACGGCGAAAAGGGGATTCGGATCGATTTTAACATTTCAAGGCTCCTCCCGCTCCCATATCACTTCTCATGGAGTAGAAAATTCCCCTCCCCCTCCCTCCCCTCCCTCCTCACCCCCTCCCCCGCCGATTTCCTTCAACACCCCGACTCACACCACCGACATTCTCTCGACTCTACTTCTGGAGGGGGTTTCCTCCGGGACTGTCCACCGCGGAACTCCGCCACAACCGCCTTCACATGCTTACACATGCGAACGCCGCCCTCGAAAGCCGAGTGTTCCGTTTTAGGTTACCGCTCGGCCCGAAGGACCTCTCTCTCTCTCTTTCTCTCTGTCATATTTTTTCCTCCGACCCATTCACCTCCACCCTCTCCTCCCCCACCCGCCGTAGGGCCGCCCGGCTCCACCACTGAGTCACGTGGTCCGACTGAGACCAATAAAACATCACCCGCGCATAAAAGAAGCATTCATTATTTGCACGCACTACAGATAAAAATGGGCACGGCGTGGTTTGAGCGCGATAACACGTACAAGTGCGGGAAAACGGTTTGTGTGTGTTATTTTTTAGTTTTGTTCTCGTTTCTCTTTTTTTTTTCGAGCCATCGATCGCGAAAAATTTTCCCATTCTTTCCCTTCTCAATTTTTTTTAAGAAGGTTACATTTTTCCTGGGGAGGAACGTTTGTGTTTCTGTAAAATATAAGATGCCTTTCCGGTTGGCGGAATATTCAATAAACCTATTTTGGTTTTATAAAAAGTTTCAAATTCGTATGTACTTAGGATTGTAATGGGAGGAAGTTAACAGGAAGTTATGAAGTTAATGCGTCATATGTACAGTACAAAAGCAAAGCATGCTATTTATTTCAGAGCCATTTCTATTATATGTAATCATATCTATTCTTACAGGAAAATTCAATTTGTCATCAACGCTATCCGAATAAATTTTTAGTCGATGCGTTACAGACATTATAAGAGTTTGGAAGTTAAAATTTTATACTTAATTGTTGCTTGACGGATGAAATTTAACGACATACGAGTATAAGTTTATTTAAGTGCTTATGTAAAGTGAAAGTTCGGATTGACGGATGCAATTCACATTACTAATACGGCGATACATTTTAAATAATAATGTTCACCCAATATTTATTTAATCAAAACACGTCAACTGTTTAAGAAACGAAAGTCACGACACGCGGAATGATGGACAGACGACGGACAGACGAAAAGTTCCAACAAGACGTTCCGCCACTGTCGCCTTGCTGATATAAAACGCCTAAAAATCATTATAAATAAATACTTTGTAGAAATAGCTTCATGAATTAGACAAGTCACCTTCAGTTAGCAAAATTGCATATTTTTCTTCTTCGGCAGTTTTCAGGTTGTAGTCATAAAATTCGAATTTTCAGTGATTAATTCATTATGCTATATATCCATTGATACTGTTAATGGGTCAAGGATTTAAAAATAGTGTAATTAAAGTATTGTTGTAACACCCAAAAGGAAAATTTTGCTAACATAAAAACGATTAACTTAATGTTAACTGTGCGTATAATAAGACAGTCTTAATAAAACGCCATGGGTTCGACATAGTGTAAATAACTCTTCAAATAATAAATAACTTTTTATCTCTCCACACGAAAAATTTCAAGTTTATTTACTGTGGTCACGAGGGCGATTGTAATGCCGGCCGTAATTCCGATTTTTGACAATGAATATAATTTCTCACACTAAGATGATGAGGAGATATTTAATTTTTAATCCTATAAAATTATATTCAAGGAAATTGAGATCAAATAGATAATTTATGTAGGCATCGTCTAATCAGATTAATTGACTGAATAAATTGGAGTATTTGTAACCAACACTACCTCAACTTGATAGAATGAATGATCACGCCCAAAAAATTCGTTGACGCTGCTCTGTTCCTTCTAATTTTCCCATTGCATTCAAAATGTAGTTTCATCGCTAATCTTTTAGAAAATTTGAACAATTTAAGAAGTTTTAGAAAGATATGACGCCTTTTCTTTGTTTTTGGACCTATTATATTGCGTCAGTACGAATAACAATTGTTATGCAATTGTATAGTATTTCATATTTATTTGCATTTTGATGCAACAACAAAACATAAGCGAAATATGAGAATATTAGTCGGAAATTTTGTGCTTCGATATATAAAGTAAACAAAGAAAATAAAATACAATACAAACCTTTAATTTAATTCCATATCAAATTTGTAAACAATATTCTAAATAATGTATCCTAAATTCATATTTGATCGTAATGAACCCAATGTTTTGGTAAGAATTAAGGAACCACATCTCCGTCCCATACCATTACAAATTTTCTCTCTCCCTCTTTGTTAACCTTTAGAAAGGTCATTTTTTGGGCTAAGATATGAAACACGGGGGAACTTGAAACTGTTTTTGTTGCATGTCCCTCTTAAACTGGCGTGCTGATCTACCGATTCTATACTTCTTCATGACAGTTATTTTTATAAGTTCACTCACCTCTTTTCTCTCCCAATTTCTCTCTTTCCTTCGTCTTTTCTCTCCTAAATCCTGTAACAAAAGTGACGTCATTAAATTGGTCAGTAAAGCAAAATTATATTTTTCATTAAAAACGTACGCATTTTTACCTCTTGCGTAGCTTGCTAGGGGGAAAAATGATGAAATTTCTGTTACGGTTGGGATCCTATTAATTGGTATTAATCACTGGTATATACTATTTAATTATTACCCATATCGCACTAGGTAGATGTAATTATTTCCTTTGTTCTGCTATTTTGTGATGCTCATATTAAAGTGCAAATGAGTAAATGTTGTTTTTTAGAACTTTTGTTTTGTGCGATATAATTGTACTTTTTGTAACACGTTTTTTATATCTTCCTATCTCGAGTTAATTTTAAAAAAAACAAGTAATTTATTCGCAGTTTTTTGCCACCTCATAACTCGAAAATGATACTTGTGCTATTTAATTACTGTGCTGATCATTAATGACAAATTAGTTTATTTATACAACCTAATTTGTTCATATTTTGCCCTTAAATGTTTAAAGGTGTTGATTACTCTCAAACCTTCCCAGGTGTTTTAATATTACCTATTTTTATCTGCATATACCGCAGCTACTAATTATTTTAGAGCAGCCCAGCATTAAATTGTATTTTAAACAGTTCATTATTGAGGTAAGAACGTGAGGGGCTGGATAAAGGACAGCTGAAACCAGTGCCGTAACTAGGGTATGGCGGAGGTGGCATTTGCCGTAGGCGCCGCTTGCAAAAGGCCCCAAACGTTCCCGCAAAAAACGGGAAAAGTAATTTTCCCATAAGTGTTATTTTAATACTCAAACGTTGATTTATTTATAATAAAAACGGTATTATCCTTTATTAAAACGAAGAAAAAATTATATCCTACGTAACCGAGGCGTTTCCTAAAATTTTGCCATAGGCACCAAATCGCCTAGGTACGCCTCTGGCTGTAACAATGAAATGTATTCATAATATATCTCATTTAACTCAATTCCTGAGCTCGCTCACTAAAGTGTACTTTCTCCTTCGCATTAAAAAAGTTCTTGTGCAGGTTGACATTTACAATAAATATTTAAAACTAACTGAAATCCGAAAAACATTTGGGGTCAAATGTATTACACAAAATATATTACGGCCCTGCAGTTTCAAGACGCGATTTTTTATAAGAAAAACTTGAATGAAAAAAGCTTCTTTATTAATGTATTAAATGCATAATTTCAATTTAGTGATCCACTTTTTGCTTGATTATTGTTACAGAGTGATAACAAAAATAATGATTATATATTGTGTACAAATTAATAAAGAAATTTATTGTCCTTTGATTTTTTTATAAAATGAAGAGGAAAGCAATTAATCGGAGATATAGTACATATTCTCCATGCTAATCGAAACCCTGTACCAGAGGAGTGTTTTTATGAGCCAGCCACCAAAAAAATGAAAAGTACCTTTCTACTATCATAAATCTATTAACTAGTTAATCGTTAATAATTAAGTACATTCTATAATTTATATAACTCAACTGAAAAATATACATGATCGAGCGCATCCTTTTTTTAATGCAATTTTTCATTCTAAAATATGATATACTATCTTATTCTTGCAATGTTTACATGTTACACCGTCGAAGTTTTCAGAAATACGCATTTGTTTTCGAAATTTTTCGGATTTTTCGTACTCATTCCGGGCGTTGCCAAGGCGACCATCATTGTTCAATTATTGCCAATTAAACATTCAGATTGACGAAAGAAAAGCGTTGTTTGCTTAGAACTTTCGTTAAAGCATCGAAATTATTGACGCATAGCAACATAAATATTTAAAGATAATTATACTGAATTATACTGTTGACTGCGTCTGGGAAGCGTTTATAACGGTTTAATCAAGGCATTTCATCATTAATTTTATGCTGGAATCTTACCTTTTTGTAAGTAAAACTATTATATTATACATCTATAATGTTTACTAGCGCAAATAGCCTCACGCATAAATTTAAAATTAGATGAGAATAAGGACGTACGTTATTTAAAAAAAACATTGAAAGTTACATAGTTCTTTTCTCTTGGTAGCTACATTTACGCAGATAAAGTTGTACATTTTGATTTATCATCATATAAATAAAAGAAACTGTCTTAGTTTGTTTGTGTGTTAACGCTGTAAGTCCAAAACCAATAAATCTAGAAAGGTGAAACTTGGCATGTGTACTTAGGGAAACCTGAGAGTGTGCACCTCGGGCTTATTTTTTAATTTTTGGCTTGGAAGGGGGGGGAGGGGGTAAAAAAAATTAAATAAACTGTCATAAAAACTAAAGAACTTAAACTTCGCATCCGGAACGAGTGCAGCATATTTTTCATTTGCATTTTAAAATTACTTATAATCATCGTACGAAATTGGGACTTGGACGAAAGAACGCTTAAAAAGAATAAAAATTCATTTTCTTGCTGTCGTTTTTTTAACTCTCTCCATAAATTAGTTTTGGCCGCAAGTGAAAAAACGAGCAACATGGTATATCCTGAAGCTCTATACGAATAAAAATTAGAGATGTTTCAAAAATTAATTACTGTAAACATAAAAATAAATTAATATAGATTTTCGTGTTTTTTTAATTAGGTCATTTTTACACTGTTCTGAATCCCGGGCAACGCCGGGTAAACTATCGCTAGTTTCTAATAATTATAATAGTAATGCCGGTAAGCATGGTATCAAAATTCTTTTGTTTTGATTTAAAATTTAAATTTTAGATACTTTCGATATTTAAAACTTTTGGGGAGAGATGGATAATACTGGATCTTTTACGTCAACGGGAAAAAGACGTCGTAACTTAACTCCAGAAAACAGGAAAATGGTTCGAACGGAAGCACAGAGAATGCGACGTGAAAATTTAACACTAAGAACAGAGGCAACATGAAAGAGTTAAAAATTCAAGAGCGCGTAGAGTAATTGGACATAACATGACCTTTGAAGAAAGGCAAGAAAGTAACAATGTTAACGCAAAACGCAGATTAACAACAAAACATTCTGACGCACTAGACAATGCAGTTTATAAAGAAATATTTGAAAATTAATGAAGAAAATTCATGATTTTTAAAAAATGTCTTTTGATTTAAAGTTACGTAGTAACGGGTATTTGCCCAGTTACTAAAACAGATTAAAGTCGTGAATGCTTGATCCAAAATTCGTTCAAGTATTTTAAACAAATCCGTTTCAATAGCATCTCCAGGATTCTCCTTTCGCATTGACGGATCTCTCTCTCCGCTGCCGACGTTCTCCGTCCCATTCTCCGTTTCATTCTTAATCTCCATTCACCTTTCTCCTCTCCCTAACCTCGCTCTCAATGCCGCCCTCAATCCTTAAAACCTCTTTCTTTCCTTCCTCCGAAATTTCCCAATTATTCCCTTTCTCTTCCCATTTGTTGTCCCAATTTATTTCCATATTCCTCTCCTTGTTTACCTTCCAATTTTCTTTCCCCCTCTCTCTCAATCTCCTTGTCCTTGTCACCCTTCTTCATCATCATCCCTCATCTCCACGCAATTTTTCTTTCTCTTTCTTACTCTGCCATTCATCTCTTTTCCCCATCCGTGGCCTAGCTTTTCTCTTTTACGTTCATTTATTTTCTCCTCGGCCTTGGCGCCCTTCTGTCCCTCTCGCTCCCATTGTAAACACACACACATTTGTTTAGGGTTAATCACGGACCAATTTCTAATTGTCACAACTTTGTCGCTATGAATGGAGATAACAGGAATCTATTTGTATTGTTTGAACAAAGAGTCGAGGTTTTTACGACCAATTAAATCACCATAAATTCCCCGCTGTGACAATGTCGGCATGTTTGCCAAGAAATTCTTTGGCCGGTAAGCAAATTGCTGCAATTTTTCCATACCTCCTGCCTTTTTAAGTCTAGGTTGTTTCTTTACCCAATCACGGGGCTTCTGCTTTTTCACGTTTTACACATTGACGGGGAAATGAGTCAATTAAGTTAGGATCCGACGTAAAGCCGACAACGGATTTATTGCATTGCAACTCCCGTACGCATAGCTGCTAAAAGATTAATTGTGGTTTCCTTAAGCTCGTTTTGAGGGCAGTGGATGATTTAAGGGGGATGCGCGACATGGACTCCTTGAAATAAGGGTCCCCAAAAAAATGTTTTTTTCAATATAATCTCAGAAATATTAAATATGCCACTTTAAAAACTACGTTTAAAAATTCTTTTTTTTACCGTGTGTTACTTTATTTATTAATGCGATCATTAAGAGAGGTCAAATAAAATGGTAGTCGTTTGGTGAGATTTCAGCATATATTTAGATTGCAGGGCCGCCAATTGTTCAGCGCCAGAGATCCCAGAATACCTAAATCCGCCACTGGTTGAGGTTCGTCTGATCATCATTTTCTGGCAGGAATTGCGTTATCGAAGGATTATTGAGCATTGAAAAAAGTGTTCAGCAAGAAAGGTTGGAAAGATAAGTGAGAAGTGTGATAATTGCCTTCCAACTGTTGGAAAGAAGGTCCTATCAACAAAACCAGTTTATTGTAAGAACACATTACATGGAAGAACGGAAATATTAAGAGTGCGTAGAATAACAAACACTTCGAACAGAAGAAACTCAGGAGAGACATCGATTGCAAGGAACGATATCAAGAAGTTAAGCGACATGTCCAATATCTGTTTGTAAAAAGCATTCCTGACAAAAATGTAAGCCCTTGCAAAGCTAATTTCGGAGATTGTCACCCAAACTAAGACTTCATTTTCATGCAAGACAATGCTCCCTGCCATTCTCCAAAAGCAATTCGAGAATTATTAGCATTGAAAATTCCCGAGATGCACTGCCTGGCCGCAGAATTACTCCATTACCTATATCCATTAGGATATTTCTGGTGAAGGCCACGGTGAGCAGTTACCTATCTGTGAAGCCTTCCTGCAAAGGATTGAAAATGTCCTACCTATTGCATCCCGCGATAAGCAGAGATCTTCCACTCATAAATGGAAGAATACATTATGTCATCCAAAAGGAAACTCTTTGAAAAGTTTAACAGCTCCTAATTCGTTGTACCCATCCGTGTTAGTGAACGTAACGTTAGATCAGAGCGTACGAGAAAATACGACGAAATAGTCGCTGGAACCGAGAAATACCACAGATATTTTTTCCCAGACACTATAAGACAGAGGCATTAGTTAGAGTTCATTTTGTGCTGTGACACCCCCTGCCAAACGCTTCTGGAGGCTTGCAGGGTATTTACATAAATGAAAATGGTACCTCGATCACTCGTCACTACCAATATTTTAGTAATGTACGAGGGGTAGTCAGAAAGTAATGCCTCCTATTTTTTATTTCATGCAATTTACAAGATAGATAAGTAAAAATTACACTGAACCTAGCAATAACATTGCTGATAACTTGATTATTTTTCATTATAGTCCCCGTCTTTGTTAAGAGTTTTTTTCTAGCGTTGAACAAGAGCATGTATCCCCGTTTGGTAAAACCTTCTCTCCTTCTTATGTATTTTTTTCTTATGTTCTATGTATGTCTATGTTACTTCTTTCCTTTTATTTGTTTAGTATTCAAATCCGTAGTTTTTATCTCTTAATATCTTTTCTTCTGTATCTGTTTAGGGATTTTTCGCGGTTTTTTTACACCTCCCTCCTCTTCGTAGGTGTTTTTCCGCAGTGGGACTTTTTTCTGTGTCAAAAGAAGTGATCACACAGTTTTTTTCCAACCCACAAAACGAACATTAGAAATTTATAATCAATATGTATGTTAAAATCTGTAATTTAACTTGTTAAATATAAGAAGGGACTTCACAGTATCAATTTCGCCCTAAATAAAGTCGTTTGTCTGTCTGTCTGTCCTTTCTCTTTAGCCATAGGTGCACAGTGTTCCTCAGTGCCTCATCGTCCCCATAATGATGTTCCCTCAGGCTTTCTTTTAATGCACCAAATCTGATGGTGCAAGATCGGGAATTTAGGGTGGATGTGGCAAGACTGTCCGTCCAAATTTTGCGATAGCCTCAGTGGTACGCGCACTTGTGTGTCCTGGCATTGTCATGGAGGAGCAACACCTCCGACGATTTTCTTGTGGGACGAATGCGAGCTTTCAGCCTTGTTAATGTTTTGATGTCAGAGGTCACTGTGGTCCCCTTAGGCATGAAGTCCATAAGAATCACACCTTTTTCATCCCAAAAACTGTGGCCATGATTTTTCCTGTTAATGGCGCACTCTTGAATTTTATCTTCCTTGGGGACGTTGTTCGTAGTGATGGACCCAGGTTTCATCTCCTGTGACAATTTACGACAGGAAATCCTCACCTCCCGTATCGTAAAAGTGCAAGAGATCTGTAGAAATTGCTTTCCTTTCTTCTTTGTGGGCATCCTTCAACATTCGTGGAACCCAACGAGCACAGACCTTGGAATAGCCAATCTCTGTCCATTACACTCCCTTTGCCAATGGATAATGTGGAGCACAACTCATCCACTGTTACGTAACGACCGTCGCGTATCAGGTCGTCAACCCGGCGAATGTTGTCAGGCGTTACTGCAGTGGAAGGGCAACCACTCCGATGTCTGTCATGCAGTTCTTCTCCTGTTTCACCTTCATTAATGCGCTTTACCCAGCGTCAAACAGTACTCACATCCGCAGTTGCATCACCATAAACTTTCCGCAAACGTTCGTGTATACGAATCGGTTTCTCACCTTCAGCAATCAAGAACTCAATCACTGCTCACTGCTTTAAACCCACGCCATGCTGCGCCATTTTAGAATCTACTGTATTGCTGCAATCTGTCGGGTAAAACCGTGGCGACTGTTCGAAAATGGTCGGCAATGTTTGAGTACTCCATTGATGCAATGTTTACTCCTATACATAAAGAATACAATGAAACAAAAAATAGGAGGCAGTAAGATATCGGAGATCTGTGTGTTGAAAGGAGTTAACATTTTTTTATTAACCCAGAACTTTTATGTCCATTATATTATAATTTTAACACTGATTTAAAATACATTACAGTCATTCGCTGAAATTTCAAAATTTCATGATCTCTCAGTTCCTTCCAACTTTTGATCTGCTTTTCGGTCTCTTTATTCTCCTAAGTATCTGTTTGAGTATGTTACATGTTCATCGCTATTTCTTCTTGCATTGTGGTCATTCAACTGTCCCTTCAATGCCTTTGTTCAATTAACTGGCTCGCGGATACATGTTTTTATGTACTCGTTCGATTCACTTGTGGCTCTTTATGATTAGGTATCCCTTGCATGCTTCCCTTTATGCTCCTCTGCGTTTTATGCTGGCTCATCCTAAACCTGCGTCTTTTTCATATTTCTATTTGATAAAGTATGCAGTTCCAATATCCACAAAAATATTGAGGAAACGACTGTTTAGCGTTTGGAACGCGCATATGATTTATCTAATCTTTATATCGCTATAGTTTATCAGTCAGATTCCAGCCATAAGGCGAGCTCGATGATTCTCTTTTGTATTTCTTTATTTGCTTTGTAGTGGCATCTCTGTTTATTCTGTTGTGTATCCGTCGCTGTCTTCGTAAAAAATCCCGCCATTACGCACTATTCTGTCGGCCTTGGCAGACGGGTAGCTAGAGTATCTGCCGACGGATACAAAGGTCGCAAGTTTGAATTCACATTAAATTTACATTAATACCCTGCATGCCGCCGGAAGCGTTAGGCGGGGGATGTCACCGGCACCCGCCGAGGACATGGATATTTGTTGGGTAATACGTAAAATGGTCTAAATATCGCCATTAAAATCGGATTATTATTATCCTCTTTTTTCCAGTCATTAACCAATTCATCACTGCTCCCATTGATTCATAGTGTTTCTCCATTTCTCTTTCTCCTCTCTCCTGATTATCTTCGATCCGCCGTTTTACTTTCTCCATACGTAGTAATGGGGAAGTATTGTGATCACGAAAAAAATCGACTTCGAGATTTCACCGGAAATACACGTTTTGAGGTCCCTAGAACACGTTTAGACTATTTCCGGAATGATGTCTGTGTGTGTGCGCGCGTGTGTTTGTGTGATTGTGGGCGCTCTAACTCAAAAGGAACTTGCCATATCGTTACCAAACTTCATATATAACAGGCACAAAGAACTGATTAGTTTTTGGACAATAACGGTTAACCGAAAGTCGAGGTTTATTCGAAACCCGATTCGGTTTTTGCGATATTTCTCCGTTAAAACATCATTATTGTATATACAATTCTATACAAAGTTATAGAGAATGTAATTTCCTACAACTTTCATTTGAAACAATTTTTCATAGCAGTTATTGTTTAGGAATTATTTATAAACTAGTGTAATGCCCGTTGAAATATCAACGGAAGAATTATAGATGGATAAATTATTATTATTTTAATTTAAAATAATTAATATCACACTTTTACATATGAAATATTTTGCCATATACAACATTTCTAGTGAATATTCTGTTGTTGACGGGCTATCTTTAGTTAAACTTAAAATAGTTGCCTCTCTTTCCCTCCCTCTCCCCCCTTCTCCCCCCCCTCTCATATCCTCTCTTCCTCTCACACCCTCTCTCTCCCTCCCCCTCCTCATTTCTCCTCCTCCCGCTCATTTCTCCCCCTCCCCCTCATTTCTCCCCCTCCCCCTCTACTTCCCTCTCTCCCGCTCCCTCTCGCTCCCCTCTCTACTTTTCTCTCTCCCCCCTCTCTCTCGTATTAAAAGCATTCAAATCACGTTTATACCCATAAGGATTGAATTAACAATATGATATAGGGGTCTAACAATAGTTTGTTGCTCATTCTCATTAACTCTCTGAATTGCCATTATTTGAGCATAACGTTCATTGTGTCTCCTGTTGGAAGCTCTTTCACGATCCTGTGTTCTCCTTGCTTCTATTTGCTCATTCGATTGTCGAGCTCTACGTCTTGCTTGTGCTTCTCTGTTTTATCGTCGACGTCTTTGCAGTGGTGTTTCTTCTTGCACACACTGGTTATCCATTTTATAATATCTCAAAAAAGAACGAAGAATAAATTTATTACGTTTTAAAAATAGAATATTAGAAGAATATACAATATAAACACATATATTTGTTCTTAATTGATATATGTAAGAAATAAACGCATGAATAATCGTTCTCCGCTGGCTGTTTTGTACTATTTAACTTTTTCAACTTAAACAAAAGTTTTAAACTCTAATATTCAAACAATGTTTTCTTTAGCAACGGAATAATTAAGTTAAAATTCTAAATTCGTTAAACAAAGAAAACTATTTATACAAAGTTTATAAACATTGAAGTCGATCTATTCTCAAGAAATGGTTCATATAGTATGGTACTTTAATTCACTTCAATATGATGTATTTCATGAATAATCGAAGTTTTTCAGTACATAATATTTCTCTTCAAGTGTTTCTTCACTGTCACTAATTATCCTAAGTAAATATTGAAATAAACAGTTTAATAAACTACTCTTTTCCACTATGAGCATCAAATACGTTTTGATTAGCATTCTTTCAAAATAATAATAACGTACGAATGTTGTTTACTTCGGTTGTTATGTAATTCAATTCCCTCTCCCCTCTCACGTAATGAAAATATTCAAATCACGCTTAAGGGTGTAAGGTCAAATACAAAAATAGATTATATTTGCTAACTTTCAGAATAAAAATCATTTACGTTAATTGCAATGAAAATAATACCTATCCTTCCGCCTCTCGTATATTAAAAGTATTGTGTCGGAGTGTTTCTTTCGGAATGAACCAAATAACAATAATTCGTAATAAACATAGAGTACACTGTTCGTCGTAATTTCTCATAGTGTTTCGCTGGGGGCCATCTTGCTGACAGACACGCAGACATTGTAAACTATTATAGTAGATAATCGGTTTTTTCGGTTTCCGTCAAATATCTCCTTAAAACGTCGTAATTGGTCATCTTCGTGAGAACCAAAGTTGTAGGGAATAAGATTTCTTTCAAGTTTTGTTTGAAACAAATTTTCGTAGAACCACCCATTTCGGAGATATTTTGCTTTTTCTTAATTTCCAGTATACAGCACCAGCACCATATAGCGGTGAATTCTGTAAACACATTCAAAATATACCTAATTTACGCCAATAAGAACGACTGTATTCTTTTACGATACGAAATAATAATTTTGCCTTATAATGCTATTCATAATACTTTAAATATATATACCTACCCCAAATATGGAGAAAGTCATGTGTTGGCCACATCAGATTTTTTCCATATTCCTCCACCTCCTTAACTTCTATCTCATCCCCCCATTTCTCTTTACGTCATTCGTTATACATTTCTGTCCTTTATTTCGACTCTAGTTGTTTTAATTCCGCGATTTTCGATGTTGGCCTACCATTGAGTTGCGACACAAAGAAATCGATTCGACACACATTTCGCAAACTATCTCACATCCTTAATCTTCTTCTATTCTCTCTCTCTCTCTACTGATGTTACCTCACGTTATGTACTGCTTGGCGGTATCTGGACGTAAAACTCGACATAGTTCAGTGTAACAGTAAAACTCACATTTTTTACGGAATACCGTTTTAGCGAAAATGCCTTTTTTTACGAAATGAAAGTGACTGATTGGAAATTCTAAAAAAAAAAAAACATTCGTTGATGATCTAGGTTTACATGTTGTAAAATCTCCAATTTTGTTCAGGAAATCGCTCCGGAATGATTCGCAGCAGAAAACGACCTCTCTCTCTCTATTGATTATAAAGTGAAATTCGTGAAATTGTCACCGAGGCTAGCAGCTCTTCAGATCCGACTTCATATCTGAATGTCTTCAAATCGATCAATAATGGCGTTTACTTTCTTAGAATCACACGTGTACGATTTTTACATAAATAAAAATATACTCTTTTAGGTTGAAGCCCTAATTTCAGTTTTTACGGAATTAAATTGATCCCGACCCTTTCCGATAAAATTACATTTTTCTTCTGTATTTATTCTAGGAGCAAATAGTTTATGAATCATTGTTTAAAAAATAGATCTGTGACTCTTTAACTGAATAAATTTGAATGAAAATCATTTTACACATTTTTGAGCAAATTGACATTTTGTAAATGTCTAAAAGGATAAACTACGATCCATTGTTATGAGATAAATAGTTTATTTCGACAACTGATCCGGACTGGACCCCTTTTAAAAATGCCTGTATTTCTTCAAACTCTGTCTTTTAGCTCATAAAGTCACGCGCAGACGACAAACTAAGGAGGATAGACTACAGGCAGATGGAATTACAAACACTTATTTTTCGGACAATGGTGAACTTAAAGCGTGCAAATCGTGCAAATCTCGAAACCTATTTTTTTTCCCAGGAACAATAACTTTTCCATATAATAATTCTTTCTTCTTCTTATTTAATGAGATTCCAATTTAGGGCCAAAAATTTTTTCTCTGAGCTGTTGTTCAGATTACTCTACGGCCTGCTTAAACTATTAAATAAATATAGATTTTTAAAAATTTGGAACTGATGCGTTAGAAAATTTTACTCTTCAATTCAGCGTATCCTAAAACATTCTTGTCTTTATTAAGCAATACTTTGGATGACCGAGCTGACCGCTGTTCCCTTTAAAAAAAAAAAAAAAGCGGAGCAAAACAGATACTTAAACCAGCTATTAGGTAGCCACCCTCAGTGTAGATTCATGACTCGGGAAAGGGAGCATCTTTCCAGAAAGATCCGTATAAATCATCACTGAATCCGGATGTTTTTCTCCACCTTTTCGCAGCCACAGCAATTACCCCGATCATCCGTCGGATTTAAGCCATAAGTGAGCACGAATAATTCATCCTATAATTAATCTTTCTCGAGCCTAGTATTGTAAAAAAAAAAAAATTAAAATTTTCGAAAAGGCGAACATTTTTTCTCTATTCTTTTTTGGGGCGACACAGGAGAATAATTTGACGAAAAAAACTTTTCCCCGATGCACGACGAAAATCTCATCCGATCCCGTACACTCTTACGACTCTCGTTGCGTCACTTTCGTCTAGCCGTACCTGAAGCTTCGCGTACACCCCTGACCCAAACCCAACTTACGCCGTTAAAAACCCTCCGAGATATTTTTTTTCTTTTATATTCCCATTAACTCCCCTCCATCCCCTTCCTCCACCACCTCCCTCCCCTTATCCCTCTCTCCCCTCCCCCCTCTCTCTCTCTCTGTCCGACCTACCCCCTTTTTTTTCATCCCCCGCGCTATTCCTACCCTGAATTGAGCCAAAATTAGATCGCATAGTCCTCTATATAGCCGCGAGAGAAGCAGCGGCACTGCGGGGAGGAGGCTTTCGGACTCTGTAGCGACGGAGAGAGAGGAAGGGAAAGAGAGACAGAGAGAGGAGAAGAGAAGGGGGATGGGGGAAGCTTCCCGCTGCCGCCTGGGTCTTCTCGCTACCTCTTTCCCTTTTCCCTCTTTCCACCTATCCCATACCTCTCTTCCCCCTTACACTGCCCATCTCTTGCCTCCCTCCCCTCTCTCCCTCCCTTCCCTCCCTCCCTCTCTCTATCTCACTGTATTTCGGAGAAACTGGAATTGCTGGTGGCACACGAATGAGAGTTGGTGTGGCGGCAGCGTACGTACACACGACGGGGATTGCTGTGGAGGAGGGGAGAGAGAATGGGAGGGTGAGAACAAGAGGAGAAGAAGGAGAAAAGGAGACCGCGAGAGAGAGAGGGGGGAGATATGGGGGGGGGGGGGGGGAAGTAAACGTAAAGGGATCGTGGGCGTCCTTATGTGGGTCTAGTATGTGTGTGTGTGCGTGTGTTTTGGAGTGAACGAGAGAGAGAGAGATGAGGGACTGGGTAGGGACACAAGGGTCCAATCAAACAGTGTCCTCCCTCACTCCCCTCTTCAACCCCCTCCCCCACCTCTTTACCCCTTCCACTCCACCTTGGCCGAACGACTGGTCACAGCATCCGATGTTTTCTTGTGTTTCCATAATCTCTCTTTCCCTTTTCTTTTTTTTTTGGAGTCGGTGGGATTTCCATCCGCGACTTTGAGACTTCGGAGGAATTAAAACGAGGTTTATCTAATAACGTCGCTGGATTCGTGTTTGTCTGTTTTTTTCCCTTCGCACGCGTTGAAGATCTAATAATTAAGCTGGAATTGGTACAAAAGGTATACGGAAAACGCTTGGACAAATTCATCCCTTGCGTGATCTCATAAATATGTATGCACGTCTTATGAGACCAGTTAATTATATCGACGTTTTTAGATATAAAGTTGTATAGCTGATTCCTGGTACAGCGCTAAGAGCAATGTTATTATGCATTTATGGGCCACATTTTTTGAAGAAATGTTTGAAAAGTCATTTCTACGTGCATATCAAAAAAATACGCCGTTGATTACATTAGTTAGGAAATACTTGACAGCAGTATAAACATAAAAGAATTTTTCAGTAATTATGTGTATCAGACATTATTATAGGCAAAGAATAGCTATCCATTAGAAACATTGGATTAAATTTAGTAGAATTTCTATAATAATAACAGTTTAACTTTATGCTTTCAGATTAAGTTTACGGAGAAAGTTAAAATTCAAAACAAATCTCGTCGTTAAGTTTAAAAACAAAAAAATTACAAAAAATGTGTGAGAGAGAAAAAATATATCTTTGAAGTAATATGAGGTAATATTATTAATGCTCGAATTAAATTTTGTTTTCATTGTAAAATTAGTATAATTGACGTTACGTTTATAATGTTGCAGTAGAGAAATATATTAATTCGTCATACGTATGAATACGCCGACATTTATTTAATATCTCATAAAATGGTTGTAAATGTATAACATTTAGGCGTTTAAAAATGTCTGCACACTTCCTTCATTCACCTCTCATTCTCGCTTCGCCTTCGATTCGTTTCATCCTTGTCTCCGATTTATCTCCTCCCTTTTTTCTCCCCTCCTCCTTCTCCCTCCCTCCCCTCTTTCTCTCTCCCTCCCCTCTATTCCTCTCTCCCTCCCCTCCTTCTCTCTCCCTCCCCTCCTGTCTCGGACATCGCATTATCCCATTCTTCCCTTCCACACTCTTGTTAGCTCTTCTCGATGACATTTGCGTATAACCCTAGCAGGATTTCATAAGTACACCTCGAGGCCTTAAGCCTTCTCCGGTGTCCCTCCTCCCTTCTCGTCCCTCCCCTCCCCATTTTTCCTCCTCTCCCTTCCCCTTTCTCTCCCCACTCCCTTCCCACTTTCTCCCCATCTCCCTCCCACTTTCTCCCCATCTCCACTCCCACTTTCTCCCACCACTTTCTCTCCCTCTCCAATTCCCTCCAGCTCTCTCCAAACCATCCATCGGGCTCCACTCCCAAAATATCATAACCCAAACCCCAGTCTCCCTCCAAACCCTCATACCCTTACGCTACCCCACTTATTTACCCCTCACGACCGAAAGAAAGCGTCCCACCCCTGATAGGACAACTTTTCCCATTTCACACTTTCATCCCCTTTTACCTCCCGGCACGCTTAACGCACGCACGCACGCACGCGAGAGAGAGAGAGAAAACACACACGTCCCTTGTGCGTCCCCCATACGCAACGCCACATTCGCACAAGGCGCGCCACGCCCCATCCCACACGGCGAAAGGAAAACACATTGGAACTCCGCGGCCTCCCATTGGTCGAGATTCGGAGGCAGCGTTCGGTTCCCGACGTCACCTCTGACGTCATCGAAGGCTTCCTGACGTCAAAGCTATGCGGTTTCTACCCTCGCTTTTTCCCACCCTTTTTAGTGCCTCTCTCCCTTTTCCTCCCTCGTCCACCCCCCTTCCACGTGCCTGAACCCCGGGAAGAAGGGACAGGGAGGGAGGGAGAAAGGGAGAGAGAGAGAGAAGGGAGAGGTATTAAAAGGGTTGGAGGTGGGACTGGTTATCGGGTCACTTCCCTAGCGGGATGAGAACTCGCGAATATGGAGAATTTGAGGATATTTGATGTTTGCAACCATGGTTACCGTTACGAGTTTAATTGCAAGTGTCGGTGACGCAAATACGACGATACGCACGTACTTTTAGGTAGCTCTTGCTGTCATGGTTTTCTTTAATGAAATGAAGGCAATGCGTGCACGTACGCATCGGTGTGCTTGTACATGTTACGTGCATATTCATGTAGGTATATACGTGAATTTATGCATACCGTCACAAACAGAACACGTTTGATTATTTTTTTTCCTCCCTTAATTGTGCTCCTAAACAAAATTCTTCTCAAAGAAATACGTCGGATGCGTGTATCAAGGATTTTACATACTAAAGGAAGAAAATTTAATTATTACATTTTTCTTACGATGTGTTAAATCACGATGAAAAACAATGGAACATTCGCTAGATATATAGAAGATGTACGATAAGCTTATATGCCATCAAATTAATTGAATACGCCATATGAATCTGCAAATGTATTTAAATTTGACTCTCGTTGTGGATGTTATGCATAAATGATAAAAAGGTTATTGATATATATAATTCCATACCTATATTTCCTACAAAGAGTATGAAGTATTTGACACTTGTCGACAGAGGCGTGTAGTTAGTTGAAACAACTGGTGCCGCAAGAAATATTTATACGCTATAAGAAATGATTGATTTTTATATATTTCACTTAGACGGCATCATTATAATTACTTCTTCATAACCTTCCTCCGGTTTTAAAGACATTTAAGTAAATTTGCCAGAATATAACTCCTGACAACGGTAAAATTAAAAAATTTACTATGTTGAATGGTAATTCAGTTCACAAAACTAGCATTCGACGCATATATATATATATATATATATATATATATATATATATATATATATATATATATATATATATATATATATATATATATATATATATATATATATATATATATATCTATCACTTTAAAAAATGTATTATGTATACATCTTCTATGCCACAAACAAATTTTAATTATTCATATACGTATTTGATGGAAGAACGTGCACAATTTACAGGCGTGTGGCATAAGTAATATCTGTTTCTATTTGGTCACATTTTTTCACTTTGTTTTACTTAACCTCTGTACAGCTATTGTAAATAGTCACATATTTTACGTAATCCAGTTTTTCTTCGTCTACGTATTTGCTGCATTTTTTCAGATTAATTCCAACCGATAGAATTTTTTTCTTTGAAAACACAAATGCTTTGCAGGTAATGAAAAACATTTACTTAATATATTCGATAAATCTAACCTATGACCTACACTAGAGAATTGTCGAGTCATGTACTGCGTTCACTATCAATCATTAAAAATAAGTACAGATCAACGGAAAGCTTTCGCTAATTTTCTTTCCGCATTATTTTTAGCGATCGGAATTGTTCTACTTCCTAAAAAAATTAATTTAATGTATTATTGATCATAAATTTAAATTATTTTCTCTAACGTGAATTTTGAATAAATAACACTTTGAAGCTTTGAGCTTCCTAGAAGATTAATATTTTTGTGCATAAATTTAAATTTTACTCTTTAAAGCAGGGGTCTGAAACTCAAATCGTACGCGGGTCAAAAACGAAAAAATTACACTTCAAAAGGACTAAAAACGTTTTCAAATATATAAATTTAATAAAATTCTTCGACACTGAGCCGAGCCGAATTATATAATTAGTATAAGATCAGTGAGAGGGCCGCATAAAATGAACAAGGGGGCAGCGAGTTTGAGACCCCTGCTTTAAAGCGTCAGCAAATATTTTAATTGCTTTTGACCAATATCCGTTATTTGCGGGCTTTTGATTATGTATGTATTTGTGTTTTTGTTTCCAAAGTGCACCAGTCAAAAACTGTAGAAGAGGGATTTTTATAACTAAACTTTGAATCGAGATATTTCTAAACGCATAACTTACTGTGTAAATAAATAAAATGATAGGTCGGTGAAAAGTTATACCAGAGGCTGGTCCATGCGTCACAGCTATGCGTGCATTTCCAACTTTTCCCAGAAATTTCCAGAACGACCGCTAGAGAGCGACACCATGTAGTCTCTGCGGCCGGGGTTTCGCATCCGATTTCATTCACCACCAAAGTGCGTTGCTATAGGAATCATCTCTTCTGTTTATAGATTAATTCGATGGCGCAATTTTCCTTGTTTCATTTTAGAAACAGTTTCTATATAGAAGTTTGTAATCCATTGAGAACAAAATTGCTTTGTCATGATTTTCCTTCACGTTTTCCCTGTAAAATATTATTCACAGTTTATTCCTCGAACAGTATAAAGGTTTGGTATCGGTTAATGTACAAGAAGTAGAAACAAGTTAAAGTATTTATTATTCCATAAATTTAGAGCTGTAGTAACTTTCATTATATTTATTTGATAATTTACTTACAAATGTGAACGATGCAATTAGGCATGGTGGCGACGTGTCATTTATTCCATAAATTTAGAGCTTTGGTAACTTTGATTATTCTTTATTTGATAATTTACTTACAAATGTGAACGATGCAATTAGGCACGGTGGCAACGTGTCATCATCATAGGCAGTCTGTCCGTAGACAGGTCCGTTATTATTCATGGTTAAACTTGGTTTTTCCGCAGTCTTCTTCATGTCTTGATAGCTCTCTTTCCCTTCCAAGTTGTCTATCAGCTTTATATATACATATATATATCCTGCGAGTAACATAGGCTATATGGTTATAAAAAAATTTGGGGGGCGCTTAATTCAATAAATGCAGTTTCCCATCTGGTCCCAGGCAACGCCGGACACTCCAGCTCGTTACAGTATAAAAATAATAAACAATCAAACAAGCAACCCATTAAATACCTATAAAATACTCTCGGAAGTTTTCGAGGTTCACGGTAGGTATTCACGACTACCGTAGCGGTCCCGGGGTCCACCAAGTCCCCACCGTACTTCACCCTACCAAACATTCACTCTACTTCCTCCCACTCTTTCCTCACTTCTAAAAAAGCATTTACATTTTCTTCTAAATTGTTTAAAAGATTTAGGAACGGACTTAAAGATTTACTCAGGTAACTCATTCCACTCACGAATTCCTCGGTTTAGAAACGACTTCTTGGCGATGTCTGTTCTTCGCGGTCAATAATTTATTTTGTAACTGTGGTAATTTTTTCCAGTGTAGTTAGGTTTCTCTATCCTCATGAATAAATTTTTTCGTAACCATTCCTTATTAAACATTTTAAATATCCCACATAGCCTATTTAGTCTCCTTCGAATTTACAATGTTTCCCACCCTAACGAATTTATCGGAAGCAAAGCATACAACTAAATGTCACTGGTGATATTTAAATTGTTAGAAATTAAAGCGAGCTGGGTGTTTATATATATATATATATATATATATATAATTTTATTCTTCTTTCTCCATGATTCCGTAATTACCATATCTTTAATTCCCGGAAATATGTCCCTATTTTCTCACTCCCTCTTTACTATTTACTTTCTCTGTTTCATTTTATTTCCATTGGTTTATTTCTGACCATCTGCCATGCTCTGCACCTACTTTCCTCTATTGGGAGTCGATATTGAAATTAATTTTTTAATAACAACATTAATTTTAGTCAGAGTATTTTTTATTCAGTTTTGATTCCGTTTTTGTGCATTTTATAAATTTACATTGGTAAATTTACGTACCGAAATCAGCTAGATTACCGTACTTTTTCCGTGTATAATATTCAATTTTTTCGCGGAAAATTGATCAAAAAGTTGGGGTGTGTTATTAACAATGGCAAAAAATCAATCTGTCTAGTAATAGTTATTTTCGGACGCATTTTCACCTATAAAGCACAGTTGCTATTAATGTTGCGTTTCTATAGATTTTCTATTTAAATTTTTGTTTCAAAAGCAAAAATAAGAATCATCTTTTACTTTCAGCTTTTATAAAGCTGGTTTTCGGAAGAAATAATCAAGAAGGTAAAAGTTGTAGATTCTTAATATTTATTATGCTTACGTAATATAACCAATACATAGCTGTAAATATGGTGAATTTGCGTTTTATATTATACTTAAAGTTCGTAATCATCTTCTCATTGATCTTATTACTACAGTTTTAGATACGTATTATATATGGTGATAAGGCAATTTTGACGTTTCACTTGTGAAAACTTGGGTACGTATTTTAATCCGAAAATAACGGTAATATTACTGAGAGGCAGCTAAGTTTTTTTTTAAATTATCGAGCTCTCCTTGAACTTGAAACCAATTAATAAATTGTGATAACTCCATAAGCCATACAAAAGTTGTGCCGATCGCTAGATGGATACAAATGGTTCATAGACATTTGGCATTTGAAAAAGAATATTTAGAGCATAAAAATAAAAAAGGCCTGAGACACTTGAGTACATTCCAAAACTAAAGTTTACGCAGTCTTGTCGCGGAAATTCTAATTACTGAAATACGATAAGGTCATTCATGTTAAATTATTCAAGCGCTGGGAAAAAAACAACCAAGCTGTCGAAAATTTTGTTTTCAAATGTTTAAACCATATAAATTGAACTGAATTGCCAATATTTACTTCACGATAGTCTAATTCATGCGCTAAAAATTAAATAAATTGATGTATGAGGATTTTCATATGCAATTCGTTCTCATGCAATCATCAGACTTACTGATGGTTTGAAAATTGGGTGAAAAACTCCAAAATCATCTCTTTCAGTCTTGGTTCTGGAGGAAGCCCTGTCTCTCTCTCTCTCTTTCTTTGTGTAAGTAGGAACTATATAGTCTCAATTTCGCCCTCAATAATGTCGTTTGTCTGTCTGTCTCTCTCTCCTTCTCTTTTTGAAAATAATTATGAAAACAAAAATGCGAAGGCATTATAGTATGGTAAATCCAATATTTCCTGCTTGAGCTAATAAAGCTAATGAGATCCGGAAAAAAAATAATTCCGAAGAATTACAGTTAATTTCCTTAATCGTCACGCAAGCATTCTTTTCGTCCGTGCCTCTTAACAATTCGTTTTTGCTTCTCGCTTTATCTTCAAATAGATCCTTCAGAATTTGAGCTTAAAATACATGAATATATGACTTTAAGCCTAAAGTTGGTTTTCTTTCATTTAAAATAATTTTAAGGACTACTACTATTTTCTGGGCGGAAGATATGACGAGAAAGCAAATAAAAACAACAACAATTTTCATAAACACTCTGGATAAACATTTTTACTTTCAAACCCTTGGTGTTGCTACCATATATATATAGGGTGAAAAGACCGAAATTGTTTTTTTAATTTCCAAAACTGAAATTCGACAGAGTTACCTCTTTTTCGTGAATTTCGAAATAAATATACAGATGTATTGGTAGATTAACTTATAAATAGTAGTTTTAATGTCCGTTTAAAAATAGATGCATCCCTCATGAAACTCAGGCAGCAGAGTTTCATCTGTGAATAGATAGCTAATACCGCAGTTATAATTGGCAGGAAGCAACATGGAAGACGACTGGATTTATCTCCACAAATATTTCCGGAAGCTCAATTATTTTACGCTGCCTACTTTCAATTTTCATTTTTTTTCGGTGAGGGAAGGCTCGACATTCTCTTATGGCAGGGATTTATCACGCAATTGCGATTTTTACTGGAATGTATGTTTTTTACATTAACAATTCTATATTATAGATTTTATCATTAATTAATGTAACAGTAGAAAAAACATTCATTTGCATGACAATAATTAAATTTAACCGAATCAATCGCAAAATAATGAGAAAATTTGGTTCCGGTAAGAGATTTCTCTCATTCGTTTTATAAAAATTTATACCAGTAGATATCTATCATCTGGGATATTTTGACATTACGGGTTAAGGTAAGAAATTAGTACAAACAATAACTTCCGCAATAACGAATCGAACCAATTATATTCGATGAGTTTATTTATTGTCAATTGTTATTTGTCTATATCCTTTTTCACTCACAAGGGTTAAATTATGCATGCAGATTTTGCTTTTAATTCTTTATTTTTGAACGGATGTTCAAAGATAAAGTCATCCTGTGATTCAAAATGAAAACGGAAACATTTTGCTTCCTTCCTTCGAAGCTGGAGAAGCCCCGTCAAAACTTATCGGTAAAACATTTTCCGGGAGTCATGGAAGAATAACGAACGTTTTAACGAGAAGCGAATGGCTGTTGATTTAAACGAAAAATCGTCTCGTCAGCGCTTGTTTTTTCTTTGAAATTCGTTCGTACGTCAAGTCTTCCTTCGTTATTGAAGGTAATCGGCCAAATTCATAATTCTCTTACCGGACTGAGATTCCATGGCTAACGTAAGGAATCGTCGTGTGGAAGAATGATTTTTAAAATGTCGGGTATAAAAAGGAAACGTTTTGTAAGTGATGGAACGTCTTTCTTTCTTTAATGAATGACGAAATAATTTATAACAGCCGAAGGAGGAAATACATGCAAATGTTTCTTTTTAAAAAAAAAAAGAAAGCTTCTGCGCAGAGCGAAACATCGACTTTTTTTAAACCTGCCCTTTTGGTGCAAGCGCAACCCATAAATATTTATCCTGTTGTAACTTTTTACACGCCTAATTCACCATTATTTTATCACAAAATATTATAGTAACATGAACGTCAACGTTCTGCATGAAAGAATTGATTCCGAGTGACTTATTTTTATTACAATTTCGTTCGATTACTACAGTAAAATGTGGGTAAAACATTAATCAGTTATGAAAATCGGAATCATCATTCGCATGATAATGAATTATGGCGACAATGAACTCTCCTACCATGTTTATCACCATACTCGTTCAAGTTTATAGGAGATTATTATTGTCTCAAAGAGAGCTAACACGTAGATATCATACCATTTAATGATTTATAGGTGATAACGAATTTATATGTGATAGCGAAAGCGACATATTATGATAAATTTGGTGAGCGTTGCAGGTCTTTAAGAGAAAGACGTACATTTGATGCTTCTCAACGTCACTCTTTAAAAAAGAAGCACCTACCTACCTTTTGATTATGAAATTAATGCAGGGCTAGATTGCTGATCGTGTATATGCCCAATTGATTATAAGTACGCTATTATAAATACTCCACGAAGCGGTGTCCATCAGGTAAACGTGCGAATTTTTGTTTCATCAGATCCTCGGAAATGTAACGCTCACATCTTCGACTACGTTTGAAATCCACCAGAGTTTCCACACTGATTGGACTCAATCGTTCCTCGAGACAAACTTTTTTTTTTTTTCAAATCGAAAACAACATGGCAGTCCACTTCTTGAGTGAGTTCCAACTCGATCCCTCCCAACTCTCCTCTCTTACTCTCTCTTTACTCTCTGCCCCCCCCCCCCTCTCTCTCCCTCCTCACCTAAATCTACACTTATAAGCTGTAAGGGACTTGCCTATCCTTTACCCTCCACCTCCTTCACCTTCCGCGCCTTCTCGCAAACCCAACATGTGCTGGCCAAACCCATTCCCTCCCTCCGCCCTTTCTCCAACTTGGGTCTTAACTCCCCACACCTCCCTTCGTAGGCTTCATCCTAATGAGATTCACTGGACGGAATAGGACGAGAGAAAAGGGGGGGAGGGGGAGGGGCGGATAGAGAGGGAAGTCGTACGGAGGATAGGAAGGAGGGTGTGTCGTAGGGCGGAGGAGAGGGTGTCACTGAGGTCTGCTCAAGAGTTGAAAGATCGTGTGGATCGAGGGGAAGAGAGTCGGCGTCGTAGTCATGGAAACGAATTAAACGCCCCCTCCCGGTGAGAGAGAGGAAACAGTAAAAAGTCGTTAATTCCATTATTTACCGATTGATTCGATCTTCTCCGTTAAGGCCACCTTTTTAACCCGAAGGAAATCGCCCTCCCTCTCTCCTCCATTGCTCCTTCCCTTTATTAATCACCCCCCCAATCTCTGTTGTATTCACCCTCGTGTCTCCCTCTTCCGATGCACGCGCGCCGAGCTTTTGTAATCATTCTCGAGGCGTTCGCTTTAATTGCGTGATCCTTAATTTTGACGGACGACGTTTGAGTCTCGTTGGTTATGAAACTTTTGTTTCGGTTTCCTGGTGGTCACTTCCGCTGATAGACAAAGGAAAAGAAAGCTTCTTACGTCTCAAACGATTCTCTCCCGCACAAATGGAGCGTTTTGTGCGCCAACGCTAATCGGAAATACGCTTGCATAGTGTCCTGAAAAACTGTTTTTCCTTCTTAGCCTATATTTTTCTGTATTCTCACATTACCCAGAAATTTAGGAAAGAGGGCTAACGAATTTTAAAAAATATTCCAATGGACTTCATAATTTAGTGTACAACATACTGTTGAGGTTGCTTTTCCAATAAAAGAATTAGAATACCGTAAGTGTTACTTCTACATAATTTGAATGCATGAGAAAAGAGAAAACTTTCCATCAAATGTTATATAGATGGCAAGAATTTGTGTGTTGGTTGCTACCTTTAGACCGGTAAACGTATTTGCGAAAATATTACTCAGCCCAAAACAGTTGTATTAGCCTTTTTCTTTCATCACCTTCGACCTTACTAAACTAAATAATTAATTGTGGCGTAGGTGTATTGGAATATAATAGGCAAATATTTTGATTAAATATATTGAGGGAATGTTTTCGTCGGATGTTGGAGTAAGATAGGTATGTCTCCTCTGTAGTTCCAAATTTCATTCGTCCACCGTCTTATTTCGATTAACTCCGAATGAAATCTGACTTATTTTCTACCGCCGTTAATAAATTCTATCACTTTTTGTTGGCTTAATTTAATAAATTTTAAAATAATTTGGGAATTTTAGTTATATTGAGTGTAAACTAATTTATGCTTCTCAAACGTCATCTATTATTTTATAAATAACTCCACATTTGATTTGATTTGATCCATTATAACTCAAAAATTTAAATTTTCTTTCCATTAAAAACGAAATAATTAGTTTTAACATTCTTTATAAGCCGGCTGTGCTCTTTTACGCATATATATTTATCAGTTACTTTGTATATTCTACACATAATTAAAAGTAACCTTCAAAGACGCTTACTTAAGTAAATAGCACCTAATTGAACTTTAAATATAAAGGTTACTTGCATCAATCTAAATTACGTATTTTTACTAATTAGCTTTCACTGACCGAAAACACTTAATCGCAATCAAAGCAATTTTATGATTAATTGATTTGCTGCAGAAGTATTCGATATACTATCTAAATTAAGGTATTAGATTAGATTATCTTTCGCTTAAAGAGTCCTTTTTTGCCAAATATAAATCTCATACCAATCGTAGATTTTGTGTGAAAGAAATACACTGTAATTTTTAGTCGTGATTTTTCTAGACACTGGATGAGCGTAAGCGTTTCGTCAAGCGCATTATTAGCATTCAACCAACGCATCTGTTTGTCGCCATCGTGTCGTATGTAGTAATACTAAACTAGTTCAAAAACATTCATGTGAGACTGAAACATGAACGACATGTAAAGAACTCCACTAACAACTTTTTGTGCAAAATGCTGTACAGCATTCAAAAATGATTACCGGGTCCCCGTTTAGAATATGCTAAACGACTGACATTTGCAATACTATGCAGAGATCTCCTATGCCTTCATTTCCTCTTTCTTCCCTGCCTTCCCATTCGGAAGGGGCTCTTCACCTGTGTCCATGGGATCCGTGGAGAGTCCAGGGAATGCTAAATATACAGCAAACGCCCGTTCGAGTGGAAAACTCGTATGACCGGCACCTGTGAGCCCTTTATGTTCCCTAGTCCGTCAATAGATTCCTCCATCACATACCATAATACTCGTATTATGGATTTTGTTCCGTGATGTTCCTTAGTCCATCGAGAGATATAACAATAAAGTACAAATGTGCCTTGGTTATTATATAATTGGGGTTCATAGGTAATACATACTAGACTCTATTAAATAGAGGAACTGGAGCATGCTGCCTGCAAAGTAGGATAGTTTTTACTACACAGCCCAAAATCAAATGTTTCTTATAAGATACTGCTCATAAGTCTTTGTGCACAGTCTAAGAAATTTAGCCCCCTATTGTCCAATTTTTTCATGTTGAATTAATTAAATTATGTAAAGAAGTGCTTAAAAATTATTAAAATCAAAATAATTTATTTAACTTTCAATCAATTACGTAAATTCCAGGTTACATTGGGGCACAAGGAAAAGAAAAAGCGTAAAAATGAATGGATGCATGGGAATTTACCCTTAAATTACATTGGGCAGTAAAGGATTAAGGGTTGTATTAAGTCAGCACTTTTAAAATGTGTAGGGTCTATCGCTCATTTCCAATTATAACATCCTGTACATTTGGGGCAAAGAAGAACGTTCTTCCCGCTGCCAGCGTATTAAGGACATAACCCTCGACGCCGGATCTAGCTTTTATAATGAATGGCTTCAGGACCGCAACATTGCGTTGAGGCGATTTTCCCCCTTTTAGAACGGCGTGAGTGAATGCCCAAGGAATAGGAAAAGGTGTGAGGACTGAGAAAGTACGGAATGCGGCTCGCGGCTTTGGTACGGTGCTTTTATGCGGCTCGCGGATTTGGTGCGAAGGATTTACACGGACCGCGCGTCGATGTGACGTCTGATCGGGACGGCCCATAGGTGGAAAAAGTTTAAGAATCCCTGCCATATGGGAATTGGCCAGTCTGTATATGTGGTCGCATAGCTCCCAGGGACCCTCTCGCCATTCCTACCCTGCAGCAGTGTTTTACAAACTTTTTCCGTCGCGACCCAGTGGAATGTCTCGCTACCCAGTCGAGGGGAAGGCAACATGAATAATAATACGTTCTTAGCTGAGTTTTCATTAACTCTCCATAAAAAGTAACTCATGCTAAAGTATTGGCATTTATATAACAAGAGCATTTAGTTTTTTGTAATTTTTGACACGTTTCAGTGGTTGTGCAATGAGTGCTCATATTTTTCCCATGAGCCTCGCGGCCCATTACCCGTACTTTGAAGAACACTGCCCTACAGTAATCCGTGTTTGCTTTCGCGCTCGAATCGCGCTTATATTCTCCTGGTTTGTCACAGGCTACGCTATCCTCTCAGCCAGGAGTATTTCGTCTTGGATTAAGTATCGCAGAATTGCAAAATAATTTCAGTTGCGTTATTTAATGAATTCTCGACGAAAAAGCACGATTCCCGCAGATACGCGAATGACGATTAAAGAATTTTTCAGAAGGCGCATTAGAAGTATTTCAGTGAAGGGATTTCCGGGAATAGTTGTTGGGAAAAGTAAGGGAGAGGAAATGGGATTTAAGCTAGAGATAAAATATAAACAGAAATACCGTAATTTCTTACAAGAGGTAGGTGGTAGCTATGTTGCAAATGGTTGCAATATCGCAAAGAGGCCTCGAAATGTTACTTCCATGGAGGTAAAATTGAAAGTGATGAAAGAGTTTGAGGACGGAAAGGAATTTGCTGAGATTGGATCTTATTTTCTAAAGATGCTTTACGTACGCGTGAACCTCGCTGATCGCCACCCGTGCCCGTCGTCGATTTATAACATTGCGCCAATGGATAAAACGGTCATCATTTCAGGGACGAATTAATGATGACTGCCCAAGGAAGTCGTTATTTAAATAGTTTATTCTTACATTTATTATTGATAGCACAGAGGGGGAGTATAAATCAATTTTATATGTTGCCGATGGGGTGAGACGGAACTCTCCTATTCTATAATCATTCATGGAACGCATTGACGTCGATTATCGAAGCATCCCTTCACTACATAGTCGCTTACCGCTCAATGTCCGGGTGAATTCTCATTAAAAAATAGATGGAAATGGTCCAAGAGCTGCATATGTTAAGTCTCAGTTCGCGTTTGACTCTCTTCGTAATTACGTATGCTGCTATTGGAATTTGATGGTAAATAGTGGTTCGTGACCATTATCTTGCAAGGAATAAAAGGACCATTCAAACATTTATTTATGACGTGATCACCGTGATATAAGAAAGGAAAGGCTGAATTTGCTCATTAGCCTAATTATTTGCGTGTGCGTGCTTGTTTCACGTAAAATACAACGTCAGTGCATTTTTTATATACGAACCGAATTTAAAAAAACATAAGGCTGTAATATTGCCAGCAATTATTTGAAGAAAACTCTCGAGCGAGCTCTTGCGCTTGATTTGATAAAGTTGCTGGAATATTACTATATTTGTAACATATGACGCAACGTTAACGATATTCACAGCATTTAGAAGGGATATCAGAGGTGTGAGATCAATTTCCTGTGCATATTTTAGCCATATTTTCGTAGAGAGCCATCTGACGTCAGATTATGTGATCAGACGGCGGGGCTGGCGAAAAAAGGAAGTCATATTAAGAAGCTCTTAGATTTATCCTCGAAACCTTAAACATTTAGCCAAGTACTAATCATTATCTATCGGAGTAATATTCATAAGACATATATACCTATAACAAATTTAAATTTTATATTCGATTCGAATGCGAAACAACGGGTGGATACTTAATTAACCATGTAGACTGCGGAGTGTAATATTTATGTCCAGCTACGACTTTGAATAGAATTCATAATTGTTATAAATAGTCAACCACAATATATATTTGAGTAAAGTGGTTGGTTAATAATAACATTGCTTATGTGTGGTAGTTTATGGTTTAGATATTAAACGATTTAAAATAAATAGTATGGAACTTTAATTTCTCGGTCATGGACTTTAATTTTTTTAGATCCAATTACATTTTCTGAAAGCGAATTATACCATACTATATTGAGAGCTGTAAATGTAAACTTTTGCTTAGTGAAATTACCTAAGCTCGCAAAGTAAAATAAAATGTAAGTTAAGTTGAGTTAAGTTGTAGCCTTGTCTCGTTTCGTCAAGGATTATAATTCCACATTATTTATTTTCCGATATTTTACTGAAACCTGTCAAAATAATGCTAAGCATTTCACATCGATGACCTAAAGTCATTGAGCATCTTTTACCACTATATGATTTATGAAGAGGTAAGAGTCATGGCGGGTTGCCATCATCCGATCGTATCTCTTTTAAAGGTTAACTGATTTCTGGACATTTATCTGGTAACATTATTGAATCTGCAATGATGTAGTCCATATTCACTGAAATAAGTATTCTTTCCGACGGGCTGGTTGTTCTAAGGACAGTTTTTTATTTCTTTTTGTGTCGTTTTTTTATATTTTCTTTGATAGGAAATTATTATTTATGTCACAATGGAGAAGAATCCGGCGGTAGAAGGGAGAGTGAGTTTAGCGTAACCCTTTAGCAATTCGTGAGCGGTAATGATTTCATAATATGCTACTGTGCAAATTCGAACAAGAAATTTTTTGCAGTTTTTGTGTAAATCCGCTTATGTGCTCGGTTTGTTTATCTGTCCAACGCTCTAACTTCTAAATTGAAGCAGATACAGACTTAGTTTTTTCTAATCGATTCAGTATTCTGTCTCGTTGCGACTGTTTTATTGTGAAGGTTCTAGTATCCAGCAGAATTGGGGTGAAATTTAATATAAATTTTCTTTTTCCGATAAACATTTTGTTTTCAAAATTCTTCATCGTAATTATATTAAATTATCTTTTATAATATTTCATCAGACTAATCATACATAAATTTAAGATTCTGTATTCATAATTTTAAAAAATAACTCCATTTATTGCTTGCTTCAGCAGATTTTTCCATACTTTTTTTTATTTAGTTATATACTTTTTTTTAAGTCAATGTAACGTGACCAGTTCTCACTGCTTACAATATGACGAATATTGTTTAAGCATTTTACTGAGTTATATTGCCATAAAACCTTTGAAAGAAATAGACTATAGGCATTTCCGCAACCATATAGCATTTTTTGATTTGTTGAGCGGTCCATTTATTTGTTTCTACTTGTAGAATATAGGTGCAGTGGAAAATTTCGGCGTGTAATCTTTATATTATTTAGTTACCGCCGATATGTGAAAACAGCTGTCCTAATTTTTGGACATTTTTAGTAATATAATGTCGAATTATGCCACAAAATGCAAAATTTACCAATGAAACGCAACGGTCGGTTGCTTAAAAAATTAAGTTTTTTATGATTGCCTTTCAAAAATACTATATAGGTATATTTGATCTGAATGAAAATTCGTAGGCTATGACAAGTAATAAAGGTTTTTATTTGTATTATATTTAATTCCAAACTATAATAATCATTTAACTATGACATTTACTAATCGAATTTTAATTGAGATACCCCCATATCATGTAAACAGGGAATAAAGTTTGGAATGGTGAAAATGGAGTCTTTTTTCGTCACTTGGCGTCAGATACCGCTTCTATCATTCAATATTGACCACTTCGAATGGATATTTAAGTATAATTATTCATATAAGGTGGAGCCACGGTTTCAGAATTCTTGTAGAGGGAATTCCTTAGGACGGGGTTTGAATATAAAGATAATGCCAGGTTAAATTAAAGGTAGGGGGGGAAAAAAGGATTAAATGAGAAGTATTGGTAGATGTAAATGGTCTATGAGAGGGGAGGGGACGTGAGGTAGGGAGGAAATGGAAAGAGAGAAGCGGGGAAGTTTTCGGGGTGAGGAAAGGCCAGGGAGAGTTTTTTTTTTCCCTGGTCTCGCGGAAAATAGACGGAGAGGTAGACGGAAGGGAGTAGACAGTAGAAAAGGAAGAAGTGCTGAGGTGAGCCTGTAATCTTTTCCCGCATTTTCCGCTCCCTCCCTTCCCTCCTCTCCCATTCCTTCTATACGAGTCCCTCTTCATTTTTTTTTCCAAATCTCTCCTCTCTCCCCTCCTCCTCCAACCAACTCTTCCCCTCCAAGAGTGTGGCTTCGTTCGCGTGCCAGTGCTGGTGCTTCCTATGTATTCCGTATCGAACCCTATAGGGACGACCAACACGGGCCCTTCTTCCCCCTACCCTCCCCCCTTCCCCACCCCACGCACCTTCCTCCCCCTCCCCCTTCGATACCTCCTACAACGCCCCTTTCCTCCCTCCTTCACCCGACACTAAACCACACCGCAGGAATGGACACGCGAAAGGAACCTAGGGAAACTGATTTCGTCCCATATTAAATGATTCAGGAAATGGGATAATAAAACGTACTCCGGTAAGCGAATGGCGTACGGGGAAACAATCGAACGTCGATACTGCGACGCGAAGGATTTTGAAATTCGTGCGTCGCGGTTGGTGCCGGCATAGCTCGAGGTTTCTGGGATAATTTAAGAGGCGCGAGGCGCTTCTTCGTTGTTTCACTTTCTCTCTCCGTTTCCTCCTTTCTCTCTGTGTCGTCCCTCCCTCTTTCTTTCGCTCTCCCTTCTTTCTCTCTCCGTTGCCTTATTGTTTTAGTTTTCCCGTTGACGGAAGCCCGAACGCGATGGAAAACAGGACGCTTCAAAGCCTGATAACTGCGCACTGTCTCTACAACGAAAATAAAGAGAATTTCAAAATTCTATTAGCGCCCTCTCCCGGAGTTTTTCTCTTGACATGCTTTGAAATAAATGCTCGTGGTTTTATTATTTTATTCCGCGGTAATACTCGACATTTCCATGTATACTCTAAGCCAGTTTAGAATAACTGCGCCCCAGACGAGAAAGGTTGTACGATATGAATTTCGAGAAGGGAATCGTGATTTTGTTTACGGAATATGGGACGTTTACTTTTGGTATAGGTAGATACTTCATCGATGGCCAAATGGTTTAAACTAATCATTGAATCGATAAGTTAATTTGAGGTAAATTCTGCAATGTATGCCTGTATAAGCACATTTTTTCATCGAATGTCAAACTTTCATTTTAACTATAACTTTGAATTGAATACGCGATTTTAGTAATTTCATAACCCTAATTATATATAAATATATATATATATATATATTCATATTTTTTCAATCCTAAGATTGGTTTGAAATGACTAGGGAAGAAACACATTTGATGTGGTGGTTTCCCGTTGCCTTCCACATCAGACACACCCATGATAGATGAAATATAAAATTATGAAAACGACACAAACATCCATGCCCTCTGGCTGGATTCGAACCCGCGATCTAAGTGATGGTAGGCCAACACGCTAGCCCTTCCACCACCGGGCCGGCATATATATATATATACTGTCCATAGGTCCGTGATTATTCATGGTTAAACTTGGTTCTCCATATACTCCTATTTTCCGCAGTTTTCTTCATGTCTTGATAGCTCTCTTTCCCTTTCAAGTCGTCTACCAGCTGAAACCTTTTGCTACCTCTTTCTCTTTTTCCATCCAGTTTTCCTTCTAGCACTTCTTTAATCATGCACTCTCTCCTCAGGTAATGCCCAATCCAGTTCGCCTTCCTCTTTCTGATAGTCTGTATATTCGTTCGCTTCTCTCCTATTCTTCGTAGTACTTCCTCGTTTTTCACCCTATCTGTCCATTTTATCTTCAGCATTCTTCTCCATATCCACATTTCGAAGCTTTCCAAGTATTTGATATCATTTTTCCTTAGCGTCCATGTTTCTACCCCATACAAAGCTATACTCCATACATAGCATTTTATCAACTTCTTGCGGATGCCCTCCTTTATATTCCCCGTTAGCAGGAGTTTCTTTCTTCTGAAAGCAGCTTTTGCTTTCGTTATTCTAGACTTGATTTCATCGGTACATTTTGCTTCTGTCATTATTCCAAGGTATTTATAGTATGAAACTTGTTCTGATGGCTTTCCTCCAATACTCATGTTCAAATTTTCTTCTTCTTTACTTATATTCGCATGACCTTGGATTTTTTTGTATTATTTTCCATACCGTATTTTCTACCTGTTATCACTAGTCTATTTATCATTTCCTGGAGTTCCTTTTCCTTTCTTGCTAGAAGTACTTCATCATCCGCATATTTCACTGTTCTAATAATCCTTCAATTTTGAAATCTCCCGTGCCTTCTAACGCTTTCTGCAATAGCCTCTCTCCATATATATTGAATAGGATCGGTGATAGACAACAACCCTGTCTTACTTCTCTACCGATATGTACTCCGCTGGTGTCCGTATTCTCCATCCTGACCTTTACAACTTGATTCACATATAGATTCCTGATCAGTCTCCTGTCTTTCCAGTCTACACCTATATCCTTTAATATCCTCATCAGCAGTACCCAATTTACTCTATCAAAGGCCTTCTGCCAGTCGACGAAACATACGCAGCAAACTTGGCTGTACTCTATTGCCCTTTCTGATATGATTCTCATTACACCGATAGCATCTCTGGTCCCTAGTCCTTTTCTGAAGCCGAATTGATCTTCCCCTAGCATTTCTTCGGCCTTTTTCTCTAGTCTTTTATTAAGAATCCTCGTGATGATCTTCGAAGTGTGTGACAATAAGCTTATCGTTCTGTAGTCTTTACACTGCATTGCCTTTACATATATATATATATCCACTAGCGTAATACCCGTCAATAATATTGACGATGAAAATTTCGACAAAAAAAAATGTTTCTAGCATCTAGCATTTTTTTATCACACAAAAATAATATCACAAAAATGGCTTTATCCCTGTAATAATTCTCGCAGTACGACATTTCTGGTAAAGATTCTCTCATCATTGAATAATACCAAATTTGAGCTTGATCATTTACTTTTCATCGAGTTATTGCGAAAATGCTTCAAAATTCACTGTTCAGAACGAACTCTTTGTATGGCAGCTACCTGACCCTCATCGTCGATCAAGCGCAAATTTGCAGAGAAAAGCTTATGCTGATAATTTCAGCTCAATCGGTACAAACCTCTGCCCAGGAGACATAAATTTCCATACAAAACATGTCCCCCCTCCAGCTCTTGTAGCAGCTCGAGATGGTCCTATTGACCAAATTTTTTTGCTAATCCAAATTTTTAAAGTTTGACGAATCCAAAATGATATAGAACTTGAAAATCCATCATGTAGTTCCAGAGATATAAGGATGTCAAAAGCGTTACGTACAGTGACACAGAGTGACAAACCTAGATTTTTATATTATAGGATATATATATGTAATTAGATTATTTTTCTGGCAATGACATATCGGTAATTGTACGTAGTATGTAACGTGGTATTGAACAATGACAAATACACCCTGATTTCCATAAACTTTTAGTAGATTCATTAACAAATTAATTTAAAACGATTTTCTGGATAAAAAAATTATTTTTTCAAAAAATAGAACAGAGTAACATAAATGAAATTTGTAATACATATATTCAACCACTTTAATATCTAACCGAGGGGAATACTTTTTTATTTATGAATACCTTCACGAGTAATTTTCAAATCCGCAGTGATTTTGTCACGGTTGCCGAGAGTGCCTCATAATTTAAGCCTAAACTTATTCAAGTGTACTGAATATATAGTCGTGATTCTGAAAAAAATGCTAAGGGTTACAGTTTTACTTGGATGTCTATAATTTATCTTTAGCACGTTACAGCCTAAGATATGGCGGACTGAAAAAGGAGAGTCAAGGAGGTAGCCGTTAAAAGAGAAGGAAGACAGAGGGAGAAAGCTAAGACAAAGGTTGGCAAAAGATAGAACAGTCCCGACGCTGGGGGATTAACACCTTACAACAGACCCTACACGTAAGCCACGAGGCACTCGAAACAGCATATTATGAATGTGGTCACGGTAGGGAATTCGGTTTAGGGGAGATGAGGGAGGGAGGGGCGTGGAGTGGTAGGAGGGAAGGGGGAGGGGGTAGTAGCGAAAGGGGAAAGAACGGCTGTCGTTTCGTGGCAGCCATAGAGATAGAGAAAGGAACTTAGGCCTCCGGTGTTCTAGCTAAGTTTTCTCTCCTCCCCCGCGATTTCTTTTCGGGTTCTCAGGAGTTGCTACCCCCTCGGCCGACCTTTGACCCTCTCAAACACATGGACACATTCGACCCACCGCGACGAGAGTCATGTCACGTAGTCAAACACTAAATCCAGTGTCGGAGGAGGAAAGCGGAATTCTAGTAAATACGTAAAACATCTTACGTATAATTAGCGAAAGAGAAATATATGTAAACTTTATCCTATTGTCCATTACTTACAAAGGATATACTCGAATGCAGTTATTGAGGGTATATTAAGACTTCTTTTGGACGATTGATAATTATATCCTAAGAGTACACAGAGCAAAAAGATTTCTTGCGATAAATAAAGAATTTATTTAAAAAGAAAATCGAGATGAACATTTCAAAGACTGCATAGATACAGAGCAGATTCCTTTATGTGGCATCCAAATATTTTTACGTAAAAAAGTGCTATTTATTTCCCCATTTTGATCCTTTTCGAGAAACCTGCTAGGTTTGAGAGAGGATGACTAATTTGCGGAGTATTACGTTCATGTCAATGAAGTAATGCATCCAAATTGGATGTCTTTCCAACGATTATTCTCTCCGATTGAAGCTACTTATCCGTTGACGTGGCGGTAACGAGGCTGTTAGTTTGGACCTGCAGATATTCATATGTAAGGCCACGTACAAGTATATTCCCCACTGAGAATAAAACAGATGATAAGTGGTAAGATGTGGCAAAACAGAAACGAACGAAGGTGCACTCATATAAGTCAACTTTTGTGCAATAAAATGAATGTGATAACTCAAAATAATGTTTATATCAATAAAATTTCAATGCAAAATTTTACGCAGCACTTCCTAAAGAATGGGTCCTTGTCAGAAGATGTGCGAAGCGCTACTGAAAAAATATTAAAAACAGTAAAGTCAATGACAAATTCATATAATTTGGAGCCTAATTTCATTTTTTAATAAGACTCCTCAAAACGAAGTAGATACTAATTTCTTCCAGGATAATAGATTTAAAAGAGATGCTTACCAACTAGCCAAAGAATTTTTTTCATTTCGTAATTTAGTTTGAGAAGCATAACTTTGGTCGACAATTCATTGATACTAAACTTATGCATACTTCATTAGGCATTATTCTGTAGCTGACAATTGGGCGAGAATTTAACGAATGTTGATTAAAATTACAAGATGCTATTAGATTTTTCCAAAACATATCTGAATTAAACTGATTCAAACTAAGAATTTTTCAGTTGAAATGGTTGATAAAATATTTACCGAATTAATCAGACTGTAAGAAAACAGTAAAGAATAGTTATCATTATTGAACTAGGACAGCAAGTACACTGTATGAGCAATGTTAATTGGCAAAGGAAAATAAAGTCTATATAACAATCGTTCTTAATAGACAGAAAGATAAAAAGAAAAATTAGAAGCACTTCCGCCTTTATTATTACCAATAATATTTCTTACAAAATCAATAAAGGTATGGATAGTATTTATAAATAAATATAATATAAAACCATCAGTAGCCAAATTAGTTTCGGTATAAAATAGAAAATAATTTTTTTAAATTAAATATTTGAAAACTTTTGACATCGTCCACCGACGAAAAACTCGTGTATAACACCATTTAATAAATAAGAACAACCTTGATATTAAATCTATCACTAAGACAGGAAACTCAAAATTTTATTTCTGAAGCTTGTAATGTTATACATGTTAAAATTTATTCTTCTGAATCAATTAACGTTTTGCTGAATTTTTCAATGCAATTTGTATCCTTTTCCGGTCCAAGCGTTTGATTTTCCTTCTTCCAGCGAAATCAATCCTAAAAAAAACTCGCTTCTCGTGAATTTCCGTGGCCTTTTCATCGACCCCAAAGAAATAAAGAATGAAAAATGTTTCAAAAATGCGAACGTGACTGCGATATTAAAATCTTTCGTTCCATTACCGGGGCATTTTTGTCCTTTAAAACAAAAATTTCAAATGGTATTTGGATCTTTGTACTTAGTTCTCCTCTTTTGAATCCGCGACAGCATAGGTAATGTTGTAACGGAATATCCCATTTATGGCTAAAAAGCGATTCTTTACGAGAAGCGCAAGCCTTTTTCTTTACAGACGTTTCTATGACTTACGAAATATCAAAAAATAAATAATGTTATTGGGATTGATTAAGAGATACGTTTAAAATGAAAGATAGCACGCGGTGCCCTTATTAAACAATAATTAATTTTTCGAAGAAAGTAAAACTTAATTTTGGAAATGGATCCATCGAGAAAATCCTCGAAACGTGTTATTCGAACCACATCAGACTGTAAAATGCAAATTGTGGCGAGGGAAGGAGCAAGAAAGACGAAGGGGTGTGACAGAAAGGAGGAAAGTGGGACAAGCGGAAAAAGAAGGAGGGAAGTGGGAAATGTGACGAAAGTTTGAGGGAGGGAGAGATGGAGAAAGGATGACGTAAAAAAGGGACAGAAATAAATGCAACGATGTGTGGAGAAGAGAAAGTGGACACGGAGAGGGAAAGAGAGAGAGGTGCGGAAAGGAATACTCTGAATGGAGAGTGGATTAGATTATGTACAGAGAGAGAGAGAGAGCAAGGATACGAGAGAAAGGTACGTATATCAGAAAGAGATGAGAAAGACAAGGGTGACCAGTATCACAGGTTCGGATATCGTCAGCATATTCCGTAGGTACGTACATTTAGAAAGATCTACTTAGGATCGTGGATTTTTTTCCTCTGAGGCGGAAGGAAAATTAGACTTTCAAAAAGTAGCAATCCGTTCGAAAAGCGGAGATTTTTGAGGATGGGACAGGAAGAGAATGGAGTTTAGGAGGTGAAAAGGTAGAGAGAGACAGAGAGAGAGGGAGGTGGAAGAAGGCCGACGTGAAAAATGAAGGGGGAGAAAGTGGATAAGGTAAAAAAAAAGGAGAGGGACGCCGGCGAAAGAGGAAGGGGCGGTTCTGGGATTGAGGGTGCGGAGGAGGAAGGGGAGATTTACCCATGAAGGGCGTCACGAAGGTATGGCCGCGGTGGGGGCAGGACGGGAGATGTCGTCATGTCAGGGGTTGGGTAGGTTCTAGCAGGCTGGAGGGAGGGGAGGAATCAGCGAGGAAGGCGGCTTTGGAAGGGAGGGAAGGTTCGGGTGAGAGAAGGGGGAGGAAAGAGAGAGAGAGAGAAGGGAGCGGGAGAGGGTTGTCGAGCTTTGCAGGTGAGCAAGTGAGGCGATAGTAGTGTTGTCGGTCATGTGTTCTGCAAGGGGGTGGTTATAGGCTTTTGGAGGGGCGGACGGCTGTCGTTTAGGTGGAGGGCTTGATAAAAACCGGAAGATGCACCTTCGCAGATGGACAGTGGTCGAGTAGCAGTCCACCAGGACGGACAGCGTCGTGAGAGAGAGAGAGAGAAGAACGTGGAGGAAGGAGCAAAGGACTCGCCGCCTCGGCAGAACAAGAGGGCCTTTTTCACGGACTTACACCATCTGAATTCCATACGGGCAAGTCTCCTGGCTGGCTGTCTTCCGCTGCATATCCTTGTGATATTCTGGTCTATACTACTTGAATAACCTGGAGGATGTGTGAAGGCTGTTCGGATGGTTTAAGATCTAGGAGATGAAATTACCCTTTCGGTTGCCATCAATCGATTTAAGGGAAGGACGGATTTTTTTTTGTTCGATTTTCGTGTATCACGTATTGATCTACTGAGAGCGTTTTCCAAATGGCAGTTTTCTCGGAATTCCTTTGAGATAATACGCGTCGAATCGTAAATTACGTTTCCCTATTGTCAGTCTAGACTTGTCGAAAACATCAACCTTGTGAATCCAACCATAGTTCGGCTTTTGATCCTGGATCGATCATATCAAATGGAAAGAAGGAAAGGTAATAGAATAAATAATTGTAAATAACCGGTTGTGGTAAAATTTGTCATACTCGCCCTCGTAATTGGCCGTCCTTTTTTCTTAACCAGTGCCAGCATGAAATTCTCTTAAGCTCAGTTACTACCTAGAAAGTAATTTCTGTGTAGTCGAGATGTCTGACAAAGATTTCGAGCGTTTGAAATAGTTTCCTTATACGGAATTTGAATTAATATAGTTTGTAGCTCGATAAAGTTTCTGATCTTAAATCAAAGAGCTCGAATTAACAAGTTTTCCAAAGAAATTGCTAATATTGTTTTTTAATATTCATAAAAAATAATGATATTTATGTCAAAGGAAAGTATTGCAATATTGACCATAGAAACTAATGGAAATAAAATCAGTATGCAGTTAAAGTTAATATGCGTTATCTTTCCCTTAGAAACAAAACAAATTTCTTTTGTTTTCACCAGGGTATCAATAGTGTGACTAAAAGTAATTTATAAAGATCAGATATGTCATTCCTCGGCCATAAAATTTTGAATTAACCTCACGTGAGGAAGTAGTTTCATTGGAGTAATATTTGATTTGTAAACAGTTAAATTTTTTTATGGTTTCCTATTTGTCTTTGCGTATGTTTCTCATATCTAAATATCAAATGAAGAGTTAAAAGTTCAAGCTGCATTAAATATTAACAGATCGAGCTTCTCGCTTGAAGATTTTAATTTGAATACCTCGTAGATTTAGCTTTTCTCAAATTCTAGAAGTTAAGATGCCGCTATTAAACTCCAAAATCGGAGTTATCCAACTTTTGTTGTTATCTCTTTCACTGCACTTAAATTTAGAAAAAGGTAATTGAGGCCATTTATTCATATTTAACACGCATTTAAATACCACAGAGATAGACATTTGCGAACCTAGCTAATGGATGGGGTGATATTTCAAACTGTCCGATGGCATATAACGCATCACAAACTTTTAAATTCATGCTCATCGTCAGAAAATAAGGTAGTTTGACTGGAGCGTGCGATGTGACCTTTGAAATCTTTTGAACTGGTAAAAAAATCCAAATTTCCCAACTATCGAATCGAATTAAGATATTTTCGAGAATTATAACTATCGAATCGGTCAGTAAAAATGTTTCATTGAACTGTAAATTCCTATCTTTGAAGCAAAAGTGTAGTAAATATTGTTTGTATCCTTATATTTCCGTATAAGCATGTTAATAAATTTTTTTACAGGGAGCGATAACCGGTGAAAATGTATCAAGAATGTTTCGAAATACATCGATACAATAAAAAAAGTCAAGTTTATGGAAATTATCATTTAAATTCATCAATCACAGTGCTTCTTACGCGGTCAACACCGCGCATTAAAGTTTCCCGATATTTTGCAGTATAAAATTTATCGCTATTTTCTTAGTGTAGAGGAGGATGTTTTACGTTTGGCCATGATGCAGGTGAAGAAGAAATCGCACATATTTTCATGAGACCTGTCTAAATATTTATTGAAGGAGATATGGAATTTCATTTCAACATTATATCTCGTCAATTCTTTCAGTCTTGAATTAACTTGAACAAAATAAAATTAATTTATTTGTAATAAATACTGTTAAGTAGAATTTCAAAGTTGGATTCCTAAATAAAAATCATATTTACTAGCTTTGATGACATTAAAAATATTCAATCGATCTCACATTATAGCTAAAATCAAATTGATAAATTAGGTATGGCTATCGAATAACCAATAGGTTCTCAACAATTTCACTGCTATTGGACACATATTTTGCATTTATATTGAAGGTACATTTGTGAGTGGCTTCAAGCTGTCGTTGTAATATCATTGAACTGCATTGAACTTTCTCCCTCCTCTTAAATCACTAGCATCCTAATATCCTCTTATTCTATCTGCGGTATTTTACTCTTTTCCTTCGCTCATATCTCTAAAAACCTATCTCCTCACATCAAAGATCTAACCGATATCTCTTCGACTTAAAATTTCATTTTTTACGCATATTCATCACGTTGTTAACTAGAAAGTACTCATTTTTCTCTCTCGTACGACAAAAAATATTCATACCGGCAAGTCATTTTTTCGTTGCATTTGCGCCGGATACTTTATTGCTATAAATGTTAAATATGAAACCATCTAATAAAAATCATAATTTACGCGTATGAAATTAACTTTTGGTTTAATTCATTAATTCATAACTGTGGCGATGAAGAAATTTGATGACTCCCCTCTCTCCGGACGAACTGTCGCAGAAGATATTCCAACTTGAAGACCACTTCGCCGATAAGAAGAGAGCGCAACGATGACACGCAGCCGGCCGGATTAGACTGGTAGGCAGTGCGCCCGCCTTCTAACCCAAAGGTCCCGGGTTCGAATCCCGCTTCGGGCATGGATGTATGTTGATTTTCTTTAAGAGAATTTGACGGTGCAAAATAACCTTAGCAGTTGCACCTAAAAACCTAATTACTACTACTACGATGATTCGCTGGGGAAAGAATTCCACTGCAGCTGCTGGACACTGCACAAGATTAGACTATACAAAACTCTTGTGCGTGTGACAGCGGCTATTGTGGGAAATCGTTGACGTCACTTGACTTCGAGGGAAACAGCAATTAGCATCTGCCCCCGGACAAGACGTTTTTGCTCCATAGGCAAGGGTTGAAAATTACCCCCCCCCCCCCCCCTCTTACTAATGACAGTATACATCGCACAATTTTATCTCTCAAAACTAGTTTATTTACAATGTGGAGGTAAAATAAAATGTATTTTATAATATAAAACATTGCATTTAAAGGTTCAAATAGTCATTTGTAGTGTAGTGAGTATACTGCGCCTAGGCGGGTTCCTCGCTCGCCTAATCCTTGTCCCAGCTCTGATTACCATATAATAGCATCTAAGGTTAGTTAGTATTAAACGTTTCCATTGCGTATTGTTTTGACTCTTATTTTTTAAATATTTTATATACTGATCCTTCCTAGATTCTGAAACCCCCAGTATTCGAAAGGCTGTCGAGAAATATGATAGCGATAAAGGTAAATTAAATGTCGTTGGTAAACTAAAAGTGTATCATTGAAACGTCAAATATTTTTAGCCCACTCTTCTTTTCCAAGAGAGTATAAAGTCTGAAGGAAAGCAAATAAACGCTGATGAATCTACACAAATAAATTTCGGAAATGCTCTTACCGAAAGAACTCTGAATTTCAGGAAGGTGTTACGGAATAACGCATTTCTCATTGAAAATGACAATCTCAAATTTAAAAAATGAGAAATAGCTGCTTAAAACATTCCTGTGGGTAATGCTTAATATCAGTTTAACTCTCCCTATTCAGTATCATTTACGCGGTAGAGTCAGTAAGTTCTAGGACTGGCCGCGGTTTGGCGCTGGTGTTGTCGTAAGCCATCGCCGCATGAGTGTGACAGGTAATGGTAAAGCAGCTCTACCTACATGGCTAAGAGTTTGGTTGTGCATGCACGCTAAGTAGTTGTTTAGTGAGATTGAAAGAAAGGTGTACGCACTGCATCGGCGAAGCGAAAAATGTCCACTTTTGAGCAAAGTGTGAACATCAAATTTTGCCAGCTGCTTCGTAAATCTGCAACAGAAACACTACAGCTATTACAGCAGGCGTACGGTGACGAAGCACTTAGCCATAGTGTTGTGTTCGACTGGCACCGCTGGTTCAAAGAGGGAAGGGAGTCTCTTGAAGATGACGACCGAAGTGGTCGTCCAGTAACGGCACGGACCACAGAGAACATCCAGAAGGTGCAACGAATTGTGCGTGAAAACCGTTCACAGACTGTTGACAGTATAGCTGCGCAACTCAACGTTTCTCACGAAAGTTGCCATGCAATTCTCTCAGAAGATGCGCTCAGTGGTCATTGTTTCGGCAGAGCTGAAGACATCATTGCAGCTTCGACGGAGGCTCTCCGCGCAGTTCCACAAAATGCTTTCCAGGCTTGCTTCCAGCAGTTGTACGAGAGGTGGCAGAAGTGCGTTGTAGCTGAGGGGAACTACTTTGAAGGGGGATGTGTGTAAAGTAGAGATCCATGTTCCCTACTACTAGCAGCTGCCCCAGTCCTAGAACTTATTGACTCTATAATTGCAACAAAATCTAATTTTTATGTAATGATTCGGGATCAACTTCGTTCCGTTAAACAGTGACGTAACAATAGGGAGGCCAAATCCGGGACCCTGGGAGGCCCTCGACTTATACATTTGTTGGGGAAGAGGGGCCATGGATAATATTTTGCCATGAGCCCTTTCGCTCCTAGTTACGCCACTACCGTAAAGGCGAATTTTCCGGGGGGAAAACGGAAATTGAGAATTTACCCTAAAGGTGTTTTTTTAGGCGCGTTTCGCTTACAGCGTGAGCGCCTATTATCGTCCGTCCGTCCGCATGTTCGTTCTCGGCTTCTACGGAACGGATTTTTATGAAATTTGATATTAAGGACTTTCAATAAGGGGTACCACTTTACTGGGGACAAAAAATTAAATTTTCGTCATCTCTCGTAAAGTACTGCTCATATCAAAATATTTTTCAAATAAAAGTTGTAGAACTGATAAAGTAGAATATTTCCTTCCCTATACATTTTTATCGTAGGAGTAGCTATTATCGAGAAAATCAAACAAGAAAGTTTTATATCGAGTTGAACTTAGAAATTTTCTTGCATGTTTACTTCATTGTTGCTAACATAAACAATCTCCCAAACAAACGTTTAATTTCCTTACGTGTGCATGTAATATTATTAAATAGGAAGAAAATGGATTATTTATGATGAAGAAAAGGACTTTACGTACAGGTATATAATTGCTTTCTAATACTCCATTGCACGAAACGCGCCCATTTGTGATACGTTGTACACTTTCCTAACTTGTTTAATTTACGTTAAAAGTTCATAGGTATGATTTGATCAGAGTAGACGCCAATACTGATCAATTTTAAGGTGGTTTCTACGTCAAACGCTCATCTTCACGAATTTCACTTTATAATCAATGCAGAGAGATCGCTTTCTGCTGCGAATCACTCAGGAATGATTTCCAGAACTAAATTGGAGTTTTCACTGCACCTAGAGCAGGGGTCTCCAACCTTTAAGCACCCAAGAGCTACTATTCATTTGTAAATTTACCGAAGATCGACCTAGCGGAGTGACCCTTGATGCGAGAAATACTATTGAGGGGGGGGGGGGGGGGGGGGGGGGAGGTGAGTAGAGGGGGAGGATCAACACGCCAATCCAATTTAATCACAAACAACTTTTTATTCGAGTTAAACAAGCTCGAATAAAATTTTATTCCAGTTTTTGTTCTGTGCAAGAGAATATTTTACTTAAAATAAAATTGATTAAAATTTTATCCACCAGGATAATTCAATGTATTACTAATTGTAAGTCGTAAGCTATTAGAAGTTGAAGAAAAGGCTAATAAATAAATACATATACAGACGGAGGAAATCAACCAAAACCTAACTTGAATTAGTTAATCAAGTTACCATAAAGTAACATCCTCAAACTTTTGCTTTTTGCAATAATTCGGGATTGGAACGCCACGTATCGAGCTACACTTAAGCATACTCAGGGTCGATAAACATCGATACGCTCCTGTCTCGCTGCGAAAACTGATATCGAGAGATATCTGTATCATTTGATTTATGCATTCCTCTTGCTATTAATTTTTGAGCATTTATAAAATCACCTGCATAGCTCGATAAAAAAAGTTCCATCTGTAAGTTCAAAATCTATATCGGCTCAACATTTCTCACTTGATTCAATAAAAAGTAATAGCGTGGAGGCAAGATTCAGCGATCGACTTTAAAAGTGCCAATGATCGACAGGTCGACCGCGATCGACTTGTTGGAGACCCCTGATCTATAGCATCACCCAACGTTTTTTCAAGAATTTCATTCAGTCACTTTCGTTTCGTAAAAGCGGCATTTTTGTAAAAATAGAATTTTACTTTAAGTTGCAAGAGCAAACCAAACGACTATTCTTCTCCGAAATAATAGGAAGAAGCTAATATTTTCAAAGCTATGATTGAGAGTATTTCTTGTATTTATTTTCAGTGCAAAATTATTTTCACGTCTCGATGAAGTTCATTTTGGCATTAATTAATTGTTAAACTTTATGTGAGAAAAAGTTCATTCCGATAATTCTAAAATTTACCATCAACTTATTATTCTTTTGTTAGATAAGCTTCAATGCGAAATCTTTACAGAAAAAAGAGAGCTGTTTTCTGGCAAAAAAATTATTTGTTACCTTAACATAATTCAAGAACAAGCGCTTAAAATAGTATATATTACACGTATCTCAAAAAGCAAGAAGATTATGAAAAACCAGGTGCGAATTTTGGCTACAAAGCACTGAAGACAACTGCTTGTAGCCGTAATGCGCATCTGGTTTTTCTTAATCTTCTTGTAGCTATTTGAGATACGTGCGATAAGTACTCTTTTAAGTGCTTGTTCTTGAATGTTTTCAGCCATAAGGCGAGATCGATAATTCTCTGTTGAATTGACCTTTATATAAGCCCATTAATAACTCAGTTCCCTACTTATTTTTCTTTGTGTCCATTTTACTGCTAATAGTCTTCTGATGAATGCATAAATAATTTCAACTTGTGTCATGTGATTTAATTACCTTTGTATCTTTAATTTTTTAAGCAGTCTAATCAAACATTCTCACCATTACAATTCATTTTATGGCCGTAAAAATGTCCTTAAATTCCTTTATACGGTGAATTTTTTAAACTATGCGAAATGACCTTCAGTAAAAACTGTTTTTCACTTCGCGATAAGCTATTCTCTTAAGTTGATGCCCAAATATATGAGAAACAAAAACGGTACTTTCCTGTTAACGGGAATACCTTAAAAAATGAACATGTATTTTTATGATTGTTTGAGAGGATATAACATTGAAAGGATATTTTGATGTTTGTTGGATTTACGATATTTTATTTTAAAAACAACATTAACAGAAACTGATTGGCCGGTCTCGACATTTACAAACCCAATCTCCGGACAACGTGGAGGGTTTCTTTGGTTCCGGGCGAGGCGAAGGGCGCGGTAGCGCCCGAAGACGACTACCCATTGCAACAAAGCGAGCCGAAGGCTCGTCGATATATCCTCTCAATTTGCGGCACAACAGTCAAGAGGATATAACATTGAAAGGATATATTGACGAGTCTTCGGCTCGCTTTGTTGTAATGGGTAGTCGTCTCCGGGCGCTACCGCGCCCTTCGCCTCGCCCGGAACCAAAGAAACCCTCCACGTTGTCCAGAGATTGGGTTTGTAAATGTCAAGACAGGCCAATGGGTTTCTTGTCCGGTGATTGGGTTTGTTTCTGTTAATGTTGTACGTAAGTATGGCTTGGGGATAATACGTAAGTACTAGGTCCTGCGAAGGGTCCTGGAGGTATTCCCGTTAACAGGAAAGTACCACAAAGCATTTTTATTTATTCACACTACGATGAACCAAATTTCATCGATATTTTAATGAATTTATTTATTTTATTTTAATATCATAGAGTTTTGAACAATACCTCACAACAGTTTTGACTTTTCCACGTAGAGTGAAGTTGGCTGGAAGGGTTCGACACATTGAGATAAAGATAAGCCAATGAATCGTATCAGCGCGGTTAAAATAATTAAAAAATCTCTCCGATACTTCTTTGGTAGTTTGAGATGGATCCAACTATTATACGGTAATGGAGGAAAAAGTACGAAATCAGCTCTGTTTTTCATCCCTATTCATGGCTAAACTGAAGATACAAGAAATGAAACTTGCATACCATAACCTTTTCATTTGTAATCGTAATATGTGTTAACATCTAATAAATTTAAAGGAAATCAATTTTCGTAATGGCTTATTCTAAGCAGTGTGCACCAAAGAAAAAAAAGGATTTAGTAATAAATCCTAACTGTATTTATTTTTCGTTTTTGGCCTTTAATTTTAACAAGCCAGAATGCAGACAGTACTACAGGAGATATTCCTGATCACGTGATTGAATAATTGTTTTAGGAAAATATTCCAAATAATTACGAAAGAATCTAACAAAATTTTAAAATAGAATAATGGCCTCAAAAATCAAGGGGAGATTATTAACTTGCGCTAGGCGAACATACTCCTCGATTTAGGGACCGGGTGAATAGTTCACGCCATTAAACAAAAAAGAAGCTAATTCTATATCCTTCTTTTTCAATGCATCTTTTCCAAAACTCGAAAAGTACATATGCAGCCCTATAATAGTCTAATCAAGTATAATAAGCTTCGATTTTAAATGAAATAATGCTTCGGAACTTAAGCGCCGAGAAAGGAAAATGACGGGGTGTACATTAATTGAATTTCGTTTACCTGAAGTAAGGCTTTCAACCGAACGAATGTTAAATAATAATAAAAACAAAAAAATTCGAGATCCTCTTCACGAGATTACGTGACTCGTCCGAACACTTCCCTTCCAACCCCAATCATCCTCCAGATGCCATAAAAAGATGCATCACTCGGTTTAAAAAAAAAAAGCGAGCTTTTACGTACCCTTTTGCCTCCCTCCAAACCCCTTATGAAGCAGCGAGAGATAGTCGGTGGAAAAGGGGAGTGGGGAGGGTGGAAGGGAAAGGGGCGAAGGTGCTGGAGGCACACGACTGGGGGACGCATATCCTTTTCTCACTTGTAAGTTTTCCAAACGTTAAAGGGTTTCTCAATGTGCCCGAGGACAGAGAAGAGCCTCTTAGTCACGAAACGCAACCCAGCTCCCACTCTCCTTCCCCCTCCCCAACCACTCTTATCGCTATATACCACCGTTCCATTCCTCTCAATAGCCTGGAACAAGAGGAAGCGAAAAAGTCTGAAACATCGACGGAGCAGCAGGGACTCGGTTCGCGTGGTATCCTCCGCCCCGCTCCCCCCTCCCCTCCCCCCGCCCCTCCCCCCTCCCCCTTCCTCCCCCCCCCTCCCCCCCGCTCTCCACCCCGCCTCCAACGCTGTGCCGCGCTTATGAAAGTTGTTTGGCTTCCCATGCGGCCCCTTCCTAGGAGAGAACACGGCAGCTATGGAGGACAGGCTTAACCTCCGTGGTTATAACCATTTAAGATACGCGAGGAATACGACCAGAGAAAAACTTTAACGCTGCTATTCCTAACTGGTGAGTCAAGGGGCGACTCTCTTTCGTTTCTCTCTCGCTTATCTGCGGACGATGGATTTCCATTTTCCTCGAAGCGTTCATTTGTCTCTGGATTAACATTGTAAGTTTGCGTGTTTTAATTTCCGATGAAAGAGAGATCCGAGCGTTGAAAGTGTTAAAAGCTGGACGAAATTGGAAAGAATCGCGAGTTAATCGACATGATTTCAACGTGATCAAAAAGTGGTTAATTGTGATGAGACATTAATTTTCAATAGTATTCATGGGCGCCGGCAGGAGGAGGGAGGGGGGGCAAGCCAGGCATCCTGCCCCCCATGGATTTTTGGAAAATAAAAATTGAAAAAAGAAGGAAATGTACTTAATATTAATACCAAAAATTAAAATTATTTCTAAAAAAATATTTATTCTTCTATCCTGAATGCAAAATTTAACAACTTCCTCAACAAAATCGGCAAAGTCGTGAAAATTAAGGTCGATTTTGTAACCAAATTTTCTAGCTGCACCCCTGTGGCGGCGCCCATGATAGTATTCATTCAATTTATAGAGTAGCTATTTTTTACGCTATTTCTTTATTTTTACACGGAAAAAGTCGAGGAACTCCTGCAGAAAGCAGGAAACGTATTTCGTTGGATTCCAATAATTCTTTTTAAACCGTGGTCTTTGGCGTTACAGGGCATTTTTTTCTCGGGAATTCGTCAGCTTCTTAAGACGGCGGCGAGAGAGTTCGGTGCCCCAGCGACCCCATCTATCAAAGATTTTGGGAGGATTTCCGGTGATTATTTCCAAATATCAGACAAAACCTAATGACTGAATAACCGGTCAGTCGAATCATCAGTTACGATGACTCGTACAAACCGATCCTTGAGCAGATCATGGTCGTTCTATTGGTCAGTATTCCTTCAATTGTCCCATTAACAATCCGAATGCAACTACTATATCAAGAAATACTCATTATCATCCTAAGTTATCAAGTTGCGTCCATAATTTCCAAGAAGCCATTTTTTTCTGGGTTTCCTCGGAAGTTTCGAAATGTTATCGTTACTAGGATTTTCGATAATATTAGCTTTTAAGAATAAAATCGGAAATATGTCAAATGTAACTCATAAACTTAAAAGTTACATTGGAAAACTCATTATTTTTTCTAAACTTTAAACTGTCAAAGTCAATGTGTCAGTAATGTTTAATTGAAAAAACAGAATCACACTGATGGTACTAGGGGTTCTGGTTTAGTTTTTAACAAAAATAACATCATTTTTTCGTGATTTGTTAATGATCACATAATATGTATTTTTGGCTAATCAGCCTCTTGGACTATTATAACCATCCTTCCTCAGACGCATATGGAAGTGAGAAGGTCTGGAGCTAGTATTAGCTTACTCTTTATGAAGATCACCAAGAGGACCAACTGCTTAACATCCCTTCCGAAGGGCAGAGCTCTGACTTGTTCAGTCAATGATCACATAATGGCGTGGTTTTTACAGTGTTGCCAATAATATCACCTTTGGAAAAAATTTTGTCATAACACTCATATTTTTAAAAGTCCCATAATTTTACTTTTTACCACACATTTCATTAGCTAGAAAACATTAAACATAAGTTACAGAAAAATCAATGACATAATGTAACAGGTTTTCATTCTCAGTGGCAGAGAGAGTAAATTTCTAGTGAGCAAAAACGTGACCTGGTGACTAACTTTAAAAACACAAGTGGCAGCACTGGTTTTAGAGACAAATGGTAAAAATTATGACCGTTTTTTATAGCTATACTAATATTTCTTTCCATATTCATTAACCCCAAATTCACTATCAATAGGAATACCTAACCCCCACTGACCGGTGCATCAAGGGTTATGTGGCCTTGCCCATGAAAAATAATTTTTATTGTGAAACATTATTTGAAGACAACATCGCCAACACAGGTAGTTCAACAATTTAAAAGATGGTTATCAGACAGGTATTTTTGCATTAGTATGAGACTAGTATACCTGCGAAGAAATGGAATGATTTAACTCTAAAATCTAGTATACAGAGGGACACGAAGCACTAAAGAGGCAAGAATTTTTGTACAACAGGCAGTAACAGGGAACACCAACAGGTTAGATCACCGTGTTATTTATTTATACAATAGTTCCCATAAAATATGTGTGCTTACAATTAGTCACATGATTTATGTATGAGAACTATATATATTTCCAATTGAAATCCGTATGTAACACTGAACCACCAAAACTACTATAAAAGCCATTAAAAATAAAATTTATATTTCAAATTAATGTGATAAAACTACACAATCCTAAACCTTGAATCAAACCATTAATAATTTTATACTTGCTAAAGTTTTGGATGAACAAACATGTCTCAAACTGGCCAAGGCTGATAAGAGGAAAGAAAAATTCAGTTATAAGAAAATACTTTTTACTGCGCACAAATTAACACTTTTCATATTTATTCAGGGCCGTGCCCAGACATTTTGCCGCCTGAGGCGAGATATAATATGGCACCCCCTGGCCTCGCTGGCCTTATGAATTTATTTTGATAGGTTTTCATTTTTGTCAAATTTTGGCGCCCCCCTTCGAGAGGCGCCTGAGGCGGTTGCCTCGCCGCCTCACCCATTGGCACGGCCCTGTATTTATTCATTAATAATCATGCAAAGTTTCATGATTAGAGACTAGCATGGTGCATTTGGAAAATAAAATTCTTTAATTTTCTCTCCCTTATAAACTATCTATACGGGTACATTATGGCTTCAATATTGATGGCCGTATTCACAGCAATCAGTTATAAATAAACAAGTACGCTATTCAGCGAAAATAAGTGAAATTACACTGTTCTAAAATTTTATTCTATGACATATTTTGTCCTTATTTAATGCAAATTGTTTTTTAAGAAATGTTCACGTGATATGCTCCTTAACATTTTAATTGTAAAATACATATGCTGTGAGATTAGTAAATTAATTTTTCGAAACAAAAGTGAAATTACATAGGTCTAAAAATGAATTTACATCATTAATGTATTGAATATTATTAAAGATGCAAAATTTCAAGATAGGTTTATCTGCAGGGAAATGTTTTTAGTTTAGTATTCTTTAAAGAAAGCTTCTTATGTAATTTGCTCTGTAATTCTCTCCTCACTCGTTTAAATTTCAAAGATCTCAGGGCTAGAAATTGTGATCAGTCTCCATTTCTACCCCGAAAACTATACAAGTTCAACACACTATTCTTATAGCTTTGTCTGGCTGTTATATAATCAACCTTATACCTCTGTATATCTCCAGGCATTTTAAACATAATTACATCATACATAGTATTAATCTTTTACATGTTTAACTATCTTGCTGCAAATTTGAAACTCTTGTAATCATTTTATATGAATAAATAAACTATCATTATGAAGTTAAGTGAATGTTTTTAAGGTGAGGATCTTTGTTCTTCTACAAAAACAACAGAGCCACATTAAATCATCGCAATGTTGCTGTATTTTCACAATTTGAGAAGCAGTGGTAAATGTTAAAAGTTCATGATCATCTCCATAACAAACTCTTCTATCATGGTTGACTACACATGGCCAGGATTAGGAGAGAACCATTAAATTAAAAGATTATTTTTACCTAAAAAGTATTGACTAACCTAAGGTATGCTTCAATATTTAATTCTGTAAACATTATTCTGTAAAATAACGCCTTAAGCATTAGCGCAACCAGGGGGGGGGGGGGGTGCAACATTTGCACCCTCCAAGAATTTCGTATACCGTATTTACTCGTGTAACCTGCATGCCTTTTTTCCCAAAACGCCGGTGAAAAAAGGGATTGCGCGCCTTACACGAGGATTCATTTATTTATGTACCTCGCGCACCTTTTTCCCAAAATGTCGTGTCGGTAAACAAATATATCTTAAGCCAGCACCCATGTCGCGTCTATTATTCTATTTATACATTTCTTCGTATTGAAACATTGTTGTTCTTTGTATATAAATTTTAAGTCTATAACGATAGGCACAAAGATTGGGCCAGCGTCTCCACCAGTCCCCACCGCGGATTGAACGCGTCGCAAGAGCGAAACAGTCACAATAATGTAGCAGCAGTGGCATAGGGACCATGGATCCGATGGATCGGTCGATCCAGGGTCCGGAGCTCGAGGGGGCCCGAAGGTCCGTGGTCGACATATACAAAATTTTACCCTTTGTGTCATTTTAAACCACAAGTGCTGCTAAATACAGTGCAAAGAATCCGAGATCATGAAACTTATTTCATTAAAAATTTCACCTTAAAAATAAATTAACCAAAAAATATACTATATTGGAGGAGGGGGGGGGCCCGTAAAGGCTTCTCGAACCAGGACCCGGCTTAACCTTGCTACGCCACTGTGTATCAGTGATATAAATTAAACACAATCGGCCGAATTCAGAGTTTTCTTAGGCAGTTACTAAGACCCACTAAGTCCCCTTAATAGCGCACCACTACATACGCCCTATTCAGAGCGTCCTACTAGGGGTGATTTGCTTAGTCATTGAGTATGGTAGTCAGCCTTAGTCACACGCCACGCTAAACAAGCTCCCGCGGTGTTTAAGGGCGTGACTAGTGTGTCTTCCGCTCAAGCTTGCGAAGTGTAGTGAAAGCGGTAGTTGAAAATGAGTCTTTTTTAGGTATAATATTGTTACTTTATTTAGTTTGTTATTAAGTAATTTCTATATGAGTGTTTTATATTTCTCTGTAGTTCATTATTTCGTAAAAATAGTTTAATTTCGTTTTATAGTAGAGTAGGGTACGTAATTTATTGTTACATTATTTCTTTTAAACGTCAGTTATTGTATTCTTATTTTAATTATTCCGCGTTTTATCATTTTAGCTATTTTCATTATTTACGTTTCTACTTCGTTTTCATTTTAATGGCCAACGAAGTTTGTACGTATTGCGTAGTTTTTGTGTAGTCGTTATTTGGTATAATCACGTAGTTCATGGTGCTTCAATAGTTGTTAGTATGTTTCTATAGGAGTGTTTTATATTTATGTGTAGTTCATTATTTCGTCAAAATAGTTTCATTCCTTCTTGTAAAGGTTAGTTATTGTATTCGTAGTTTATTTATTCCGAGGTTTATCAATTTAGTTATTCAGTTGTATTCATTATTCACTTTTCTACTTTGTTTTCATTGTAATAGCCAACGAAATTTTTACGTATTGCTTAGAGTTGTTGCGTAGTCGTTTTTTGTTATAATCACGTAGTGCATATTACTTCAGTAGTTGTTCAGACTTTGTGTGACTTTGTGCTACAAAGTACGGAAAGTGCTTCTTCCCCTTTTGTAGTTTCCGCATCTCCCAAGCGTAGCGTGAGATCGGAGGATACCGACGCGGGAGTAGCTGGTCAGGGGACATGTGAGATGGTGGTGTGTTGTGCTACTCCGAGTGTTTGGGGCTTCTATTCCCTCAATTGGTTAATTATGTATTGTGTTATGCTACTCCAAGTGTTTGGGGCTTCTATTCCCTCAATTGGTTAATTGTGTATTGTGTTGTGCTACTCCGAGTGTTTGGGGCTTTTATTCCCTCAATTGGTTAATTGTGTATTGGGTTGTGCTGCCATAGACCATTAGAGATCCAGCGAACAGTTAATAGTTATTTATTTCTTTGGTGTTAATACAGTCCACTTTTTACAACTAATGTGTTTTTTATTATTATTACGATTTCTCACGAAACAGTAGTTGTTAGTATATTTCTAGTTCTTGCTATATTGATAGGCGTATTATAGTATTGCATTTAATAATATTGTAGATGGCCGGGTCAGATTTTGAGTACTATGAAGAAGCGCTGGAGGTGATGGAATTAGACGACTTCGTCACCTCCAACCACTGTTTCTGCTTTTCGCGTATCTTCCGTCCATCGCAACTTTTGCACTCTATCACGTCAATACGTTCCTGTATCAACGATAGTAACGTCTCCTTCTCCTCCTGCGACCAGTTCACCGTCCTTACCCGTTTTGCTTCCATATCCGTGTCTACAACTAACCCAACAAATCGAAATGACGTAACACTAATATCACTACACCTAACCAATTACCTACAAAACTAGCTAAAGTAAATATTAATGATGAAAACAAACCTAACTGAAAAGTAACTTACGTAATAGAACAAATAATATCACTACACCTAATCAATTACCTACAAAACTAGCTAAAGTAAATATTAATGATGAAAACTAACCTAACTGAAATGTAACTTACGTAATAGAAGAAATAATATCACCACACCTAACCAATTAACCTACAGAACTACGCTAACACTAATTTAAATACACTAAAGGAAATAAGATTCAAGAATTTACACCACTCCACCGCACAAAAGCCCAACCACAGGAGGAGTGAAGATGGCTGTAACTTCTATTCGGGGTGAAGATTTAGCTAACACTCTAATCAATTTCCTATATGCCTATAAGCCTGCAATCAGTGTCGCTCGATTTATTTGAGGCCACGGAAATATCTGAAAATACCATTCAAGAATTGAAAGAAATGCGAAATACTGAAGCTGTCATATTTTCAGATATTTATAAAAAATCGTTAGCAGTTCTCCAGGATATCATTGACGAAAATTTTCAAATAAAGATAACCCGATTATCAAATCGACAAACTCATCATTCCAATTACAATACAGACTCACCAGAAACTTATTATCGCATATCAGTGTTTACTCCTATGTTGGATTCTGTGATATTACACTTACAAGAAAGATTCATCAAACACAAAGAAATATGTACTTCAATCGCTGAATATTTTAATTCCTGGTAAAAATAATACCGATTACGAAACAAAACTTGAACGTTTACTGTCAAAATATGCATTTGATTTACAAAACTGCAGTGCGAATGTTTTAATTGCGGGATACAACTTGTGGCAACGGAAATTTAGTGACTGGGCTAAGGATTTAATAATTTACAAGTGTGTAACATCGACATATTTCCAAATATTTATGTACATTTGAAAATCCTGGCAACATTACCTGTGACAAACTGCACTGCAGAAAGACCATTTTCAACTTTAAAGTACTTAAAAAACTATTTAAGAAATACTACCGAATAAGACAGGTTAAATGGACTAACATTATTACATATTTATAAAAACTTAAAAGTAGACGAAGATAAAGTTTTTAAGATACTATCAAAAAATAAAAGAAAACTAGACTTAGTTTTGTAAGTAGTAGTTGATTTTTTTGTGTGCAATAATAAATAGATTATTATAACAGATATGCACACTGATTTCATTATTAACAAAAAAACTTTGCACTCCCCAATATGAATTTTTGTTGCGCCCCTGGCCTAAGTACATTATTTTGTTAAATATTTGGTGATCTATTACAGTTTTTTGCTCTCAAAGCATAAGTTCATAGGAGGAATTAAAATGATATTGTGAATTTCAATGCTTAAAAATAATGTGGGAAGCTCACTCAATTCTACTTAATATTCTTCGATTCTTAAGGTGACCTCTCATCATGGTATTAATGACTCCTGTTGGTTGAGCAGTGATTTGGATAAATTAACCCTTTCATGGCCATTGTGTGATATTTTATTCATTAAATTATTTGCATCAGCAGGAAATTACAATTCCCACATTTTATGTGATACTTGGAACATTTTAGGACTGGAAAAATTCCATTATTACTAGAGTTTTTATTTATGCCGAATGTAATTTTGGTTATAACTGCTTGTATGCTATAGCTAGTTCGTGTGCTCTTGGAGTTGAGTGATATCTTTATTTATAATTTTTTTATAATTTCGTGATCTTATGTTAAACCGCCATAATAATTTTGTGGAATAACATCAAGAAGATTTCTACAGGGTTGAAATTAAATATGAATTAAGCAAACAATCAAGTACATATTGTTGGTGGAATACACTCATACCATCAGAAACTTTGAAAAATCTTAAAATTCTGCATTTTCTAAAATTATAAATTATTTTTGGTAATTTTAAATGAAACAAAAGAATATATATTTGAACACTAATCAAATCGACGAAAAGTTTTATATTCAAGATGAGATTAGAAAGTCAAGTTCTCTTTAGATTTCGGTTGTAATTGGACAGACGGAAGCAGAGGTTCACTTATTTTTCCGTTTCCTTTCAAATCATTCCTATTATATTGAAGTAAATGAGGATGTGCTTATTTTTGATAAGAGGCTTCTCCGGAGGAAAAAACAGCGCATTTTAACTGGAAAATACTGTCCTTCGGTCATCGCCAGAGGATCTTCTGGGAGCGTTCCTCGCAAAATGGGACTTGTGTATTTGATGTTGCTCGGTGTTCTGCAACTGGGCCCGTCATTTTCTTACGTGCCTCCGTTTCAACTGTCCAGTGCCGATTCGTATTACAGGTTCAAGTACAGGTATATCGACTTATACCGATACCTCGAGGACCAGACCAGAGAAGCCGTTACCGAACGCTGCACATGGGATCCGAAATGCATTTGTTTCGGCGACGGGGAGATGTATTTCATTCATTGCGAAATGAAAGTGCACGTGTCGGTGGACAATAAACAAGGGGTTATCGAATTTCAATGCAACGGAACACTTGGGGCGGAAATTCTGCAGTTGGAATTGCCTAAATTAGATAAAGCCATTAGCGTGACTTTCAACGAATGCCCAGAACCCAGAGTTTCGTACGTGTCTCTGTTCGATCCACCTCAGGCGCAGCATGGAGGAACAGTAGTCAGAAATATGGAGATTTACTGTAGAGGTAGAAAGAGTTTCCAGGTGGCGAAGCAACACTTCGAAGGGCTGGACGGCTTAGAGAAATTGGCGATCAACTGCCCAGTTTTGTCTCATCTGCCGAGTGATTTATTTCACGGCACACCGGTTCTTCAAGAACTTTACATAGCCAAAACCTTAATCGAACACATCCCACGCGGGTTGTTCCAACCTCTGAAAAATGTTAACGAACTATTCCTGCATAATAATAGGTTCAAAAGACTCCAGAAGGACGTTTTTACGGGCCTTACCAATCTGAGTATCCTACATATTAGACATAACAATTTGAAGTATTTGGAAGATGGAATATTTGAAGCTGTTGCTAACATTGTATCATTAGATTTGTCCTACAATAATTTGACCGTGATTCCAAGGAACATGAGCAGTCTTTCGAAGTTGATTTCACTTGACCTTCGCTGTAACTTAATTGAAGAGATAAGGATTGACGATCTCGCGGGAATTGGTTATTTTTTTAATGTTGATTTGGGAAACAACACCCTCACCTCCATAGATAATCTGCTTTTCTCTGGAAAGGATCATTTTGAATCGATAGATGTATCTAACAATGCTATATACAGGCTACCCGAAAAACCTGTCACGATAGACAGCCTCTATTCCTTTAAGTTGAACGGAAATTCTAAGTTACACCTTCATTTCGGTCAGTTCTTAAGAAGCCAATCTTTAGTCGAATTTCAAATGAGCCGATCAAACGTGGACTCGCTACAGCCGAACGCCCTGCACGAAATGCCAAGTCTGGAAACCATCGACTTGAGTGGCAATAACATAACATCGATACACGATCGCATCTTCGCATTCTGTTCCAAATTAGAAAAAGTCTTTCTGCAGCAAAACGGCATACTCTCCATATCGGCCGGTGTTTTCGAGGGTAATCCTATGTTAAAAGTGGTCAACCTTTCATCCAATAGCCTGAAAGGCCTACCCGACAACCTCTTCAGAAACAATAGAAACCTTTTAAAGCTCGATCTTTCTGTAAACTCTCTCGAAACGTTTCCTGAAATACTCCTAGCCAATACAAGTAGACTTATCTTTCTCAATCTATCTCAAAATAATCTCCTCGTCCTCGAGAACGACACTTTTGTCGGAATGCCCTTATTGTTGACTTTGGATTTGAGTCAAAATAAGTTAGATGAATTACCGGTGAATTTATTTCTCCCTCATCATAAACGTTATAAGTTACGAAGACTTCACCTCCAAGGCAATAGGCTGACGACTTTACCCCGTTTGTGGTTACCCGCGTTAGAATATCTTGATTTGGGTAGTAATATGTTAGAAAAAATAAGAGATAACGAATTCCACGCACTACCCTCCTTGAGAGAACTCTCGCTGTATAAAAACCGCTTAAAGGAATTGCCCCGAAACAATACGATTGGTTATACTAAAATTTATCGCTTAGATCTTTCTTATAACAAGTTGCAAGAAGTATCCACCTGGTTCCTACTTCATTCCCATCATCTGCTACAACTAGACCTGTCTGGAAACGATTTGAGGATTCTCGACATAGGATTCTTCGAGGTTACCGGCCCTCTTCAAATGGCTAATATGTCGAACAACAGAATAGAAAATATCATCAGGGGTACCTTTAGGTATCCATCTGCTCTCAAAGTATTGGACCTTTCCAACAACCTGTTGAAATTTATCGACTCTCCATCTACGTACGACAAGATGACCGCAACCTGGGGAAGCATGACACCGCTCGTTTTGATGCCTAGTCTCGAGGTATGATGTAGTTGACCTTAATATAATATTTCCCTATTGTTTGTCAAGGTATCTCATGCTGCTAATTCAGTCAATATGTAAAGACACGAGAGTGAATTTCGTATCTTTAATGTACCGTTTTTTAAGAACAAATGTTAAGTGTACTACGGTGTTCTAGGATAAAAATGGCGCCATCACCGTAGCTCCAATGATACGTGGGATCATCGTACACAGTAACATGACGTTCTGACATAGCTGAGATGTAACATTCGGAAGAAAAGACTCCTCCCTGAGGGCGTAACCCTTTAAATCAGTGTTTTTCAAAGTATTACTGGGGTCGCGAAGCGCAATAGGAAAATCTGAGCAGTCAATGTACATCCAGTTGAAATGAGTTTAAAATGACAAGGAACTAAATTCTCTTATTATATAAATGCCTACATTTTAGTATGATTTACTTTTTATCGAGAGATAATGAAAACTAAATTAAGAACGTATTTTTGTTCATGTTGCCTTCCCGTCGACTGGATCGGGATGGGAAAAGTTAGAAAAAGCACTGCCTTAAATAACCTTAGTTGGTAAATCTCCCACATCCAGCACACAGTCCTGACCTTGCACCAACAGAGTATCAGTGTTCCTGTCCCTTAAAAAAACCATAAGGAAAATAAAATTTTACTGGTGACGGTGATGTAGCAGACGCTGTCCGAATCTGGTTGCGCTTCCGTTCGAATCAGAGTCGGCCAAGCACTGAAGGGATCCGGATGGGAATATCGATTGGGGCCCCACTATATTAATATTTATAGTAATAACGAATGGTTATGGAGCCCCAGTTTAATATTACAACTTTTACGGAGTGTTTATTTATTGTAAACTAGCAGAATTTCCCGTTGAATTTCAACGGATTTAGTGAATCTAAAACTTCGACATGTAAGCATCGCAAGAACCTGTTCGCAATTACCTATTTAGATGAGTGAAAGAAGAAAATCTTGCACTCCGAACAATCGAAAATTACGTGTTAACTTATGGTAAAATAATTATTGAATGAAGCACCCCCACCCCCAATTTTTTTATCGCCATATACTATGTTATCCGCATGATAAAATTATTTACCTACTCGTATGTGCTGTTTTGTGACGATATCTTCAAAGATTTGAAAATCACAATTTGTGGAAAATCTACGTCTAATTATTTGTTACTTATGTATGTAGTTTTAAAAATCTGATGAGTCCAACACATGACATGACTTCCTCTATATTTGGAGTATAGATATTTAAATTATTATGAATAGTATGATGGGGCAAAATTATTATTTCGTATCGTAAAAGAATCAGGCATTCTTATTGCCGTAAATTATATTTTGAATATGTTTACAGTATTCACCGCTACGTGGTGTTGGCTCTGTATACTGAAAATTACGAAAAAATTTGAATATCTCCGAAATGGATGGTTCTACGAAAATTTGTTTCAAAGAAAACATGGAAGAAATATTATTCTCTACAACTTTGATCCCCAGGAAGATTACGAACAACGGCGTTTTGAAGGAGATATTTGACGGAAACCGAAAAAACCGATTATTTATAAATAATTCCTAAACAATAACTGCTATGGAAAATTCTTTCAAATAAAAGTTGTAGGAAATTACATTATCTATAACATTTGTATAGAATTGTATATATCATAATGATGTTTTAACGGAGAAATATCACAAAAACCGAATCGGGTTTCGAATAAACCTCTACTTCCGGTTGACCGTTATTGTCCAAAAACTAATCAGTTCTTTGTGCTCATGCTAAAGTGTTACATACGAAATTTGGTAACGATATAGAAAGTACTTTTTGTGTTCGAGCGCCCACAATCACATACACACATGCGCACACACAGACATCATTCCGAAAAGTCTAAACGTGTTCTAGGGACCTCAAAACGTGTATTTCCGTTGAAATCTCGAAGTCGATTTTTTTCGTGATCCCAATACTTTCCCATTACTTCCTATGGAGAAAGTAAAAACAGTTTGCTTTGGAGAACTCTATGCCAGTGGTCTTAAAACTTTTTCGCTCGCGTACCCCTTAAAAGAATTTTGAAAAGCTATGTACGCCCTGGTACATTTTGAAGTTAACATCCTACATTTTTGTCATTAATAGGTATCTAGTTATAGGTATCTTATGGTTTTGTGCACTTTTATATTATGATTATCCTTTAATGAGTATGTTTATTTACATATTCATCATAAGTTAAAATAATTATAAAGTATATAGTTTCCGGCGTATTATAAATATTGACATATTTTTAAATAAAAGAAATGCTACTTGGCCATCAAATGATGTATCCTGGAAACAGAAATTTCATTCTACGATGCACTTCTACATACAGCAAAAGCTTTGTTGTCTGGCATTTTATTATATGGCATGAAAACAATATTAGAATACTACAAATTTAGTTAAACAATTGTTATAAATAAAAATCAAAGTTTTATTTGAAATACATCTCTTAATGAGATGGATGGGGCTGTTTTTTTCAATTAGTTCCTGTATCCGTGGATGAATGTTACTTACTGCTAGAATGAGACAGGGCTCAGCATCAATTCTATTTATATTTTTCGTTTTTATAGATGTAAGCGCTGAAAAACCTTGTTCACATAAATAAGTAGGTGGGAATGGAAGGAGTTTTGTTATAGCAATGTCACTCAATTCTTTCAACTCCTTCCGAGACATATGCCAAAAATCACATAGTAAGCTACCATCAAAAATTATTTTTATGATCTGTCAGCTGACAAATCTATTAGGTCCCCCTTCAATTTTGTTGATAGTAAGGAATTGTAAACCGCTTTACTTGCAAAAGGATTTGTTACCCAGTCATTAGAGGCATCCACTTTCTCAATTTCTGGAAAGTATACTAAAAAGGCTTTACCAAGACTTATCAAATGACTATTAATTATACCTGTTACTCTTTCACTTAGAGCCACTTTGTTTAACACGATATATTCAGAAAGGGATTGGAAAATCGAAATAAAGAACTGATTAGTTTTTGGACAATAACGGTTAACCGGAAGTCGAGGTTTATTCGGAACCCGATTCGGTTTTTGCGATATTTCTCCGTTAAAACATCATTATGATATATACAATTCTATACAAATGTTATAGATAATGTAATTTCCTACAACTTTCATTTGAAACAATTTTCCATAGGAGTTATTGTTTAGGAATTATTTATAAATAACCGGTTTTTCGGTTTCCGTCAAATATCTCCTTAAAAACAACGTTATTGGTAATCTTCGTGAGCACCAAAGTTGTAGAGAATAATATTTCTTCCATGTTTTGTTTGAAACAGATTTTCGTAGAACCATCCATTTCGGAGATATTTTGCTTTATCTTAATTCCAGTATACAGCGCCAGCACCATGTAGCGGTGAATTCTGTAAACATATTCAAAATATACGTAATTTACGGCATTAAGGACGACTGTATTCTTTTACGATACGAAAAAATAATTTTGCCTCATAATGCTATTCATAATAATTAAAATATCTATACCCCAAATATGGAGAAAGTCATGTCTTGGACACATCAGATTTTTTTGGTTGAAAAACCACTATATTCGTTTCACAGCTTGAATCTGTTTCCGTAGAAACTTCAAATGCCATCTTACTGCTTCCAAGGGAATCCTCATCTCTGTTTTCTTCAACATCCCGATCCCTCTTTATGAGAAACTTATCCATGGGCTGGCACTCATTCAAAATTTTAAATCGTATACGACGCCAATTCCTTCTGACCAGAAAGTAACAACTGCAATTCGAAACTGAAAGCAAATTAGTATGGAATACAACTAATTTAAAAACTCTTATACCAAAAGTTAGTTTTTTTACTATTCCATCCATCCATAGTTTTCAACCCTAAAGTTGGTTTGAAATGACTAGGGAATAAACACATATGATGTGGTGGTTTCCCGTTGCCTTCCACATCAGACAAACACACATGATTGAGGAAATATGAAATTATGAAAAGGACATAAACATCCATGCCCTTTGCGGCATTCGAACCCGCGACCTTAGTGATGGTAGGCCAATACGCTAGCCTTTCCACCACCGGCCGGTTTTTTGTTACTAGATTTTCAATAATATTAGGACAGTAACCACGTAAATTTTACTTAAAATTTCACTTACTTAAACGTGCGGAAGCACAGCTAATAATCGTCAAAATAATACCATTCATATGGTAGTTTAACAGAATTCGAAACGAAAGCGCACGCAATCAGAAAAGACGGTGTCTATGTCAAACCACTCGCTTGTAAGCTTCACTGTTTATTTCTCATGAGAAATGATTTTACTTTCTCGAAAAAATAACAGTCTCATACACTAGCTAGGAATTCGGGTTTCAATACCACCATTAGCACCTATTAAAACCGCCAGCAACGTACAATGTTAAAAATGTAAAAAACACAATTAAATTTACCTTCCCGAAATCCTAGGCGGAGGTCAAGGTGGGTAGTTACCTAGGGCGGAGGTAACGTTCACCGGCTGTTCCGAAGATGAAATGGGTAGTTACGGCTTGATCCAACTAGGTAACGCAAGTGTCACCGCGGGCGACTGTGGCGCTAATGATGATACCGAATTTTATTTTGCTAGGCGAGGCGTAACTATAAGGCGGAGGCAAAATGAAGATGATATGAAATTCAGTATCGTTTTGGGAAGTAATTTTCGGATATTTTTCTTTAATTAGTAATGTAGGCTTTCGTCCAGTGAAAACGGTACCTCAAACATTGAAAACAACCCAGGAATGACGAAGATAGCGGAGGTTCGGAAATTTAACAAAATCGTGTATTGATGTTGCATTTATAAAATAACACCTCCGAATTCTTATACCCAATAGTTCTGCGTAAATACCATTAAAATTGCAAGTTAATATATTTTAGGACTCCCGAGTTATAAACTTTCAAAATAGTCATATCGGGTCAAGAGAGCTAAAAACCATGCTTTTTCCAAATATACCTCGATATAAAATATTTAAATATAAAATAAAAATTTTAAATGTACAACAATTAACGTATAAATGAATGATCTCACCGCTAGTTTTCATCCCATTAAAATTGGTGGGGCTGTTTTCGAGATATAGCGCCTCAAACTCGGGTATCTAGACTTTTTGCAAGGACAGCAGTGTATTTATCACACCCGTGTACTGCACAAGACGGCATTTTTATTCGGTAAAGTATATACTGAATATTTAAAAACAATAACAGAATGTAACAACAATAACAAAACGTAACAAAAGCAACAAAATATAACAAAAACGTAAAATTAACTCAGGCGATTAACTCTCTCTAACAGTAGCAATGGCAGCAGAAAGATTTCTGCTTCTCCCGAACCCTACGTCACGAATAGTTGGATGACGCGTTTCCTCCTGCGCATGACTCCACCTTCTAGTCTTTACACCATGGGTATATACGGTGTTACAGTCAGCGTCATGCAGTCATTGAGATGAGCATTAGTTAATTGCGATCTGTACGTAGATTTTAAAAATTTAATTGTTGAGAAACCTTTTTTACACATATACGTTGTCCCAAAACGCATTCATTCGTTGGAAATTTCTTTCAACAGAGGATATTTTTCCTCTTCTAGCAGTGTCCAAAAATGCTTTTGTGAATAGTAATTATTTCCATTTCTATATCAGCAATGCTTCTATGTATTACTTTTGCTATTTCTGATGACATTTCACTAACTTCAAAATAAACAAATGGATTTAATATGAATGTGGCAGTTGGTTGCATCACATGGAAATCAAAAAATCGAGCTTCAAAATCATCTTTAATCTTATCAAAGTTTTTAGCGTATGCACTCATGTCTATTTCCATAAATTTTTGAGCTCTTTTCTCTAAGCTGGGAAAGTGAATGAAGATTTTGTTTTTTATTTGAGATATCCATAAAATTAATTTTGATTTAAACGAATTTACAGTTCCAATCAATTGAGCCATGGTTTTGTCTTTTCCTTGAAGTTCAAGATTGAGATAATTTAGTTTGGATGTTAAGTCTGTAAGAAATGCCACGTCAGATAATCACCTAGGGTTAGTGAGTTCTTCACAATGTTCATCCCTTGATTTCCAAAACAGCTTTATTTCTGGAAGAAGATGTTGAAATTGTTGCAACACTTTACCTTTACTGAGCCATCTAACCTCTGAATGCAAAATAAGAACACCATACTGTGAATCAAGTTCCTCTGTAAGTGCTATAAAGAGTCTATGTTGCAGTGGCCTAGCACGAATAGAATTCACAATTTTCAGAATAACAGCCATAACATGATCAAAATGAAATACTTTTGAACATAATGCCTGCTGATGAGTGATGCAATGGTAGTTTAGAAAATCTGGAAACTCAGCATCTTCCCTACACAATGCAATTAAACCAACACCCCGCCCAATCATGGCTGGTGCACCATCAATTGTTATAGAGACGAATTTTTGAAGTGGTAAATTGATTTCTTTTACATAATTTTTAAGTGCTTGATAGATGTCTCTCCCACGTGTTCTTCCTTTTAATGGTATAACTGACAATCTTCTTTTACAGAGCAGTCGTAAATACCATCCTTATAAATACATTCAGTTGTGCTATATTACTAATATCTGTTGATTCATCGCATTGTAAACTAAAAAAATTCGCACATTCTTTAGTTGCTCCCTAACATCCTCACACATCGATTCAATTCTCCGAGTCACCGTATTTCTAGGCACCTGAACTTCTTGTAAGGCTGACAAAATTTCATTCTTATTTTTAAATTCGTCAAACAATGATTCTGATGCTGCAATCATTGCTTCCTTAACCAATTCGACATCATCAAAAGGTTTTTTCTTTAACGCTAGTGTTCAAACGTGTGCGGAATACCGCTCTGTCGACGCTATCGAAATATGTTTGGCAGCGGCCTGTTCAGGAATTATTCCGGCAACGCCGATTGGTGTGGATTTTGGTTGGCTCGCTCGGCCTTCTCGCTGAATACCACGGCAGACAGCCGCGGACCGCCTCGGGATGGAGCTGGGGCTCTAGAGGACGATCATTCCAGAACATACTAGCTAGAACATACGAGCCCTGCATTTTCATTATAATCATTCCCTCGCTTCGTTTTTATTTTGTTTGAATTTCTACTGGAAATTAAACTGATCAGAACTAAGCCAGGTGTAAATTAATTTCTTCCTTTACTACCTGCACGGACAGCTACGTATGCTCACGTTCTCTCCGGAACTCCATGGACCCTCCCGGCCCAATTCATAGGTATCAGAGATATCTCAGAATTAGTTTTTACTTTCTCCAATATACGTAGTACAGAGAAAGTATTGTTTTCATGAAAAAATTCGAAATCGAGATTTCAACGGAAATATACGTTTTGAGGTGCGCATAGGGAGAAATGATTGTATTACCATATAATACATAATTTTATTCGCCAAAGACGTCTGATAAACCCGGACATCGCCGGGTACTTTCAGCTAGTAGGATATACAATTATAGGGGACCAGTTCCGTATTGCCTCCAACTGCTATGGGGCCACTTCCATATTGCCCCCCACCCTATATTGAAATAATAATATGAAGATTAAGAAAATTTATGTAAACAATCATTATTTTATTCAGTACTTTAGTCAAGAGGAAAGTATATATTGGCGAGCCTTCGGCTCGCTTTATTTTAATGGGTAGTCGTCTCCGGGCGCTACCGCGCCCTTCGCCTCGCCCGGAACCAAAGTATCCCTCCCCGTTGTCCGGTGGTTGAGTTTGTAAATGTCGAGACCGGCCAATCAGATCTGATATTAACTCGATCTACAAATAAAACATAGTTCCCTCAATTGTTATTATTAATTTATTTATATAAATAAGCCCATAGAAACCGAGTGGGGGGCAATACGGAACTGTAGCGAATTATAGTTATATTTTAATGCAATACGTTCGGAAACGGATTGTTACAAGCAAATATGATTAACTAGCATAAGTGCCCGTTGAATTTCAACGGGTTTAATGAATCTAAATTTTCGTCAATGCAACATGTAAAAATCGCAATAAAATTGTGCACTGTTTTAAGCATCGAATTTTTCTATAAGTCTGTTTTAATTAATGAACTAAAATCTCACAGAGATTCCTTGTGAATAAAATAGTACCTTTCTTTCTACTAAAATAGCCATTGTTATTAGTTTTAAATTGATTATAGCATTAGGATTTCAATTTCATTAAATAAGCAGAATTCCGGTTCCAAAAAATTGGTTCAATCTTCAATTGCCTCTGATAATACTTTAAATAGACTTTGGAATATAATGTACCTCAATATCCTTTATCATCTGCTCAGCACTCTTGCCTTCTCATTTTCCGAAACAACCACTTTCACAAGTTTTATATGAATTTCAAACTTAGAAGAGAACCTGATTCAATTCAGTTAAAATAACCACATAACAAACTTCTTATTCCAAAGAAAATCCTTTTATAATATGCAATGTTAACCTAGAATTCATTCATTCTGAAAAGTGAATAAAAGTACCATGTACATATATTTCTTTCAACTAAAATAACCACTCTTAACAGATTTTAATGGGTTAATGCATTAACATTTCAATTTCATGAAATAAGCAGAATTCCGGTAACAAAAAAATTTGTTCAATCTTCAGTTGCCTCTGATAATACCTTAAATAGATTTTGGAATAAAATGTACCTTAATATCGTTTAGCGTCCGCTCACCACTCTGGACTTCCCGGTTTCCGAAACAACAACTTTCAATAGTTTTAAATTTATTTTTGCTTTGAAATGGTACTTTCCTGTTAACGGGAATACATGGAAGAAATAATAGGAAGTGCAGCTTCGATCTTTTCCCAAATACCTATAGATGTCTCTGATGGTTGCGCCTGCAGCGATCCTATCGGTCAATGTGTCTAAAATATCCATTCCACATTCATTATTCAAACCATGGAAGAAATAATTAATTATTAATAATAATAATTAATAATAATAATTAATAATAATAATTAATTATTCTTCCATGATTCAAACTGTTCAAACCAGTTCGTTGGAAATCGCGCGGGAAAGTGGTGTGGTTTTTCAGCGTCGTGTTTTTCTAATTGTTGAAATGGAACGGAATGCTTATTGTGCAGCATATTGGTGCAACAATTTTAACGGCTGCAGGGTAGACAAGAAGATTTCGGTTTTCAAAAGGATATTTCGAGGTGAGCTTAAAGAAGAGATACCTCATAAAACGGAATACTTGTGTTAAGTTGAGAATTACGTGTTTTTGTTATTAGTCTTGATGCCCATTTCTGCTTTATAATTTAGGGCAAAATTTTGCCTGAGGGAGGATTTAATGTCTGCGGATATCAACTGTATGAAGAAGTATAGGGTCTGCAGTGATCATTTTACAGATGATGTTTTCCGCAGCAGATTCCCTCGGCCTCTCCTAAAAGCGAATGCCGTTCCTAGTGTATTTGAAGGTATGAAAACAAGTTTGAGTATTATACATGGTATACAGTGAAACTTCGATTTTATTATATACCGGTTTTTCGAATTTCGTTAACTTAATCCTATCGTATTCTGATTCTTGTAGATGAGCCGAGGGATTCTGAGGATATTTTACATTCTCCCAAAGCTCACTCAACACCAAACCATCTTGGTAAGTTTTAGAAAATTTTAGCATTTATTAATTTATACTGTCCACTTGCCTTTACCAACGAGTCGCCGGAACAAATATTATTGTTATTTATGAATGTATTTCTATCCGGAAAAGAATATTGTGTTTTTATAAATGTTGTATTGTTATTCTTTACGTGAGTAAATAAAAAATCTTGCACCCAGTTGTTTTGTTTTAATTTGAGTCCTAAACTTATGTAAAATACGTCATCTAGCTTATTAATTCAAATGTACCGCCAAAACTTGGTCTGCCGCTTGAGTTTAAATTAGGCACACTTCAGTTCGTATTGACCGCTAGATCGCTCTGCCGTCAACGTATTACTATTGTCCTTATGGGAGCTGCGCTTCCTATTATTGTTCCATGGGGAATACCTCAAAAAATAAACATGTATTGTTGTGATATTTTGTTTGTTAACAATGCGTAACAAAACTCGTTGAGGTATTTACGTTGATCCCTTAATGATGAATTTGTGGAGCTTGCCGAGGAATGAAGAAGAAGCTGTATCTTTGCTTCAAGACCATGGTATTTTATCTAAAGGGCGAATGTGCAAGAAGGATCATATTATGAAACTTTACTTCTGCGACAGAATATTTTAGAAATGCAACGCGAAAGACTGTCAGCAGAAGTATTTATGTGGCTACAACATAACAAAGAAATCGACATATTTCCAGCTATTTTAAATGCCATAAAGACATTTGGCCCCCTAGTAACATAAATTTAGATTGTATTAGTAATTATGTTGCTTTTATTAATAAATAAGTTTCAAAAAAGTGTGATTTTTAAGTAATTCCCCCGTTGTTACGCATTGTTAACAAACAAATACGTCGTAACGTATCACAACTATACGTCTTTATTTTTTGAGGTATTCCCGTTAATAGGAAAGTACCCAAAATACTTGAGTCAATTCAGTACAACTTCCACTTTACATAATGTAAATTCCAAAGTAACTCCTTTTATAATAGACAATGCTAGCCTAAAATTAATTCGTTCTGTAAAGTGAATAAATAAAGTTTTTTCTTTAAACTATAATAGCCATTGTTATTAGATTTAAATGGATTATAAGCCTTAGAACTTACTCTGTATAGAATAAGCACCAAAATTCCTGTTATAGAAACAAATCAATTCATTAAAAGATCCACTGTTGTTTCTTCGAAAATTGCCTTTAACAGTTTTAAATGTCCTTTAAATTTAATTGAATTTTAATTTATATTCGTTTCCAAACTTCGGCCATTGTGACGAATTTAATTCGAGGAATAACATTATAAATTCGTAAGCACGTATGGTTTACAAAGAATTTAATTTAAGAATGCTTTTTATTTGTAATTTTTCTAAAATGACATTGTTGACACTTAAAATTTTTTATATTTACGTTAATATACTTATTTTCCACAAAACACGCCAATCTCTCCCCTTCCTCTCTCTCTCTCGTACTGAAGCATTCAAGGCACGCTTATTCCCAGAAGGATGTATACAGTAAAAATGATAATGGTCGACATAGCAACATCACGTTAAAATGGCGAGATTTCCACAAAATATGCAAATTAAGCGTATAATATGGAATATTTCGAACTGTGGGCGAAAAAAGACGAACGGAATAAGAAACATTATAACTTTTTCTTCATAATGGTTCAAATCCGAAGGTCGTCTGTTAATTTCTTCTAATTTAATTTCCAAATGAATAAAAGCCTGCACGTCGAAAAATCGCGTTTTAGATGTTAAGTAATGGAGACGAATCACGCAATTTTTTCGAGATTTAAATTTGTCATTCTCTGAAAAAGTGTTATTCAAGCATCCCCACCAAATTTCGAATTTTTATCATTATTACTTCTCGAGTTATTAGCGTTTGCATAACGTGAACAACCAACCAACGGATGACGGCTATTATTATATAAAATTGTTAAGAAAAGTTAATTTAAATTTAAACAGTATCTACTATATAGGTATTTTAAAGAGTTTGTAAATTGTACTGTAGTAGCATCACTAAATCCGTTGAAGATTCAACGGGACATTCTGCTAGTGTTTAATAAATAAAGCTTCATTAATATTTCTATGGCACGTAACTAGTTATTTTATTTTCTGGAACATTCAGTTTTTTAAATTTTATATCTATTGTTTACTTTTAGTGCATATAAAACTTGGTTTCATTGATTTATTAATTATTTTTATTTTTATTTAATAATTAATTCGTGATTACCCGCCGGTTTTGTCTGGCAATTAGGCCTGAGTTAAGGTAAATACGTACATCAACGGCAACTAGGTGTTGAGTGAAGGAAGTCCAGTGTACGCTTACCAATAGGAGAGCCGCTGGGATGTCGGAGAGACATATTAACACACACGTAAATTGGAGCGTTCGGGGCTATCTCTTCCTCAGCACAGGAGATATATGTGTGTGGTGAATGTCCTAGGAAAACTTATAAGAAGTAATATGTTCAGAATCTCATCATAAAAATCACGAAATATGTTTGGTACCAAGCCTACTCTTATAAACGTAGACTGTGGATGTTAACATTGGAATGAAATCATTCCTCTTTGTAGCATCGAATAATCATCTCTTCTTTAGGAACTTTATCTCTCCAACAACTCGATAAGCACCATATTCCTGGACTGGAGAATAGAGCTCCCCAATCTACGACTGCTTGACCTATCTCGAAACAAATTCGAGTATCTGACGCACCAAGAGATGCTGTTCGCAACAGCGCACGTCCACCGTAACGGCACCGCCTATCCTTACCCATGTTCCCACGAGCTCACCGTGGATTTGAGGTGGAACAATATCAAAGGATTGGAGATGCAAACTTCCATGGTCAGCCAAATTCACGGAAAATGCCTTCCATGTAATCGTCTTTCTGAGAAACGAAACACTACATTCTGATTTATAATTTCACCTATAGATGATGAAAAGGCCGCCGAGTTGCAAGGCCAAGAAATTGAATTCTCACGCCATAATCCTCTTGGACCACAACCCAATCCTGTGCGGTTGTGGGATACTTAACCTGCTGAGAGTGCTTGAAAACGATCTGGTACTCACTAGCGAGCTGTACGTGACTGAAGGGAAGGACTGGATATTGCCTGCTCGTCTGGATGTGGGGAATCTAAGTTGCTGGTATGTAACTGTTATACTGATACCGAATAGTATCATATATATATATGTGTGTGTACACACAAACGCATATCACTATATCACTGAAGCAGAGGTCTCCAAACAATCGTTCGCGATCTACCGGTCGATTTGTGGTCTTTCAAAAGTCGATCTTGAATCAGGTTAGAAATGTTGAGCCTATATCGAGTTACGCAGGTGATTTTATATTTTTTTTAATGAAAAGGAAGTTGTTTGCATAAATGAAATAATGAATAATATCTCTCGGTATCAGTTCTCACGCAAAAGTTTGAGATTAACTGGGACTTTCTGTGTTACTTGATTAACTAGGTCAATTTTACCAAGATTAACTAGTTCAGGTTATGTTTTCGTTGATTTCTTCTTCTGTATGTTTATTTAACAGCCTTTTTCTTCTACTTCTAATTGTTTACGACTTTTAGGTACATTCTATTATCCTGCCGGAAAAAATTTTAATTAATTTTAGTTTTAACTAAAATATTCCCTTGTTCAGAACGAAAACTCGATAAAACTTTATTCGAGTAGATGGAATAACAAGTTGTGTGCGATTAAATTGGTCTGGCGTGTTATTGTTATGGCAATTGCTTAGTTGGAAGAAGTGACTGCACATTTTTACATCGTAATTTAAGGAGAATATGAATGGATATATTACCTGGTTCTATACAATAAACTTCACCAACTTTTTGTTTTCTAATAATTTAATTCGAAACTATCCATTCCAACATTTTTCCCTGCCATTATTCTTGATAACCACATTACTATAGTCTCTCAAATAATCGACTTGGAGCGATATTTTGTATATTTTCTAGTTCAATCTACATCCACAGGGAACCGGTGACCGTTCGTGGGAAGAGGTTGATCGCAACGGAAGAGTGGATGCACCATCTCATCTCTTTGGCCGCCGCTTGCGTCCTCGGCGGATATCCACTCGTCTGAGACACGAGGATCTTTTGTTTTTCAATGTGTTTTTTCTTTGACCGTTAAGTGTATCTTCAGATCACAATCCCGTATGACCGGATATTCAAGCGAGCAAGTTGACAGTATTGTAGTGTCGTTGAAAACTACGACTTAAGTGTAAACGGCGTAAGCAGTGTTTTTTTAAACTGTTTCAAATGATAAATCCCTATGACCTTTCCGCCTCAAGGTGGGAAATAAAGCAGTTCCTATAACCTGCGGTCGCCGAAATTTCGTAACAATTTCTGAAAGTAGTCGCAGTTTCTTCGAAAACGACCTAGTTGCTGTTTTGTCGGCTCCGTGTAGACCCGGTATTAGGCACTTATCTCCAATGGCTCGGGTAAATGGATGGTGCTCGAGTTCATTTGGGTAAGTGGAGGACGCACGAGTTAGCTCGGCTACTTTATAGCAGAAATGCGCATATGACTGTTGGAGATGCCTAATAGAAGTACCTACTTACTTTTTTGAGCGGTTTTTCTTGAACTTGTAATATGCAATTCTCATTTGTGTTTTGTTTATCAAACAAAATTTTTATCCTCTACAATCATCATGTGTTAGGATAGAACAACTATGACTACATTTAAGTAAAGCCTTATATTTTCTGTACCTACTTTGACACAAAACCTTAACTTTTGTATATGGCAGAAGAGTATAATAAATACCTATATATTTCTTAATTAGTTAATATAATTACAGTAAGAAAACTTGAATTTGAGCTCTGACCAGGGGCAAATCCAGAAAATTCTCAAAGGGGAGCGGTCTCCTTAATCGCACCTCCTTTCTCTTGAATCCGCTACTGTCGACGACCTTTTACTCTGAAAATCTCTTCCCTTGTCAGAATATTTATATAATTTGTGGCGCATAATCAATAAATTTTACGCGGAATGGTTTTTAGTATGCGTCCGGTGGAGGTCAATGGATCATCCCATGGGTTCTGACGCCAATTACAATTACAATTTGAGGTAATGTTAAAAATTATATGATCGCGTTTGATTATGTGAACAGTACAGATTATGCGGATTTTGAGAATTACCTGAAGACGTATTATTCCTAAATTTATTATGTAAATACTTGTTCTGATGAAAACTAAGTGCCAACCATATTTATGTATACATAAATCCCTAATTCTTTTAGTTTATTGGAAAGGCTGGCGAATAGTGGCGGCGCGAATAACACGAGAACGGTAAGTAAGATTCCGACGATTTTTACAATTTACTACGGGGATCTACCTCTTGCACCTTTTTAGACATATCATCGTTTATCGTGGGTCCGATTCCACGATTCTTGGAAACACATCGTAATTTATTAGAGAAACATTATTAGACAGAGAATTGTTTTTTATTATAACGATGATTATAAGATCGGAAACTTTATATGATATTATTAATATTAATCAAAATATTAAGTTAATGCGCTTGTTTACGTGTTTTCGAAAGTAAGGTGTGCAAATGCATTCAAAATTATGTTAAGACATTACTCAAGCATAAGCGTTAACTATTGCAGATGAACTTCTTTATAATTTATGCAATACGTCACCGATTATACCTGAGTGCCACAATCTTGCGTCACTCAATATATGTAGTACCGCCCTGGTAGTATTTTAAATTTCAACTGTTTGTGAAATTGCCGTTTTCAAAATAAATAACCAAAATAAAGTTTAGATTGAGATATTTTTGTAAATGTTATTTTTAATTTCAATTTTTTGTGAATTCAACATTTCATACTGAATAAACAAATTTACAAATCCTATTGCTGTGACACAGGTAACATAGAAAAGCTATTTTAGATTTATTGACGATGGAAATTGTAATGTTTCAATTGTAATAGTTCAATTTTAATAGTATAAACTTCCCTTTCCCTACATAGTGTATTGTTCTACCTCAGGCCCTCATAACATGATAGAGACGAATCAAAGTAGGCGACAATATTATAGAGAACGGAGAGAAAATGAGACACCAGAAGAAGGAAACGAACGTCTAATCAATGATCGAAGACGACATTTAAAAAATTGCTGGATTTAAATAATGTATTTTTTATATAATTTCTATATTACATAATAAACAAAATTAATCTTAATTTCTTTAAAACTTTTCGGTCATTTGTGACGGGTGCTATCTATGTAGTAGATTAAATCTTTTCATTGAGATTTTGGGGTAATATAAAAGAATTTAATATACAAATATTCCTGTATTTTCCCCGTTGAATTTCAACGGGCATTTCCACTAGTTTATAAATAATTCCTAAACAATTACTGCTATGGAAAATTGATTCAAATAAAAGTTGTAGAAATTTACATTCTCTATAACCTTCGTATCGAATTGTATATACTATAATGATGTTTTAACGGAGATATTTTGCAAAACCGAATCGGGTTTCGAATCAACCTCGACTTCCGGTTAAATGGTGTTGTCCAAAAACTAATCAGTTCTTTGTGCTCATATCATAGTGTTATATATGAAATTTAGTAACGATATGGCAAGTACTTTTCGAGTACTTACGATACGAAATAATAACTTTGTCTTCTAATGCTATTCGTAATAATTTTAATATCTATACCCAAATATGGAGAAAGTCATGTGTTGGCCACATCAGATTTTTTTTTGTTTGATTTTAAAATTAATTAGAATCATCGTACATACTTGAACCTAAGAAGACCTAAAAGATTGAAAATTCATTTTCCTACCGAAGATTTTACGATCCATGGCATGGAAAAATAAAATATCCCGGAAAATGTGCTAGGTTCGGCTCCATAACTTTACGCGGGATTTTCGATTTTTCAAGGTGCAAGGATTTCTTCATCTTTCCGGGTATTGCCAAAACTACCCGCATTGTTGCCTCCGATACAGTTTCCTTAATTAGCCCTTCGCTTCGCTTCGAAAATTTGTTTATGCGTCGAAATTATCGTTCTAACAACGTCAATCTTTATACATAGCAACTTAAATAGTTACTGCTAATTATGTAGCAAACTGTGTGTGGGACTTTTCCACTCGCTAAGGTTTGGATGAACAAACGTGTCTCGAACTGGCCAAGGCTGATAAGAGGAAAGAAAAAATCAGTTATAAGAAAATTCTTTTTATTGCTCACAAAATAACACTTTTCATATTTATTCATTAATAATCATACGAAGTTTCACGATTAGAGAATACCATGGTGCATTTGGAAAGTAAATTCTTTAATTTTCACTCCCTTTAGATAAATGTAATCACTACTGATATTAATTCTATTTCTACAGTACAATGGATTTTTTTCTACAGTTATTTAAAATTAAGACAATTATTTACCATCTATATTGTGAGATACTGTATCAAATTGCTTATATAATATATTTTTATTTATACAGAAATCAGCAGAGATTCCTAATTTTGGTTTTGTCTTATATTTTCATAAGGGACACAGTACATCATTAAGCATGCTCTCCTCCACAATTGTGGAAACTACAAGTGTTTAAACAAATAATTTTTTAAATTAATATCTCTACATAAGGAGTATTACAAGAAGTCCAGGCCAGGACTAATACAGGCTGGTCTCCCAAAATGGCATATATGATTTTAATTTTATTATAATTTTATTTTATACATTTAGCGTTTTTTAATAAAAAATAGCTTATGTATTCGGATTCATCCGTCTGTCCATTTGACTTTTAAGAGGCTATTGGAAAACCCCTTATGAACTATCTATACGGGTGCATTATGGCTTCCGTATTGTTGGCCATACTCACTGCGATGAATGTAAATAAACAAGTATGCTATTAAGCAAAAATAAGTGAAATTACACTGTTCTAACATTTTATCCTATGAAATATTTTGTCGTTATTTAATGCAAATTGTTTTTTAAGAAATGTTTACGTGATACACTGCTTAACATTTTAATGGTAAAATACATTGATGTGAGATTAGTTAATTAATTTTTCGAAACAAAAGTGAAATTACATAGGTCTAAAAAGGAATTTACATCATTAATATATTGAATATTATTAAAGATGCAAAATTTTCAAAATAGGTTCATCTGCAGGGAAATGTTTTTAGTTTAGTATTCTTTAAAGAAAGCTTCTTATGTAATTTGCTCTGCAATTCTCTCCTCACTTTTAAATTTCAAACAAGATCTCATGGCCATAAATTGTGATAAGAGTTTCCATTTGTACCCAGAAAACTATACAAGTTCAACACGCAATTCTTATATCTTTGTCTGGCTGTTATATAATCAACCTTATACCTCTGTATATCTCCAGGTTTTTTAAACATAATTACATCATATAAAGTATTAATATTTTACATGTTTAACTATCTTGCTACAAAGGCTATAGTAGTATTTTAAACTCTGGTAATAATCATTTTGTATGAATAAATAAACTATGATTATGAAGTTAAGTGAATGTTTTTAAAGTGAGGACTTATTTAAATAATCGATGAAGGTTTCATAGAAGAGAGGAATTTCTAATTTAAACTTATTAATATCATTCTTAGTGAGAATACCTGACTCTTCACGTTCATTTAAAATTGTTTGTACCCTTTTGGGCAAAAAGGTGTGTTTGTGTCTTTCTTCAAACATAACAGCTGTGTCTTTCAATACATTGAAATCTTCCATTACAGATTTATTTTTTCCTTCAATTTTTAATATTTGTAAATTTACTGAAGAGGCCTGGTTGTGAATGAACCAGAAGTATGGCTCACTTAATTGGTCACTGAAAAAAATTAACGAGAATTTTTGGTGCTTTATTCTCGGACATGAAAAAAGATTTAAGTCCTTCGAAAATCTTTAAAATTCTATCAACTGATGGCAATAAAGAAAGCCACCTAGTTTTTGAATATGATAGCAGCTTTCGATATTCAATGGACAACAAAACTCTTTTAGGCGCTCAGTTCTGACAGCGTATATCAAAATAATTAAATAATTTCAAAGTAATCATGCTTATGTCACAAGATAGTTGATCAGAAGCTGTCTGCACTTGCTGAAAACATTATTGTACCTGTTCTAGTACGTCCACCAAAATCAACATTTGCATTGTCACCGCCAAAAGCTACACACTTTTTCAAATCTAAATTTATATCGTTCAGTGATTCAATGCAAAAATTACCTATCATTTCGGATGTTTCACCTTTTAAATTCCTTAGTTTAAGCAGTTTAACTTGAATTCCTGATGTTGTAAAATGCTGCACAAACAATGAAAATGTCTTTTCAGCTTTGTGGTTGCTTGCATCCGTACTTAAACTTCAGATAGTGAACTATGGCTACACTCCCAAGCAGGTTATGACAAGTAATTCTCACTCCCACCAGCCAGTGACCAGATGCTAAAGCACGGCACGAACTGCTAAGATCAGTTTGGATCGGCGCCGCTCGGAAAGGTACCCAATACCGCACGGAATGGCATTCACAAATTATATTAATTTTCTGTTTGTAATTTTAAATAATTTTCTAAATTTAGTCAAATTAAGTAACAAATTATTGAAATTCATAAATCCGGGACAAACAGACATCCCGAAAGACCCTCTCGGGACACCGGGACGTAGGTCTAAAAACCGGGATAATCCCGGTTTTCCGGGACGCCTGAGAGCCTTACATTTGTACCCAGAAAACTATACAAGTTCAACACACTATTCTGTTATATAATCTACCTGATACCTCTGTATATCTCCAGGTTTTTCAAACATAATTACATCATACAAAGTATTAATGTTTTACATGTTTAACTATCTTGCTACAAAGGGTATAGTATTATTTTAAACTCTGGTAATAATCATTTTGTATGAATAAATAAACTATGATTATGAATTAAGTGAATGTTTTTAAAGTGAGGATCTTCGCTCTCCTACAAAAAAAATCAGAACCACATTAAAACATTGCAATGTTACTGCATTTGCACAATTTCAGAAGCAGTGGTAAATGTTAAAAGTTCATGATCATCTCCAAAACAAACTCTTCTATCATGGTTAACTACACATTACCAGGATTAGGAGAGAACCATTAAATTTAAAGATTATTTTTACCTAAAATGTATTGACTAACCTGAGGTATGCTTCAATATTTAGTTCTATAAACATTATTATGTAAAATAACACCTTAAATACTTTACTTTGTTAAGTATTTGGTGATCTATTACAATTTTTTTCTCTCAAAGAGTGAAGTGGAAATGCAGAAAAGGTATTGGTAAGTGGAAAAGCATAGGTTCAGAGGAGGAATTAAAATGGTATTATGAATTTCATTGCTTAAAAATAATGTGGAAAGCTCACTCAGTTCTACTTGGAATCATCTATTCAAGGGTAGTTACTCTGATTTCAATTTTACTGATATTTTTTTATTCTTAAGGTGGTCTCTCATCATGGTATTAATGCCTCCTGTTGGTTGAGCAGTGGTTTGGATAAATTAACCCTTTCATGGCCATTGTGTGATATATTTTTTATTAAATTATTTGCATCACAACAGGAAAATACAATTCCCACATTTTATGTGATACTTGGAACGGTTAAGGACTGGGAAAATTCCATTATTACTAGAGTTTTTATTTATGCCAAATGTAATTTTGGTTGTAACTGCTTGCATGCTGTTGCACATAATATTATTTATTAAAACTAGCTCATGTGCTATTGGAGGTGAGTGATATCTTTATTTATAATCAACTAGCTGAAAGTACCTGGCGATGCCCGGGTTATGCCAGAAGTATTTGGCGAATAAAATTATGCGATAGTTTTCCGGTAGAACACATTAATATTTACATATTGTTTCATTGTAAATACGATTATTATTCTAAGATTAATTTCTATAACAGATATCCTTCAAGTAGTAATTAAAAGATTCCACCTTTAGGTAATTATTCCTTTAAGCAACAATAATATATGTTTATACGTGTTGATTTGGTATGTATTGTATCATCAATTATTATCAGAGCCGGCATGATATCTTTGTTGGGCCATATGCAAGCACGATTTTGGAGGCCCCTCTTCTTTTTCTGCAATGTTCCAACAATGGTCATTATGTGACCTGGGATAATGAGGTAGCAGCGATACGCGGTACTTTATCTAGAATCGGTTCTCTATAATTTAAACATATATGTCACATACATTCTACCTTTCCTCACACCAGAGAATTTAGTTTGTGGTCATCGTATTGGCATCTGACCCCTAACTCAGCTCATTTATCTGTATCGATATTTATAAATATACTGTGCCAGTTATTGACGACGATGAATTATGGTACATAGAAGCAAAATCTGGACCCCCCTCTTCCGGGAGGTCCTATGCGTAGCATACCCTGCATACCCCATCACGCCGGCCCTGATTATTATATTATATGAAACTGAAATGTATATTAATAGAAATTTTAATGTGAACTGGCACCAATAAACTTGATTCAACTTATGTATTCTGATTTATCTGACAGGTACTGGGTTTCATTAAAAGACATTCCTTACAGTAGCTTATTGATAAAAATACGAAAGAAACAAACATGTCATTTACCATGGCAACGTGACGTGAAATCGTGTTCTAGATAATAAGGCTGAAATTAACGATTATAATATAAATATGAGGTGTCAAACGCACCATATAAAACATAAAATCAAAAAAGTTAAAATATGATTATGAAAAACTTAAACAATGGTAATTATGTTTAGAATTTCTTCTAAAAATATTCTTTACGTAATTATGATAGAATCACACATTTTTTATACGTGAGTGAGGTACATTGTGGTAAATGAGACTGCGCTCACTTATCCAACTTTTTGTTGAGTCAATTTTTAGTTGTGTCTGTGCACAACTCTCCACCGACCGAGCAGTTGGCCAACTCTCTTGAAACATAGAGGTACCAGAACATGTCTGCGCGCACTTCCAACTAAAAGTTGGCTTATCTACGGATCGTCCGCAGTCATTTTCGGAGTGCTCAGCTAACACGTGTCCTTCTCCTTGTGCTGTGAACAAATTTCACAGAAATGGATGGTGAAGATTGGATTGAAAAATTTGTGTGTGTGGAAAGTAGACCTGCATTATATGACAAAAGAAAGAAGGAATACAGTGATCGTAATCTGAAAGAGAAATTGTGGACTGAGATTTTATCATGATACCTAATTGGAGTGAAATGACACCACCGGAAAAAGCAAATAAAGGTATGCATGTGCTGTAGTCAAATATTTTATTTGTTTAAAATATTCAAGGAACATCCATTTTGTCATAAAAAATTAACGTAATGGGATTTTAATGATAAACATAGTCGGGCCGCGAGGTTTGTATTGTTCTGTATAACTTTTATTGCACGAAAGTGTTTTTTTACATATGACAACACAACATCTGAAATTCATTGCAAAATTCCTTTATTTTATAATTCTCTTACAGGAATAGATTAATTTTTTATTATTAGTAAAGTTATACAGAACAATACAAACCACGCGGTCCAATTGTATTCGTAACTGAAATTCAATTACAAGAATAAATGCGTCATTTTATATATATATATATATAATCAGGGGCGTACATTCCAGGCTAGCTAGGCTAGTTGTGACGCCCAGAGAATTCAAACAAATCAATATATTTAGGAACGTGTGTGGAGTAAGACTGGTTTCAATAGTTTAAGTTATTTAGTTAAGGCCTGTGATAAAAATCAAAAAGTTTGCTATTTCAGTTTTTAAAAATATTATTGTTCAGGGTTAGCGTAAGATAGCCCACGTCTTGAACTCAGGATACGCCTCTGATATACAGGATGTATTTAAATTCCACTGACAAACTTCTAGGGCTTGTAGGTGGGTTCGAGGTATGATCCGGAAAATTAGTCCGAGTTGTCTGCGTCGCTTCATTACCGAAGTACAGGCCGATGAATGTACCGTTGCCCCTGTAGGCGTTGCAACCATCCCCGCGCCTCTATCGCTGCTTGTAGCTACGTAGTTGGGATTGCTATGCGCGGTTCGACGTCACTGATCTGGCCGCACTGAACTGCACTCCTTGATTTCTCTATCAGCAGCCGGAAGGTATTAGGTTCATTTAATTAAATAAGACTCAGAGAGGGCAGGATATGCACAATCTTTACGTGGAGAAAGTACGTAGGGGCCTATTCAAAATCATGAACAATATCACACCAGACATTGATGGAAAATTTTTGCTGATGGCTGTCGTGCTGTGGTGCAGAAGACGCCAATTAGGAAAGCGTCCCTGATACAGCCGCTGAGCCTTCCTGCCATTTCCGTCTGCTGCACCGAACGCAAGGAGCATATCTGAAATTTCTTCCCACGTATACGCATCCACTGCTGAAGTCACTCATGCACTAATGCAAACAAACTCACAACAGAGACATGGTGGCACGTGCCAGACTAACAAGCTACTGATCGAGGTATCAAGGAGTGCAGTTCACTGCGGCCAGATCAGTCACGTCGAACCGCGCATAGCAGTCCTAACTACGTAGCTACAAGCAGCGATAGAGGCGCGGGGATGGTTGCAACCCCTACAGGGGCAACGGTACATTCATAGGCCAGTACCTCGGTAATGAGGCGACGCAGACGTCTCGTATTCATTTTTCGGATCATACCTCTAACCCACCTACGAGTCCTAGAAGTTTGTCGGTGGAATTTAAATACACCCTGTATATAGGGTTACCAGACGTCCGGCAAAAGGAGGACATGTCCTCCATTCCGCCTCTCCATCCTCCGTCCTCCCGGCATTTAAAATTTTAGGATTTTGTCCAGCTTTTTTCAAGGATATGTGAGTTTAAGGCTCCATTCAATTCCGATGTGTGGTGGAATCCTACCCAAACCCTTGCAAAGGCTGTGCTCATAAACCCTCCTGCATGTGTTGTCGAAAGAGACAAGGGAGAGAATGGCACTTTTATGACTACCTTCCTTTCCCTCTTAAAATTTCTATGCAAGGGTCACCGCTCTGTGAGGGTCAAGCACTCAATAATTTGTCACTAATTTTCTTCAAACAACTCTTTTGCTGGTGGTCATGGTGTGCAGTGGCAAAGTGACGTAGCGGAATGACCAGATGTACATGGTGAAATTCCAAGAAAAGAAACTGAAGACTTTCATGTCTTTTTCGCTCCGATTCTTAGTAGAAAAGAGTAAAGGCAGATCTTCAACCTTAATTATTTTGGTATGTACAATATGTTCTTATTATGCAGATAACCGAAACTTCGATTAGGTACTATATATATATATATATATATAATTATAATAATTAATTAATGAAACTAATGATTTATTTTATTTGTGGCTAGTGGTTGCTATAGAATACACAAGGAACTCCATTCCATTAAAATGGCATCACATAAAAGGAAGTTCAAATTCTCCAGTAATCTGAAGGCGAAGTATCCTTGTTTCGACATCGAGAGGAATGAATATGAGACGAAGTGTAAATTTGTGATTGTTACATATCAGTTGCAAATAAGGGATCTTATGATTTAGAGCATCATATACAAAGTGAAAAACATAGAAAAATGCAGCGAATTTCGTCTTCATGCGAAAAATGAACATCTCTTTGTCTCCAAAACAACTTGTGTGATAAAAAAGCACGCGCTGCTGAAGGAATTTCAGAATTTCGGAGGCATTAATAGAAATAAGGGTAATAATGTGCTCTCTCACTTAAGGGAGGCTCTAAATAGAGAAATTGTAGGTATTGGGTGTCCAGCTCACATTCTCCACAACTGCATGCAGCATGGAGCAGACGTATTAAGTGTTGATGTGAAGTCCCTTATTTTGAAGCTCTTCAATTATTTTTCAATATATACTGTTCGAACGGAGACTCTGAAAGACATTTGCGAGTGCATAGAAATTGAGTATCACAACTTGTTATCTTCAACTAAGACCAGATGGCTAAGTTTAGCACCAGCTGTAGAAAGACTTTTGAAGTTGTTCCCTGCTTTAAAGCAATATTTTCTATCCCCTTACTCACTCACCAACACTGATCAAAATTTTTTTTGAAAGTGAAATGTCCGAATTATACCTGTGGTTCTTACTATCGCTGACATATATTTTCAATAACAAAATTGAGGCAGTTGAAAGAGAAAATAATTCTGTTTTAGAAATTGTGAACTTCCTTAAAACTGTGGTAAATTCATTGAAATTACGAATTAGGGAAAATTTTATCTCATTATCAGTTAGAGAGCTCATGGAAAAACTACAAGCAAAGGGGATAGGTAAAGAATGCCAAAGTTTTCTTGAGGAGACGCAGCCTGTGTATCAAGAATGCACTGATTATTTAGAGAATTTTCTTTTAATAAATATATGTAGAAACTATCTGAAGGAGCAAATAACCAAAAGAATATCCAAAAACATATATAAATAATTATACACACTCATTATTCCAAAAAAGCCCGTTAATTATTCCCTAATATAGTTTGTCCGGCTTTTTTCTTTGGTGTCCTCCTATTTTGCCTTTATTGTCCTCCCTTCTACCCTTCAGTGTCTGGTAACCCTACCTGTATATATATATATACACAGAGTGATTCAGGAGGAAACCTCAATATTTCAAGGACGTGTTCTGGAGGTCAAAATAAGCAAAAAAGTTCATTTGAATATTTGTCCGTTTGTTAACCATAAAGCGGGTACAGTCATTTTAATCCCAACGATCGGTAGAAGATAATTGCGGACAAACGATGCTGCGGTAATTGAAGAAATATTTTACTGTGCCATCAATCTTATTACAGACTTATTACAACAATGAAGAAATGATTTATTAAGGAATCAATCATTATTACAAAGTTTCTAAGAACTAAGGCACAAACGGTAGCTACTTCACGACAATCCATTTCAGAACTTATTGTGAGATGCTAGAGAGTTGTATGGTTGGCTAACTTTAGTCGTCAAGTGCGCGCATACTTTCGTCAGCCAACTTCTAGTTGGATCACCCATCATTCAACTAACTAAAAGTTGGCCAACTAAAATTCGGTAGTGCGCGCATAGCCTAATAGGATTTCGAGTTTAACAATGTAATCGGTTGGCAAGGCAACTACACGTTAAAAACGCTACATTTTGTCAAAATATGATATTAAAACGTTAAATTCGAAAGATTTAGATTCGAAAGCGATAAAAGACGATAAGAATAAGAGGGTCTAGGACATCTCGACGCGGCCATCTCGCCGCGGCCACCTCGCCGCGGCCGTCTCGCCGCGAAGACCTTTCGCCGCAGCCGTCTCGCCGCGAGACATTTCGCCGCAGCCGTCTCGCCGCGGGGACTTTTTGCGCTGGATGTTTTTAAGTGCATTCCAGAGTTGAATTTTTAGAGAAGATAGATAAAAGTTTACTTCCGAATTGTAATTTTTACCTATGGTATTATCTGCAATACAAATGATATACAAAGCATATAAAATGTATAGTGTGTAATAGTTTAATGTTTTTACTTTTCTAGAAGCGAGTCCAAGTTGAAAAACATCAGTATGTATTGATAAACTGAGAGAAAGTCTTTGAATTTTAGTAAGTCGAGTGTTTAAGGGAATTTTTATGGTAAACGTTTGTGAGTTAAACTAGAAACGAAACACTAAAATTCAGAATAACCAATTAAATATTCCGAAATTCTTTTTTATTAGGTTATCTTGACTGTAAAATTAAATTCTTTAAGTCAACTCGCATGAATGATCATCATGAGTTACATTCATTTTTGAAATGCATATAATTATAAAATGTGCTTTTACGCAAATTATTATCTCCTCTTTTGATCTAGAAAACTTTATTAAAGCGTCTATTCAGTACATTTTATTCGTATTCTGAAGAAATTATTTTCTGTATCATTTGAGTTTATAATGGAACTAGGGGTATAATCCAAATTAGACTTCCTATATTGTGTACGTGCTTGATATCAGCAGTCATAGGAATGGTTGACTGGCGGCCATTAATGTAGAGAAGTTGTCTTAAACTTTTGAAAATTATTGCATGAGTTTGCCTATCAAAAAGCACAAAAACAAGGTTTTTGTATAATTACCATTTGAATAAATTTTTCTTTCTGAGAGGATACCCTATTTTTTAAAATCGACTTATTGAGATGCACTAATGGCTTCAAAAAATTCTCTCGATGAGATTCATACATAATTTGCCGTGGTTATAGCTCGATCGTTTTACAATAGCAGGCGACGACGCAGGAGTTAGTGGAGGAGAAACGTAATTTAATAGGTGAAAATGAGTGGAGAACAGTATGCCAGAAAAAATACAGAAAATGAGTACATTCAAAGAGAATGTGTAATGAACGGAATTGAAGAAATACTTGTTAATATAAATTCGGAGAATGAAAGTGATAGCACTGAAGCAAGTGACTAATAAATATCAAAATAATTATTAACTATTATATTTTGCATGTATAAAATGATAAATAAAGGTTTCCTTAAAAATATATTTCAGTAGTTGTTATACTTTGTATCAAAGAAGCTTCCTCCTCTATTGACCACCTGCACGAGGAACTGAACTAGAAAATAAAACTACTCCCACTAGGCATTCATAAGATTCACGGAATTCTCAAATGAGTAAATTTCCCCATGGAATTTCTGGAAGTCGTTAGATATTATCTTAATGTCAAATTTGTGGAACGAACCAAGGGACTTGAGGATTAGTGAATTTGGGTGGGGTTTGGACCCCATGGCGACAGGGTATGGGAGCGTGAGGGTGTCGATGACCATGGAAGGTAGGACAATTCGGCCTTTCGCTAAACAATCGAGCTATAGCCTAAGATCGACCATGATTATGGCAGTCTTATCTTTGCTACCGTATGGTAAACATCCGTCCTCCGAGTTCCCATTCACGGTGTGATATCGTCTGTGGATCCTTGCTAACTTGCTCAGTGAACATTTTTATTCACTTTACCATAACATTCCGAAAGTTTTTCTAACTTTTACTAATCCCTTAAAATGGAAATTATTCTGTCTATCCGTGGAAAGGAGAAACTATTAGTGGAAGGTTTTGTGTATGTGTTTGTGCGGTTAAGTAGCGATGAGCGTGAGAAATTTTGGCGTTGTGAAGAACGTGGAATGTGCAAAGCTAGAATACCCACTTGTATTCCAAAGTGAATCACATATTAACGAAGCGGCAACTTCGTATTTTAAGAAAATCAAATTATTGTTAAAGTTGTCTAGAATAAATATGAACTATGTAGTATTATTGAAGACGCAAACTCAAGTAACTGTACGAAATTTGATCAAAATCGTTAGAGCCGTTTTTGAGAAAATCAAATTGTTCTTAAAAACGCGTAGAATAAACTTCCCTTAATTACTGATCAATGTCAACCATTTCATCATAGTCTCTGCTCAGTATGATAAAATGCTTAAGTACGTGATTCCATTCATTTTCGCTTTACCGTTTAGATTTACATCAATACCCTGCAAGCCGCTAGAAGCGTTTGGCAGGGGGTGTCACAACACCAAGTGAACTCTAACTAATTCCTCTCTTGGACTGTCTCATCGCGTCTGGGAAAAAGGATCTGTAGTATTTCTCTGTTCTAGCGATTGTTTCGACACATTTTCTCCTGTACTCTGATCTAACATTACGTTCACTAACACCGATGGGGACGACTATGCCGCGTACGTCTTCAACGAATTCGGAGCTTTCGAATTTTTCAAAAAGTTTCCTTTTGTAATCAATTCTTCTACTCTTCAACGTCTGCCGTTTAGGCTCCAGAGCCAGTAACAGACAGATAGACAGACAGACGGCATTGCGAAAACCACTTGTTCGGATTCAGCAACACCTAAAACGTGTATTTCCGTAAAAATATCGAGGTCGATTTTTTTCGCGATAACAATACTTTCTCAATATACTTCGTATATGAGAAAGTACGAAGCAAGCATGAAAACAATTCATAGTTTTTATCACTTCAAAACTCCATATTTGGGCACTCGTATTTGAAAACTCAACGCTTCTTTTTGGTTTGTCGAAATCTTCTTTTCGCTTTATCTCAATTTACTCAATTTAATAGTGTATAGTTACATGTTAGACGAATCGCACCCAAAGCATTTTTATCAAATTAGCGATGGATAAGCGATTAAGGTTCTTCGCGATCGTCAGAGTTTTGTTGCTACGGTAGATCGATATGTTAATAGCATAGGATAATCAGCACGTTTAATATTAATATTATGTTAAACACTTATTATTACTAAAAGGACGAAAATCAGACAAAGACGTGAAGACAGAAAGAAAACTGAACATTGTTCGCATAGGCCGTGAGATTTTCATATATACCTACTTAAAAATACACGTATAATGTAAAATAAAACTAATATGGAATATTCAACGTGATTTTCCGTTAATTTTTAATCAATCACGGCGAGAGAAGTCCTCGCGGCGAGATGGCCGCGGCGAGATGGCCGCGGCGAAATGTACCTTCGCGGCGAGATGGCTGCGGCGAGGCGGCCGCGGCGAGGTGGCTGCGGCTAAAAGTCCCATTCCCAGAATAAGAAACTGCATTTATTTTTCTTTAATACAGTCCAAGCTTTAAAATCGTAGGTCAAATACGCGAATTTTAATACGCAAAATAAAATAAGGTTGCAGGTCGAAATATCGAGTTTTCCATGTTATCTTATAAGGAATGGAAATCATCCTCGGGAATCGAACCCGTGTCGATTTTGACATTTTTTTTCGTAAATGGCTTCTAGTCTAAAAACCGAACATTCCTACCAAATGTCAATCTTCTAGCTACTAGGAAAGTTTGTTAAAAATAGCATTACAGAGTTTCCCACCGACGCGACGACGAAGTCATTTTTAGGCGCGTTTCGCTTATAGCGTGAGCGCCTATTATCGTCGGTCTGTCCGTCCGTCCGTCCGCATGTTCGTTCTCGGCTTCTACCAAACGGATTTTCATGAAATTTGATATTAAGGACTTTCAATCAAATATAATAAGAAAATCGCATAAATGAATCACGTACGCCAATCAGGGATACCACTTTACTGGGGAGAAAAAATAAAATTTTCGTTATTTCTCGTAAATATCAAAATATTTTTCAAATAAAAGTTGTAGAACTGATAAAGAAGAGTATTTCCTTTCCTATACATTTTTATCGTAGGAGTAGCTTTTATCGAGAAAATCAAACAAGAAAGTTTTATCTCGAGTTGAACTTAGAAATTTTCTTGCATGTTTACTTCATTGTTGCTAACATAAATAAACAATCTCCCAAACAAACGTTTAATTTCCTTAAGTGTGCATGTAATATTATTAAATAGGAAGAAAATGGATTATTTATGATGAAGAAAAGAACTTTAAAACGCTACTTCCCTTACGTACAGGTATATAATTTCTTTCTAATACTCCATTGCACGAAACGCGCCCATTTGTACGTTGTACACTTTCCTAACATGTTATATGTACATATATTAGACTAGCAGAATTTACCGTTAAATTTCAACGGATTTAGTGAAGCTACCACAGCACAACATAAAAACTCTCTAAATGTATAGTAGATATTTTTTAAATCACAATTAACTTTTCTCAACAATTAATCATATTTGCTTGTAGCCAGGAGCGGAGTTTCATGAACAAACACAAAAATACACAAACACACGCTTCAAAATATATTATAGTCTACTATAATATATTTTGAAGCGTGTGTTTGTTCATGGAACTCCTCCTAAACGATAAAAGCTAGAATAACCAAATTTGGTACTATTCTTCCTTACATCCTGACTTAGTGAATGGTCAAGGTTTGGTCAAACGGGATTAATCAGTGCTGCCAAAATACGGGATTAACATTTTTCCATAAGATAACACGTATGACGCCATTTCGTGACTTGCAAGGTATTCTTCCTTCAAGCATAAAAATACGTAAATATGGACCGATTATTTTCGTTTTTGCTTCATTCGACGAAAAAACTCTATACTATCTTATTCCTGCGAAGTTTACATGTTTCACGGTCCATGTTTTCAGAAATACGCCTTTTGTTTCGAAATTTTGTCGATTCTTCGTACTCTCTCCGGGCGTTGCCAAGGAGTCTTTCATTGTCGTCTCCGATTCAATTACTGCCAATTAAACATTCAAATAGACGAAAGTTTAGCGTTATTCGATTCCCACTTTTGTTTAAGCAACGAATCAATCGATTTTTGTGGATAGCAACGTAAATTGATACTGATTATTATTCAGGAAGCGTTTATTGATGAAAGTAATTGAACCTTCTTTCGTCTATTGAATACTGGAATCTTACATATTTTGTAAGTAAAATCATTATATTTCACATTATGATGTTTATTAACGTAAATAAGCTCACGTATCTGGTGTAGATTAACCGGAGTCAGTGTTCAGTCATGGACAACTGTACGCTGCTTTTTCACGGGTTTCTTGCTTACAAGACATAAAAGTAAATATTTCAGCGAGGCATAATTACACAAGAAATGAAGCTGGATTTGGCGAAAGTGATATATATAATAGGATATACAATTATAGTTATATATGAATGCAATACGTTCGGAAACGGATTGTTACAAGCAAATATGATTAATTGTTAAGAGAAGCTAATTCCAATTTAAAAAGGATCTACTATATAGGTATTTTAAAGAGTTTGTATGTTGTGCTGTAGTAGCTTCACTAAATCCGTTGAAATTCAACGGGAAATTCTACTAGTTTTTTATAATTAAGTGAACATAATGTTACATCGTCATAATAATCTTGTGGAATCACATCAAGCAGATTTTTAAGGGGTAGAAATTAAAAATGAATTAAGCGAACAATCAAGTACATCTTTTTGGTGGAATACATTCATACCTTCAGAGACTTTGAAAAATCTTAAAATCCTGCATTTTCTAAAATTATAATTTATTTTTGTTAATTTTAAATGAAACAAAAGAAATTATAATTGAACACTAATCAAATCGACGAAAAGTTTTATATTCAAGATTAGATTAGGAAGTCAAGTTCTCTTTAGATTTCATAGTCAGTTGTAATTGGACAGACGGAAGCCGAGGTTCACTTATTTTTCCGTTTCCTTTCAAATCATTCCTATTATATTGAAGTAAATGAGGATGTGCTTATTTTTGATAAGAGGCTTCTACGGAGGAAAAAATAGCGCTTTTTAACGGGAAAATACTGTCCTTCGGTCATCGCCAGAGGATCTTCTGGGAGCGTTCCTCGCAAAATGGGACTTGTATATTTGTTGTTCCTCGGTGTTCTGCAACTCGGCCCGTCATTTTCTTACGTGCCTCAGTTTCAACTATCCCGTGAGGATTCGTATTACAGGTTCAAATACAGGTATATCGACTTATACGGATACGTCGAGGACCAGACCAGAGAAGCCGTTACCGAACGCTGCACATGGGATCCGAAATGCATTTGTTTCGGCGACGGGGAGATGTATTTCATTCATTGCGAAATGAAAGTGCACGTGTCGGTGGACAATAAACTAGGGGTTATCGAATTTCAATGTAACAGAACACTCGGGGCGGAAATTCTGCAGTTGGAATTGCCTAAATTAGATAAAGCCATGAACGTGACTTTCAGCGAATGCCCCGAACCCAGAGTTTCGTACGTATCACTATTCGATCCACCTGAGAAGCAGAATGGAAGGACAGTAGTCAGAAATATGGAGATTTACTGTGGAGTTAGAAAGAGTTTCCAGGTGGCGAAGCAACACTTCGAAGGGCTGGACGGCTTAGAGAAATTGACGATCAACTGCTCAGTTTTGTCTCATCTACCGAGTGATTTATTTCACGGCACACCGGTTCTTCGAGAACTTTACATAGCCAACACCTTAATCGAACACATCCCCCGCGGGTTGTTCCAACCTCTGAAAAATGTTAACGAACTATTCCTACATAATAATGGGATCAAGAGACTCCAGAAGGACGTTTTTACGGGTCTTACCAATCTGAGTATCCTACAAATTAGACATAACAATTTGAAGTATTTGGAAGATGGAATATTTGAAGCAGTTACTAACATTGTATCATTAGATTTGTCCTACAATAATTTGACCGTGATTCCAAGGAACATGAGCAGTCTTTCGAAGTTGATTTCACTTGATCTTCGCTGTAATTTAATTGAAGAGATAAGGATTGAAGATCTCGCTGGAATTGGTTATTTTTTTCATATTTATTTGGGAAACAACACCCTCGCCTCCATAGATAATCTGCTTTTCTCTGGAAAGGATCATTTTGAATCGATCGATGTATCTAACAATGCTATATACAGGCTACCCGAAAAACCTGTCACGATAGACAGCCTCTATTCCTTTAAGTTGAACGGAAATTCTAAGTTACACCTTCACTTCGGTCAGTTCTTAAGAAGCCAATCTTTAGTCGAATTTCAAATGAGCCGATCAAACGTGGACTCGCTACAGCCGAACGCCCTGCACGAAATGCCAAGTCTGGAAACCATCGACTTGAGTGACAATAACATAACATCGATACACGATCGCATCTTCGCATTCTGTTCCAAATTAGAAAAAGTCTTTCTGCAGCAAAACGGCATACTCTCCATATCGGCCGGTGTTTTCGAGGGTAATCCTATGTTAAAAGTGGTCAACCTTTCATCCAATAGCCTGAAAGTCCTTCCCGACAACCTCTTCAGAAACAATAGAAACCTTTTAAAGCTCGATCTTTCTGTAAACTCTCTCGAAACGTTTCCTGAAATACTCCTAGCCAATACAAGTAGACTTATCTTTCTCAATCTATCTCAAAATAATCTCCTCGTCCTCGAGAACGACACTTTTGTCGGAATGCCCTTATTGTTGACTTTGGATTTGAGTCAAAATAAGTTAGATGAATTACCGGTGAATTTATTTCTTCCTCATCATAAACGTTATATGTTACAAAGGCTTCACCTCCAAGGCAATAGGCTGACGACTTTACCCCGTTTGTGGTTACCCGCGTTAGAATATCTTGATTTGGGTAGAAATATGTTAGAAAAAATAAGAGATAACGAATTCCACGCACTACCCTCCTTGAGAGAACTCTCGCTGTATAAAAACCGCTTAAAGGAATTGCCCCGAGAAGAAATGATTCGTTATACTAGAATTTTTCGCTTAGATCTTTCTTATAACAAGTTGCAAGAAGTATCCACCTGGTTCCTAATTCATTCCCGTCATCTGCTACAACTAGACCTCTCCGGAAACGATCTGAGGATTCTCGACATAGGATTCTTCGAGATTATCGGCCCTCTTCAAATGGCTAATATGTCGAACAACAGAATAGAAAATATCATCAGGGTACCTTTAAGTATCCATCTGCTCTCAAAGTATTGGACCTTTCCAACAACCTGTTGAAATTTATCGACTCTCCATCTGTGTACGACAAGATGACCGCAACCTGGGGAAGCATGACACCGCTCGTTTTGATGCCTAGTCTCGAGGTATGATGTAGTTGACCTTAATATAATATTTCCCAATTGTTTGTCAAGGTATCTCATGCTGCTAATTCAGTCAATATGTAAAGACACGAGAGTGAATTTCGTATTTTTAATGTATCGTTTTTTAAGAACAAATGTTAAGTGTACTACGGTGTTCTAGGATAAAAATGGCGCCATCACCGTAGCTCCAATGATACGTGGGATCATCGTATACAGCACCGTGACGTTCTGACATAGCTGAGATGTAACATTCGGAAAAAAAGACTCGTCTCTAAATCAGTGTTTTTCAAAGTATTACTGGGGTCGCGAAGCGCAATAGGAAAATCTGAGCAGTCAATGTACATCCAGTTGAAATGAGTTTAAAATGACAAGGAACTAAATTCTCTTATTATATAAATGCCTACATTTTAGTATGATTTACTTTTTATCGAGAGATAATGAAAACTAAATTAACGTATTTTTCTTCATGTTGCCTTCCCGTCGACTGGATCGGGATGGGAAAAGTTAGAAAAAGCACTGCCTTAAATAACCTTAGTTGGTAAATTCTCCCACATCCAGCACACAGTCCTGACCTTGCACCAACAGAGTATCAGTGTTCCTGTCCCTTAAACAAACCATAAGGAAAATAAAATTTTACTGGTGACGGTGATGTAGCACAGTGCTACTCAAGTGGTGGTCCTCGGACCGGCACCGGTCCGCGAGCCATCGGCTGCCGGTCCGCGGCAAGTTCTTAGGGTAATGTAGGTACAGATGTTAACGAAGCATTGCCTCGAGATAGACTAATGAGAGTGAGACCCGGACCTGGATTAATAAATGTCTTTATATACATTTTTTTCTTTTCCTGGGACGACGTGTTGTCCTTCCCGTTTATTAAACCTCTCTTTTCTAAGCAGATTTAAATTGGATAATGCCGCAAGAATTTTAACAGACATATACCTACACCTGCGACTAACAGAGGAACGGGGGTGCTCTATGGCCATATAGGAGTTATTGTTTAGGAGTTATTTATAAATAACCGGTTTTTCGGTTTCCGTTAAATATCTCCTTAAAAACATCGTTATTGGTAATCTTCGTAAGGACCAAAGTTGTAGAGAATAATATTTCTTCCAAGTTTTGTTTGAAACTAATTTTCGTAGAACCATCCATTTCGGATATATTTCGCTTTATCTTAATACCAGTATACAGCGCCAACACCATATACCGGTGAATTCTCTAAACATTCAAAATATACGTAATTTACGGCAACAAGGACGTGTCTTCTTTTACGATACGAAATAATAATTTTGCCTCGTAATATTATTCATAATAATTTAAATATCTATACCCCAAATATGGAGAAAGTCATGTGTTGGCCAGATCAGATTTTTTGAATTATATATCTATTGTTTACTTTTAGTACATATAAAATTTGGTTTCATTGATTTATTGTTTACTTCTCATTTTAATTTAATAATTAATTTGTGAATACCTGCCGGTTTTGACTGGCAATTAGGCTTGAGGTAAGGTTAATACGTATATCAACGGCAACTAGGTGTTGAGTGATGGAAGTCCAGTGTACGCTTACCAATAGGAGAGCCGCTGGGATGTCGGAGAGACATATTAACACACACGTAAATTGGAGCGTTCGGGGTTATCTCTTCCTCAGCACAGGAGATATGTGTGTGGTGAATGTACTAGGAAAACTTATAAAAAGTAATATGTTCAGAATCTCATCATAAAAATCACGAAATATGTTTGGTACCAAGCCTACTCTTATAAACGTAGACTGTGGATGTTAACATTGGAATGAAATCATTCCTCTTTGTAGCATCGAATAATCATCTCTTCTTTAGAAACTTTATCTCTCCAACAACTCGATAAGCACCATATTCCTGGACTGGAGAATAGAGCTCCCCAATCTACGACTGCTTGACCTATCTCGAAACAAATTCGAGTATCTGACGCACCAAGAGATGCTGTTCGCAACAGCGTACGTCCACCGTAACGGCACCGCCTATCCTTACCCATGTTCCCACGAGCTCACCGTGGATTTGAGGTGGAACAATATCAAAGGATTGGAGATGCAAACTTCCATGGTCAGCCAAATTCACGGAAAATGCCTTCCATGTAATCGTCTTTCTGAGAAACGAAACACTACATTCTGATTTATAATTTCACCTATAGATGATGAAAAGGCCGCCGAGTTGCAAGGCCAAGAAATTGAATTCTCACGCCATAATCCTCTTGGACCACAACCCAATCCTGTGCGGTTGTGGGATACTTAACCTGCTGAGAGTGCTTGAAAACGATCTGGTACTCACTAGCGAGCTGTACGTGACTGAAGGGAAGGACTGGATATTGCCTGCTCGTCTGGATGTGGGGAATCTAAGTTGCTGGTATGTAACTGTTATACTGATACCGAATAGTATCATATATATATATGTGTGTGTACACACAAACGCATATCACTATATCACTGAAGCAGAGGTCTCCAAACAATCGTTCGCGATCTACCGGTCGATTTGTGGTCTTTCAAAAGTCGATCTTGAATCAGGTTAGAAATGTTGAGCCTATATCGAGTTACGCAGGTGATTTTATATTTTTTTTAATGAAAAGGAAGTTGTTTGCATAAATGAAATAATGAATAATATCTCTCGGTATCTGTTCTCAGGCAAAAGTTTGAGACAAGCTGCGACTTTATGTGTTACTTGATTAACTAGGTCAATTTTACCAAGATTACATAGTTCAGGTTATGTTTTCGTTGATTTCTTCTTCTGTATGTTTATTTAACAGCCTTTTTCTTCAACTTCTAATTGCTTACGACTTCGTAGTACATTCTATTATCCTGGCGGAAAAAATTTTAATTAACTTTAGTTGAACTAAAATATTCTGTTGTTCAGTATGAAAACTCGAATAAAACTTTATTCGAGTAGATGGAATAACAAGTTTTTTGTGATTAAATTGTATTAGCGTGTTAAGAAGGACATTACATGGTATGGCGCTGGATAAGTTAACAAATGAATAGTAGATCATGAGTGCTGAAAGGTTGGAGACCCCTGCAATAAAGTATGATGAAATGTGCTTATTGAGCAGTGGTTTTCAGTCATTATTTGTTGAGATCCAACTTTGAGCGTTACTGTTATTTTTAGTCCCGTACTTACTAAAACATTTTGAGTTCTAACCAAATGAATAAAGCTTCTCTATTAAAATACTGGACACATATTTACTATAGAGGAAGTTTTGTTTTCGTAAAAAACTCGAATTCGAGATTTCACAAGAAATGCACACAAGTGCCCATGAATATACTTACACAATTTTCTCGATGATGTCTATGTGATAGAAAATTGATGGGCGCTCTAAGTAAAAAAACTACTGATAGCATCAACACAAAACTTTAGATTTAGTTTTTTTACTAAAAAACGAGGTCGTTAGATTTCGGTTAAAATGGGTGAAACGGAAATAGAAGTTTACTCTTTTGATTTTTCAGTTTTTGACAGATATCCCCTATAGGCTTCATTAATGGAAATATTTGTCATTGCTAAAGTTATAAGCAGTATACGTAATTTTCCATAACGGCTACAGTTCCGCATTGCCCCCCACCGGTTTCTATGGACATATTGATATAAATAAATTAATAATAACAATTGAGGGAACTACGTTTTATTTCTACATTGAGTTAATATCAGACCTGATTCGCCGGTCTCGATATTTACAAACCCAACCATCAGACAACGGGGAGGGATACTTCGGTTCCGGGCGAGGCGAAGGGCGCGGTAGCGCCCGGAGACGACTACCCATTAAAACAAAGCTAGCTGAAGGCTCGCCAATATATACTTTCCTCTTGACTAAAGTACTGAATAAAATAATGATTGTTTACATAAATTTTCTTAATCTTCATATTATTATTTCAATATAGGGTGGGGGGCAATATGGAAGTGGCCCCATAGCAGTGGGGGGCAATACGGAACTGGCCCCTCCATAACTCTTGTTTGAAATATTTTATATAATAAGAGCCGTCATCCGTTGGTTGGTTGGCTGGTCACGCTATGCAAACGCTAATAACTCCAGAAATAATAATGATAGAAACTCAAATTTTGGTAGGGATGCTTGATTAACACTTCTTCAGAGAATGACACATTTAAATTACGAAAAAATTCCTTGGTTCGTCTCCACGAGAGGCATTTCCATTTCCCATTACTTAACATGTAAAACGCGATTTTTCGACGTGCAGGCTTTTATTCATTTGGAAATTAAAATTAGAAGAAATTAACAGACGACCTTCGGATTTGAACCATTTTTAAGAAAAATTTATAAAGTTTCTTATTCCGTTCGTCTTTTTTTGCCCACAGTTCGAAATATTCCATATTAAACGTTTAATTTGCATATTTTGTGGAAATCTCGCCATTTTAACGTGATGTTGCTATGTCACCATTATCATTGTTACACCTCAAATTACTATTATTCTATACATCCTTCTGGGAATAAGCGTGCCTTGAATGCTTCAGTACGAGAGAGAGAGGAAGGGGAGAGATTGGCGTGTTTTGTGGAAAATACGTATATTAACGTAAATATAAAAAAAATTTAAGTATCAACAGTGTCATTTTAGAAAAATTGGCAATAAAAAACATTCTTAAATTAAATTCTTTGTAAACCATACGTGCTTACGAATTTACATTGTTATTCCTCGAATTAATTTCGTAACGATGGCCGAAGTTTGGAAACGAATATAAATTAAAATTCAATTAAAATTAGAAGGACATTTAAAACTGTTAACAGGCAATTTTCGAAGAAACAACAGTGGATCTTTTAATGAATTGATTTGTTTTTATAAAAGGAATGTTGGTGCTTATTTAATGCAGAGTACGTTCTAAGGCTTATAATCCATTTAAATCTAATAACAGCGTTTATTATAGTTTAAAGAAAGAACTTTATTTATTCACTTTACAGAATGAATTAATTTTAGGTTAGCATTGCCTATTATAAAAGGAGTTACTTTGGAATTTACAGTATGTAAAGTGGAAGTTGTACCGAATTGACTCAAGTATATTTCAAAGCAAAAATCAATTTAAAACTATTGAAAGTGGTTGTTTCGGAAACTGAGAAGGCAAGAGTGCTGAGCGGACGATAAACGATATCGAGGTACATACATTATATTCCAAAATCTATTTAAAGTATTATCAGAGGCAATTGAAGATTGAACCAATTTTTCGGAACCGGAATTCTGCTTATTTAATGAAATTGAAATGCTAATGCTATAATCAATTTAAAACGGTGCTTTCCTGTTAACGGGAATACCTCAAAAAATAAACACGTATTGTTGTGATATGTTACGACGTATTTGTTTGTTAACAATGCGTAACAACGGGGGAATTACTTAAAAATCACACTTTTTGAAACTTATTTATCAATAAATGCAAAATAATTACTAATACAATCTAAATTTATGTTACTAGGGGGTCAATATGTCTTTATGGCATTTAAAATAGCTGGAAATATGTCGATTTCTTTGTTATGTTGTCGCCACATGAAACTTCTGCTGACAGGCTTTCACGTTGCATTTCCAAAATATTCTGTCGTAGAAGTAAAGTTTCATAATATGATCCTTCTTGCACATTCGCCCTTTAGATAAAATACCATGGTCTTGAAGCAAAGATACAGCTTCTTCTTCACTCCTCGGCAAGCTCCACAAATTCATCATTAAAGATCAACGTAAATATCTTAACTAGATTTGTTACGCATTGTTAACAAACAAAATATCATAACATATCACCATGAAAGAATAATAATTATTATTTCTTCCATGATGTCACAACAATACGTGTGTATTTTTTGAGTTATTTCCGTTAACAGGAAAGTACCTTTAAAACTAATAACAATGGCTATTTTAGTAGAAAGAAAGGTACTGTTTTATTCACAAGGAATTTCTGTGAGATTTTAGTTAATTAATTAAGACAGACTTATAATATAGAAATATTCGATGGTTAAAACAGTGCACAATTTTATTCTTGCGATTTTTACATGTTGCATTGACGAAAATTTAGATTCATTAAACCCGTTGAAATTCAACGGGCACTTATGCTAGTTTATTCATAAAACGGATTGGCGGGAGTGTAATATACCCCCCCTTCAAAATGGTGCCACTATAAAACATATATTTCTTGGAAATATCATGATAACCATAAATAAAAAAGCATATGAAACAAAATGAGGTACTACTGGGTTTTTTGCGATAACCCTTTCCCGAAAAAAAACATTAAAACTATGAAAATGAGAAATAATATTTTTTTAAATTTTATTTACAAGCAACCGAGGATATTGGCGAGCCTTCGCTTCGCTTTTTTTTTAGATTATGCCTTTTATATCGGGTGTAGCCATCTCCGGGCGCTATTGCGCCCTTCGCCTCTCTGGAACGAAACTATCCCTCCCCATTGTCCGGTGATCGGGTGAGTAAATGTCGCCACAGGCAGATCAGTTATGGGTTTGCAACAGTTTGCAAGCTTTCGTTTTGCATGAAAGGGTTATCTCAAAAATTATTTTTCAAAAGGGGTCCGGGATAACCCAGGGTAAAATATTATTGATTGTTAAATCCCAAATACATAAACAATAACACAAATAAATAAACTATAGCATAGTAACTGCTGTAAAAAAAAGAAAAAATAAGGGGTGGATACATTACACTTTGACCGGCATTTTCAAGTCGGAGGAAGTGTATTATACCCCCCCCCCCCCCCTCCACTTCAAAATGGCTGCACTAGATAACAAATATTTCTTGGAAATATCATGAAAACCATAAATACGACAAGGTAGTGATTGTTATTTAGGTAAGTATAATTATTTTTGAATTCATTCTATATAACATTGAAAGGATATATTAGCGAGCCTCGCCTCGCTGGAACCAAACTATCCATCCCCGTTGTCCGCTGATCGGGTTTGTAAATGTCGCGACAGGCCAATAAGTCACTCCGACAACTTTTCTTGGAACGACGATAAGTTTGTCTTGATAGCTGCAATTCCATCGCATTTTTGACATCTTCGAATGTTTTCAATAATATTGTGATCAATTAAGAATTGCAAACAATTTTCTTCGTTACTGAACATAAATTCCTGAAGAGTTGGAATCATGGTGGATCCACCATGGTTGGAATCGTGTTAGAACGGTAAATTATCATCGATTGTTAAATTAACGAATGAAATAATGAGGTAAACAACAACATAGTAACTGGAGAAAGGAAAATACGAAATAATAAACAAAAACATAGTAACCTTGAGAGGGGGATATAATACACTTAGGCCGAAAATGCATTTTGGCTTAGCATAAAGAAAAGGTGCCTTTCAGACCCAATGTCCAATACAATGGATAATGTGAACAAAGCATTACTGAAGTTATATTAATAACTGAAAAGTGTGTTTTATATTCAAGTCTTTCACTAGAAGAACATAAATAAAATAAATCGTACAAGAAATTTCCAAAATATATATAATAAAAGCGTTAATAATAATAATAATAATAATAAATTAGTGAAAACAGCTTTCCTAAAACTACCATGTTTACATGGGGAAGATAGGCAACAATGTGTTGAATAAGTTCAGTTCGGATAATTGGAGGCTAGGATAATTGGCGTTCGGATAATCGGAGTTCTACTGTACGTAGTATCGACTTCGAGATTTTGAGGGAAATGCATGGTTAAGGTGTCCCTGAGGCCATACGTATATGAGAAAGCTCGTGCAATGTAAAATTCACCCAGTTTTTGCATTAGTATTTATGTAGCATTGTTATTGGCAATTGCTTAGTTGGAAGAAGTGAATGCATATTTTCAACATCGTAATTTAAGGAGAATATGGATATTACCTGGTTCTATACAATAAACTTCACCAACTTTTTATTTTCTAATAATTTAATTCGAAACTATCCATTCCAACATTTTTCCCTGCCATTATTCTTGATAACCACGTTACTATAGTCTCTCAAATAATCGACTTGGAGCGATATTTTGTATATTTTCTAGTTCAATCTTCATCCACAGGGAACCGGTGACCGTTCGTGGGAAGAGGTTGATCGCAACGGAAGAGTGGATGCACCATCTCATCTCCTTGGCCGCCGCTTGCGTCCTCGGCGGATATCCATTAGTCTAACATAAGACACGAGGATCTTTTGTTTTTCAATGTGTTTTTTCTTTGACTGTTAAACCGAGATTACTCGATCTATTCGAGTAAAGTAAGTACTTATTCTGGGTCTACACTGAACCGGCAAAATATTCTCCGGCGTTTGCGACAAAACGGCGACTTTTTAGCGATTTGTTTTCTTTAGATTAGAAAGGGAAATTTCTGTCCATACCAAAATAAGACAAAAACACAAGAAACAGTTGTGTTTTTGTTTCTTCTTGTCTACACCAAAGTTTCAGCATGCAGAACATGAGCGAACACGGTAAATTCAGCCAGTATTGGGTTAAAAGTCGTCTGTGTTGATACGGAAAGGTAGCTTTTTATGCCATTTTAAGGATATTTGTGATCATTGAACAATTAATTATGTGGCGTTCCCGATTTCCGAGTATTTTCGGTGCTCGAGTTCATTTGGGTAAATGGAGGACGCACGAGTTAGCTCGGCTACTTTGTAGCAGAAATGCGCATATGACTGTTGGAGATGCCTAATAGAAGTACCTACTTACTTTTTTGAGCGGTTTTTCTTGAACTTGTAATATGCAATTCTCATTTGTGTTTTGTTTATCAAACAATATTTTTATCTTCTACAATCATCATGTGTTAGGACAGAACAACTATGACTACATTTAAGTAAAGCCTTATATTTTCTGTACCTACTTTGACACAAAACCTTAACTTTTGTATATGGCAGAAGAGTGTAATAAATACCTATATATTTCTTAATTAGTTAATATAATTACAGTAAGAAAACTTGAATTTGAGCTCTGACCAGGGGCAAATCCAGAAAATTCTCAAAGTGGAGCGGTCTCCTTAATCGCACCTCCTTTCTCTTGAATCCGCTACTGTCGACGACCTTTTACTCTGAAAATCTCTTCCCTTGTCAGAATATTTATATAATTTGTGGCGCATAATCAATAAATTTTACGCGGAATGGTTTTTAGTATGCGTCCGGTGGAGGTCAATGGATCATCCCATGGGTTCTGACGCCAATTACAATTGCAATTTGAGGTAATGTTAAAAATTATATGATCGCGTTTGATTATGTGAACAGTACAGATTATGCGGATTTTGAGAATTACCTGAAGACGTATTATTCCTAAATTTATTATGTAAATACTTGTTCTGATGAAAACTAAGTGCCAACCATATTTATGTATACATAAATCCCTAATTCTTTTAGTTTATTGGAAAGGCTGGCGAATTGTGGCGGCGCGAATAACACGAGAACGGTAAGTAAGATTCCGACGATTTTTACAATTTGCACCTTTTTAGACAAATCATCGTCTATCATGGGTCCGATTCCACGAGCGTTTATATTTAGGTTTGATCAAAACGGGTATACATGTACAGCATTATTTAATACCGATGAACTCATAAGCGATACATGAGCAATTGATAAAATTCTATATCCTTATTCAACCCATTGCTGTAACATCCATGAATGTAAGTTTAGGAGCAGTAAAGAAAAAATAGTTTTATATTATTCATGTTCTTAGGAGTAAAAGTCTACATTACCGATATCATGAAATTTCGAAATTAATTAGACCTCTCATTAACATTGAACGTAACACTTGCCATCAGTTAAACACACTACAAACAGAAATATTACATAGAATCGATTCTTCTGTTGGATCAAAAGAATTTTCAGCAATTTTAATGGGAACAATAACAATAATCTAGATCAGTGGTTTCCAAACTTTTTACAGTCCTTTCAAAGGTAAGCAGAATTTCACGACACTCCCATCGTGAAACAGGGATTTTATACTTTTTACATACGAGTTTTACAACCTTTGGACGCATCAATTTCTTGGAAACACGTCGTAACTTATTAGAGAAACATTATTGCCCTGATTACCTGTCAACATATACTAATTGTTGATTTATTGGCTAAACGAAGTTTTGCGCGCACCCCTAAAAATCGGCTGCAGCACTCCAGTGCGCCGCATCACCCAGTTTCGGAAGCGTTGATCTTGATCAGGGTTTCCCAATCTGTTTTTCGAGGAACCCAAGGGTTCCGCAGAAGCTATATGGTGTTCCGTAACAGAGACCAGAAACGTTCTTCTTTCTCTTATTTACAGCATGAAACGTGAGCCTCACTTGTGCACTGCATACTTTGAGATACATAAGCTATATAAATAAACATTATAATGATTTAAAGTTCATTTTATTTCGACTAGTCTTACCATTTCTCAGTTCGGGTTCCGCGAGAAAAAAATATTTGAATATAATGGTTCCGTGGCGCCACAAAACTTGGAAACACCTTATCTTGATCACGTGACGGCAGCATATGCCACGCGAGATAATTTAGGTTTATTACGCCAATAATTTCTTGTATCCTCAAAGTTAAATTAGGAACCAAATCTGATAGCCTTGGTACAAGTATTTGGACGCATCCTAGGTGTGAGAGAGAGAACTTCTGGTGACAAGCAAGACTATAGTAGTTCTTTCAACTTCTCATCCAACTTACATTGCAGCCAAAATACCTATCGGTGTATTTTACCTTGCTGTACCGAATCAGGAAACTTTAGCAATTCCAACCGCCCATAATCGCTCTCTCCACCCTCATCCAGCTCCATAGTGAAGTGCAGCACTGATATTATTTTCTTGAAGTTAATCGCTTTATAAACGTTGTGATAGGAAAACCGGTTGCGTATTATAATCGGAAAAACACGTATACCTTAACGAAGGGCATCAATTTGCAGCATATCTATGATAATTGTGAATAATTTAGTGCTGTTTTTTTGGTAATTTTACCTCATAAATAGGATTCTTTTCGCAATCTGTCTTCCCCTTACAGGTTTTATTATCTTGCGCCATATAACTTTTACAAAAGTTCTAAATAAAGTTTAGTAAATCAACATTGTTGAGCAAGAAGAAATTTATTCCACTGAATTTGTTGTAGATTTTGTTCCTCCTTACCAGCCGAACTCACGATCGATAAATAAATAAAAATTTATTTTTTCCCTTTTAGTACATACATAATATAAAAGTTTTTTTAAAAACCTTTTGTAAATTATTTTATTATTATAGAATTCATATAAATTTTATTTTAATTTAATGTTATTCATGCAATTACACTAGTTGATTAATAAGGGCAACTTGATAAGCTTTACAATGGGTTTCAGTTTTTATTGAACATGCGCATTTGTTGGTTGTGAGGGTGGGAGAGGAATATTATTTTTTCGCGAGCCCTTCTTCTCATTAGTTACGCCACTGCATAAGCCGCAAAATTTTGGTACACTTGGGTAAGGCACAGTCATATAGAATATCAAGGCTGTCAAATACCTCGGAGAAAAGAGTTCTCCTTTCGAATAGTATACCCTTAGAATGACCTTGTTCAGTCTCCCCCCCCCCCCCCCTTTGTTTCCCCTTCTCTTCGCTTCTTCCTCCCTGTCCCCAAACTTCTACTATCCCAGACATCTTCGTGTATTCCGTTGGTGTAGTTCAGACCAAGCTGTAGTCGCCACATGATTTCGTTGGATTCGCAAGTGAGTGCTGGAGGACTTGTTTTTACAAAGATAGTGGCGAATGAGTTTTTGAACAAAGGAAAAGTAGTAATACTTCGTATTTGTGTCTATGTGTGTGTATACAGTGCAATAAGTGACATCCGGGAGAGAGATCGCATTCTGTGTGTGCTTCCTTTGCTGAATTTTCGGGTGGAAGGACAGGTATTTTTTATTTGGATCGCAGTCTCTTATCTGTCCGAATGGGTGGATTTCACCTGCACAAGCCTCAGCCGCATTTACAAATCCGTGTCTGTATTTCATAAGCACATACGCACCAGTTTATTTATGCATTAAAATAATGGAATATTTCTTATTCCATTTCCGGTGTCCGCTGTTTTGGAAGGTTATGATTCTAAAATATTTTAAAATTAACTTTAATAACCATTTATCGTACGAAAATGAACTTCATTTTCCATTTAAAGTAGATTCCATTGGACAATTAGGAAAGCTATGGACAACATATCTTATCATACTTAAGAAGAATTTTCTTCTATTTTTTATTGTAGAAGAAATTAATAGAAATTCCATACATCCTAAAATAACGGTATTATATATTTTTATCTTGAATGAAATTTTTTCGTCGGTTATTACAAACTTAGTTTATATTCATTACGATGAAGATAAGAGAATGACATTAGTACTGTAGGAGAAGACACTTATAAAGAAATGTCTCTATATATATGTTTATCATTATTTGCTTGCAATCTTTAAATTCCTTAACTTGCTTTTATTTATTTCTGTTTCGTTTTTATTTCTTTTTCTTGATCAGTGATATGTGGCAACAAACATCTATTTAACTAAAAGATTGGAAACAGAAGAAATAAAAACAAAACAGCAATAAAAGCAAGTTAAGAAATTTAAAGATTGCAAGCAAATAATGATAAACATATTAGTGTCGTCCTTTTAGACCCTAGAGTCATTATCGTAAACGACCCTTTCCCAGTACATTGTTGCCACGTTGCCAACTTTAACACGTTTTCTGAGGAAACTATTCGTCTTCCGAAATTTTTACAAAGAACATTTTCGATTTAAAATTTCGCAAGGATTCACATGGTTACGTCCGTAGACGCGAATTCTGGGACACCCTGTATAATAAAAACGTATTGGTCATGATCATCACGCGTAACGCCGCGGGAATGAGTGCAACTTATTTTTCGTTTGCATTTTAAAATTACTTAGAATCATCGTACATACTCGGGGATTTTACCTAAGAACGCCTAAAAGAAAAAAAATTCATTTTTCCGAACCATGACATGGAAAAATAAAATATCCCGGAAAATATACTAGGTCCGACTCCATAACTTTACGCGGGATTTTCGATTTTTCAAAGTGCAAGGATTTTTTCCTTCATTCATCAGAATACCTAAATATTTTCTTCATTTTTACTTTAGTTTAAGGATAAAACTGCATCCTATCTTATTACTGCAATATTTATATGTTACATGGGCGAAATATATAAGCGTAAAACCGAAAAAAGGCATATTGCGAAACAGCTTATAGTGAGGTATATCTATATTCAATTAGATGCAATAGTAGTTTTTAGCAAAATATACATTTTTTTCGTCATTTTAACAGAAGTTGTGCATAATGTTATGGGAAAATCAGGGAAGCATTTAATTGTTGATACTTACTCCTTCTACAATCAGTATAATCTGCTTCCACCACCTCCTGTCTTTTATCATTTAATAATCTCTTCAATAGCCCAGGGTTTCCTTATTTTCATTGACCTTTTTTAACTATCGTTTTACTCATGTTTTCTATGACACACCTCCATAATCCCTCAGTTGTCACTTCTTTTGCTTACCAGCATTTTCTAAGGTTTGCCTAATAGTCTCCTGATAACCCTCTTTCTTCCCTAAGTACTTAAATTCCTTACTATTTTTGTAGTAAATTCTCAAAATTTACTTTCTCCATATACAGTACATATAGAAAGAGTAGTTTTTGTGAAAAATCAAATTCAAGATGTCAATGGAAATACTGGCACTCCCCAAGTTACATAAACCAGACTTAGGTAAACTCTCACTAAAAAACATTTTCATTACTCAGGAAATTTACGTTAGCGGTTTGTGTAAGCAAGTGAGAACTAATTACATGCATGGAGGAAGAACGCAAGGCATGGGTTGTAATGCAGTGTTCTCAGTGTGTTCTACCACGTTTGATCCCATAACATGTTTCGTTTTTGCACAAATTAACATGTTGCCCTGGCAATCATGGTTGATAAACATCACAGTGAGAGTAAAAGTGCTAGTGCTGCTAAGAAGTGACATACCATTACTTTAGAAGAAAAAATGGATATTGTGAAGAGATGTGAAAATGGCCAGTCAATTTCACACATCTCACATGCTCTTGGTATGCCAGTGTCGACCACAAACATGCACTACCTTAAGCAGGCCAACTTCTATATTATTATTATGATATGAAAACCATCAGTATTCTGGCAACTATGAAATGCAGTTGTGCCGAAAAAGTTCCACACACAAAAAGATGTTCACTGGAATATTTCTGGCAAAGTCATGCTATTTGATACTATATGCTCTGAAGCGTTGAAAAGAATAGCAGCGCAGTGGAGAGAGACTGGGGTCATGCATAGTAGATTACTGTCTAGAAGTCATGCGATGAGTCAGGTCGAGCAGGTCCAGCTCCACATGCCCCTGTATAGCAGCACGGTGCAGAGATACTGGGGTTAAACATAGTAGCATACTGCCTGGAGCCTTGCTTTAAGTCAACACCTCTTCCCAGGATGGGCGCTGCTGACTCTGCATGCTTTACACCCCTTAATAGTTATGTGCAGTAGACAAGTGCAGTGGAGAGAGACTTGGGTTATGTGTTGTAGCCTACAGACTTCAAGGTGAGCACTGATTTCATTGCACCCGAGTGCTTTCGTGGCGATGTTCTGCAGTCTGAAGTTTCTTTGGGATTATCAACCGCGTTATTGATAACGCGGTTGATAACCCCAAAAGAAACTTCAGACTGCAGCTCTTAGGAGTGAATTGGGTGTTTGGTCAAGAGCAAGCTGTTGAGTGAATGTGGCACTGTGTTACTAAGCTAGGGATTGGCAGCGTATGGCATGCGTGCCAAAAGTGGTATGCATGACGATTTTGAAAGGCATGCGAAAGAAGAAATGATAAATAATTAATATTTTATATATTTATTTCAAGTAGGTATATAGTACATACAGTTACATTATTTTCGAAAATTTAGTGTAATCAAGTTTTATTTTATATTAATAGTAACTATTCATCTCCTCTAAAACCTGCGCATTCTAAGTCTTTAACAATTTTCTCAAATAGTTCATATGTGCCTGCTGTCTCGTATTTTCTCTCACCAAAGTTCGGACGGAAAATACATACCATTTGCTATACAAATCTTCTTTAAATAAATCGGGGGTGCTCGAATTATAAAGATTATTATTCAATTGAAATTTATTAATGGCATGTTAGACCATACAGAGATGCAAATTTGGCACACCACTTGTGAAAGTTTGCCGACCCCTGTACTAAACTTTTGTTTCATCCTATCGAGTGAATACGGCATTGTGTTAAAAAGCGTTTGTTTCTTCTATTGTGGTTTCTATTATATTAGTTTTTTGTGCATGTTTCTTTAAAATTTCCTGTTACTTTTTGACACTTTTAAAAATATTTGCCCATCTTATACAGGGTTATTCCTAAGTCCGTGAACCATGATACTGCCTTGATGTTTGCCATGTGACACGTGGTGCACATATTGAAAATCTGTAACACAAGTGGGCTACTTGAAAACTTGAAGTGTTAATGAAATTTTGAATAACCCTGTACAATGGGAAATAGTGTTGAAGATTTACTCGGTGTACCATGTTCAAATCGAACTTTCACTGATCGTATGAACATTGTGGAAGAAGGTGTCTTGTCCAGCTTTTCCGTATCTACTTTGTAAGCATAAAGATGCAAAATTTTCATTTTTCCATTTCACAACATGAAACAGTGGAATGCTTAACTGGCTCTGAAATGCAATCTAGAATTTTTTGTTGGCCATGTTTATTGTTCTCAAAAGAGAATAGTGGAATAAGCATGGGTTTTCCGATCTTAACCATTCAGTAACAGCACAGCAAAAACATTAGATCTCAATCACATGTTAAACTTTTTGGAAAACAAAGACTCAACGCTTTAATTTACAACCAATAAAAAATTTAAATAAGCTGGCATAATGAACAAGTGAATAAAAATAGATATTTTTAAAAGGCTCACTGATGCAATATATAGTTTTTATCTAAACAAGAGCTTCCTTTGCGAGGTCATGATGAGTCTAAGAATTCAATGAATAGAAGTAATTATATAGAATTTTTAAATGTACTTTGCAAGTACAATCCTCTTTTAGATAAGCATTTAAATACCGTAACTGTTTCAAAGAATTTCTCCCACTGTTCAAAACGATTTTGTTACCAAAAAGTTACCATCTGTAGCATCTACCAGGTGGAATTTTATATCCCAATTAACAAATAAAGTGAAAGATTACATAAATCAACTAATAAATTTTTTTAATCTTATTGAAAATTCTGAAAAATGGGACATCGATGCTGTTGTTAGCCTTCTTTCAAGATTTTCAAATGGTTGTTAAGAAGGAAATTTTTTTTCAAAACAAGATTTGCATAGATGTAATTAGCACAATATCTGTAAGATGGCAGTATGTCATTTTACTGTATTAGTATTTCCACTACTTCCCTAGAGGTGGCACTTGGGTATTGTCTGATGCCATACCAGTTGCATAAAACTTTATTTTTCTTTTAACCACACCCCCATCACCTATGACCGGGATATGCCACTGATGCTACCAATAGTAATTTTCGACACAAATTTCAGTTACAGAATGGGTGCCAGAACACATTCCTTATGTAACTCAGAAAGTACCTGTATATGCTTTAATTTCCCCCAAGTGCATTTTCACTATTTTCGATGTGCATGCGATGAAAATTGTGTGCTATTCAATTCAGTACAAAATTTTATTTTAAAGATTTTTTTGGCTAAAAATTGGTGAAACTGCAAGTCGAGGTTTATTCTCATTTTCAGTCAATTTCCACGATCTCCCATAGGAATTAATTTACCTACATATTTATCATCAAAGAGAGCAGTGTCTAATACTTAAATTTGTAACTTGGTTTTGATTTGAAGGTTTCAAAGAAACCTATTACATAGCATGTTACTTAATGAACAAAAGGAAAAAAGAATTCTTTAAACTTCTATCCATAATGTTTTATGTAATAAACAATTTATTCTTTGATGGCTCATTCAGTAATCTATTTGTTGAAACCCATATTAACAATATTTTTTTAAATGAAAAAATTTATTTTTTGTTTTAGCCTTAATGCAATTACTTCCTTAATGATCTAATAGCTGTTAAGAAGGAACCGTTTAACATACAAAGATTCCTAGGAATGTAATAACTTTTATCTTCTAAAAACTCAAGTCGTCAAAGTAAAGGTATATAGCAGCATACAAGATGCTTTAACATGAAAAATGAGGTATTCCAAGCTGGTAATATAGTTCTCACATATAACAAAAACACGATGCAATACCTATCCGGAATCAGCACACCATTCAAGCATTCCCTCTCATTACATTTCTTGGTCCTTTTTATGATAATACTGTATCTAGTCATTTAGCTATTTTAGTATTCATACCTCACAAAAAATAAAACCACATTAAAACACACAGGAAAGCAGTTTTGCTGCTGGATCAATGCATTTTCAATGTCATATCAACTAAAATTAGAGTAACAGTAAATCTTACAGGGTAAAATTAAAACCAATTTCTTCACTATTTGAATTGCTTTTAATTCTCCACCATTGTTTATAACACGTATATTAAAATATTTTTTATCAAAATGGAAGACATCTGAGATTAAAAGAAGTTAAACATAACTATTCCTATTATCTTCATGAATACATTGCACATCACTTTCATCCATAAATAGTAAGTTATGCGCTTTCCCACAAAGTTTTTTTTTATTTTCATAGCTTTAAGTAGGATTGCAGCTGTTGGAAGGAAATAAACTCCCAAAATTATTCGAGGTGCAAAAAATTTCACTTCTCACCAACACGAACATTAAAATGCTAATACTTTCATGTTATTACAAATAATAATTAAATGTATAATTTAAAATTATATTATTGTAAGACCACTGTCTGTTGAATTTATAAACCATACAAGCAATTTCTCTAATATGTACTTGCAAAGTCACATCATTTAGACACAAATAATACATTGCTTTCAATGTCTTAACACACTCACAACTTGGTAATTGACAGATGTAATGTTTTGACATAGGTCATTTAATAAATATATTTAGCTCTACTTTTCACAACCATGAGTAAAATTTTCAAGCACAAGTGCTGTTTATGCATACTTTCCTTTTTGAAGTTTCATTTTGAATGCATATTTTTGTTTTTTTTAAACTCTGCCAAAATGATGACTGAGCATTGATTAGAGATTCTTCAGCCAATTGAGGCCACATTCAATCTAACTGCAAAAGAAATAAATTATTACTGATTAAGATATATGTTAATGAAAATTAAATCAGAATGGATAAATAGTAAGGAAGATGCTACCTTTACCAATATATTACATCAGACGTATTGGCTGATGTTGCATCTTGGGTAATGACAGTCAACATTTCTTTGGGAAAATGGCGTTTCATTGAAATCAACTGACATTTTTGTACAGTCAACACCTTTGAATAAACACACAGTTAACGATGTTGGTTCTGAAATATACAAAAATTACAAATACTTAATTGTAAAAGATAAAATGTATTTAATTAGGTTCATGATTTGTGCGGTCCATTTTAATACAACCCAAAATTTATATTTAAAGTAAAAATCTTTTAAACACTGACTCATTATATCGACATAATACTGATTGCATTATCAAATTTAATTTGCTAAAACTATTATTTTAATTACAAAATGTTGGAAATATTATATGAAAATTTAAAAAAGCAGGTAATCTGCATAAAAAATATTTACCAAGTAAAGAAATGTGATAATACACTAAAACAAATTTTTATAATTGCAAACATAGGAAGCATAACTTTTTAAAATTCAGCTGTTATATATTACTAATTTTAAATAAAAATAATCCTCATAATTTCCAAATTCTCATCATCCCATTCCTTGCTACTACATATTTAAGGCTTTAATAAAGCAAATTTTCTTCATTCTTTAAATTAAACCTAACATACATTAAATTACATTAGACATTGAAATTAGTCAAATCTCTTCCTATTATTTTAATTTTAATAAATAGTTGGCCTAGCAGTTACATGCATGGTTATTCACAACATCTTACTTCATAATATTATTGTCTTATAAATAAATCTGATCAGGATAAAATACAAATGATTCAAATATTTAACCATTGCAGATTCTAGATCAGTGGTTGGCAAGTTCTTTTTTCTAATTTGTGACATAACTCACATTCCATCTCTCATCTTATCTCTAGGGTTCAGAAAGTCTTAAGAAGTCCTGGATATGATGCAGGAAAGTATAGAGTGAAATTAAAATGAAAGTAAAATTCATCTTAAAACAGATTTTGAAGCATACCCATTAATTAAGCCTACCACATAAAATCTCTTCATCCTCTGCCTTGCCCCTCAGTTGCCAACCACTGATCTAGACCTATAAACTAAATGTTTCAATTTCCTGTAACCAGTAACTAACACAAAAACTGATAAATGCTAAAAACTGGAAAAAAATATAAAACACTTTGTAACAATTGCACTATAATAAAGACACCTTGCTTACGACTTAGGTTTTGTTGGACTGCACTGCACAAAGTGTTTCTCTTTTCCCATTTCAGAATGAATCAATTTCACAAAGTTTAAGCTCTATCTTATTAGCTCCCTGGAAACAAATCGTTTTTTTTAATGAACTCAGGTCAATAACTGTCACAAAAATTCTCAGAAATTCATTAGGCTGAACCTCAAAACCATTTTATTTTTAGACAGCTTCTCAATAGCAGATTTGCCTTAAGGCAGAGATAGGCTTAAGGGCACAAATGATTAGGGAGTAATTTTTATTTTACGTAATATTTTATTACTTGAATAATCATTAAATGCAATTAAAAACTAGTAATGTGACACACGAACAAAAATGAAATATAAATTTGAAAAAACTAGTTTTATATAAAAAAGGTGAAAAGGGAGGATCTCTAAATGCCTGAGGGCACCAGATGCATACACCTGCTACTGCAGTTTCCCTATCTGTAGTTAATAAGCAGAGACAATGTTTATGAATTGTACAAATAAACATTGGGCCTAAGTTTAAATATTTGGAAACAACTACTTTACACCCTCCAGTATGTCTAATAAAAATTTGATATTTCATTAGCTATATAATAAAAACAACAATTCTAACATTATTGCCAATGATGATAATAAACTTCCCTATCATTTTACATTATCTAGCTAAATATTATTTTATGAAATGACAGATGACAGCTCCTTCAAAAAGGGTGGAAGAGTAAGGCGCTGTCATGGTAAGTGTAGATACAGAAGGCCAAGGTAAGCAGAGCCGTGGGAGGACAGAGGCTGCAACTCTGTAGATGACGTCCAGCCACATCCCATATCCTGCTGGTTTCCGTAAGTTCTCCTAATGCCATTTGGTAACCCTCACCACTTACTTTCAGAAGCTGTCATCCACCAACTCTCATAAAATAAGGCACATTTTTTCCCTTCACTCTTTATTTCCAACAATGGCTGAATTAAACCCCATTTCTTGTACTAGGACATCTATACGGATTTTAATATGTTGGTAGGAAAGCTTGATAATACCAACAGCCAAACCAAATACCACACCAGGAGGAATGATTGAGTTGACACGATGAGCCACTTGGGTTATTGGTTGCTGCTGTCTTGAGTGGCTTCCTCCTCCTAATATCATACACCATTCTACTCAAACAAATTCATTATTAGACTGATAATACCAAAACAAAGTTATTTTAAATTTCCATTTTAAAATTGATATGAGTAGATACTTCCATGACCAATCCAAAATTCGCTCAAGATAATGAATTATATATGTTCAAAAACATTTTCCATGCACTTGTACCGAAGGTATATAAATGTGTCAGAATGGGTGAGATACGATAAGAACCACTAGCCTCACGAACCAATAACTTGCTTCTCATGCAAAACATATCGTCGAACGTGTTGCTACAATTAATTTGGCTTTACCTTCTTGGCGAATCCTTTTCACTTCAGTATGAATTTCAGTAACCCCATCCCAATTCCGTTTTCCAAGAACTGTAAAGCCTTTTTGTGGGGACTTATTTCCTATGAGTTGACTCTGCCACCTATATGGTTCGAAAGAAGTACCGTTAGCTATAGTTTCATGGCAAGATGAACCTTCTGCTCCCTCCACTGCATTTAAATCACCCACGTCCATCTGACAGTCCACCTCTGTCAACATTGCCAAGGTTAAAGGCTGAAATCCGTAATAGCCATTTGATACAAAATGTGCTGTCACCACACTCTCGTTCTTTTCCAGAGAGTCGGCACCAGAATTAGAGGATTGCTCAAAGCATGGTTTAGAACCTTCGTAGCAAATGCCTGAGGAACTATCCTCGCACCCGTTTTTAACAATAAGAGATGGGCAATTATATTGGCAGTTATTTTCGAAAGCCGGCGACCTCTCATCTACCTCACATGAAAGAGTAGAAGTCAGCACTGGGGATTTTGGGTTGATACCACTCATGGTTATAACGCTGTACAAAATAAAAATTAATTAACACACCAAATAAATATCAGAACGCTACTAAAGAATGACACCAAATTATCAACTTACCTATGAAACTCGAACAAAAAATATCAATAAATATTCGTACTGTAAAAACTATAAGCCGAAAAAATGCTGAACAACAACTTAAGTGCACAAAGGAATGATTTCAACCGAGGTACACGATCCAGACGATGTCTTCACTCTACGCTTTCCTTTTTCTCTCGGGAGGAAAGCGGGCAACGACATTCGAAAGGGGGGATTGAGTTGTGGACTTGAAGGGATCATATAGTTCGATTCCGAAAAACTATAATGAGATAATTCTAATTTTCAGATTATTTATTGTAAACTCAAACGATACCTGCTAGTGCTGCCGCATAAACAAAGTATTAATGTATAATAAAGACGAACCTACATATCAATTTTAAAGTTTGATTAAAATTTTATTCAACTACAAAAAAACCCTTAGTACCCCTCGGTAATTTTCCACCGGTATATCGAAACGGCTGAATATTGGAAGTTTCTTATGACTATCTTTTTTATATAAACGTCTTCATAATTGCGGAAAATATCCCATACGCCGTTTTTCAAATCAGAAAAAAACGACTGCCACTTTTATTCAATCTATATTGATCAGAATATCATTCGTCGATAAATTACTCGATTTATGTTTCATAGTAATGATTTTTTGACAAGTTCAAATTATGCCGATTTATCGTAAAGTTATATTTTATTTTAGGTCTGTGATTTGCATCTAGAAAATAAAAGACAAACATACATTATTTGCATATGGATACCTATTTAAGGATCGATTTATTACGACATTGTCAATGATGAGACATGAATCACTTCACCAATGTTAGTCTGAATGAAAAGGCATCTCCGAAAATCTTAATTGAAATAAACTCGGTACAAGACTTCAAATTGAAGAAAGTATTCTCTTATTTCATCTTGGTTTTTGTTCATTTTTACGTAAATAATGGTTACAAATGTTGCAATTGTGTTATAATTTTGTTTGTACATACGTAAGGATTTATACATAGCTATATTTAAATTTGCATATCAGATGGAAATCTCAATATTTGTATGACTCGTTGAATAAATGAAATTACAAATCTAAAATATTTATTTTCTTTTAAGTATTCTTCTTTGATCAGCTGCATTAGCCAAAATATTTTAAATGAAAATATCAGGTATGACGGCTAATGCCTGTCGAATTTTTATTTACTCTGTCTTTGTGCAATAAAAATCATCCTTCGTGTAACATAACGCGCCGTTTAAGTAAGATTTCTTAATTGTAAAAGTAGATTTTAAGAAAACGATAATTTTGTTCGTTTTTACAAACACCCCCTAAAATTATGAAATGATTTAAAAACCAAACAATAAGCTACTTAATATTCGCTCACGATTCGTGCTGGAGACAAACTATCGGGGAAAACGGCTAATCAGAAGTTTGTGGTCTCTTTTTATCAATTTGTAATCAAGTCGATTACTCTCCCTTTGCTTCTGCCACCTAAATAATAAAAATCATCTAGAAAACCTTGAAGTTAATAATATGGAAGTAATTAAATTACAAAAATTTTAAAGCTAAAAAATCCTTGCCGTTCCACTACGATAAAATAAATATGCTGTTTTTATATATTTGCTATTGCTGTAAAAGCAAACTTTTTATGGCTGCTTCAGAAACAAGTTTGTATAGTGAAAAGTTTCTAAATATAACAAGGTATGCCGCTTATTTTCTTCTATCTACTATGAAAAATCATAGCTTGCTTAACTTTATTTGAAACAATTTAAAAGCTTAAGATATTATCATAACACAACCACAGAAATTAAAATTTCTTAATACTTGTAATGGATAACGAACAAATGATTCTTTTCACAAGTTTCTCAGCTAAAAGACAAGAATTTTTTATAATAATATAATGCATTGGTAAACGCAGGCCATAATAATATAAATAGCCATCTGCACGGGTAAAATAAGTCACACTTTTCTAACTGGATCCAAGATTTTATTTAAAATATATTTCTTCGAGCTCCAATGATTGAGGAAAAGTATTTAGTAAAGCAAATAATAAGTAAAAATAAACTCCAGTAGTGACATGAACAATCTTTACATAACTTCCACTTAGAATACACAAAAACATATATTTGACCGTATATCAGACAAAATTAATTATATACTTATTTAGTCTCAAGAAAAAATTACTTTCAAAGTTATTGACCACAAGCCTTTAAAATTGGTAAAGATACATTTCATTGATAAATATGGCTACAATACAGCTTATGATTAAAGTTCAAAAATCAAAATTTGTACATTGTTTGATACAGTGACTTACTGCTTTCCTTGTAACCAATTGACATAATTTATCTCAAAATCTTTTCAAAAATTCCTCTGAGCAAATTCTTGCACGAGCGTTCACTGCAAGCTTCATTTCACTGATTTCCTTATCAATTTCCTCCATAAAATGAATAACAAAGTCTACCAACTTATGTTTATACATTTGTTCTATATGAAAATTAGTTATAAGGAAACTGATATCATATCCCTCCACAGGTTTCCGGCGAAGTATGATAAAGTTTTCTGCCCTCATCATCATAAATCTCATGAATTTATGACATAAAATTCGTTCAATTTCGTCAGCTTGTTTTACAGCAATACTTATTCTAACTGAGTTGATAGACGACTCAATCAGAACTTTTTCCTTTTCATTTCGACTAATTACAATAGGTGTCAACAGAAGCTCTTTACTGGTCCTTACTTCAACTTCGGGCTTATTGTGTCTTTCAACTACTTGAGACGAAAAATTATCTAAGCACATTGCAGCCGTCAAAGAATGTCTCACCGCAGTTAGATAAGGCCGTAATGTTGCAGCCATTTCTTTCACTCCAAAACAAGAACCACAAAATCACTGTTCTTACAAATCACATCGAAAATTTGCCGGATTTGTGGTAACTTGAATCGCTCGAATTCAGCCTCAATGTCCACCAAAAACTGTACCAAAAACGTTTTCCGCTAAAATAAGATAGACAATCAAAAGATCTCTCCCCAGACACTTTCTTGATCTACCAGCCTCAGCAAGAAATATACATGTAAGTTTAAGTGACAATATTTCACTTTACGATAGCTACAAGATAATAGCATGGAAGAATAATTATTCTTCCATGATTTTAACCTGATAATAACGCATTCAGAACCATAGAACAACTGAACATCGATAAGTTCTTTTGCCTGTATTGTGGTGACGGGCGTGGCGTTGGTGGCGATACTGGTAAGTTGGTATGGTTCGCTTTGTCATAATGTCATTATTATTTTTAGGTGTTGTTTAGATAAAACATTGATTCACTGATTTGAAATCATAAGCGGAGTAAGTATTTTTACGAAATGAGAATCTTAAAGAATTTAAAAATTCAATTTTCGTTATAAATTGGTGTCAACAAGAAAGAATAATCAGAGAAATTTACTTATATTTTCATAAATGTTTAATAAAATTTTTATGCAAACTAATTATGTATATAACATCCCGACAATTATCGGAGTCGGCGAAGCACTGAAGGGGGAACGGATGCGAATATCTACGGGGGGCCCACTATATTAATAATAACGAACGATTTTTCAATCCCCAGTTTAATATTATAACTTTTACGCAGTGTTTCTTTATTAGAAGCAGGTTTAAAAGTGATTTTTAGTAAACTTTTTTGCAAAATTTTCAGTCGATACTTGAATAATTGAGAACTTCTGGGGATCCCATTATTCGGGGGTCCCGGATGCTCTCATCCGCAGAATCCCCCTCTTTGGCCGGCCCTTACAGTTATAAATGGTAAGTACTTCTCAGAATTTTAGGGGGTCAAAAGATATGCCGTTACCCTGAATCTCCAACACACATGAAACTACATTAAACTGGATGGTTCTGGCCATGACTTGGTGTTCAAAATTAATACAAAGAAATAATTTGCTGAATCAAAGAAAAACTCGGGTCGTATTTATATATATTAAACTATGTTTACCAACAGTTTATATTTTAAGTTTATTAATGCAACAAATTGCATTTTTTTAAACCAATCATTGAGTGAAATATGTCCAGAAGTCGCGTTTTTATTGTTTTCACTTCGTCATAATCATATAAAATATAAATTCAATTAATATCAGCTATAGAAATTTTTTTTAAATAAAATAATTTTTCGTTGCATGGATCTAATTTCTTTCATTGCATTGGCCGCGTTTTTTCTTTAATTTTTCGCAGGTACTTATGGAAGTTTTCGTTAAAAAGTGTTTGTTAATGCCGTAAATCACTAAAAATTTAATTGTCACTCATCGTCATAAATTTTCAACAAAGCCATCGCTTAAATTCGCATTTCTGCAAACAATCTTGTGTTTATTGACTCTTGTATCAATGACATCTGAATACTTGCTCGACAAAATGATGTTTCCCTTCTGCTTGGATAGTTATTTTCATTAGAATATTGTTCATTATAGCAGTTAAAATAGACAATGAATTTAAAGATAGCTCCCTAATTTATATATATATATATATATATCGCTTTTCGAGAATTTAAAGTTAAATTAGCTATCTGGGCGAATGGTTTGGTGTTGTATTCTTCGAGTAGGAAGTGGTGCCAGTATGATAGTGAGGCTTCTTCCTGGAAAATGGAATGAACAAGTTCATCCTTTCTAAGTCTTAAACAACTGAAAAAATTATATTTGATTAATATTTAATAAATATCTTCACCAAATTTATTAATTTGAATTTCAACTTGATTGCAAAATCTATGAATTTTATGATTGTTAAATTGTCGATTGTGGATCCATAAATGCAGTGGTTTCCAAAGAGTGTGTGGTGCCTTCCTCTCGGGGAGGAGAGGGGAGATGTGTAGGTTGTGGCATGAAAAAAATTTGAAATATATTTATTGTCTGTTTTACCATCCTATATGTACCTACAATATGCAGTCGTCAAATTCGGTCCCTCAAGTGGCTACGACGTATATTTTGGGTCCATGTTTTTCTTAAGGTGATTATATTAATGGCAATCATAGGCCCAGTAGGTATTATTTATGAATTTTGATTGAACATGCTCAATGCTTGAAGCCTCAATATATCTTAATCTGCTATTTTATCGCAAGTGATATGTATTAATTGTTTAATTTTGTTTATAGCTTCCCTTAATTTCTTACTCATAGACAATGAAAGAGCTGTCATTATGAGTGGTATAAAATACGAGGCATAATCAAGGCTGTATTAAGGGACTGGGGCCCTGGCACACAATTTTTCGAAGACCACCGAACCCACCACCACACAATGTCTGGGACCTCTCTAATCCCAGGGCCCTGGCACAACTGCACCATTGTGCCTCAGTTAATCCGGCATTAGGCATAATAAAGCCAAGCTTAATTAAATTTTTCAGTGCCACTGTAGTGACTTCTCTATAGGAGAGATCTATGATCATAAAAGAGATCAATCTCAATGCATTAATATATAAGGACAAAGGATTTATCAGGAAATGAAGAATTTGTTTTTTGAATTCTGTATGTCTGTAGTCTATCACACATATAGCAGGAGCAATCAGTAAGTCTGAGAAGGAGCCAGAATTTATCAATATACGTTGCCCATGAGCAAGGGGGTCCACTAGAACTTTTCCAATGGGGCACAAGGGGATAGGCAAGCTCCTATAGTTGCTTTTGGCAGGATTAATATTTTAGGGGTTTGTTTCAAGCATATTGCAGGATTATTTATATATTGGATAATAAACTTGATACGTTGTTTATATTAATATATTTAGTTAGGGTTAATCCAAAACAGAAGTCATCTTGTCACGATGGTGTCTTGTACAAAACTGAAGTGACAGGCCTGATCCAGAGAGGGCAACTGCCCCCTCCCCCCTCCAACGGATCCCCATGCCTATAAGCCAATCTAATATTTGGTGAGTATCATAATTGGTAATCTGTCCGTAGACTTGTTATTGGTTAAACCAGGCTCTCCACATATTCTTGCTTTCTGCAAACTTCCTCATTTTTTGTTAGTTCTGTTTCCCTTTCAAGTCTAGTATTAGTTGAAATCTTTTTGCTTTATTTGACGAATAAAACTCTATACTATCTTATTCCTGCAAAGTTTATGTTACACGGTCGAAGTTTTCTGAAATACGCTATTTGTTTCGAAATTTCGTGGATTTTTTGTACTCTTTCTGGGCGTTGCCAAGGCGGCCGTTATTGTTACCTCTGATTCAATTAGCTTCAATGAAGCTTACAAATAGACGAAAGTTTACTGTTATACGCTTCGCACTTTTAAGCAACGAAATGATCAATGTTTATGGATACCAATGTAAATAGATGCTGATTATTATTCAGGAAGCGTTTATAACAATTGATAAAAGTAATTGAACCTTCTTTCGTCTATTGAATACTGGAATCTTACATAATTATATTCTACATTATAATGTTTATTAACGTAAATAAGCTCACGTATCTGGTGTACAGTTACCTGAGTCAGTGTTCTATCATGGACAACTGTACGTTGCTTTTTAACAGGTTTCTTGCTTGCAAGACATGAAAAAAATATTTCAGCGGGGCATAATTACACAAGAAATGAATTTGGCGACAGTAACATGATAGGAAATAAAATTATCGTTCGGAAACGGATTGTTACTAGCAAATATGATTAATTGTTAAGAAAAGCTAATTGTAATTTTAAAAGTATCTACTATATAGGTATTTAAATGAGTTTGTATGTTGTGCTGTACTAGCTTCACTAAATCTGTTGAAATTCAACGGGAAATTCTGCTAGTACTCTATACCTCAGCCATTTTTAATCTCTGGCAATTTCGGCCCTCTTAAGTTTATTTTTTATAAAGTGATTCAACTAATTTTATTAATTTGTTATTAAAAACCAAATATACACCCCTTATAAAATATATTCATTAAACTCATATTTGAAACATATTCCCGTTAAACTAATCTAAATCCAACAGGTACATGGTACATGCTTTTAAAACAAGTTTCCAAAAATTTGAATAGTTGCATCTTGCTTTGAACTCTGCATCACTTTGCAACATAATTATTTTGTTTTCCAGATCTGTTGCATCCATGTTGAACATATCTCCTATTTTTCTGGAAATTTCTTCAATATCAATTTTGGCAAAAGGAAATGAATGAATGAATAACAATGGGATCAAGTACTTTAAAATTCAGAAAAGTCTTCGAATTCAGTTTTTAATTTTTATAGCACCTCGCTCTATGGGCAATTCCATTCTTCCTAAAGGTTGACTTAATGGTCATCCCTGGCATAGAGCATAACATTTCCCAGTATAAAAATTCTTAGGTATAGAACGGGTGGCCAAACCTGTTGAACCTGCGAGCCGCACATGACAATCGTCAAAGGCTCAGGAGCCGCAATCAGGCTCGGACTAGTTAACGCTAAGTGATTAGGGATTGAAAATGCTAAGTAAGGACCATTGAGAAAAGTGAAGAGCAAAAAATGATTTTCTTTTAATTATATTCACATAAAAAATGTTCTCTTTATAATACAAAATAATGAAACTGACACGAATAATATAATAATTTTAGTTATATTTTATTTAATTGTCTCCAGATTTGTAGGCCTTTGTAGGAGAATTATTTTTTTCTGAAAGCTGAATATCATTTGAGTAAGGTCAGAAGTTATCTTTTCCTAGCAGTGCTAAGTTGAGAGTTTGTAGACATTGCATAATATCAGATAGAAACATCAGATCCTGTACCCATTCGTCATTTTTCAGTTGATAGAACTTTTCTTTTTCTTTAAGAAATGTGCTGATAGGCTCTAATAATTCAACAAATCTATTTAAGACTGTTTGATATCATTGGGTTTTTATTCAAGATCCAGATCTTAAAGAAAATTTTTAAATTGTTGGTGAGTTTTTGCACTTGAACAGATGAAATTGAGAATTTTTAGAACCGTTTTCATAACATTTTCGTACTTCAAATATTTGGCAGCAAGATGTTCCCAGTGAACGGGGAGAAAATCAGGATTTTAAAAATCAATTGGCTTGTGTCGACTAACTGGGACCACATTTAAAACTGACTGTGAAGCTGACCCCTCGACCATCATTAACTCTGGTTAGAGGACCATACCTCGAGGCCCATCAGCGCATTCACCCGAATGTGTTGCTTGAGTCACAATTGCACTAAGTTAACAACATAAAATAGTTTAAATTATATTGCAAAAGACGTGGTCGGCTAGTGCCCCCCTGGTGAGACGGTAAAGACACCTGAGCTCGGATTTGAGGATGGGCCTCTAACCAGAGTTAATGATGGTCGAGGGGTCAGCTTCGCGGTCAGTTTTAAATGTGGTCCCAGTTAGTCAACACAAACCAATCAATTTTCAAGAGTACGATAAGGCCGAAATTGTAACCTAACATCGCAGGTGCTCCATCTTGTTTCCACACAATATTATTTATTGGTACACTGGCATTTGCCAATGCTGTGTCAAGTACCTCCTTTGTATCAAAGCCACGAATGGTTTCTTTTAGAGCTACTCAGTCCAACATTTCTTCTTACACAGTTACTTCTGCGGAAAAACACCGCACAAATACAGCTAATAGTGTCTTATCTTGGCTATCTGTGGATTCACCTAGAGCTAAGTTGAATGCTAGACAGTTCTTCAAATAATTCTGCATCTTTTCCTTAGCATCATCGCTAATCTGAAAGATACGCCTCTCCGTATTGCGGCGTGAAATAGGAATTTGTGATATTAATCGCTGAAGTTTTGCATTATTTGGATCTAAAATAGAAACGACTTCAGCGCTATTCTTCTTAAAGAATACTCCATCCGAGTATGGACGTTTAGCAGGAGCAATATTCCAACAAATAACAGAATTAGCTTCGGTCGATGTATTAGCTTCCTTGCTGAATGCTGAAAGAACTGTCTGCTTACTTCTTATTGCAGATTTTAACGAAGTAAGCATGTTTTTTCATAAATCATATTTAAGAGGATATAGAGACGAAAAATGTTTTGGTGGTGACGTTTTCAGTTAGAGAGTGGGCGATTCATTGCAGATAAGGTGCAAAGGTTAGCCATCTTTATCAATGAATACCAGTTCTTCTTCCCATTCAGAATTTAAAAATTCGGTACGATATACATTGTAAAAGTAAAAACGATAACTCCCTTTCTCACTGACTTTGCTTTGTGAATCCAATGCAGATAGAAAAAAATGCTGTCCCTGCTACATAAGCAAGTAGTTGATCAACAACTGTGGTCGACCAAGATATATCCAACTACCAGGTGAAAGAAAACAAAAGAAGAGCATCGGTATATGATGAAGCAGACACGTAATTGAGAATCATTAAAAAGAAGCATTCTCGCAGATGAGGCTTATTCATATCTCTACGGTAATTCAATTCATTCATTGTTTACTCGTCATTGTGAAATGAGGTAAGTATTCTCAATCCCCGTGCACTACGTCATTCCTTTGATATAGGAAGAAACAATGGGACTCTGAATAAACATAAGCAGCCCCATATCCCATCGTACGCATCACAGAGAGCGCCTAAATTTCGTGTACATTTAAATTTATGAACGTAAGATAAAGATAAAATCGATTCAAATAATTATAGCTAATATTCATCCGCGAGCTGCACATTAGGCTCAAAAGAGCCACACCCAGCTCGCGAACTGCAGTTTGGCCACGTCTGGTATAGAATGTCCAAGATTTATAATCATGCAGATCCAGAAACTTCTCGAGGGGGGGGGGGGGGGGGGGGGCGCGATCGCCCCTCCACCTATTGAATCCGCCCCTGCCAACTGCCCTATATTTTTAAAATCCTTACCCCTATCAGAATCCTTCTTTTCCTTGCTATAGAGACCTAATCTGCGGTGTATAATTGAGGATTTTTGCACGGAATGAATTTAAGAAAGCGCCCAGTGGAGTGCAATGGAGTTATCCAAGTAGGGGGCGATCACCCCCGTCACCCCCCCTCCCCCCCTTGGATCCGCCACTGGCCATGTGCTATAAAAAATTTGAAAATTTAACTCCTTCAAAAATGCATTATGTATATAATTATCTATTGAAAAAGAATTTGTGTTCAACTCAACAACATTTTGAATGTTGATTTGAGGATACATACTGTTGAGTTGAATACAAATTCTTTTTCAATAGATAATTATATACATAATGCATTTTTGAAGGAGTTAAATTTTCAATATTTCTTATAGCACATGGCAGATGATTATAAATCTTGGGCATTCTATACCTAAGAATTTTTATACTGGGAAATGTTATGCTATATGCCAGGGATGACCATTAAGTCAACCTTTAGGAAGAATGGAATTGCCCATAGAGCGAGGTGCTATAAAAATTAAAAACTGAATTCGAAGACTTTTCTGAATTTTAAAGTACTTGATCCCATTGTTATTCATTCATTCATTCATTTCCTTTTGGCAAAATTGACCTTGAATAAATTTCTAGAAAAATAGGAGATATGTTCAACATGGATGCAACAGATCTGGAAAACAAAATAATTATGTTGCAAAGTGATGCAGAGTTCAAAGCAAGATGCAACTATTCAAATTTTTGGAAACTTGTTTCATCTGATAAATTTTCAAATACCTACATTAAAAGTTGCACTTCTTAAAAGCATATTTTCCTTCCACTAATTAATGTGTTAAAAAAATTTAGTACCCCACAAGATAATTAAAAATTTGGGCACCTCTGCTCCACGCAATGAACATTGGCTTTTGTTCTTGTATTGACTATGAAGATGTGTTTTTCACAAATATTTTTTACAAAAATCGCGCACTCCAGAATATAATTTGAAGGTAGTGTTAAGAGACAAAGATTGGGAAAGTGATTTTTGCAGCTGTTCCTGCTTCTTAGCTTTAACATGGTACATAAAGCACATTTCTGTACAATAAAGACGGGTTGCTTGAGAGGAATTACCCCATAACATGATAAGTATTATTCATGAGAATGGGACATGAACGAAGTCTACTATTCTTAACATGTTTACACTATTCCTAAGGCAACACAAAAGATATATGGCTCTTTAATTTTTACTTTCTCCATATCTATATTATATAGACGTTTCTTACACATGATATATATAGGAGGATACAAAATTATGAGGCACTTCCAGATGTGCTAGAAACTTGACATTTGGTAGGATTATAAGTTTTTGGTCACAACCGAAGGAAAAAATCCAAAACTTTCGAAATTCCAATTTTAATGGGCTATTTTGGCCCCTTTTTGCCCCATTTTCGGCCAATAAGAAAACGTAAATTGGTGTAGAGGTGTTTATATTTGCATTTTAAAATTACTTCCTGTCAAGATATGAACCCGAGACAAACTATCGGATAGGATATAAATTGTAGTTTCTTATTTTTGAAGACAGAATTTAAATCCGAGTAGAATTAGTGTAAATTTATAGTTTTTATCGGAAAAAAGTGGTAATTTTTCTGGGTCTAACAATAGGCTTCCTAGGCAACAGGTTTAATGCTTTCATATGGGTAAGCTTTTAATGGGAATCAGAAGCATATATTTAATGCCGTTAATGTTAAACTATGCCTAATGAAGGAAATCCGGTATTGTAATAATCCCCATTTTTGCCCCAGTATTGCTCCATACAAGTACAAAAAAGGTGAGGCAGTTCCATATGACCTAGAGACTTGAAATTTGGCACGATTATAGAAATTTTGTTGCAACCGAAGATAAATTTTAAAAATTGCAAAAATTCAAACTTTTTGGGGACTGTTTTGCCCCATTTCTGCCCAATACGAGTGTGAAAATTATAAGGCACTTCTAAATGAGATGCAAACTTGAAATTTGGCAGAATTATGTGTTTTTTGTTACAACAGAAGGAAAAATATCCGACATAGTAAAAATTCAAAATCTTAGGGGCTGTTTTGCCCCATACGAGAATTAAAATTATAAGGCACTTCTAAATGAGCTGTAGAGTTGAAATTTGGCGCAGTTACTTGATTTTGTACATATTTGATTGGGAAATATTCGAAATTGGAAAAATGCTGTAATTTAAAAATGCTTGCAGAATGCAAGCACCGTCTACTAGTATATATATACACAGTGTCAGACCCAGTATCCGGAAAGTTCCGAAAACCGGAAACCGACAAAGTGTAATATTTAAAATGCGTGCCAAGTAATTTGTGTTTGTTGGTGGCGCCACTGATGTGTTTTTTAACCAGTCGATGGTGAAGGCTTGTATTCTCGTAATTTTGGCTCACATTTTTACTGCAGAGCAGGTATATAATGCGGACGAGACTTCTTTATATTGGAGGTATATTCCTAGAAAAACTGTTGTTGCACCAGAAGAATCAGCACCCAGTGGGTTTAAAGACAAAAGAAAGGATAAAAATGCTACGTTGTGTATTTGTGCATTCGTTTGTACATTTTAGGCCTGGCTAGCCGAATTCTGGAAAAACCCCCTATCTGGCAACCCTCAGGTCCCAAGCATGCCAGATACAGGGCCCCACCCTGTATATACCTACATATATCTATGATTTAATTTAGTTTAACGGTATTCCTGTTACACCCATATTTGCTAGTTTCTTAAGTAGTGTAGAGTGATCCAATCAATCAAAAGCTTTTGAAATATTACAAAAATTGCCTATAGTTGTCTTGGATTTGTTTAGTGAGCCATAAACAAGGTCAAGAAATTGTAAATGGCTAATTCTACTGATTTTCTTTTAAGGCAAGCCAATTCATATTAACACTAAAGATTATGCCTGGTTAAGAAATTAACTAGCCTACTTACAAAGATCTTTTGTATAAATTTTGAAAATGTATGTAGCACTGTAATAGGTAATTAATTTATACTTTCTCCACATAGAAGAAAGTATTGCATTCCTGAAAAACATTGAATTTGTAATTACAACAGAAATACGTTTTGAGGTCCCCTGAGTATGTTTTCACTATTTTCTTGATGATGTCTGTGTGTGTGTGTGATAGAATTTTGTGGGTGGTTCCAACTCAAAAACTAATAATCAGACCAGAGCAATACTTAAGATTTCTATCAATTAAGATTTTCGTCTGAAAAGGTTTTGGTTGACACTGGTTAACAGGAAGTGAAAGTTTATTCTTGTCATTTTTTAAAAATATGTATCTCCTTTAGAAGTCAATTTATGTTACGTAAGGAATGAGTTTTGGCACCCACTATGTAACCCGAAATTTGTGTAAGTCGAAAATTACTGTGGATACTCTTATCTGTTTAAAGTATAATTTACTTCATCAGTAATTAGTTAAAATAGAGGCATGTAAACTAGCACTTTTACTCTGACTGCAATGCTTATCAGCCATTATTGCGAGAGCAAAACAAGTTAATTTGCTCAAAAGCAAAACACACATTAAGAGATCAAGCAAATTTGCATGAGCAGTAGAATACACTGAGAACACCACATTACAACCCATGACTTGCGTTCTTCCTCTGCACACGTATGTAGTTCCCACTCGCATAAGCAAACCGCTAATTACTTTCTGCATAACGAAAATTATTTTAGTGAAATATGGGGCTGCTTACTTGTGGGTTTATAGAAGTCAAGGTTACAGAACCTGAGGAGTGCCTGTATTTGATATTATAAAATTTGTAGAATATTGCAGTTTTGTTTTGTTTGAAACATTTCCTCATAAAATGGATTGTTTAAGAGATTGCTGGTGAGGCCAACGTAAAAGGCGGCGCATTGAGTGCAGGTGAGAAGGTAGATGACATTGTGGGTGGTGCAGTTGGTAGGGGAAGTTATGGGGCATGTGATTGTAGTGTCTGAGCTGACGAGGTTGGTAGCTCTGAATATGAATACTCATTTGTCTTGTTGGCCAAGTTGTCTATTCTGTAAGACAGTGGAGTGGTGAATAAAGATGGCGTATAATTTGAAAGACGTATTTTAATTGTGGATCAATATTGTCATGAATCCTGGCCATCGAGGCTGTAGCAAGGCTTAGAACGTACATTGGCGACAAGGATATTTTTGGTCAGTGTGGTGAAATTATCCGTGAGCTGAGAATTGTGGGTGGTGCCATGCTACAAGTAGTTATATACGACGCACGTTGGCCTATCGTCACCATTGTGCAACATGGGAAGTCAAAACCCAGAATATGAAAGGTTTAATCCGTTTGTCGATGCCTCAGCTATTGTAATTCGTTGGAGGAAGTGGTTGTGGAGCTTCCATTTGATGGTCGAAGCGAAAGGTGTGACTGTGGCTGCCCGCAGGAAGGCCATGCTGCTGCATTATGCCGGTCCAGATGTGCAGGACATCTACGATGCCTTGCCGGAGAGGATACAGCCGCAGCTCAAGGGACATTGCCAGTGTTAGGATTGGGAGAAACAGGTGACGATGTATATGCGAGAGCCATCAGAGTCCTAACACGTCATTTTGCGGCTGAGGTTAATACGCCATATGAGCAATACAAGTTTACCAAATTGTATCAAAAAGAGACAGAATTGATCGGCAAATTTGTGATTAAGCTGCGTCAACAAATTGTCAACACAGGCTGGCACGGGCAACAAGCTGAGGAAGCCATTCGGGACCAGATCGTGGCAAAATGCTTCTCCAGTGAGCTACGTTCTAAGCTCCTAGCAGAGGCTTTCAACCTATCCCTGGCGAAAGCAATGGAGATAGCATGGCGATGGGAGTTGACAACATACCAAGCCGAGGACATGGGGATGACACACCAGGTGAATGCGGTGAGCAGCTAGGGAGGAGGCAAGAAGTTCAACTCTGTTAAGAAAGGAGCATGCTACCGGTGTGGCAAAACAGGACATTATGCAAATGATAAGTGCCCGGCGAAAAATGCAAAGTGCAAGAAATGTGGCTTGGTAGGTCATTACGGAAATTGTTGCAAGACTAAGCGGGGTAGAGTCGAAAGGGAAAGGGAACAAAAGTCAGGAAAGAAAAACAAGAATAAAGTGCAAAGTGTTAACCAACAGCAGGATTCCTCTGACTCAGGAACAGAAAAAGACTCTAATGGTGCCAAAGGAGGTTACAGTTTTAATGTAAATGTCTGTAGTGTGGCAAGTGATGATTTGATGGATGTTGTCATAGGATCTGTGTCCACAAAAGTGCTTATTGATTCAGGAGCTACTGTAAATGTGGTGGATAAAGTTGAGTGGGAAAGACTAAAGAAAGCACAAGTGAAATGTGTGTCATACCAGATCTTGACAACCTATGGATCAAAAAGGTCGAGAACTGTGATTGGTGCTTTTAGGACTGATGTGAGCATAGGAGGGAAAACTGTTGGTAATGTAGAATTCTTGGTTATGAAAGAACAGGGGATTCTTATTCTAGGTAAGTGTGTAACAATAGTACTTGGGATGCTAAAAATGGGATTTGATGCTCAGGTAAGGGCAGTGTCAACTCATTGGGAACAGAAGTATAATGAGGTTTTTACTGGTGTGGGTAAATTGAAGGATTATCGGCTTAAAATTCTCATAAATACTGAAGTACCTCCTGTAGCCCAATCTGTAAGGCAAATGCCATATCATATGAGGGCCATTGAACAGAAATTGGTTCAAGACTTGTTAGACATAGATGTTATTGAAAAGGTAGATAGCCCCACTCCTTGGGTGTCCCCAATTCAAATTGTGCCCAAAAAGTCAAAGGACTGGCATTTAGTGGTGGACATGAGGCAAGCAAATACAGCCATTGTAAGGGAATGGCACCCAATGCCTACAATTGAAGGGCTGTTGAATGGGGAGAAAGTGTTTTCTAAATTAGACCTCCGCTGAGGGTAACACCAAGTTGAACTTGCCTAGAAGTCTCGGGGTATTACAACATTCTGTACTAGTACTGCTCTGTATAGATATAAGAGGTTAATGTTTAGTCTGAATTGTGTACCAGAAATGTATCATAAGATTTTATCTCAAGTGTTACATAATTGTAAAGGTGTATGTACCTTACTTGATGATATTGTTGTGTATGGTAGTACCCAGGCAGAACATGATGTTAGACTAGATAAGGTGTTGCAAATCCTGAAGAAAAGGGGGCTTACTCTAAATGGTAAGAAATGTGAGTTGAGTGTACAGAAAATAGAATTTCTGGGCCATGACATTTCAGGAAGTGGCATTAAGCCCTCAGAAAGAAATGTGCTAATCATTTGCGCTTCCAGCCGAAGTGGGCTTTTCATGTAAAGAGAATGAAAATAATTATCGCCCAAAGTTTGATATCAAAGCTTACGCCCATGTTTGCACGCTATGGTAATCCTTGTTCTATTTTGACAGATAATGGTCCTGCTTTCAAGGACCAAGGATTTGCTGAATTCTTGAAGCATCGTGATGTTCAGCATCATTTCTCGACTACTTATTGGCCTCAGGCAAATGGGGCAGTGGAGAGACAGAATAGGAATATCATGAAAAGATTGAAAATTGCAAGTGCTGTAGGGAAAAATTGGAGAGAGGAGCTTTTGGTGTATTTGGCAGTTCATAGAGTAACTCCGCATACTGTAACAGGGGTAGCTCCCACAGAATTGTTTTTCAGGCGCAAAATACGGTCTAAGGTGCCAGATCTAAAATTGTGTATGCCTGAGAATGATTGGAAAGGAAATGAGGAGGTAAGAGATAGAGATTTGCTGTTAAAAGATAGAGGTAAACCCTATGCAGATGTATCATGGCATGCAAAGCCCAGTTCTCTATAACCGGGGGATCTAGTACTGATGAGGCAGCTAAGGGAAAATAAAATGTCAACCCCTTTTCATAAGGAACCTTTGAAAGTGGTGGAGAAATGTGGGAATTCTATAGTCATTGCAGATCCGCATGGTCAGACTTTCAAAAGGAATTCTTCTCATCTTAGGCCTTACGTGCAAAGGGAAAAAGGTGAAGGAGTCTTGATTAGTCAGGGGCCCAAGCAGGACTTTTGTCTCGAGTCTTAACAGGGGGTTTTAGTGGAATCTCAGCAGGTTCTAGAAACGATTCCAAAGCTGCCGGAGGAAGCTAGACCTGAAAGGTTTCGGATGAAACCAAAGTACCTAGCAGAGTATTTTTGTAATTAAAGGTACAGAAAGTATTTGTTCACTATTGAAATTTTTGATGATTGTGTATTTGAAGTTGATTATAGCTTGTAAAATTTTTATGATTGGGTTATTTTGAAATGTTAATTGTTTGTGAATTTTCTATGAGTGAGTCATGTGAATTTGATTATATATTAGTAAAATTTTATTGTGTTATTTTAAGAAATGTTACAGAGTATGTCCATGTGTTGTTTAATTCTCCTGGAAAAGGGGAGGGATTGTAGTGTCCGAGCTGATGAGGTTGGCAGCTCTGAATATGAATACTCGTTTGTCTTGTTGGCTATTTTGTAAGACTGGAGTGGCGAATAAAGATGGCGTATAATTTGGAAGACGTTTTTTAATTGTGGACCAATATCGTCATGAATCCTGACCATTGAGGCCATAGCAAGGCTTAAAACATAGTGATGTTAGTGGTGGGACTTGAGAAGGAATTGAATGGCGGGTTTATAGGGCATGTTAGGCAATGGGGTCTGCGGCAGGGGTGGGATAGTGCAGAGGAGTGGGTGATGGGGGTTCCTTTTGCCACATTGGCTACGTTGAGAGGTTGACAGGAGAGAATCGGGACTGTGGGGAAGGAGACCTGGTGGGAGATGGAGGTGAGGATTGGGTGGGCTGCTTTAAGATATTTTTTAGGGTATTGTGGATGCCGGGATAAAAGGTCGTGATTAGGGTGTTGGGGTAAGGTCAGGGGATGTGGGGATTGAGGTTTTAGTATAGGGAGGGTGGCAGTTTACTTCAACACCTATAAATTAGTCGGTGTCACTGAAAACAGCATCACCAGGTGACAAATGTAAAACGTTGTTTAACACCTTTAATCATCGATTTCTAAGTCAATATCTTATTCAATTTGCTATTATTTTACTATTATATAAGCTTTAAGTGCCTATGATACAAAAGAATTCTTTGTAGTTGCTTTATCAAAGTTTTAGAAATTTCTTTCTACTATATTATAAACTTAGATATTATAAAGCTTAACTCCTAGGAATATAACCACATTCCAAATGTTATACGAGATCCAAGTTGAGAAGTGACATGCAAAAACTGTTGAGAAGAGCAAGCTGCGTATTCATCAAGGGAAGCACTTGTCCTACTCTCGGAACTGATATATATATCAGTAGGCTTGCCATACGTCCGGGATTGGTCCGTATTGTCCAGGATTTCAATAGCTGTCCGGGATTTTGCCCGGGCCTTTAAAATGTCCGGGAATCCAAATTTTATTCACTGAAGTTTTGTTGTATAGTACGGCCAAGCGCAGCTAGTTGTGACATCAGTTCCCGCGCAACTCATGCGCAAATATAGCTTAGTTTTCTCTCGGGCTATGAGATTTATTTATACCTTTATGTGCATAACATTTTGCTGTTCACATTATTTGGCATTAATAAAATCTTGGCACCCCCCCCCCCTTCCCCCCTGATGGACAAACGTCCGGGATTAGCTCATGAAAATTATGGCAACCCTAATTTATAAGCAAGTTACTATTAGAGTGAATCCTCCTAAAGCAGCTTTCATTCAACATGTTTTGCTCTTCAATCATTATTAATGTGACAGTATTAATAATATGTACATATGTAGATTCTTTATATTATTCTACCTTGTTACGTTAGGAACACAGTGTCGGTTTCGCAAACTAAATACGATATAGTTGACAAAAACCAAATAACGGAATATAGAGCCATATATTATATATAAACATGGATACAAACGCCACTATTAAAAAGCTTTTATCAAAATAAATACTTCCATATTATATGCACGTTTTACGCCCTCTGCGTAATTCCCTTCACTTTGGTTTCACTTTAATAGCTGAAAAGCGGGTAGCGGATCTTGGATGTAGCTTGCAATAAATTGATGCCAAGCTTCGGAAATTCTCAGGTATGCCTATATAGCATTATTTATTGAAGTTTTTTGTGCAATTTGTCCAATGAAATGCGTAACAAATACTGATATAAAAACCGCAATGCTTATATTTGGGATTGTAGTTCATCATGGGACAGCTTACTAGGTTATTAATGTAAACAATTAACGAGTACAAGTTTTTCCTGGAATATGTACGTAATTAAGTAGAACAAGAACGTTTATTTCGCATGCATAATATGGATAACTCTTCACTATCAATTTTAAAACGTAGCGAGAAACCTATGAAAAAGTCAACGGTGCGTTATTTTGGAATGTCAAAGCATTAAATCAATTCATAAGATCGTCCCACAATGTAACAAAATAAATGTTGAAAACTGTTGACTAGTTATAAACGTGAAGTAGCATGACTATGGAATGTCGTAATAACTTAAGTAAAGCAATAATAATTAAAATACACGATCCATTCCGTTTGTTTACAATGTAAACATGGAGTAAGTCAAATGTATATGATATACAAATTAAAGATAGAAATGAATATATAATAGAAGTAAATATACATTAATACAGAGCATAGAGCCATACGCGAGATATTTATGTTGATGAATCCATCAACATAGTATTTTACATGTTTAAAAAAAATTCTATTTTTCAATATTCTTTATGTCATTAGTAAGGACATTGTATAGTTTGCTACAGGAAAGGTAAGCATTCCTTTTAGAGAGGGTTAGTCGATGGGTTTTTTTTTGTGTTATCTTAACCTCAAGTTGAGTGATGTGAATTGATGAGTTTTGCGTAAAAAGGTGGAAATTTTCTTTGGTAAATATTACTGATTCATGTAAAGATACTAGTCAGTGTTTTGTTTCCAGCAAAAGTTGTACTACAAGATGTTCGCCTATTTATTTTGAAAATTGTTCTTGTGGCTCTTTACTGGGAAATGAACAACCTGGAGGTTTGCAGCGAGGATACCCAGAAAATTATACCATATGTTAGTATAGGATTAAGGTATCCGTAGTATGTCATTAACAGGGTAGTGGTTGAAACCTTTCCTTGTAGTGCTCGAATGATGAATATTAATGAGCTAATTTTTCTGGTAATTATGTTGATTGAACATTTTTCATATAATGATTCACATATGTGTGGATTGCTCCATAAATAATTGTACTATCTTCGAGAATGTGATTCATTTTAGACCATTTAAGTTTGTCAACATTTTATTTTAAAGGCAACTAAAGTTTTAAATAACGCCGATCGGCAAGTCTTAAAGTCCCTCAAAATCTCTTTGTGGACGATAACAAAACTATTGACTGAATCTGATTTTTGGATCCGACCGATTAATATCGAAATTAAATCTTAAGCGCAATTTTTAAGTATGATTTTCATCCTCTATTTTATTATTTGTCATCGGTTTTCTTTTATAAAAAAACCGAAAAAATAATTTATATAAACAAATATCAGAAAAGATTATAATAATGAATGATTCTCTGAAAAGGAGATAATTTTTGTGTGCAGTTTATCTTCCAAAATTTAACATTTATCGAGTGTTTTCCTTCGAAACAACTTTCACTGTAAATTCTTTTATTTATACTTTAGGTCCTTTGCGAGTGAACTCAGTATATTGAAAAACTTTGATATGGCTGCTCAATCTGGATCTGGTTTTCTGGATTCCTTCCTGAAGTTCCTCAGAGGTGAAGAGACTGAGACATTTAAGAGAGGACGTGCAACAGTGTATCGGCCACCAAAGCTAAAAACTAATGAATCTCGCTGTGAATATAAGAAAGTCAATTCAGGTAGGCGTGGAAAAACTCGTAAAGTGAGGGACAAAATAGAGAAGGAAAAGCATGATACCAGTGAGTCAGAAGATCTTAGTAGTTCAGCAGAAACCACAGAGGTGGTTGTACCAAACAACAAGGACATTAATTGCCATAACAGGTGTCATGATACAGACATAAAGGAAAAAAATATTGTGGAAGAAGACTCAAATCGTGTGAATGATAAAGTGGAAGTAAGGGAAACAAACTCTTGTTCAGTAGATTTAGATGAAAAACTTAGTATTAACAAAGTTGAAAATGAAAAACAGGAACAGGGTATTAAAGATTGTTGCAGGGACCAAAAGGTAGAAAAAGAACAAGATGACCAAATGATTACATCAGACCAAAGCAAGAATAACTTGGATGAAGCAAGTGAGAAAATGAAACAAGGAACAGTGATGCTGAACATATCTGCATCAAATCGAACAGAAGAAGGTGACAGTGTTTCTAATGATTCTGCAACAACTGAAACAAACGAAGATATGGAGAGAATAGGGAGAAAAAGAAAGGTTGGATTGGAAGGTTAGTAGTTGAATTATTTTTTATATTGTTATTCAAAGTTTTTGTGTATTATTATATTTCAATTGTAGGGTGAGCAATAATTTGTTTAGCTAAGCAATGAGTAGCTTCTTTGCTGATCCAAAACTTTACATACTTACCAGCTACTTAAAAAATAAACCAGCATTAAAATTATCATTATGATAGTAAAATTTTATTATAGTAACTAACCACCTTCAAAATCTTCCAAAACTGAACCCACGTTTTAGCTGGAATGTAATTAATTTCCAAGACAACTTTACTAGCCACAACAAATTTCAGATATATAATTTTGAAACAACCTTTTGTCTATGATATAAGATAAATACAGAATTCAACGTTTAGTAACATATTTTACATTTCCCTCTGATATTTTAACTGTAAACCATGGAGAGATTAATTTTCTGAGTATTTTTTCAAGTGTGTTGTAATGCTGGTGTCAGTGCTAAGACTAGTATAGAATCAAGGAGAAAATATCGATTTTATCATTCTACACGGTGGTATAGCTATTTCTTTTCCATCTGAACAGCGATATGTGTACATTTTTTCAAAATTAAGATGGAGACAAAATTATTTCCTTCTCATTGTTGAAAGTGGAACATTTGCAATTGTATGAGCAAATATGGTAATGTTCCCATACTTTTTGCTATCCACCCTGGCTCCTGAACTCTTGAGGTTGGCTCTGAGATCTGAAGATTTTTTTTCAAGACTTGCCATTAGCCACAAACAACTTTGAAAACCATATGTGCATTTCATCTTCAAATCAGCCATTCTCACTATTTTCTCACAGGTTCTCCATTCTAAGAAATTATCATTTAGAATCAATGATCGGTGAATATCCACATAGGATGACTGCTTTTTATCTGAAATACTTATCTGGTGTTCCAGACGAATTTATGTCTATGGGATTTACATTCATTATTAACCCTTAACTGTGCTGGTTGTCTCAACTTACACTTACATGCCGGTGGGGTCTTTTGGACCCCAGGATGAAATAAACGACTTTACATACATTAAAATTTTTTATTTACATTCAAAATTCTTGTTATAGTTTAAACAACATGTTAATGATCATTTTATCATGAAATAACACCAAAGCAAACATTTAAACAAGAACAAAACTTCTTTACATAAGTTATTGTACATAAAATAAAATAGCTTCTTTCAAAAATAAGTAATAAGACATTTTTCAAAATATTAAGATATAAATGGTGAAAAACAGTAGTAATTAAATCAAATTAACTGAAAATAATAATATAAGACACTGTATGTGTTGTAGAATTACGAATTTTTAAGGGAATATATATGTATAAAAAATTGTTTTTTCCGAGATAGAATATTTCAAAAGTCACATTTTACATGTTTCATTCTACATGTTTACAAACAATTACTGCAAACAACATCTCCATGTTCTTGGCACAAAAATTTCTGACATTTGTAACATGAAGTCTTCGTTTTTTGGTCCTGTTTCCATGAACACGTTTTCATCACACTCACTTTCACCTTCCGAAGAAATGTCTCTTTCACATTCTGGAACTCTGTCTGATGAAGGTTCTTCTAACAAATTCAAGATTTCATCATCACGAACTCCTTTGTAACTTGCCATGTTGTTTATTCACTAATAAAAATCAAAACAGAAAAAGTATAACAAAAATTTTAACAAATTATTGAAACAGTACATTAAAAAAATACATTAACATGCTGGTGAGGTCTAAAGGACCCCAACCACGTTTTTTTGAACAGCACATAAACACAACCGATTCACTCTGTCGACTAACAGGTACTGCCCCTTTGTGTGGAGGAATACCCTAAAGGTCAACACAATCTAGTGGCAAACGGAACTACAAACAAAAGCAAATGGCGTGGGGTCTTTTGGACCCCACCAGCACAGTTAAGGGTTAATGGCAAGAAAATAATATCTCGATAAAACCTTAAGTATTAATTATTTTTTTGTCCTTGAAAACACAAACTTGTTTAGTGGCTGTCACCAACGTTAGTTGAAAAAAGAAGAGCAACTCTGTATTGTTTCATATAGTTCCAATAACTATAGTTAGTTATCTGAGAAACTTTGTCATTCTAATTCATATTTTATATTGAGGAATTCTTTGCATGATTTTCAATTTTTACTTTTGATTAATAATAACTGAATTTTTTGTGTTTAAGGCACATTTTAATTTTGGAGAACTTACAAACCCATATAATAATTTTGCTATTGAATTTATTTTCTATAAAAATTCTCATGAGCAATAAACTCATTGTTATCAGGGAACATATTCATCTACTTTGTGAAGGGCACTGGTCTCCGTGTGTCGAATTAGAGTTGCAGCCAACTGATGCAGTTTGCTACTCTAGTCAATCTGTTAACTTTAGGTTATGCATTACGTACAGCAAATCTTTGTAAATATTTTAGATTTAAAGCTAAATACAGGGTACATGTAAAAAGACCAAGTATGTACCTTCTCAAGAAATCTGCTTTTGTTTTGATTTTAATAATTATTTCCACATTTCTACATTGCTCTAATTCTGAATGCCTAATCTGAGAATTTTTGTTAGTACAGTAGAACCTCCAAATTCGCGGCTTCCAAATTCGTGTGATTTGCAGTTTCGCTGTTTTTTTCGATTACTGTTTCCATCTTTGAAGTGATGAGAAAAAACACTAAACAAATGAATTTCCCCATCTGCGTGGGTTTTTTTATCATGCTGTGGATGTGTACGCTCGGCGTGGGGTTTGTTTTCTAGCTCTCACCAAATTTAATGCATTTTTTTGCCGTTTACGTGATTCAATAAATATTCGTTCAATCATGGTTTAGGCAAACTTATCTCTTTAAACCTACTGTACAGCTACGGCAGATTTAAATGCCACAATAGCAGCCCGCTGCAGCTACGCTTGCAAATAATCTAAATAATTCGGCCCTACGTTAGATCATATCGCGGTATATTCACAGGGAAAAATTTTTAATTCTACTTTACCTTAGTTCCATTGATTATCATTGCACCCTTATAGACGAACTCATAAACAGTTAATTTCCTTCGTCTATCAACGACTGCTTTTAACTTCTTACAGGACCTACTATAAAGGCGACGTCAATGCGTTTATTTAGATTATCAATGAAGAGAAGATAATAATAACGCTTTTCTTTCGTCTATTTGAAGGTTTAATTGGCCTTAAATGAATCAGAGGCAACAATGAGAGTCTCCTTGGCAACGCCCGGAATGAGTACAAAAAAATCCGCAAAATTTCAAAAAGAATGCGTATTTCTGAAAAATTCGACCGTATAACGTGTACACATCGCAAGAATAAGATATTAAAGAGCTTTAGCCATCAAATAACGTAAAAAAAGAAGAAAATCGGTCCATATTTACGTATTTGAATGAATGAAGGAAAAAACCTTGCACTCTGAAAAATCAAAAATCCCGTGTCAACTTATGGGAAAATATAATTGTCTCCTGGATTCGAACCCGGGACACTTTAGCAAACGAAAATATTTTTCCAGGGACATCATAGCCAGTAGAAACAAAATGCCATTTACCGCATATCTTTATGACGAATGGTTCTCAATAAATATGCCGATATAATTACTCGAGGCTTCATACGCACGCAGCTTCACTTACGTGCGTAATATATAGGATTGTATTGGTTCAAAACCACTTTTAGCCTACCTTTTCAGCAGTTATTCTTGTCAAAATAATGGAGAGCTGCGAACCTAACCCCCATTTTCTCATAAGGCCTTTGCTTCTATTTTCGCGGATTCCAAATTCGCGATGTTGTCGGGAACGTAACCCCTGTGAATTTGGAGGTTCTACTGTATGTATGAGAGGCTAACATAATAGTCCATTAAGCAACCAAAATCTCCCATAATAAGCATGCCATAACCAGTATTTTATTGTTTAGTTCATACTTGTGTGTAACATGCAGATTTTTATACATAATAGAGGAAGTCCCTCAGCGGAGATTGTCATCGAGAAGAGCAAAGGAAAAGCTGTTGTTTTCATATGTTGATTCTGAGGCTGAAGATAATCCAGATTTTGACATAGAAAGTGATTCAGATAATGATCCAGTTTGGGTCCCTAATGATAAGGTATGGTAGTTATTATTATCATAATTTGTAAGCATGACTCGCAAAGTATGTACAATATTCAAGAAAAACTTAATTATTTGGTACTTTAAATATCCAGTAATATTAGAATTTTGAAGTCATTTGCTTCTGAAGTCTGTGGTTCAATTTAAATTATAACATTTTGATAAATATAATGAAAAAAATGCAAATAAATTGTAGATATTGTTTCATAACATGATAAATTCATGGAAAATTTTAACTGGAATAGTCCAGCAACACTCCATAAATGAAATACCGTATATTGTGGAGTATAAGTCGAGAAATTTCTTCCTTCTTTAGGCTGATCAAACCCTACTTTCAACTTATATTCGAGCCGCAAACTAGCTGGACATTTTTCTGGGTCAGTAATAAACATGACTGGCGAAAAACAGCATTTGACTGACTTGAAGAGCTTTAGTATGAAAAATTCATGCTAAATTGCGGAAAATGCGAAGGCTAATGATAAAATAATACAGCTTCGCCATACTTATGTAGTTTGAAAGGAAAACTTAAAATTTATATTTTATCTTTAAAAAAATTGCCCAAATGAGTGGATTGAAGAGAAGAATCAATTCAGTACTTTGTACGGTTAAGGAGTATTTATGTTTTAATTTAATTATGTGAAATTAATTTATTATTTTGTTAGATCAGGAAATTAATATTAAAACTTTAATTAATATTGAGAACATGTATCGTCTTCATTCATTTTTCATATCTAACAGCTATGATATCTATTTTTGTTTATCTTTTTTAGGTTAACTGTTTTACTTATTACAAAATTTTTATTTGTCATTTTGATAAGTATACAACATTTGAGTATTTTTTCATTAGATTACTAAATTACTTTAGGTACTTCCTATTCTCTTTGTGATAAAGTTACAGTAGTGAAAAATTCATAATAGAGAGGAATATACCTTATGAAATATAAGATAATATTACAATAAAAAATGCAAGCACTTCATTCCTTTTAGTATTTCTAATGGAAAGGTTTTATAAAAACACGTTATAAATTATAAATAATATGAAAAATCTATGGGACTAAACAAAATTTCATTATAGATAGAGATTCGACTGTATGTTTAGATTTGGCTTAATATACTAAATATAAATGAGCCGAATACAAAATTTGTTTATTATTATTGTTCTAGAAACCTAATATGCCTACAGAATGAGAAAGAGTTGAATCGGATAAGACAGTGTAAACATCGTGCAGCATTGTCTGTAGAAGAACAAAGAGATATCAGTAGGGTTAATAAAAAAGAATAAGTAAATTAAATATCATTGTCTAACATATTCAGTGTTTTATTTTAGATTTATGTTTTTTGCATCCGTTCGTAGAATTATTCTCTAATATTTTTAAATACACCAAGCTGTTTTTATAAAAATTCTGAACTTGACAAATAAACCAATTCCTATTTATATAACCATTTTCTTCTAAACTTGTCAGATCATGCCTACTTGTTGTTGGAATATATTCATTTTCCAACCTGTCACAAACTTTTGTTTTTAAGTCAGCAGTATGTTCTGCAGCATAAAATTGTTACTTGACTTCCTTCGATTTTCTTTGTTGTACATACGAGGTATGTTAAAAAAGTAATGAGACTGTTTTAATTAAAAAAATTGGTACTTGTCGGTTATCCCGGACCACTTTCAATTCGTCGTAATTTAATGTATTTTATATGTCAATATCGAGTTTCTGTAAACAGAGTAACAATTAACGGGGAGCCCAAATTAAAATCATTTAAACAATATTAAATTATTAAAGAAAGGTACTGTTGCTAACCCATGACTGATTGGCCAGTCTCTACATTTAGAAACCCAATCTCCGGACAACATGAGAGGGTTTCTTTGGTTCCGGGTGAGGCGAAGGGCATGGTAGCACCCGGAGACGACTACCCATTAAAACAAAGCGAGCCGAAGGCTCGTCAATATATCCTTTTAATGTTATATCCTCTTGACTGTTGCACCGCAAATTGAGAGGATATATCGACGAGCCTTTGGCTCGCTTTGTTGTAATGGGTAGTCGTCTCCGGGCGCTATTGCGCCCTTCGCCTCGCCCGGAACCGAAGAAACCCTCCACAGTGTCCGGAGATTGGATTTGTAAATGTAGAGACCAGCCAATCAGTCATGGGTTAGCAACAGAAATATGTATATAAATTATTTTCAAAAAGTGGTTTGGGATAACCGACAAAATAAAGTGGTCTGGGATAACCGACAAGTACCAAAACATTTATTCAAAAATTAAGGTACAGCAACTGTATCACCTTCAAAGTAGTTCCCCTCTGCAGCTACACACCGCTGCCAACGATCCTTCCATGCCTCAAAACACCCACGGAAGTCATCTTCTGTCAGTCATTTTATGACGTCGGTTTCAGCTTCCTGGATGTTCGGAATTGTCGCAAAATGATGTCCTTTCATTCGACTTTTCATTTTTGGGAAAAGGTAAAAGTTGCACGGGGCGAGGTCAGGCGAATAAGGCGGCTGGGGTAGCGTAGAAATGCCTTTTGAGGTCAAAAACTCGATAACTGGCAATGCAGAATGACTGGGAGCACTGTCGTGGTGCAGGATCTAATTGTCGGCAATTTCAGGAAAAACACGCTGAACCCTTTTCCTAAGGCGATCCAACACCTCTCGATAGTAATATTGATTCACAGTTTGCCCCTGAGGCAGAAACTCTTTGTGCACGATGCCACGATGTTCAAAAAAACAAATGATCATGCCTTTGATTTTTCATTTGCTCATGCGACATTCTTTCGGCCTTGGTGTGTGCCATTCCTTACTCTGGCGTTTTGTTTCTGGGTCGTATTCAAATATCGAACTCTCATCGCCCGCCACTACTCTCTGCATGAAGACGAGACGATCGAGCAGATCACGACAGACATTTTTGCGATTCAGTTTTTGTTCTTCCGTCAAATTCTTCGGTACCATTTTTGCACACACCTTTCTCATGTCCAGTCAGTCGGTTAAAATTTCGTGTACCGCTCGATCACTTAAATTGAGCTGTTCTGCAATCTTTCTGTCATTCGTCGATCAGACGAATCACAGCCTTGACGCGTTCAACATTTTCTTCCGTGTTAGCTGAAACTGGGCCACCAGATCGTGGCTCGTCTTCCACACTTGCCCGACCTTTAGAAAATGCTTTGTGCCACCTGAAAACTTGAGCACGTGACATTGCTTCTTTGCCATAAGCCGTTACTTTTATCGTACACACCAGTAGGAGATTCGTTCAATCTCACGCAAAATTGTATCGCGAAACGTTGTTCGAGACTTCGTTTTTCCATTTTGTTACACGCGCGACGAAAACACTGTAACTCTTATGTAATGTATGATAATGATTATAAACTGTTCTCTGCACAAAACCGGTTTCAATACCGGTATCAGCAAAAAACTGTCCCAATACCGGTATTAAAAATTGTCGGTATTATTTCATCCCTAATACCTCGTGTACATTTCTTTCTTTTCGGGGCATTTTCTATCGAAAAAGTTTTTTTTTAATGTGAAAGTTTTTAAAATGAGAAAAAATTAAAACGAGAAGGATTTTTAATTTTTAAAAAGTTTTAAAATGGGGATTGGCTGTTCACCACTGAAATAGGATAAATTCTTGTTATATAAACGTGCAACGTATGCGGGATTTCAAAAGCAAATGACTCAAGCTCGTAAACGATGCTTTGGTATTTAAATCAGGTAAGATTACCGGAATAGTTCGCCCAGGTCAGGAGATCGATCGAGTTTTGGACTCCGATAGACTGATCGCACCACTATACACCACATTTAGAGAAATAAACGGGAGATTACAATTCGCGAAGATCAAATCTTGCGCTTATCTCAGAGCAAAAACTGCGTGTGTGCAACCATAAACTCCGTTTGATTTATCTTTTCGCATGCTGGACATCAGTTAGACTTGTGGTTCGCATCCGTCTCGTAGGCAGACTGGTGAGTGAGAGAGCGTGTCCCTCATCACCTGCGACAATGTATTATTTCAAACGCGTGCATTGTAATTTGAACTGGCCAGGATAATCTCGAGCAACGGCGACAAACCTCGGAGTGCGTACGTCGTTTCGGCCCGGCTGGCCGGCCTAGCGTCGTAACTGTGGAGCGGCGCCGGTTCCTTAATTAGCGAATGTCGTAATTTCGGAGCGTCGTAAATCGAGGACTGCCTGTATTTATAGTTATTTGCCCCTGGATATGATACCGCCGGTTTACCACCTTTCCCCGCATACTTTTTTACTTTCTCATATACGAAGTATATGAGGAAGTACATATGTATTGTAATCGCGAATAAATTCGATCTCGAGATATTGATGGAAATACGATATATGTACGTTTTAGGTGATTTTCGTAATGCCGTCTGTCTGTCCGTCAGCGGTAGAGCGAAAATGAATGAAATCTCGTGCTTAGGCATTTTATCATGCAGAATAGAAGCTAAAAAGAAATGGTTGAAATTGCAGAATAATCAAGGCCGTTTATTCTAGGCAATTTTAACAACAATTTCATTTTCCCAAAAGCGGCTACAACGATTTTGATCAAATTTCGTACAGTTAATTGAGTTTATGTCTGCAATAATACTACATAGTTCATATTTCTCAAAAAATGAATATAAGGCTATTTATTCTTGGGCAACTTTAATAACAGTTGAATTTTCTAAAAAAAACTGCTCATACGATTTCCATCAAATTTCGTGTAGTTATTTAACCCTTAAACCGAAGTATGTGTCTGACAGACACGATTTTTCATTTTGTTAATGTGGCTGCACTGATTGATCTGGCAGCCCAAACCTCACAGTACCTTCCTCAAATTAGTTCTTGCTGAGGGTGATGCATTGTTTTTGCAGTTGCAATTTCTCAACCATTCATAAGAGATCGTTTTTCAAAAGTTACAGTGTCTCGTGGACACATACTTCTCATAACGTATATTTTTTGAGTGTCCGGTGGACACACTTCGAATTATGGAGAAATTTCCTTCGGTAAGATAGAAACAAGTTATTATTATTACAAATAAATATTATTTTTATTTCTTTTTTTACCAATTTTTAGATTTATGTAATTAAAATTTAGATTTATTACAGAAGTAAGGATGGATGCAGGCCCTAGCACCTCAGAAGGCATATCAAAGAATTGGTGCAAATATTACGAGAAAAAAGCTAGCGTACATAGGAACACTGAAGAAAAATAAACTAAAATCCCAAAAGAGTTTTTACCATCGGGGAAAAGAGAAGTTGGTTCGACATTGTATGGATTTAGTAATGATATCACGTTGCTCAGTTACGGCCCAAAAAAGAATAAAGCGGTGCTGATGGTAACAACACAAATAAACCAGAAATAGTGGGATTTTACAACCGAACAAAAGGAGGCGTCGATGTAATGGATCATAAATGTGCTAATTATTCTTCTAACAGAAGAAGTCGACATTGGCCATTAGCAGTATTTTATATGTTGGTAAACATATCTATGGTGAATAGTTACATTACTTATGTTTGAAAAATTCAAAAAAATATAGATTCAATTTTGTGAAAGAATTAGCTCTAGTACTTTTGAGGCCACACCCAGGAAACAGACTTGCTGTTACAAATCTATGTTCAGACTTGAAAATAACTCATTGAAAGCGTTTTACAAGAAGCAAAAAGGGTGGCACACCGAAACCAAAACATAAATCTGAGAGCGACAGACTTGAAAGAAAGAGGAAGTGTAGCTAATGTCTGTAAACACAAAATCGAAATACCAGGTATAAATTCATAAAATGTCAAAGGCCAATCTGCTTACAATGTTTCAAAAAGATTTGTGACATATGTTGTGGAGATTTGTAAGTGCAAAATATTTTTTACGTTACGTATACATTCAATGCAAAGATTTTTAAATATTAATATGTAGATATTACATTGGTATATGGCAAATATTAATTATATGTAATAAACGTATAAGCTTAATGTATCATTACACTTAATTTAATAATAAAACAATAAAAATCGAATATTTTTATATGCGTGTCTGACATACATATACTTCTAATAATAGACAAAAAGTAGATACTTCAGTTTAAGGGTTAAGTTGATGTTTATGATTCTACATAGTTTTTAAATAGAGAAGCTACAGAGAGGAGAAAAAGAAAACTGTTTTCCAAACCAAAAACAACACCATCGAAATGTCCTCCCCCATTATAATTACCTAACTGTAATGATGTTTTGACATCCAATGAACTATGACATCTTTCTCATTGATCCTCCATGATTCCCGTTGCATTTGCCTGGCAAAAACTAAAATGTTTATAACTCCATTATCAATAAAAATTATATTTCTTTCATATTTTTGTTTGTTGCAATCACTATGAAATGTTTTCACTTAGCAAATACTGCATATTGAACTATGAGAGCAATTTAGCAGTATCCTAAGGGAATTCAAAATTATCTCACATTTTATATTTCTAATTTTTTCATCATGTTTAAGCCGCATCTTCATTTTGTAAATGTAAAATTTGAGAAAAGGTGCTGCTTATATGAGAGTACATACAGTTTTTATCTTCTATTTTGTGGGTCTCTTGAGTTGTTTCCATTGAAAAGACTGCTTCTCTACCAAAGTTATTTATTTATTTCATTTTTCAATCTTCAGAAGGTACCTTCAGATGATGAAGGAAGTAACAGTTGGCCTGGAGATGTAACAGCAAATTGGAAAACAAAAAAGGCTCGTTGCATCTCTCCAGTTAAATTTTCTTCAAAGGAGAATGAGGACAAAAAAGGAAGCAGCTTAGAAAATATCAAGAATGTTGATAAGTTACCAAGTAAAACTAATGTTGATAGCCCTTCAGAAAAGAAAGCTAAAATTGAAAACCATATTACAGTAAAAAAGGATGTAAACACTACGAAAGGAGATGAAAAAGATATCTTTCAGCAGCATGCAACTCAGATGCCTTTCCCGGTATTTTTATTCTTTTGATTATCTAAAATGTCAGATGTGTAAACACATTTGTTTAACTAAGAGTGACTTTGGGAGGAGCACTATTTTAATAAAACTCATAATATTTGGATGTACAGCAAATGTCTCTTAATGTGATCACATTGTGTTATATTTAATTGATGATGTTAAGTGTCTAGTAACTATATATGGCAAACTTTTATTTTTATAATAACCTAGTAGTGCTTCATCCCCATTTATACTTCCACACTACAATCATTCATAATCTATTAATATTAAAAGATTAACTTTGGTATGCATTTGCCTACTGAAAGAAACATTCATGTTATATTTTTCATGTTTTTTGTGCAGTCTGGCTCCTTCATAGCTCTTAAAAGTGATTTGGAGGAGTTAGAAGAGCCTACAATCTGGAGGGTGGATGGTAAAGCACTTCTTCAAAAATATGAACCTTTTAGAGCAGAAAATGGCTCTCTCCAGTATCGCAATGTTAGCACGGTGAGTGATGAAGTAAAAAGTACCCTATAACATGATTATATTCCTTATGTGTGATTTTAAGTTGAAAAAATTATGTGGTGCAATTCTTCAACTATATTTTTTAACAGATATTATTTTAAAAAGTTTTCCAAAGAATTGTCATGGAATGAGAAGATTGTGAGTATAAAAATACTTGAAGTTGTTGTGAATTAATAATCCATTTGTCATTTTATAAAATGTCTAGTTTTAAAGCTAATGTAGACATACATAGAGATGATTTTAAAAACATGATATTACATTGATTAATTGCATAAGAAAGAATAGTCATCATCATCATAGGTAGTCTGTCTGTAGACAGGTCCGTGATTATTCATGGTTAAACTTTGTTCTCCATATACTCCTATTTTCCGCAGTCTTCTTCATAGCTCTCTTTTTCTTTCATGTCAACTATCAGCTGAAACCTATTCCTACCTCTCTCTTTTTCCATCCAGTTTTCCTTCTAGCACATCTTTAATCATGCTCTCTCTTCTCAGATAATGTCTGATCCAGTTCGCTTTCCTCTTTTTGATATTCTGTATAATCGTTCGCTTCTCTCCTATTCTTTGTAGTATTTCCTTGTTCTTCTCCCTATCTGTCCATTTTATCTTCATCATTCTTCTCCATGTCCACGTTTCGAAGCTTTCCAAGTATTTAATATTTTTCCTTAGCGTCCATGTTTCTGCCCCATACAAAACTATACAGTGGTTCCTCATTGTTTCATCCCTCGCTATTCTTCCTTTCGATCTTTCGTCTGTCACCAATTACTACTCATTCGTTCGCAATTTGTCCACTTTCCAAACAAAACTATACAGTGGTTCCTCATTGTTTCATCCCTCGCTATTCTTCCTTTCGATCTTTCGTCTGCCACCAATTACTACTCATTCGTTCGCAATTTGTCCACTTTCCATCTTTCGTCCATGCGCAACACATGTCGATCCTCCCTTTCTTTGATCGTCAGTTGGATTTAGAGCGTCATTTTCGTTGTTGAATCTGTGTTGTTTTCTGTACCTGTTTTAAAGACTGTTTTGCCCTTAATTATGTAAATATGACTTCGTCAAATATTGGGAGGCAATGAAATAAATTGTTGAAGAAAATGACCCCATAATGGAAATTATACGATAGATTTTGGCACCTGTTCGTTTTTAATTCGTCCTCTTTTTCGTCCATGTGTAACACATGTTGATCCTCATTTTCTGTCGTCATTTTCGTTTAGTGTTCTTTCGGTTACTGGATCTGAACTGGTTTCTATACATATTTTAAAATCTGTTTTACCCTTAATTATGGATTCCAAAGTGAATAAAAAACTTTTTTAGTCATAATACTGCTAAATTTCAACATGTTGTTACAACTTTGGACGTGAAATTAAAAATTATAGATCAATTTGAGAATGGAAAATCTGGCGCCAAAATTGCAAGAGATATGGGCATGGCTAAAACCACAGTAAGGACAATTTTTAGAGAAAAACAAAAATATAAAGACTTAGCAAAGAAATCTGTGCCTGGAACAATTAAATTTCAACAGAATCGGGAGGAAATTTTTATTAGAATGGAACATTTGCTCTGGATTCAGGGCCAGGAAGCTAAGCGTATGCCAATGTCCATTGCTATGATTCAAGCCAAGGCTAAGAGAATGTTCAAAGACTTAAGAAAGAAGTAGCCCAAAGAAAGTTTTGCAAAGGAGATAGAATTCAAAACTAGTGATAGTTGCTTTTCCAAATTCAAGTCTAGGACTGACTTGCATAATGTTAAAATTCAGGGTGAATCAGCGAGTACCGATGTTGAGGCTGCTAAAAATTTTCCTAGAGACATCATTGAGGAAGGGGACTATGATCCAAGTGTGGCATTTTTCCCTGCCCTCGGGACTTTGTCCCCAATCCCGAGGGACTTAGCCCACAATCCCGAGGAGTGTTGATCGATAAAGCCCGGCGAGAGAGACCAAGCCCGAACTAATCTCCCCTCCGCTGGACGCCGCTCTGCTGAGATGCCGTGTACTTTTCTGGGTGTCTAGATATATATGCCAAAAAGTGTGTCCTCCCTCCAGTCCCCTTCCAGTTCAACAAACTTTAAGTAGAGAACTGCAAATCCACAAACTGCTGTTTAAATGTTCACCAATCATGACTCACCACCTCGAAATTCCAGAGTCACCTGTAAAACCCTCCCCTCTTCCCCTGGAACTCAGTTCGAGACAGTGAACGGGCTTTCGCTTTCTCTCGTTCTCTTCCCAACCGCAGCAGGAGAAGTGACCTGACCGTGCTGGTCTAACCCTCACTACATCAGCAGAGCTAACCTCGCCTAAACTTTCAAGTGAAGTCGATGGTGCCTGAACCACACAGTGGCTCGGGTAAATTATAAGTTGTGAGAATTGTTATTTTGGTATGGTTAATAAATTGTTAACTATTAACCAAAAGTTATTTTCATGTAAATTGTAATCTATGTCGCATATCCAATTGGTATCGCTTCACAAGGCAGGTGTTTAATGTGGATAAGACTGGCCTCTTCTGGAAGAGGATATCCACTAAGACTTTCATTACCAAAGAAGAAAAGGCCATGCCTGGTTTCAAGCCAGCTAAAGACAGATTAACTGTGTTGTTGGGTGGAAATGCTGCTGGGGATTTCATGTTAAAACCCCTGGTTGTTTATCATTCTGAAAACCCCAGAACATTGAGAGGACTTGTGAAGGCAAATCTCCCTGTTATATAGAGATCAAATAAGAAAGCTTGAGGGACAAGGGATATTTTTAACGAATGGTTCACTGTCTCTTTCATTCCTGTAGTTACCAAATATCTGCAAGACCATAACTTGGATAATAAGGCTCTCTTACTTTTAGGTAATGCTCCAAGTCACACTCCAAATTTAGAAGAGCTCTCTGATGGCTAGGTGAAGGTTGTGTTTCTTCCACCAAACACAACATCCATTCTCCAGCCAATGGATCAAAATGTTATCAGTAACTTCAAGAATATGTATCACAAGATAACATTTTATCAATGTTTTGAAGCAACTGATGCTCCTAACAAGCCCACTCTTAAAGAATTTTGGAGGTCCTATAATATCAAGAATGCCATCGACAACATTAAGATTGCCTGGGATAAAGTCAACAATTACAATATGAACATTTCCTGGAGAAATGTTTGGCCTGACTGTGTTGTTGACTTTAGAGGTTTCACTATTGATACCACAGAAGACATCTAGCAAAGGATTGTTGAAGTGGGAAGGCAACTGGGTTTTGATGATCTAGCAATTAAAGATGTGCAAGAATTGGTTGATTCCCATAATGAAGAGCTGAGTACCAAAGAGCTGCTTCAACTAGAAGAGCAGAGGAAGACACAACCCCAAGCAAGGATTTGACGGCAAGCCTCCTCAATGAGTTATTCCAACATTGGGAGGCAATGAAAGAAATCATTGAAGAGAATGACCCCATAAATGAAAGAAGCTCTAACGTTGTCAGGGAGATGGATAATGACTTGAGGTACTATAGGGATATGTTGAAGGAGAAGAAGAAATCTGCCAAGCAAACTAAAATTGTTAGCTTCTTCATTAAAAAGACTGAACCCTTGAATGAAAAATATATGGCTGAAGATCCTAATGATCCTTCATCACCACCGACCTTTTAATTCCCTCCCAGTCCTCCCGTTAACCATCCACTCTTCCTTGTAAGCAACATCAGCCATCATGTTTAGAGTACATGTAGAAAAATAAAATGTTTTAGATTGTTATTTTATGTGCAATAATATTAATTTATGTTTTATAATGTTTATCAATGAATACATATTCTTTTCATGTTTTTAATGGTCAAATATAATGTATATGTCTGAAATTTAGTCTGAAGGGAACGTCTAATCCATTTTAACATGTAAGCCTATGGGAAAACATAATTCGCTATTGGTCCTTTCACTATTGGACCTGTTTTTCAGGAACCAATTAGGGACGAATAGCGAATGGTGCCTGTACTCTATACATAGCATTTTGTTGTGGATATCCTCCTTTATATTCCCCATTAATAGGAGTTTCTTTCTTCTGAAAGCAGCTTTTGCATTCGTTACTCTAGTTTTGATTTCATCGGTACATGTTGCTTCTGTCGTTATGATGCTTGCAAGTGTGAAACTTGTTCTAATGGATTTCCTCCAATACTTATGTTCAAATTTTCTTCTTCTTTACTTGATATTCGCATGACCCTAGATTTTTCTGTATTTATTTCCATACCGTATTTTCTACCTGTTATCACTAGTCTATTTATCATTTTCTGGAGTTCCTCTTCCTTTCTTGCTAGAAGTACTTGATCATCTGCATATTTCACTGTTCTTATAACCCTTCCTCCAATTTTGAAATCTCCCATGCCTTCTAACGCTTCCTGCATTAGCCTCTTCCCATATAATGAAAGGCGGGGTTGGAGACTATGGCGATATAGGTATTTCAAAAAACCTTTACGGTTAAGGAGTTTTTCATTTTTTTAAATACTCTCTCCATATGGAAAGAAAGTATAGTATATAAATACATATCGTATGTTATTCAGTTCCTCCATTATATGCATGAAATAAAGGAAAACCTCATCTATTTTATATTAGATCATTTGAAGACGTTTTCATCAATGTAATGTTTTATTTTAATTAAAAAATTATATTTGACTTTTAAATTTTATGTGGAGAGAAAAGTTTTCTATTATGAACGTCGATGATTCCAATATTAATTGTACTTTATCCTGCTTGGTGGCACATTTTTTTGTTGATATTGCTTGTATTTTGTCTTATGTAGCAAGTATATTGAATTTATTACTACAAATTTAACAAGCTTTGGAATCTAAGGTTTTAAATTACTTCCTTAAAATGTTATTAAATCAGCTATAATGAACTACTAGTTTAAAATAAACAATTCTTAGTTCAGTGGTGGAATTAGGTTGGAGCTTCTGGGGCAGTGAACCAAATATTGTGTTAAAGGTTGCCTACTTTAAGATATTCATGAGCTGAGGTTTGCTTGAAACCTGGATACTTTAAAACAGCGGTTCCCAAACTTTTTTTTCGTGTACCACAGAAAACATGACAAAATATCTTCATACCACATAGTATTAGGTATGAATGTAATGAATGTTGGTACTAAACTCGCGTACCACTGGCAGAAGCTTCTCGTACCCTAGTGGTACTCGTACCATAGTTTGGGAACCGCTGCTTTAGAAGAACCCCAGGAGGAATTAATTCTAATGATAAATATATTCAACATTCTGAAAGACACTCACGATTTAGGACATATGATTGAAAATCGTTATGAGTTTAATTTTTAAATATGGCTAATTAACGAAACTGTAAGAGCATCATCAATTTAAAATAAATACTATCAAGTTTATGCAAAATATATTGGTTCTAGAGAGGTCGAGTATCAACTAATCAATTATTCAAATGGAACAGAAAACATTAAAAAATGCATACAGTATACACTATAATATTCGTAGTTGTGTTATATTGCTGATCCAGAAATGAAGTAGTAAGTAGAGTATGGATGACCAGCAAATACACAGGGGTTTCAAGTTTTTTGTGTAAAACAAAATACAATCGAAATTAAAGTGCAAACTATCTTAATTCAGATATTTATAAAAAATGCCAAAAATTCATAAAACAGGCTTTCAACTGCAATCGAAATTGAGCCGGAGATTTGAGCTACTTACCTGGAGACCGGAGGTTATGGCGATGACTCAGAGATCTCTGGCCCAAAAGTCATAGGTTGGCAACCCTATGTGCAACTCATAGCTTAAAAATGGCAGTTAATTATGGTACTGAAGTCACTGATGGTTTGGTATTTTTTTTATTGTGCTAGAAATTTCTAATTTTGTCATTGTTCACAAACCATTGGGTTGTATTAAAAAAACACAACATACTGTACACTCAAACCACTAATTCAAAAAAGATTCAAACATTAAGTTACTTGCCAAATATGGTACTTGTAGTATTACTAGAAAAGGAAAATGGTTATGTAAAATATAATAGTCATCAAATTCAAAATGAAATAATTAACTTCATCGCTTACTTTAGTAAAGAGATGCCAATATTTTCTGCCCCGGGGCCCATGGCTTAGTTGTTCCACCACTATCTTAGTTGACATTTTGCTTAATTCATATTTATGGTGCAAAAATCTAGCATCACAGAAAACATTGTATTAATTCTCTCTTTTGGTTTCATTTTAAATTTAGTATTCGGGTTGGGGTCCGATGAATACAGCTTTATATCAGTCAGTTCCAGTGAAATTCATACATCAGAATAGATTTGAAACTATTGTGGAAATTATACAGGAACAGTTGGTAATCAATGATGAGTAAGCAAATTTTTATTAAATTGTAATTTTCATAGCACATTACTTATTCTAAGTATAGCCATTAATCATTCATGAAATTAATTATTTTCAGCAAGTTGCTTGAAAAATTAATGAAGGACTCTGAAAAACATGCCTATGCTTATGAAGTATATTTGCAAACTTTAGTATCTCGAGCTCTTGACCCCAATTTCTTAAATGAAATTGCAACAGAAAAAGGTATGTGTGGTCAGCTTTTAGTTTAATTGTTTTTGTTTTAATCTAATACCAAGAATTAACGAGATGGTATCAGTATCTGTGTAAATGTCAAATTATTACTTTACTGCTTATGAAAGCCCAAATTAATTAGTCTATACAATCAATCTATTGCTACATTTATTTACAGTTCATAGAATTGTTTATAACAAAATATTACGTAAATCTGTATATCAGACATTCATTTCATTTTAACTCTGTATATTGTCTGCACTGTTCTCTATGAGTTTTCTGTTTTACAGAATTTCACATTTCATATTGATAATTTAAAAGAAAAATATTTACTAGCAGATACCTTTTGCTTTATATTTCACATCCAAACCTCTCCTTAAAAGCTAGGATTTTCCTGTGTCAGACTTTCTCAGGGCCTTTTTTATTGGGCATCTATGCCCATGTGGCAGTTATGAATTGATATAAATTAGCTATGAAATAAAATATTGTAGGTTCCTCCATTGTTACGAACATTCCATAGTATGTAACTAAAATAATCAAGTCATACATTTTATGTGAAAATTTTAAAAGTATTTTGCTTATAATATGTCTTAAAAAATGAAAATCTGGCAGGGATTGTTGTCTCTTTGGGCCTGAACAGTTACTGTAATTTTCCGATTATAATACGCACCCTATATAATACGCACCCATGTTTTTAAGAGCGAAAAGTGAAAATTGTCTTATCACCATGTATAATACACAACTCATTTTTTGTAAAGAGATCACTGTAATTTTTCACTTGGTTATTAACAGTATCGAGACAGTTCTTGCCTTGCCATCAAGTGAGATACCGTATTTACTCGAGTAATATCTGCATGCGTGCAATACCCACACCCCCATTTTTGGAAGTAAATATCTGGGAAAAAAGGTATTCGTGTAATGCCCGCACTTTTAAAATTCCAATTTTGTTATTTAATGGCAACATCAGTAAACTAATCTATCTGAAGTTGAGTCTGATGCATAAGCAGAAAAAATCACGTATTAAAGACGTAAATATTGAAACAACTTTTAATGCCTATTCTAATGCAATCATTCGTGAAAAATTGACATTCAACAATATTATATTATAAGGAAAAAAGTCGGAAGCGTATTTTGAAGGCCAGTGCATTAATATTGCCAAAAGATTCTATTTCGAGTCACTGCACAGTGTACATGCTTTATTTTCGCTAAATGTTCAGAATCATGACGAATATGCTACCATCACTGAAAAGACTGCTCCTCTCATAAAAGAAAACTTAAAAATTATGTGCACAAACTAAATCCCAACGTCCAATAGAACAATTTTTAATTCTTTCTTAACATAATTATAAATGGATTTAGGTCTTAAGGCTCCATGCGGTCTCATTATCTTTCGATTATTAAATTGTATGTAAATACCCATAAAAATTACAATGAAAACAAGAAATATCGTAAAATCCCAAAATTTTAAACAAAGAATGTATGTATTCAACTTGCATTTCAAGGGCTTCTTTAGGAATTCCACGTTCGTTTTTTTTAATACCTAATCACTGATCTGGTCTTCATCTGCAACATAATCATCCCATAAGTAATGGTCCTCAGTTCCATCCAATGAATTCAAACTTCCAGTCACTTTAAAGCCTTTGATCCCAGTTTCTTCACTTACGCCGTGCCATGCTGCGAGCACACCTCGGAGAGCAGAGCACGTTTCAGCCTGCCTTCAAATTTAAGCATGAGCCACGTAAAATTAAAGACAAAATCCATGGTGTTCAGCACCTCCCAGGAAACATTGAATTCATTCTTTGCCACAAAACATGGAAGGCGTTTCACAGGTGGTCTACAGTCGAAAGGTAAAGGGGCATATCTCATGTAATGTCCGCACCCCCTTTTTCTGGGTCCAGTTTTGGGGAAAAAGTGTGGGTATTACACGAGTAAATAACCAAAGTGGATAGTGAGGATGAAGATGACGTTCTCTGTGAGGCCATTTACGTAGACAATGAGAGAGAACACAAAATCGCCAAGGAACTATTTGAGCACAGCAATAATGAATTCAGAGGGTAAGATTCGGACAGCTAAAAGTAAATAAATAATTATTCTTATTTTTGTTTTGAAAAGTGATATTTAAAGGAATGTTATCGAAATGCATTGAAATGTACGATTTACTGGTAAAAATGTCCGAAAATATAAATGATTACTTTACTAAAAAAAGTTGTATGCACTTGTTACCATATATAATACGCACCCAAACTTTTTGGCAATTGTTCGTGAAAAGAAATGCGTATTATAATTAGAAAATTACTGTAGTTATGATTTTTTTCTTAAAAGAAATGCACTGCTCTTTCTACCAAAATTAAAATATAAAGCTTAAGGTATTTGCTGCCTGATAAAAAAACAACATTTAGCAAAGTGATGAATATATTTATTTAAGTAAATTTAAGATAATTGTGTGAATTTTTATGGTATGAATGATTATCTGCAAACTAATATTAACAAAATTTTCCCTTGATAGTAGCCAATGCTGAAAATTAACCCTCTTAAAGATATGTCATTGCCAATGCTAACATAATTTTATTGCCCTCTGCTCAAATGCAGGGTTTCTGCTGAGATGGCTGACCAGGATTTTGAAGTTTCGCTTCATGCAGATGAAAAATAATTTTGATAACAACTGCTGCAAGCAATGCCAATCAGCATATCTTCTTCTGAAGGGTTTAGTCCTTGTTTGGTGGTACTTTTCTCACATTGAATGAATTTTGAATCCATTTCCTGTTCTCTTTTATATTCTTTTCTGATTGTTTGAAGTAATCGGTAAATTCTTGATTGAAATGTCATATGCTGGATTACAAGATCTTTAATTTTGCTTAAACATGAATTGTCTCCACTTTGCAGAACTTTTTCCAAGCTGAGAAACATACAAAAAATTACTTCTGTTTGTTGTTTCTACCTTATCATTTTCTTTTGAAATGTCATTACTTTGTTAACCAAATCAAAGTTGTAAGATTCCTGCCCGTACATGCTTGTGGTCAATTTGTTCAGCTCATTAAAAATTTCCGTAAAATATGCTAAATTTAGTATAAATTCTTTGTTTTTAATATTAATTGCAAGGTCAGGAGTTTTCCAAGAATTGTGTAATTCTTCCCACAGTTCGAATATTCTTCTAAGAATCATCCCTCATGGCAACCAATGACCTTCAGCATTCAAAATAAGGCCAGTGTGCTCAGTTCCTGCAGCTTGATTGATCAATGAAGATAGTCTTCAATTTAGAGGCCTGACTTTTATAAATTTCACAATTTTCACAATGGTTTAAACAACTTCATGAAGTTCAGGGCATTTTTTGGAAGTTAAGACTCCTGGTCAGACCTGCACTGGGCATATTTGCCACCCAGGTGCAAGCAGTTTATGCCACCCCTTACGAACTTATAAAAGCACCCAGGCCCAGATTTTTTTTTATTTTTAGATTAAAAGTTATATTTAATTTAAGAAATAAATTGTCAAAACACATTGCGCAAACTTTCTTGTATATGAATTGTCTCGATATATTATTTTATAAGGCGGTCTATCAGAAGTTAGGCTCCATTTTTTGTTTGTGAAAACACAAAATTAAGAGAGATTCTTGCCTCCTCCCATGAATTGCCGCCCCTAATATGTTGCCGCCCAGGTGTGGTGCACCCATAGGCCGGCAAGGCCCTGCTCCTGGTGTAGAAAGCAATGTGTCTACATAATACTGGGAGAGGTTTCTAATTAAATCAATAAGACCACTTTGAATTCCACTCATTGTGCAAAGCCTCACATATTTCTCTTACACTATTGTATGCCTGTTCAAATAGATATCGATAACTTTGAATGTTGATTAATCAACTTGCAAGGCAAACTTACTACTATCACTTATGTTGCTGCAGAGCTGATTTTTGACATGCAGTGACGTCCAAAATTCATCAGCTCTATTATGTTTTGCTCTAGAGGGAGGAAGGAAGGGGGTTTATAATTTGATGATGGATGGTAATGAGGGGAGGGAGGGTTTTTTTTCTTCCTTTTTTAGGCCGATCAAACCCTACTTTCTAAATGGACATTTTTCTGGGTCAATAATTAAACATGACTGGCAAAAAACAACATTTGACTGACTTGAAGCACATTAATATGAAAAATTCACGCTAAATTGCAGAAAATGCAAAGGTTAATGATAAAATAATACAGCTTCGCCGTACTTATGTAGTTTGAAAGGAAAACTTAAAATGTATATTTTATCTTTAAAAAACTTGCACAAATGAGTGGATTGAAGAGAAGAATCAATTCAGTACTCAAGCATTGATCTTTTATTTTGATCCTGAATTCAAATTGTTAAACACCGTTCCATTTCTTCAACGATGGTATTTCTTTTTTACTTATAGTCACGGACTGAACAGAGCCTGAATTGCGAATACGATCATCAATTTTGCCTTTGTCTTTGCAATTGTTGAACAATTGAGATCATAAACACGACCAATCGAAGCAAGCGACTCACCTTCTTCTGATCCACGTATTATGTCCATTTTAGTTTCCATCGAAAGCACTCGATGTTTTTTACCACTCTTAGCACTTTCACAAGCACTACGTTTACAATGGTTTTCCATATTTCAAGGGTAATAAAAAACAGTACGTACATAAGCACACGCCCGTACAGTTTCAAATACAAATGACAAATGCCAAGTGTTGACAAGTTGACGTGTTCTTACTGCGACCAATGTTCGTGTGTATATATATCTTAATTTTTTTGTAAATTTTGAAATTATCTTGTTTTCATTTTCTTTGCTTCGACTTATACTTGAGTCTTGGATTTTAGAAGCTTTTTTAGGCTAAAAAGTACACCGACTTATACTCGAATCGCCTTATACGCAAAGATACACGGTAATTAGAATTGATTTTCAGTAATATGAAACCACAAAATCTCTAGGTAACTTCTGATTTAAAAGCCCATCCGGCTGGCTGGAGCTCTCATGATTTCCAGTGCGGCCTTCTGAAGCATTCTCAACAATGAATGTGGCCCGCCATATAGAAAAGGTTGCCGACCCCTGCTGTATATAGTAGAGGGGGTTGAAAAATTTGTGACATCATTTCAAGGGAGGGGGTTTAAATTTTTTCACAATATGTGGGGAGGAGTGCTAAAGATTTCAATTTTTGCATGACATAATTTATGGATGCCACCTAATAGTGTTGCCTGAAAGAGAGATTATTTTACTCGTGTGTGTGGCATCCTCACCGAGCATAACCTCACTAACATTGATTATTGATGGCAGAATTAGTGATTTCATGATTGTGTTTGTTTTTTTTACTTTTGGACATTTGGAGTTCTATTAAGTTAGGTCCTTTTCGTGTAGATTCACTTACTGTCACAGTTTCTTTAATAATTTCCTTTTGTTGGATTTCAGTATTCAGTAAAGTTTTTAAAAATCTAAAGTTTTATTGTCATATTCAGTGTTTAGTAGTAAAATGTCTCTTCAATTAGGACGGCTTTACTCCACCGCCACCAGAATATCAAAACAACACTGTGAAAGTTGTTTGCTTTCTTTTATGATGTAGTAATCTCCACCACTATATTTTAGTAAGTCTGTCTGTCTGTTCCTTTATGCATGCCCACAATCAACCGATTCCAACCAAATTTGGCACAATAGTAGGTGGCACTAAGGGGAAGGTCAAGGCAGGGTTTTAGTGTCCATCCGTCTGTTTGATTCAAAATTGCGGCCATTTGTTTGACTTCCTTTATGCACACCCACATTCATCAGCCGATTCCGCTCAAGTTTGGCATGATTGTAGGGGGCACTAAGGGGAAGGTCAACATGGGGTGTCCGTCTATCACTTGATTCAAAATGGCGGCCGATTTAAACATTAAACTACGTGTATTTTCCCGAGTCTTACTGTTGATTTGAATCAAATTTGGTACGATTGTGGAGGGCTTCCAGGAATAATTCATATATGGTTTTTGTTTCTCTCTGCCTGTTTTATTCAATACTGCGGCTGATTGAATTCTTAAATAATATGTATCATCTAGAATTCTGATAGGATTTAAACCAAATTTCCCTAGGCAATGCCAGTTATTTCTGCTAGTAAATTATAAATATCTTTCATCATATTTGCACATTTTTTTTAGAATTTTGAACATCTTTTTTAGCTTTCCAACTCTCAACAGGATCTGTCTGCACTATTTTCTTTTACTTTAACTTGCTTGCAATAAAAACATAGCCATAGCTGAAAGGTAATAGGGTATAAATCTTAAAACATGAAAAGAGAAACACAAGCAATTTAGAAAACTAAACTTACTCTGTTGTTTTAACAGACCCACATTTGGGAGACCCTTGTACACATTAATTCAGAAGCTGTTCATTGTATCCAAAATTTTGCACCAAAAGTGCTCTAAGTAGAAAGCACTCATTAAGAAAATACTCAGACAAGTTGATATGAAAAATTGAAACACTTATATTGCTCTTATGCTCTGTAGATTTAAATCTGCATCAATTATTGTGTATGAAAGGCTGCAAGCCCTCAAGATTACTTCTTGCAAATAACTTTTAGATTTCAGAGATAAAGTTAGTTGTGCATATTTGTTACTTGTATAATATTTTGTAAACAAAAGATTTACTATCATTTTTATATTCTTTTGGTTAATTTTTATGAATCTTTTGAAATTTGCATATTTTAACTGATAATTTAAAGGATTTCACTAACAATTTGGTAGTTACGTACTGCCAGTGTTATATGTAAGCGTTTTCAACCCATACAGAGTCATTATGAGTACAAATCATCTTCACAGAAAACTGCATCCTTAGCAGGTTATATTTATTTTAATTAACAGTGTGACCCAATAGAGATATTTTAGCAGAAGAGACAGGAGTTTCAAAGCAAGATATTTGCTTGTATCAAGGAAATGGCATTTATTTCAAATAATTGTTTGCAAAAATTTGGAGTGTTGTTAATATCCTAATATGTTTTCTGTTCTTACATCAGATTATTTTAGAACATATTTATGTGATTTCTTATAGTCATTTTTACGAGGAATATATCAAGTAAGATAATATATGAGAATTAAGATTGATGTCTAGAAAATTTTGATTTGGTGAAATTTGGTTTTATTATTTAGTTAATTATAATTAGGTAGTTGAAAGACAAGTAATTCAAATTTGGCTGCACCAAAGTATATATTCTCTGGCTCATTTTTTGTCAAATCATTATTGCTCATAAAGAATCGCTTTTTATCCATTCCTATTAACATTTTCATTAGTTACCTTTGATATATGCATTACATAAATCACTCTTTGCTCACATTAAGAATATTGAATTGGAAATCAGACACAATTGTTTTCAAGTTATCATTTTCTGAGATACTGTTGAAGAAAATTGTATTGCACAGTTTCATTCCATTTTTGTTAGAATTGATTTTCTTTATGTCATATTTCTATAAATTTACCATGCCTTCAATCATTCCTTCATTTCACTTCTCTGAGACTGTCTTCTAATCATGAGCTATTTGATTCTTTGACAAAAGACAATCATCATCTCTCTTTGTTTATCGATTAATAAAAAATACTTGAAAATATTTTTCTAAATTTCCCAATAATTTCATTCATATCACATTAGTTTTAAAATAACTGTTAAATGGCATTTTCATGTATTTATCTCCCATTTATTTGAGTCACCTTCCTTGTTTCAAGAAGTCATAATGTTTTGCTTGAAAAATTTCATTCCAATATTCTAAGGGGCATATTTGTGTGATGTTTATCATAGAATTCTTTCATTGCTATCATGCAGGAGATCCCAACACACACACCCACTATCTTTCATTAAAAATTTTGCTTTAGACTCTCTTCAGAACACAGCATCAACAACACCTCATCCTCTACCCAGGTTTTCCTGTAATAGTGACCACTTATCCAAACCTCCAACCGATGACCCAACTGAACAGTCTGTTAGAGGAAATGAGGGAATATCAGCAAATGGTAAGATAACCATAACCCTTCCCTGTAGGCATTGCCAGGGCTTTTGGCATGCTTAAACTGATTGGTAGTGTTTCTTTTTGTTTGCAGAGAATTTGTAATGTTATGATTGTAATAGAGTTTTTCAAATTTGATCATCTCATGTGCTTTTGTCCAATATTTAAAAGTTGAATTTATTATTTGCTTCTCTATATTTCTGTAATAGTCTGATACAGATATTCAAGGAACGGTAAGTTTGTCTCATGTAATCCGTAATTGACTGAGGTTAATGAGCCAGATGGGCATATGTTTTAAATGTTATGGAGCAATGATCCAGCTAAATATTCTGCCTCATAGTGGAAAATGAATAATGCATTTATTTTTATCTTTAATCAGTATTAGAACTTAACTGTTTTTTTATTCAGCATTCAAGACTTAATTTCAGGTTCATAAATTCCTTCACCCTGGCAATGTCTTTCACATATTTTTATTCATAACTTTTCTGATTCTTAGACTTCATTTTTTTCCATTTCACTTCAAGGAACATTATTAGAATTATTCATGTCATTTAATTCATCAGTAATTTCTGTTCATGGAATCACAGTATTGCAACTAACAGTACAAAAATAAGTAACTTGAGATAGATTGATTATTTGCCAGTGGTAGGTGGTAGCAAAGATGAGCTGTAAAAAGAAAGCAAGGAAATTAGACTTCTAATAAACAGAGAAAAAACCAAGGTCATTATAGTCGACAAGATGAATAACAACCGCCCAGAAATTAGAAATTGCGGGTGGTTGACGGTTTTGTTTAAATCAGATAGGTTGTTATCAGTGATGGTGGTTCGATAAAAGAAGTCCGACAGTAGATAGCAGTGGCCAGGAAGCTAATGCTCAGCCTGATTAAGGTATGGAAATATGGTAGCATCATGAAGGCAACAAAAATGCACCTGGTCAAGTCCTTAGTATTTTCTATTTTCTATGTATCAGAAACATGGATGCTAAAAAGGAAAAAATCCTTTGAAATGTTGTGTTGGAGAAAAATGCTAAGAGTACTGTGTGCAGTGCACAAATGTGTCAACATTAAGATACTTACTCAAATTTCAGCAACATCATACAACTCAGGTTACTCCAATATTGTGGTCATGTTATGCAGCAAGGAAAAAATGATGTTGGAAAGCTTGTGGTACAGGGGAACATTGAAGGCATGGCTGAACTCTGACTCAATGGCTAGACCAATTTAAGATATTGACTGAGGAACCACTTCTGCGAGCAGTGAGAAATGCCAAGAAAACCATTAAATTAGTTGCCAATATCAAGAAAAGATTGGTTCTCATATCTCCATCGGAAAACAACAACCAAGAAAAGACTGGTTTTAAAGAGATAAAGATAGGAATACTATGAGGTGATCATAGATTATCAGAAATGGAGTTGCTTAATCAAGATACCATCAGTTATACAATCAATATTCCATTGCTAAAAAAATTTGATTTGGAACAAATTTTAATTTTTCCTGAAAAATGCAGTAAGTAAATGCTTCTCCTTGTTTTAAGATTACAAATTTTTCATCACTAAGGAAATGCACTTCAGTCTTTTAGGTTTGTTTCTGAGCAGTACTGTGATGTCTATTCATGTTATCATGTTTATCAATATAGATACATTAAATGTTCTCTGAATGAACAGATTCTGATGCAGAATTGGAGGGCATTGATGATATTCATTGTCCAAATTTAAATTTGATCATGTCAAACTGTTAGACTACATAAAGCCAAAACTTTGAATTCACCAGACCAAAAATCTTCAGCAGTGACGTATTTATTTATTATGGCAACTTAATCATTGTCAATTCTTTAACCAGCATTGTTGTTTAGGTTTACATGTACCACCATTCAATAGAATCTCGGGGATTTAATAAACGAATGAATTATTTTACTGTCAAACAATAAACTTAGACAACATGTTTCTCTTTATGATATACAACACTATTTTTTTATTCTTATTAAAACCTTTCCAGTCAAATTTGTGTGGTGTGTTCCTACATGTATCAGTCCAAATTATTTTCAGTGAAATTTATAAAAATGAAAAGCAAACAATTATTTGAAATAAAATAGTTGTAGAAATATGAATCACAAATATGTACTGCCATGAAACCGTCCTGCAGCGATTTTGGGCCACCGAAGACGACACGAAACCAGTGAGCAATGCCGAGCTTTGTCAGTCGACAGAAACGGGCCATTGGCACGATTCGGATAAAGCGACATGTAATGATTCAACATAGTCACAGTTCCTATCTTCAGTTTATTTTTAGACACAATCAATTCACACCATTAATAAAAATTGTTCACTTCGCTAAATACAATAAGGAAAATTACTTGGTGAACGACGACCTTTTTCGTTATCGTTACCACCAATTTTACAGGTACATTGATCCAGGGGCCATTATGGACAAACACAAGTAACTAAGGAAAATGATTTAACAACAAAAGTCCCACATTACTGAGCTGCTTCACCTCACCATGAAAGTCATTCGAATCACAACCAAATCTCATGAAAGCAGCATAGCACATTAAACAATTACCAAAGTGACTTCTCCCCAATAGCAAGAGGTGCAGGCAAAATTATGACAAAATAAGAAAAAGCATTTAAACACCAGACAAAATATTACCTGACGACTCAACATCTGCAACAATGATTTGAAACATACCAAATGAATTTACAAGCACCAGACAAATATTAGAGTCACCTTCCATTAACTTTAGCAGACTTTTCATGCATCTAAACAAATGTGCAGGGCACAGGAAAAATTTACAATAAGCAATGACAGTTGTCAGGAAACACAATATTAAGTACTTAGCTGTACCAAAAGAGTCCAGACACAAATTCGAAGCACATGCAAATATACAACTTTATAGAAAAATCAAGCGAAAACTGATGCAGCAGGCACAGGCGAAGTATGGGTTAGTTGCATGGGGCGGAGTTTCGGCGAGCCTTGGCAAGGTGCGAGGCCGCACGGGCGTCAGAAAGCAGGTAGCAGACCGGTAATGAGAGAGTGCCTCTCCATCCTGCGGGACCTTGCTTATATCTCTCTCTGACCTGCCCTAACCTTCTCCTTCTGGAAGGTGGCGCTGCATTTACTAAATAGAGGCATCTGCTAGAGACGTATAAAAGTAAAGGTAATACCTTGTCTCGTCACAGTACATAATGAAAAATGTCTTTATTGAATGAGGTTCTCCATCAGGTTGGTGTATGGAAACTATTAATAGCAAACCATGTTTGCCAGTGGAACAAAAGGGTTAAAATCCATATAGCATTTTAATATATAAATTTAGCATGCCATGGTCTGAGGGTTCCTTCATAACTCCATCACTTATGAGAAATTTTATTTCTTTAATTAGAGATAAACATGGGAAGAAGAGAGAATGCTTTTAAAAATTAAAGTATTCCAATTTTTACCTGTGCAGTTTTGGTTATATTATCTTTGAGGGATTTTTTAAGTCCTCAGGTATTCTTGCTATTAAATATGGAAACTTTTATTATTATCACATCTTCTGTTGATTTTAATGAAAGTATTTGCATAACATGTCTGTTGATCACCTTTAAACATTCTTATTCTTTTGGTAACTATAAGGCATTTCCTTGATACAGCTTAATTTTTATTACTTTTATATTCCATATTTTGACATGGTAGGCCTAATTTTTTTGGAAATGTTTGTTTCTTCAGAATTCACTATGAGGTATATTATTATTTTAGCAAGCCTTTGAGGATTTTCTGTCTTCACTATAAATTTATGTATACTCATCTGCATTATTTCCTGTGTTGTTTTCATCAGTAGGATCAAATCAGTTTTCTGAAACAACCTTTAAATAGGAGTTATATAAAAATTAAAACGGTTTGGTAGTCTAGTCTGAATGTACTGTATGCATGGATGAACTTTATGATATGAGGTAGCTCTTGAGTTACCTAGTTTATATTTTAATAGGTGAATTGTATATTTCATAATGAATTTCTCTTTTGTGCAATTTTTAACATTTAGACGAATATTTCATCTTGAGTGTAGATGAAATGGATAAGGTCTGTGAAGAAAAGAAGAAAAAATTACTTCAAATATTTGGATGGTCAAAGAATTTAAAGGTAATTTTTCTCTTATAATACTCATTTGTTTTTATCTGAAGTAGATTACACTTATTAATCATTTTTTATATTTTGCAGGAAAGTCTATGCACTTGGCCAAAATTAAAAACAAAACTTAAAGATGAAAAATTACCGTACCTCAACTGCCAAATATGCTCTCAAATCACTAATTATAAATTGATAGAATTGGAAGGTCAGGCATATTGTAACAGAACTCTCGAATATATCACTCCCAGTATAAATTCATATAAGTGCAAGGTAATTATAGATTTTATTATATGCTTTCTTCCATTTCATTATTTTGCTATTGTATTTGTAATTAATGTTTTTTATAAGGCTAATACAGTAGAGCGCTGATTATCCGTGGTAATTGGGGGAACCGGGACCTGGATTATCGAAAAAAATGGATAATCCAAATAGACTGTATTTATTGGAATCATTGTTACGTTAGTGGAATACATAATTGAAACAAAATATGAATATTAGGTCAGACTCCAACAATGTAAACATATAAATACTTCGACAAAGAACGGTGACAAACTAAAGTTAAATGTAATTTTAACTCACTCACCCACACTTTTATTCACATGTTGGAGTCTTTTATTCAGAGAAATAATACTGAAAACCATGTAAATGCGTATATACATCAAATAATGATGACAAACTAAACTTAAAATGTAACGGGAGTGAGAATAAAAGATCAGACTCCAACACTGTAAACATGGAAATAATTCGACTCTCCACACACGACCACGGATAATCTACCCTCGCAGATAATTGGGCCTTGGATAATCAGCGCTCTACTGTTAAATTTGTGGGCCATTAATTTTTGCTAGATTGTTCTAGTATCTAAATGCTCCTAACAGTGTTTACTTTTTTATAACATAGGTGTGTATAATGACTTTATGAGTAATTGTGTACAATTATAAATCGTGGCTGTTTTGGCTATTTTTACCTTTACATAATTATGACAGCTAAAGGCATATTGTCTGCAGAAGTGTTAAAAAGTGTGAAAAATGTGTGGACTATATGCACAGTAAAACTTCAAATTCAAGTATCTACCCTGTCTAATTAATTAACATTTGGAAAGCTTAAGATCACTTTTTATATTGTGAGTTTAGTAGAGTTGAAATTGAAAAAATTAAATGAAGGAAATATGAAATAAAAAATAAAGTAGGCCTATCATTTTCTGTTACTAATGAACAGTTTAAGAGGTAGACTTGTGAAGTGAAGACGATTTAATTTTAATTTTGCAGCGTGCTTGTGCGTGTCATCGGTGGATTCTATGTGTTTTTATTTAAAGAGGTACTGCTGCTGGAAAAAAAAGGCTTAAGTGTTAGCTATACATAATTGTGAATAAGTGTTAAATTATAAATTTATGTGTTTGCAAGTTAGCATATCATTACAAAAAATTGTTATGCCCTATAAGGATTGTTTTGTGCATATGTAATTAACAATGTATGCCAGAGCAGAGGTCGGTGTAATTAGGAATGTTGTTCATTGAATTCCAGTGTTGGATTTATTGTACATCAAAAGGAGTGGTTTTTAAGCAGGTTTGTTGTTTATGTTTTCATTGTTAAAGTTCAATTTTTTCATCTGCTTTCCTATTCCATTATTCAATGATTTAATTAAGAATTTAAAAAAAGGAAGAAAGTCAACTGAAGCGGATGATTAAGAAGTGAAGAGAAAATTATAGTTATTAATGTATTTAATTACATCCTGAAAGACAAGAATGTGAGTGGAGCGATTAGAGAAACTAGTAAGGTGACAGGTAGCTAGCTTTCAAAGGGTAATTTATAAGTTGAGGAAAGGGGTTGTTCAAGACATTTTCACTCATTTAAATGTAGAAGAATATTTCAAAATCTAACAGTTACCTGAAGTGAATTGGTATTGAAACAAAATAATAATTGCAATTACCTATGCATTAAAATCACTGCCACAAGAATAAATCATTTTTATAAAATCAAAGCATGTAAAGCATTTACAGTTTAAATCAACAATTAAACCTGAAACTGGGAAACTAGGAAACTGCTACGGAAACCATTTGCCATGACCTATGGCCGTCTGGACAGCTCACTCGCTCTTTCAAATCACATCATCATAGGTAGTCTGTCTGTAGACAGGTCCGTGATTATTCGTGGTTAAACTTGGTTCTCCACATACTTCTATTTTCTGCAGTTTTCTTCATGTCTTGATAGCTCTCTTTCCCTTTCAAGTCGTCTATCAGCTGAAACCTTCTCCAACCTCTTTCTCTTTTTCCATCCAGTTTTCCTTCTAGCACATCTTTAATCATGCTCTCTCTTCTCAGATAATGTCCAATCCTGTTTGCTTTCCTCTTTTTGATATTCTGTATAATCGTTCGCTTCTCTCCTATTCTTTGTAGTACTTCCTTGTTTTTCTCCCTATCTGTCCATTTTGTCTTCATCATTCTTCTCCATGTCCACATTTCGAAGCTTTCCAAGTATTTAATATAATTTTTCCTTAGCGTCCATGTTTCTGCCCCATACAAAGCTATATTCCATACATAGCATTTTATCAACTTCTTGCAGATATCCTCCTCTATATTCCCGTTAGTAGGAGTTTCTTTCTTCTGAAAGCGGCTTTTGCTTTCGTTATTCTAGACTTGATTTCATCGGTACATTTTGCTTGTGTCATTATGATGCTTCCAAGGTACAGCCACTCCCCAGCTTACATAAGCCCCAACTTACGTAAACTCAACTTTACGTAAACTTTTCGATAAACTAAAAAAAATTTTTAATGCGTATTGCGTGCGGCGGCGGAGATACTGGGCGGCCGACAGAGACGGCACCGCACTGACCGCCAACTAGCTATAGTATCCTCCATAGATCATAAATGCAACAATGTATATATTCCAGATTTATGGCATCTCCCACAAGTCTCTTGCATTACGATTAGTCATCTATTGCCATTGTTTCTGTTCTGATGCCCATGGCCTATCGGATATCGTTATGTTACGTACATTTCTAATCAAATTCAATAGTGTGCGACGCTAAGGCTTAATGCCACTTAAGTGGAATTTTTGGTTTAATTGCAGGTATTATCGATATTATTAGACATTAGGACTGCACTTCTGCTAGCTTTACCGCTACTGATGTTCAGCACCGCCAACATTACTGCTGCCGTTGTTCCACACTGCCAACCTTATCGCTACTGTTGTTCAGCACACCATCTAATGTCCACCATTCCAACTACCTCCGATTATCGGGAATATTGCCGCTGTTTTTATTAATTTTTATTACTTTATTATTATTGTTACTTTCGAGGCTGGAATTTTTTGTAGTTCCTGATTTGTGTGTGAGAAATAGCACATGAATAATAATTTCCTTAATTTATATGCATGGAATGTTTTTTTTTTCGTGTTGACTTATTCACTGCACATACTGTATTGAATGGGTAGTTCGGCAAATTCCAACTTACGTAAAACTCGGGTTACGTAAAGTTTTGCGGAACGGAACCCGTACGTAAGTTGGGGAGTGGCTGTATTTATAGTGTGAAACTTGTTCTGATGCCTTTCTTCCAATACTTATGTTCAAATTTTCTTCTTCTTTACTTGATATTCGCATGATCTTAGATTTTTCAGTATTTATTTCCATACCGTATTTTCTACCTGTTATCACTAGTCTATTTATCATTTTCTGGAGTTCCTCTTCCTTTCTTGCTAGAAGTACTTGATCATCCGCGTATTTCACTGTTCTTATAATCCTTCCTCCTATTTTGAAATCTCCCATGCCTTCTAACACTTTCTGCATTAGCCTCTCTCCATATATATTGAATAGGATCGGTGATAGACAACAGCCCTGTCTTACTCCTCTACCGATATTTACTTCGCTGGTGTCTGCATTCTCCAACCTGACCTTTACAACTTGTTTCACGTGTAGATTCCTGATCATTCTCTTGTCTTTCCAGTCTACACCTATATCCTTTAATATCCTCATCAGCAGTACCCAATTGACTCTATCAAAGTATTTTGCCAGTCGACGAAACATATGCATCAATCTTGGCTGTACTCTATTGCCTTTTCTGATATGATTCTCATTACACCGATAGCATCTCTGGTTCCACGTCGTTTTCTGAGCCGAATTGATCTTCCCCTAGCATTTCCTCGGCCCTTTCCTCTAGCCTTTTATTAAGGATCTTCCAAGTGTGTCACAGTAAGCTTATCGTTCTGTTGTCTTTACACTGCATTGCCTTTGTCTTCTTCTTTAGAGGGATCATTGTTACTTCTAAGAAATCCTGAGGCCACTCTCCCGAGTCGTAAGCCTTGTTAATTAATTTCATAATCACTTTTAGTCCTTCCGATGCCATGACCTCATGTACCTCTGCCGGTATTCATTCGCTGCCTGTAGCTTTTCCTTTCTTCAGTTTCAGTATCGCCTTTTCTTCTTCGCAAGTTTTCTTCTTCAGTATTATCCTCTTCTTCCAGTTCTATTTGTGCCGATCCTGCCTGCTTTTTGTATAGTTTCTTAATGTATTCTTTCCATACCTGTGCTACATCCTTTGGTTCTGCGACTATTTTTTCATCTGTATTCATAATTCCTTCACCACGAATTCCATTAGGCTTCTTATCTTCTAACTCCAGTTCCCTAGCATACATCATATCGTACCGTCCTAACTTCTCCATCTGTTGTATTTCCTCACATTTTTCTTTTATCCAGTTTTCCCTAGCTTTATCTTTTACCCTTCTCAACTCATTGTTTATATGTCTACAAGTGGTCGTAATACAACAGGCCTAGCGTTTCCTTTGTTTGCAGAAACGTAAGCCTGCTGTGATCATAATACAACAGGCCTAGCGTTTCCTTTGTTTGCGGAAACGTTGCAAGATGTTTCCCTTCTGCTTGCTGCCTTTTTTTTTAATTCTAATATTTTGATTTTTTTATATAAGACTTATTTTGGATTTTTGATAAATAGATAAATTTAATTACGAAAACTCCCATTAATATGTACACCATCCATGAAAAACCTAAAAATTAAAATAGATTTATTTGTTTCAAAAATTTATTTCAAAAATACCTTCTGGTATGGAAATATGCTTATAATTTTTTTACAAAAATGAAAATATTAAGTACAAAAAACAACATTTTACAAACAAAAAACATTTTTATAATTTGGTTTAAAATTTAAGTTCATATTATGTTCTTACGCCATATATATATATTATTAAGATTAAGAGAAGATAATGTTCCTTATTCAAACATGCAAGTACACATGCACCAAAAAAAGCCACGGCGCACGCCGGTCAGTTTAAGCAAATTATATTATAGATAGTTGGCTCTACCTTCTGCACTGTTAATGTTTTTCCATTTTCTTCTCTCATCCATTTTCTCCAGCATTTCTTTAGTGATTCATGGTTTTCTGATTTTCTTCTATTGTTTTCTTATCTCTTTTTTCAACGTATCTTTGATACTGTTTTTAATTTCCTCCCATTCTGTATCCAAATATAATTCCATATTTTGAAAACCATCAAACACTATTACTTCATGATTGCAGCATCTGCAGATATGAACCTCTCTTCACATTTCTCCTGCATATTGTACCCATCGAAAACCAACAGAACACAATTTAACAGGTGACTGAAAATTTCGTTTTATTTTTGAGTTGTGTTTTGGTTTAAACTATTTCAAAACAATTTTCCTACTTTTTGGCAGACAATCAAAATTTTCATTTACTACAACCTTTAAAGAAGTATTATATGAAAAATCATTACTTTTGATTTTCTATCAGTTTTAATGAGGGAAAAAACATGGGATTTTCAGTTATTATTATTATTACTAGCAGAATTTCCCGTTGAATTTCAACAGATTTAGTGAAGCTACTACAGCATAACATACAAACTCTTTAAAATATATAGTAGATACTTTTCAAATTACAATTAGCTTTTCTTAACAATTAATCATATTTGCTTGTAACAATCCGTTTCCGAGCCTATTGCATTCAAATATAATGATAATTTTATTTCCTATCATATTACTTTCGCTAAATCCAGCTTCATTTCTTGTGTAATTATGCCTCGCTGAAATATTTTTTTTATGTCTTGTAAGCAGGAAACCCATGAAAAAGCAACGTACAGTTGTCCATGATTGAACACTGACTCCAGTAAATGTACACCAGATACGTGAGCTTATTTACGTTAATAACATTATAATGTAAAATATAATGATTTTTCTTACAAAAAATGTAAGATTCCAGTATTCAATAGAAGAAAGAAGGTTCAATTACTTTCATCAATCGTTATAAACGCTTCCTGAATAATATTCAGTATCTATTTACGTTGCTATCAATAAACATCGATTGTTTCGTTGCTTAAAAGTGCGAATTGAATAACGCTAAACTTTCATCTATTTGTAAGCTTCATTGAAGCTAATTGAATCCGAGGTAACAATGACGGCTGCCCTGGCAACGCCCGGGAGGGGTACGTAAAACCCACAGAATTTTTAAACAAATAGCTTATTTTTGAAAACTTCGACTGTGTAACGTAAACTTCACAGGAATAAGATAGTATAGAGTTTTATTCATCGAATAAAGTAAAGATGAAAAAAATCAGTCCATATTTATGTATTTTAATGCTTGAAGGAAGAATACCTTGCAAGTGAAGAAATGGATTCATACGTGTTATCTTATGGAAAAATGTTTATCTCCTATATTGGCAACACTGATTAATCCCGGTTGACCAAACCTTGACCATTCACTAAGTTAGGATGTAAGGAAGAATTGTACCAAATTTGGTCATTCTAGCTTTTATCGTTTAGGAGAAGTTCCATGAACAAACACACAAACCAACTAACCAACAAACACACCCTTCAAAATATATTGTAGTAGATTATTATAAGTATTACAATGCAATTTGGCTGTCTGCCAGGTGGCAATGTACATACAAGTCAAATACAATAACATATAGCTAACATTTTTACAAGAACAAGAATCACTCTACAAGAATTTACAATATTAAAAATACAATTATAGATTTTAGAAACATCTCTAAATCAAACTACTATTAATTAACTTGATATAATCTCCTGCGAAAGGCTTTAACATTTTTAGGAAAAGGCTCAAAAACCTCTCCAGGTACTTCATTCCACTCTTTATTCAGAAATGAATATTTACTAATGTCACTCTTTTGCTCCAAAAATTCAACTTGTGCTTATGGTCTCCTTTTCTGAAATAAACACCTCCCCGAATTTTTGATTTGAAGTCTTTCATAGACTTTTCCTATATACAGTTCATACATTTTACTTAATCTATTTATTTTCCTTCTCTTCTGCAAGTTGTCCCAGCCCAACTGATTTATCATTTCTGTGACTGTATCTTCCCTTCCATATTTACCTAGAACAAATCTTGCAGCCTTCCTTTGTATTCCTTTTATTTTTAATTTTATTGTAACCCTTTATTGTGAGGATCCCATACACACGCTCCGTACTCTAAAATTGGTCTTACTAGAGTAAGATAACCTCTTTCTTTTGTTTTTCTGCTACAATTTCTTAAGGTTCTGATCACAAAATTTAAGGTTTTGTAAGCCTTATTAACCATAATTTCAATGTGATGCTTCCATTTAAGATCCTTTGAGAAATGTATACTCAGATATTTACAATTATCAACTATTGGAATTTTTTCCCCACCCATTTCGTAAACATAAGTATACTTGTTTTTATTAAAATTAATTCATTTACTTTTTTTTACAATTAACCTTCAATAAATTATCATTCATCCACTCACAAATTTTGTGTAAATCTTGTTGCAGTAATGAAGTCTTCTTTCGTTTTTATTACCCAGTATATCACACAATCATCCACAAATAATCGAAGTTTTGACTTTATCACTTCTGGCATGTCATTAATAAATATTAAGAACAGTAACGGAGCTATCACACTGCCCTGAGGGTCTCCGGAATAAACACTTTTTTTCAGAAAATTGCTCCTATTTTTACTCTTTGTGTTCTGCCCTTAAGAAAGGATTCTATCCAATGTACTACTTTTAAATCTAACCCCATCCGTTATATTTTACGAAGCAGGATATTATGATTAACCACGTCAAACACTTTAGCAAAATCAAAAACTATTGTATCAACCTGTTTCCTGCAATCATAAGCGTCCACTAAATCTTGATAAAAACCAATCATTTTAGTATCACATGAATATCCTATCCTAAAACCGTGTCGACTAGAGCTTATCCAATTATTTATTTTACAAAATTGTCTTATATAATCTGCTACACATTTCTCAAACATTTTACATACAATACTATTTAAACTAATTGACCTATAATTTTCTACTAGCTTCCTACTATCACTTTTGTAAATTGGTACAACAACTACCTCTCCAATCAGTAGTAATATCTTTATTATTAATAACAATATCAAATAACCATTGTAAATATGGCCACCTAGCTTTAACATTTCACCTCGGATACCATCCAAACTGCAAGACTTCTTATTTTTTTAGCTTCTTTATGCTTTCATAAACTTTGTGAAAGCTTATACAGAAAGATACTGAATTTAAATTTACCTACTATTTCTTCTGTTTCATCTGTTAATTTTTTATCAGCTAATAAATTAGTTTTAACCAGAGCTGCAAACCACTTCAAAATTTGGGAATGGTTTGGCTCGCGGTTTGGTTCTAAATTTTTGGAAGTGGTTCGGTTCATGGTGCGGTTAAGACGGGAATTTTGACAAGTGGTTCGGTTCGGTTCAGTTTGCAGTTCGGTTCGGTTCAACTAAATTAATCATTTGAAATACTATTCAGAAATAATTTATCCAATATAAACATTACACGTTCAGTATCAATCTGTAAGTAGGTAAATCAATCAGTAGTCATTATTATTTTCAATGAAAGAAGAATTTATTTAAAGAAAGGAAAAATTTATATTTTAAATATATTACAATCCCATCATTGTCTTCATTTATATTTTTTTTAAATGGTATTTTTGATCCTAACATGATTTTTATGTGGATAACAATAGTAGCAGTGAGGAAAGAGATAGGCACTCTTTCCTTTGAAGCAAACCCGCTGGTTTTTCCAATGGAAATTCCTGGTCTTTTCATTGGTCCGTGCTTTGTGGATTGATATCGAACCGAAACCAAACCACTTTTGGAAAAAATTACGGTTTGGTTTTTGGTTCATTGAAAAATTAATCATTGGTTTCAGTTCGGTTCGCGGTTCAGCAAAATGACAGCGGTTCGGTTTGCAGCTCTGGTTTTAACGTATACATTAGAAAAATAATTAGCGAATTCATTCGCTTTATCTAAATTTTCTATTAGAACTAGTCTATCCTTACTCTGAATAACGTCTCTTTCTTTTTTCTTTTTTCTAATATATTTATAACAAGATAGGAAAGTGTACAACGTATCACAAATGGGTGCATTTCATGCAATGGGATATTAGAAAGAAATGATATACCTGTATGTAAGGGAAATAGCATTTTAAAGTTCTTTTCTTCATCATAAATAATCCATTTTCTTCCTATTTAATAATATTACATGCACGCGTAAGGAAATTAAATGTTTGTTTGTGAGATTGTTTATGTTAGCAACAATGAAGACGTAACCATGCAAGAAATTTTCTAATTTAAATTCCTCACTTTTTGCCTTCCCAAATTGGTAGATCACCTTGTTCCCACATGTTTTGTGTCTACCAAAATACATATTTACATATAACATTACAGCTGAATGGTCGCTTATTCCTGATAAAATTTCGTAACTTCCATATAAATCATAAGGCTTTACTAGATAAATATCAATAATATTTCATCCTCTTATCACATTTTGGACTACTTGATTAAACTCCCCTTCTCTCATTAGGTCGTTAATCAATAATTGCACTCTTTAGATGCTTTGATTATTTATTTATTATTACAGTTTTTCCTGTCAGTATCAATTGAAAAAGTTTTATTTTATGGTGCAAAAACAATAAATTCTCTGCATTGTCTTCCACCAAATTGCTTCTGTAGTCACTTTATTGAACACCCACAATGCTAAAAATTTACTCACTTTTGACAGAGGTTGAAGGAGGGGCAAGATATTTCTGTGCAAGCTTTGCCAGTGTGGATACTGCTGCTTTCTTCTTTGCAACCAAGTTATTGAACGTTGCTTTTTTCTAATAGTGCCTCACCAAGGTACTGAGTAATCTCCTGTTTAACTCCAGACAAACTTAGCGGTTTGGTTGATACTGATGGATATACAATTTTTTTAAACAATCCCATAAACTGACAACAATATCTCTTTTGTCTCTTTTAGTTCTAATGTATTTGCTTCCAGTTGCTGCTTCACCCTATCGTTTGTGAAAATTTTGTTCTTAAACCTAGGATCTAGAAAAGTGGCAATGGTGCAATGTAGTTCATTTTGAAGACCAAATCATGTCTGGATTTCATTTTGCACCTCAGTCTTCATGGCACATATACCAATGTCAGTATCCTCCCTGGAGTAGAATGATAAAAGACTTTAACCCCTCAAGCCGGTATTTAAATCTACTCTGGTTGACCCTATAGGCGGTATTTAAATTTTTACAAATCCTTACTAGATACACGTTTGCACGTATTTTTATATTATTCAGAAAGTACTTTTCTGATTGTTTCGAAACTTTTACAGATTGTTTATAAATAAGTATTTATTACTCTGTTTAAATTGTTATCCGATCGAGTTTATTATGACGATTTTATATACTATTTCTTGATGCTTTTGTACAGTGCGCATAGAGCGCATGATTGTTTTTGATGAAATACATTCGATTAAAATTAAAAATCTTTGTTATACTTCAAAACTATGCATTTATTCTTTATTATACTTCATTCTTAAAATTTGCAGCTCTTCTTACTAATTTTCTTTTATGTTAAACTTTGCCATTAATTTTCCGTTTCATTTTACGATTTCAGGTTTACTCTCTATTAAAAAAAATCGCTATTGAGAGCAGAGATGAAACAAACTCTGCTCTCAAGATAATATGCACTGTAGGAGATTTTGGAGCTGTGTACGTATCTGCTCTTAGAGGCATGACACGTTTGAAATGAAAATTTTTTTTTCGTGTGTCAACACTTGATAACTAAATTGAAAGCGAAGGATCCCTGGCCTGGGCCATGAGGATGGTCAGCATTTCACGAAGGGAATGAATGTATTTATAGAAAGAATGAAGTCTTTGTCTGCTCTGAAAGAGAGAGAGAGAGTTTGCACAGATTATTTATTCAAAGATGTTTACGTTCTTCCATATTGTCCAGAAGTGTGAGCCAAGCACATGGAAAATGTTGACGCATTTTGTAGACGAAAAATGCTCTCTCGTCGAGTGGAAGAAAAAATGAACTCACTATCGTTGTTATATGTTCAATTCTAGTTGGAAAATACTAATCGCTATTTGAAGAAATAAATGTTACCATTTTCAAAAAATTTCTACTGTGTGGTACGTTTTGAAACAATTTTCAAAACAAAGTCCAACTTCGCAGTCAGGGCACCAATATATACTCTCCCTTTTTTGTCCTTGGTTTCTGCAAACAACGCACCGCCTCTGAGGCTTTGCCTTTTTTCCGATTGGAGGGATTTTTTCAATGAAGTGTCGTTCGACTAGGCGCTTCGGAGGAGGATTGCCTGATGGCCTACCCGCACTAGCAGTTGAACACTTGGTCTATAACCTCCGCATCAAAATACGCCAGAAAACTATCCAAAACATCACATTGCAGTTGTGGTCCAGTATTACCCACAAATGGTATTTTTCGGGGACTGTATGCCTCATCAACTAATTTCCAATTAAAAGTATCACGAACTCTGGAATCACTAAATTCATCGTGAATGTCTTCATTAATACTAATTAACTGGCTATAATCTACATCACAATCCAAGATATCACTTGATTCATCACCATCAATTTCACCCTCACTTTCATTCAATAAAGACAAAATATCACTCACTGGCATACTCGAACGCGAAGAGGTGTCCGCCATGATTTTTTTACTACGTCTGAGAAACGTTTGCTGTATTTCATCATCACTAAGCACAAAACTAAAGTTGCTTTCAAAAAGAAGAATAGAGGGGAGCATCATCCAAGCATTCTAAAGCTGAAGAAGGCTTAGTTGGTCAAAATATAAACAGATGGAGTGCGTATATAGGATTTAGTGAAGTGAGGTCAGGGTCCGTACGCGTGTACGGACTACCGCTCCTGGGAGCAATAGGAAGGTCCGTACACGTGTACGGAGTACCGGCTTGAGGGGTTAATATAAGTATTGACTAAGAAATATTTGCACTCTCAAGGTACAACAGCTTTGTTGCTTCTTCAACAGGCCCCAGCAAATGAAGTTTTCTCTGCATTGGTAGTTTATGATTTCTTTTATGTTGACATTGTTATATAAAATGACTTTCTTTTGCAACTTTTTTAACGTTTATTTAATTTAGTTTGAGCATCTTGTATATGCTCATGATGGGGTAGTTCCAACTTCTTTTGTATCTTGCGTAGTTTTTCTTTTGCAAGGGAAGAATGATGATGGTATCACACAAACTTTCTGCTTAGTCAGTAACTCGACTACATTACACTATGCTAGAATTGCTTTCTGCACACACAACTGAAGTGTGTGAATAAAGCATCTTATAATTGTGATTCCTAGATTGCTCATTGCCTTCATCATGTTTGTTACATGTATTTACAGGTTGTATTGCTTTAATTTATAATGATTTTTTAATTAGACCATTCAGGAATAACAGAAAACCTGTGGAAAGCAAAAAAAAGGTGTTGCCTCGAAAGTGTCTCGGTTTCAGATCATAATCTCTAGGTCATGAATATTTTAAAGTTAGCATCCCTATAATCAAAGCTTTTAATGTTTAAATTTGCACAAGCACTATGAACACCCTCTATGTTGTTAAATAATAATAAATATTCCATATTCTTCACTTCATTTAAAAAAAGTAAAAATATAGAAATAATTTGGTATTTGGATAACATTAGGTTATTTGGCCTTAAACACCGTGAAGCAGAAGCCGAATAGTAGATTTGTAGATATTCGGCTGAATGCCAAGGCCAAAGTCAAACTTTGATGCGTCTCTAGTATTTTCTGAACAGTTTGTTTCATGAGTAGCTGGTTTTTATAATGCCGTATTTGAGAGGTTATGATTTAGTATTAATTGTGTTATAATATTTGTGAATGTTTTAAATAATCTGTTTGACTAAAAGTTATCTATGCAGCAGTCCAATAAAAAATATTTTTTCCTCTTTCTCCTTATCCAGACACTCTCAGTGTGTCAGATATGCGCTGAAAACATAGAAGTGTTCAACAAAATTGTACATCTAAAATATCATACTTTTAATGAATGCACCGAATTGGTCTCATTGATGAAGTCTGCAGATCCAAGCAAAGACAGCACTGCCATTCTGCATGATATTCTTGCTGACACTGCATACATTGCTGAGGTATTTCAGTTTTTATTTTCTCTCTTCTATGTATTCTTAAACTGTGATTTATATAAGACATTGTCTTGAGAGCCAAGTATTTAAATTCACACCTATGCAAAAGTAACCATGCAGCATCTTTCTTGATTGTCTACATTTGTTTGTTATGCTTTTGTATGGTGATGTAAGGGATTATAGGTTTTTACTATGGTAAATTTTAGTGTGCTTGAGTATCTCATTCTCATTTTGGAACCTATGGTTTTAAATAACTCCACTGATAAAATTTTATTGAAAAATTAATTTATTTTAAATTTATTGGGAAAATATGAAAACTGAGTATGTAATAATATTTACATATTTATCATTATAATGCTAAAAGTAATCTTGAAAAGCATAGTTTTAAGCATGACATTAAAATTGTCATTACTTCAAAATTATCTCATAATGCAGTGATTCTTAATTATTAACCTTTTGCACTCACAAATTGAGTCTGACTCAACAGTAGTTACGTAGTCGAGTGTCACTCGATACCTGTTTTGGAGAGTGAGAGAGACATGGTATTTGTAAATATTTTTGTGACGTTCTTGTGATTGCATTTTCCTACGGCTCAGGAGTTCCCTAACCTTAAATAAGTTGGCTTATCAGTATATCCTGAAGATAAGTTGGTGAGGTATAGCAGAAAGGGAAAAAAATTCTGAGCACAAAGGGTTAATTTGTTTAAATGAGTCGAGTAGTCCACACATACATTTTTTATGCATTTTTGATAGCTCGACAACCAGGTTGTAATACATTTGGGGGCCTTGGTTTTTACCTATTTTATTTAATAGCTTTTATTTTTATCACTTTATAGGCTGAAAACACATTTTTATTAATTAAATAATCCACACTGTCCATTGAAATCATCATGTTAATTTGTACTTACGATTGAAGTTCCTCTACTTTTCGGAGAAATTTATTTTATTTTATTTAGTCTGGCTTGATAGCTTAGTGGTTAGAGCACCTGCCCGGCATGTGGGAGACCTGGGTTCAATCCCCGCTCAAGTTCAGAATTTTTCTCCTTCTCAGTCTTTCCATTTTACATTTTTATAGCAGTGTTTCTTAAACTGGGGTCTGCAGACCTGTATTTATTTCATAGAGGGGAAGTGGAGGGATAAAACACCAACAAATAAATAAAACTTGATTCCACACAATTTTTACGGTCATTTTCTCTGGTATTTTAGTAAATAACCAAGAAAGAGAAAACAAATTTTCAATATGATCTTCAAAACGTATTCTTACCGATAAATTTTTTTCTGCCCTAAATGGCCTGAGTATTGATCTAAATGCAGTATTCTCCATGAATGTAAAACAAGAATGATTAAGACGTACTTTTTAATGCATTTTTAAAAGATCTTTAAATGAGGATACGAACTCGGACCCTCATTAAGCTTGAAAGTCAGCAAGGAAGTATACAAATAACTTTAACTATTTAACTAACGTATTTTTCACATTCAAGTTCATAACTTTGTAAAATATCCTCCCAGTATATCGTCCTTTCAAACTATTGTTTTCAATATTCGTTAGGATAGGGGTTTTCCACTTACTCGTTATACTCATGTTCCACTTTTAGAGGTCGGTGCTTTCCAAGTTACTGTCTCATCCTCTCCACCCCTGGATCCTGAACTGTGTCATTTGTTCGTCAGTCTAACTCTTTAAGCTGTTGGAGAAAGATCTCACAATCAGTGCTTTTACGATTCAAACACTACCGGCCGAATTCATAGATTTCCAGTTAAACCCGGGACTAGGTGGTTTATGCTAGTACCGGTCTAATTATTAAAAAAATTGTTATTAATTTTACAGCAATTAAGTAGTTTACAGAAAAAACCTCGACGAACGTAGTTGTATCCCATTGAAAGCATTCCATAAAAATTTCATAATAAACTTTTTATTGATTTAAATTTAGAATAGGTATTTACTCACGGAAGCGATTGAATACCCACATTCAGGGCCGGTTTCGGTTAAAAAATGTGTGTAAGTGAGGTAAAAATTTTCCGCCATTCTGGATATCAAAGGCATGAAATAATATTAATTATATATTAAAATAGGAAAATAAACTTATTTTACTCAGTTTTGTTTTTTCAAAAATATATTCAGCTGAATATTTTCAGAAAACAGAAATAAAACATTCACTGACCTTATAACAAAGTGACTATGTAATGATTATATTACCGAATATTTTTATATTGCAACTTTATGATCACGCTTTTGCACAAAGAGATAAACTCTTGCGTAATCAAAATCTCTGGTATTGAAGGTTCGCTGTATTTGGGGCAGGAACGTTATTTGAAATTACAATGCTTAAATACTAAAAGAAAATGAAACCCCCCCCCTTCAATCCCCCCCTCTGAAACGCCCCCTTAAAACTCCCCTTTTGAAATCCCCCTTCTGAAACCCCCCTTCTGAAACTCCCCATCTGAAGCCCCCTCTTTGAAATCCCCCCTTTTAAACCTCCCCTTTTGAAACTCCCCATCTGAAGCCCCCTCTTTGAAATCCCCCCTTTTAAACCTCCCCTTTTGAAACTCCCCATCTGAAGCCCCCTCTTTGAAATCCCCCCTTTTAAACCTCCCCTTTTGAAACCCCCCCTTTGAAACCTCACCTTTTAAACACCACGTTTAAAACCCCCCTTTGAAACTTTTAAACCCCCCTTTGAAACTCCCCTTTTAAACCTCCCTTTCGAAACCCCCCATTCGAAATCCCCCCTTTTAAACACAACACCCCCCCCCCTGTTGAAACCCCCCTTTTAAGACCCTCCTTTTGAAACCCCCCCTTTGATACCTCCCTTTTGAAACCCTCTTTTTAGACCCCCTCTTCTGAAACTCCCCTTTTAAACCCCCCTTTTGAAACCCTCCCTTTTAAATCCCCCTTTTGTAACCCTCCCTTTTAAATCTCCCTTTTGAAACCCTCCCTTTTAAATCACCCTTTTTAAACCCCCCTTTTTAACCCCCCTGTTTAAACCTCACTTTTTAAACCCCCCCCCTTTAAAACCCCCCTTTTTATTCCTCTGAAGAGGTTAAGTAAAGTTCACACTGCATCAGCGTGTATTTTAGACAACGTAAAACTTTAAAACGTTTGTCTTGCCGTCCTTCTTAAGTGGCACCTGTAAATGTTAGGTTTATGGCCCTTACACCTTGAACCAACCCTGAATGTAAATGACTTATCATGCCATAAAATATAGTTTTTCACGATGTTTTGAAGTTCTGTGCAATACACCTTTGGAAAAAATGAAAATGTCAAAATCCGAAATATTGATTTTGCCGCCCCTCTGAAGTGGTGCCTGTAAGCGACCACCTACGTCGCTTACACCTGAAACTGGCCCTGCTCACATTGGGTAAAGGTTCCATATTTTTCTGTTTTACCTGAAAAATTACCTATATTCATGGTTATTAACAGTGGATTAAAACTTTATCAAACCATACACATTTTCTCTTCTTTCATATATATACTTAATAAAACAATCCTTTTGTTAATATCTAAAGTGTTATTAAATGCAATATTGTAAACCCATGGATGATTTACATGTATTTCTAATAGGGTATAAGAGAAGGAAGAAAGGTATCAAAAATAAACCCCAGAGAGGAAAACTTGAAATTTCGACAATTTTCTTTGTTTTCGTCGAATTTTAGGTCTGTTGCAAGAATTAGAATTGGTACAGCCGCTGTACTTTCCGAGTTACTTATAAAAAATTCTATGATGCGACATGAGCATTGCAGTATTTTATTATAATCATTACATTATTTTTGTACTTAATGTGGGTTAAGGCAATTAACCTTGATTATTAAATGTTGGATATAAAAATCCTAATTTGTATGCATGATCAAAAAAATAACGAAATCTGTTGCGACTCCTTAGAGAACTTAAAAATGTTCCTTGTCTGCAACATATGTTTAGAAAAATTTTTTAACTATAATTCTAAATGAAAAACTTAAACTTACGAGGTATAAATATCAAATAAAAAGTACTCATAAACAATTATTTTGTTATAACGTTAAACGTAACGAAATGTAGATTTTATCGTAACGAAAAACGAAATTGCTTTTTTGGCCTTAACGAAAAACGCAATGAATTGATGTTTTTTAGTTTTCCAGCACTGCTTCAAAGTTACACCGTTATCTCAGATTTTTCGAAAAAAGTCAGAAGTGGGATTTTTTGTGTGGTGAAAAAATTTTGAAACCATTTTGGGAGATATGTCACGATCGCGATATATCCGAATTCGCATTATAGCGAAGCGCGTTATAGCGGGGCTCCACTGTACGTAAATATGAACCGATTTTCTTCATTTTTGCTTTATTCGACAGATAAAATTGTACAGTATCTTATTATTGTGATGTTTACATGTTACATGGGCGAAATTTTCAGAAATATGCATTCTTTTTTGAAATTTGAAAGTTAAATAGTTATCTTCTCTTCGTAGATAATCTAAATGACTAAGAATGTTAGGCGATGGGCTACGTTTATTTTGGAACAGCGTGAAAAAATATGTTTTACAATAGGAACCTAGAACTTGCCGAAACTTACGTACTTGCTGCAATTGCAGCAATAGGCAACTAGTTAATATTCAACTATGACCAGTGAAAGAAATCTGATATTGATATAATCCCATTTTTGGTTTTAACAAAGGAAATACTTAATTACCATGGCAACGAGCCCAATGCTTTTATTTGTAGGTACTGTGTACCTTCAAAATAGGTGGAAATGCTTGCAGAATGGGGATGACTCCATACCAAACTAAGTGGTTTCAGGGGATATCTCTTGAACCAATTCCTTGGTACAATTGATCTTGAAATGTGCAGTTTTTATTTTGATGATGGCACCACTTTTAGTAAATTACAAAATTAAAGTATGCTATGTAATAATATACATATTGTATGTAATGTAAGATTTGTGTGTAATGTTTTTTAATATTGTACTGAAATTTGACAAGATTAATACCACTGTAAAGTCGGTTAATAATCAATAAATTATTATTATTATTCAGTCTCGACAACATTACCATCTTTGTTTGTACGTACAGCAGTGTTTCTTTATGCATTTTACACCTATTATTTTATCATGAGTGCGAAACTGAAAACTGAAAGTGCTAATACAAGTGAAAGGAAACGTAGGACTCATAAACTGAACACGTTTAACCACTCAACTGGATAGTTTTTTTATCGAGTCCCACCCACAGTGGGTAATTAAATTGATAAAAATGCTTCTATTAGAAACAAAATGTCTCTTTCAATTCTCAGAAGCAAACTGAGCCTTCCATATACATTTGTTTTTCACATATACCATTAGGATAACTAGCAGGAAAAACATTCATAAATAGCAGGATTACCCTGTAGACAAAAGTGCATGCAGAGAAAAGTGTGAGTTTTCGCAAGGGAGTGTGAAAAAACCCTGAGTGTCATAAACGGTCATTGAAGAAGTGGCGTACACGGAAATGCAACCCGCAACGCATATACAGAGCTCCCTTATGAAGACCTGCTTCTCAAAGAAAAAGGAAGACAAGGCCATCTGTGGTAGGTAGGACGAAACTAGAAGAACCCATCTATAAGTGCGAGATGATACAGGACGGAAAATCCCAGCATACCCATAGGAATCAGCATTAAAAATGCCATGACGTCTAAATCCGTCATACCCAACAACGGTGCGTCCGGCCATGACGTCTATACACGGCATACCCAGATGAGTGGTTAAGACAAACATGGAAATAATTAGGCGTGCCGAAAGCTGCGAACCTTAGCTTCAATCGGACACTCATTGGACTTAAGCCGGTCGAGTGTGTGTTCAGTTGTGAAGGAGAAGAACAAATATAATGATACAATACGTACTGTGGCGTTCTGAATAAATGTCACATTTTTTTAGAGGAAGGAACCGATCTACACACACTTCGATGACGTTGGCGATATCCCGTTAGCAGACCGCGAAACAATTTGAGACATAATGATTGTGCAGTTGCTTGGCTTTCTCGTGAATGACAAGTGAACTCAGCGAGATTTTCTTGCGAGTTTGGGTCTCAATTCTCAGGTTTAAAGCCTTCTCTGTCTTCTCTACATACGGATTCCTAGGTACAAAAGACACTTTGTACTCGTTGAAGTACCACTTGCAACACTAGCTCTAATCGCTTCTTCACTTTCCTTATTGATTTTATTGTGGGCTTGGTCACACCAAGTAATTTACCAACTGATGAAGCAGATTTATTATGCGCAAGCCTATCTAAAACTTCAATTTTCTTCTCCAAACTCATCACTTTTTTCGCCCTTTTTACCGACTTTTCTTTCATTTCAATCATCACTCTCTTTGGGGCCATGATTAGGCAATATTACAAAAAACTATGAAAATAGCAAACATGCTTTAATGAAAAAAACTTGCACTTTCATACATTATACGTTGACATCCCTAAACCACCTTCCGTATGCCGAATTCGGAATTTCTTGCGTCAGTGAAATGACGAATAAATATTTTGAGTGCTGCTGGTTGCCAGCCACTAGGTCACCTGTTTCTGCTGCATCGCCATCTTTGTCTGTACAGCAGTGTTTATTTGTGCAATTATTTAAATATTTTATTGCATTTTGCCATATCTCTCTATATTATAAAATTGATGATTATGTCTAAAAGGCCCCTGCTCAAAAAACTAAACATTTATACCATAATTAGAGATTTTATAATATTTTTTGGCTGTCTGGGAACGGAACCCCTCCCTATAGCATGTAAATCTATGTTCGACAGCCGTACATTCGACTTCCGGACACGTTTTCAGGAACGCATTATGTACAGATGTCGAGGACTGCCTGTATGAGCATTATCTCTGGTTTTCCCCTGTTCTCCTCAGTATCTGGAAATCAAATTTCACAGTTTTAGCATTATCTCATATTAAATTCAGCTTTGTTTCTTGTGTATAATGTTTACTTTCATTTAATGTCCACCAACCATTGTGAATCATTTTATTTTTAATTAAGTCATCAAACCCTGCTCTAACTTGATTGCTATGCAAATGCATTATTGAATATTTATGCTCAAAAATTATATTGTGATAATTAAACAGATTTTAATGTTCTGCAAGTACATATTTAGTTTTAAATAGGGTGCCCAACCTTAATTGCATCTTAATATTACAAGTATGGTGTTTTCTCCTTATAGTCTGCTGTGTTTCACATTACAGAAATGGTAAACTTGGTTTAGGGCAGGGCTACAGAAATACGCTCAACAACTTGCCACAGGCAAGTTAAAAGACAATGGGAAGTAGATTTTTTGCCTAACCCACCATGAAATGAATTATGGGCGAGTGGTTCAGGGACAGAAATACAGTAGTTATCAGAGATTTTTTTCAATAAAAATAGATGTTTGCCTTTGTAGTCATGTCTATCTTTAACTGTTCAGCTCATCTCTATCATTTTAAATTAAAATTGCATTATATAGAACATATGCAATGTAAGAGCCTGAAGTAATCAGTTGAATATCTAGTTTGAAAATCCCAATTCCACCTCTAAAGTAGTTGACATACAGGTGAGCCCCACTTAACGCGGGGGATGCATTCATGAGGTCTCTGCTTTCAGCGAAAATCTGCGTTCACCGGGGCACTATAACCTTTAGGAGGCCCGAGGGAAATAACTTCCCAAATGGTATTTTTGGACCCACATTCAATGTAAAACATATTTCTACCAGACTTTTAGAACGTAATTTATTAAACAAACTATAAAATTACCTAGTAAACAGTAAGACAAAAAAGCTTTTTAGCAGTAAACGTACATAATTTCAAAATATTTCTCAGAACACCTACGAAGTTTTATTTAAAAAAAGAGTCCAAGGTCGACTGCTTAGCTTTTTTTCGCTTATTACGTAAAACTTGTCCGTAGCATTCAAATAGTCTGTCGCAGCCCCGCTTCGCGGCACTCACTCGTCATTGTGCTCCTCCAACAAAGTCATGCACTGATCGACGATGCTCTTGCAGCTCCGCTTATAGATCAAACCCATAGTAGTGCGTGTTGGGTCTTCTGCAATTTATATATCGTTATATACAGTGATGAGCTGAATCCGGCTCGAGCCTGTTGTTAATTTTTCTCAGAATTTGCGAGCCGGTTAAATTTTTAGAAAATATGAAAATTTATTGATTTTGTCCTTTCAAGTGCATTTTGTCCTATCTGATAGTCAATTACCGACAGTGTATGAAATGGAATATAATACAAACCGAACACTTGTTAAGCTAGCGGAGTGGTATTACTAAACTAGACCGATATGGTGCTCCTGGCATATAGGCATTCTGCCACAGTTATCCAAATTTCGTAACCCCCTTTTTTTAGAGAGCCGGTTCTTAATTTTTTTCCAGCTCATCACTGATTATATATTATTATACATTATATGCATTCATACATTAAGATCCCTCTGCACGTACCACGTTTTTTCATGTGTAGATCAAAATTATATAATTTTTTGTGTAGCATTATTGTTTTATTATTGTTTATAATGACATGTTAATACAGTAAATTAAAATTGTAATAATGTAATTGTCGAAAATTATAGATTTAAAAAATATAAATCATCAAAAACATTCTTTATGATCCAATGATGCCAAAGAAGCATGAATCATTTCTATTTCCGTTTTTTCAAATGTTTTCCACCTTAGGAGATATATTTTTTGTTAGACCTGTGAAATTTACAGGGAAAAAGAGTGAAATTGGCCACCAGATGATGCAATATTATGCAACACTGCTGAAATATCACAATATTTAGGATACTTTATGAAATTTGATTAGAGCAAAATTTAAAAAATCATAAGATAATAGACAGCGGTCGCACTGTGCATAAGATATCTATATTTTTTTTTTTTAATTTTAATTTGAAATAAAATCTGCATTATAACGAATCCACATTGGCCGGGGTCGCATTAAGCGGGGCTCACCTATATATTTATCCAAAATAAGTAATTTTATCTAGTTTATTCAAACTTTCCATTTGATTTGATTTGATGATGTTTTTGAATTTATCTTTGCAGAAATTCCAGGAAGTAAATCTGCTATGGGCCCAGGCTGATTTGAAATGTAGAAAAAATAAACCTGAAGAGATAATGCTATGAGTATGTTAAAAGTCTAATTTGGATGTCATACTATGTTAATTACATGATTTTCAGCACTTGTGGATTTCACATTATATTTTTTTGTTGAAATGTATTAATTGTACAAATAAACTTTTTTCAAAGACTGTACTCATTATATTTAATTGATGTCTTGTTGCTAATGTCTAGGGCAGTGTTTTTCAGCCACTGTTCTGCGAAATATTCCACTGAAAATAATTTTTCTAATATAAATTTAGATCTTTTAACACATTCAGTGTGGGTGCCGCCGACAGGCGGCGCTCAGGTATTTACTTAAGACCGGCCGCCGCCTTTCGGCGTCTTCCTTCCTATTCTGTGTAAATATTTAAAAAAAGACGTCGTTCTCGGGAAAAATCATGTCATCAGCGAATGTGTTAATGAATTTAAAAATAAAAGAACTTTTATTTTCCTCTCACACCGAAACTCCATCTATCGGGAAAGCAGAAAGTAGTAGGCTACAACTTCTAGCCTGCTGCAGTATGCATGTCCCCACAGCCATGGTTATATATAAATATATATGCATATAGGTGTTCCGCCAATTATTCCTCACCCCAAAGTGTTCCGCCACTCAAAAAAGGTTGAAAAACACTGATATAGGGTGATGCATTCCGCTTTTCTTCTGGAATGAAATATATATTAAGAGAAAGTTTCCCTGGATAGAATTTTACTATATTACATCCCATTTTTTATGGTGCCTTGATAAAAACATAATTTTGTCAAGATTCAATGTTAAAAATATTGACATGAAAACAAAAAATATGATAAAAAAATTAGTAATATTTTTAAAATAATTTCTCTTGGGTTATTTTTGGCTATTAGTTCCTCTTATTCCATATCATATTTTGCAATATCAGATTATCTTGCATGTAATATAATTCTTTCAATGGCTCTTGTGCAGTATAATTACTTTTAGGTGAAGGAGAATAATGAAGTTTAGCTTTAGAATGGGCAAACTTCTGTTTTGAGCAATTTTTTAAAATGATGTAGTTAATGAGAGCTTATCAAGAATGTGTATTTCCTAATCCTGTGAACTTGAGCATAACTAATTAATAATGGAATTGTCTATTAACGTAACAAATATTAAATACTAAAATTAAGGTAAATTCAGTCAATGATTGTCAACTTGAATCGCTTAAATAAAAGTTAAAAAGTACCATAGTTGTGGAGTGAAAGATAAATAACTTGAAATATCATTTGGGAGGATTGAAAGGTACAATTTGAAGCTATATTTGATTGTTGTTGCAAAACTAGGGTTGCCACCCGTCCCAATGTTAGCGGGACAGTCCCGACTTTTGAACAATTTTTTGCCCATGTCTTACTTCATTCCCAAGTTGTCCCGACTTTCTTGTTTATTTCGATTTTCTACATCTATAATGTCCATTAAGCTGTCACGAATGCAATAGGGATATCGTCATATACAGATTTAAATCCAGCACAAGTTGTGTTTTAAGTGTACAGTAAACAGCTTGAAGTTCTAAGAAATTATAAGTCAACAACTGCTGTTATTGTAAGTAAATAATAAGTAGACTTTTAAATTTTGTTTTAAAACTTTCTTTTGTGAAAAGGGTATTGAAAAAATGAATGGTGACAATTCCGATGATCGCTCAGCCCAAATAAATGAATATCAGGGAAAAGACTAATCCCCACCACCAAAGAAAAGATTTTGCACATTCAAAGACGAATGTCTCGAAGATCCAAATTATTCATCATGGATTGCAAAAACCGATGATCATTTCACTGCAAAATGCAATTTATGTCCCTCTTTGATATATTTAAAAAGTGAAGGCGCTGGAACTTTGAAGAAACATTTGGAAACTGCGAAGCATATTCAAAATTTGCTTATAACAAAAACTTCAAAGACAATTTATTCCTTCTTTCACACACATTCTTCCAAGGGAATAGATTACAGCAGTGTTGCTGAATTATGTTTTGCTTATCGTGGAATGATGCACAAGCACAGTTATTTCTCTTCAGTATGTGGAATAAAGCTATCATGTAAAGTATTTTCTGACTAAAATGGGTGCAAAAATACATTGTGGTCATACTAAATTAGAATGTTTAGCTCAAAACGTCTCCATATTCTTGCAAATTATTGCAGAAAGAGTGTAGAGCAAAATATTTCTCTGTAGCTTCAGATGCTTCTAACAAAGGTAATATAAAATTTTATCCATTATTCTTAAATTTTTAACATAAACAAAGGTATTTTTTTTAAAAGTCAGTTTCCACCGAGATTATAAAATTTATGATCAGTACCAGTAAGCAATACAAGTTCTGAAAGTTTTTTTCACTGATGAAAAACCTATGGATAGATGAACGAAACATTAAAAATAGTCTGTAAAAGCAGAGCTTCAGATAAAATTTAATTTTAACAAAACTTGTCTACAGTTATTGAATTAGTACAAAAACAACCAGAACTTTTAGAATGTGCAAAATCAAACAAAAAATATAACTTTACGGTCTGACTTGACTATAATTGCTGATTTTCTGTTGATAGGCAGTTAATCAGTTACTTTATGAGATTCCTCATCTGTGGCAATACTCTTTTAAAAAATATATATTACTGCTATGGTTGTTTAATCCTAAAATTAATGTAATTATTTTGCTAATCTTTGAGAGAATTGATATTTTGAAGATTCATTTACTGTAAATGCTTATTTAAAAAAATTGAAATAATAAATAAAGCTTATCACCCTTTTCTAATACCAAGACCCATAAAAAAGGTCGTTGGGCCGGCTATGCCCCTACTTCCCATTTCTAAAAGGTGGTAACCCTATGCAAAACAATGTTCATTATAACTGATGATGAATATTTATTTTAATGCAAACATAATTTAGTTTTCTGAGAGCTAACCTACTTGCTTCCATAAACAACGGTGAGTTCATTTTTTCATGGTATCAGCATGAACGTAATCTCGGAGTGTGGCATATCATAATTTGACGGGCGAGTAAATTACCTCCATCAAAGGCGACTGATAAATACACCCATTGTGATTCACCGTACATTTAAAAAAGATCACAAGAAAATGACGAACAGAAAGTCATTGCAAAGAAAATTAAGTCAATATATATATAGTAACATCCGACCGTGTCAATGCGTAACCGTAATGACTTTAACGAAAATGCGTTTAATAATCGCCACAACCAAGACTTTTGTTTGAAACGGTTAACTACAACTAGTATTTGAATAAAATATTTGGCTATATTCTACGTGAGAAGTTTCGATAAAAGCTTTAAGCATCCAGCTACCAACTTTGAGGAAAGTGCATTGGACGTTAAGTCCCGTTTAGAATAAATCTTGCTACAAATTTCATGCATAAAAAACAAATATTATCCTTATAAAATGTACGTGTGGTACAAAACAATATGGTAAACACAGGATTCTAAGAGGCTTCGTGCACTTTAATCCGTATTATTTAGGAGCTTGATGAACCCACGGTGAATGTAAAATTTATTTTTTAACTTTGAAGTAATTTCCGACGTATTTTTACCGTGCAGAATTTTAATTATACCCTGAATGTTCTTCAACTTTCAATACGGTTTTTACAAGTAATATTTATAAAGCACGTATTACAAATTACTGCAGATTGAATACGATCAAAAACGCTAAAGGAAATACAAAAGTAGTTTTTTTATGACAATCATTTTTCAGTTTTGAAATAAAAATATTGAAAATCCGACTTTTAAATTCTATAAATACGTATAAGAATTAATTAGCTAATTATAATGTTTTTCATTCGAAAACGTGAAATAAAATCCTTTATAAGCAGGAAATAAAACTGAATTTGAGCCCTACTGAACGATATTCCGTACCGCTGCGCACTCTCACGGCAGATGTGTATTATTCCTAAACACATCCTAGTTGTTGCGCTTTGAAGGATGCCTTCAGCCTCTGCGAAGCTGGAAAAACAAGCCTCCACGGAGGCTGTAGATCCTCTACGTCAAGCTATAACTGTAATAGAACATAAAATACGTAATTTGGAGAAAAGGAAGGTTAGTATTATTTTTTCAGACTACATGGTAGTTTAATTCACGAGATATCTTTCACCTGTCATTTTAGGAATAACAGTCCGCCATGTTTTATTTGCCATGTGCTCCTAATACCAGTATAATTTAGCATTTATCGTGAAAATCCATGCAACTCAAAGTATTTGTAGTTATCTATAAGCATGATATATTTTGATTAATATCTCTTGGGTCATCTCGCTAGATAGACTCGACTGTAGCGAACATGGCCGTCCTACCTTGCCAAGTAATCTAGAAAAGGTCCGCATTTGAATTTTAAGCCTTAGATAATTTTGTACCCATGACCAATGGCATCTTTTGCGTTCCTTTCGTTCATTTGATATATTTTTATTGTGCACTTTATGTTTTATTGCCCACTCGAGCAGGTTGAATCAAACTTAGTTCCGATCTCAAGGTTAGCCTTCCCGTTTTTGACGTAAGCATCTAGATACGGCTAAAAAGTAATGACAATTTTAACAAGCTATATTCAGGTGATTACCCACCGATGTTCATATTATTGTTCATTAGTAAGTATTGTATAATGAGCTAAACTAGGAATTTGTGTATCCTGTACGCTCCAATGGCAGGTTAATTTTCTTAGAACCGATATCTTGGTCGGCGGGTCATAAAAAGTACAAATACAATAGCCTGACCTATTGGTAGCAATAACTATCCATAACTTTTTCAGGTGAAACTAGAGTCGTACAAAGAAGAGCAGAAGAATGGGAAAGATCTCAATAGTGACCAGTTTTCGGCCGTAGCCAAATATGACGAAGTGATACAAACTTTAGAATTCGCTCGAGAACTGTGTAAGCAGTTCAATGGAATAGCGGTAGACTCGGCCAAAGCACTGAAAAAACAGCAACGTAAAGAGCAATTGGAGCGAACTCAACAAGAAATCAACAGAGTTAAGGAAATCTTAGTTATTCAGGTAAAATATTTACTTATTTGGAAAGAATTTATTCTATCCAACGTTAGTTTACTCTTGTTTTGGAAACGTTTTGCATATACAATTACTGACTTGTAAACAAATTTCCATGTTTTTAATAGAAAACGCATCTGATTATCCTTAAAATACAATGATTTTTATGTTCATTGAATCTATAAGCGACCGTTGTTTCTTACTTTTATATATCGAAACATGGTATTTGGAGAGTATTCTGCATCTTTGTGAACTTAATAGGATGGCTTATTCGATATTTTTGCCATTTCCGTCTAATTTTTCTGTAAACGAAATGATTTAGCGTCATTACTGGGACAATTGAATAACTTTTCCAATTCCAATTGGATTTAACGATTATGAATTACGCAAATGATCGAAACAAGATTGCGTTATTAAATAGCTTGCAAAGATCAGATTATGATTATAAGCGACGACTTGGTTTAAAATTGACTGCCCGGCTTAGGATTCTCCTTCCTGTTTCATCGGCACAAACGGCCAATACTGTTGTATAGTAGTTTTTTATTGTGGCAATTGTTTGTTGTACAAGAGACCACACATGTAACCTCATAAAGTTGAGATGTGAGAAGAAGAATAAAACAAGGATTTGAATAATGTTTTAGGTCCGCATTTTTATAGTTTCTTATTCTTTTGGGCGTCACCCTATGTGCATTAGATAGTTGCAGTGTACAGATAACCACCCGATGACGATATATAAATGTACCCAATGTTTTTAGATGTCAAGTAACGAAATAAAAAGTATTGCGTTGGCGTCACGAATCTGTTGTATTTTCAGCGTATCATAGCAGTAAATTGACCAAAATAATGGTTTTGACTATTTGGAATTCCTAAAAGTAGTATCACGTTTATTTGTATTGCCACGAAAATGACCACCTTGTTAAACCATGGTGACAGTTTTGCCTTTTGATTTATGCATCTTAAAAACAAATGCGTAAATAATTCATAACGTCGATTCCTACATGCAATTTTCACTCAATTTTTGTGATCTTACGTTAGGTTCCCAATGGCACCACGATCCGTGGTATTTGATGATGCAACAGGCTCTTATAAGCTAGTTTGGAATTTTCGTATCACTAATCACCAAAAGGCGGTAGAAGTATTGCATATATTAACTCATTCATCCAGAGGTGCTTTTACTGTGTTCGAATTGACACCTTAAAAGAGCCTTATGGTTCGTCGTATACATACAATTTTCCGGAGTTGTCCTTAAAAGTTGACAATTTGAAGAGAACACAGCCTGATCCTCGTATCCAGAAGAAACTTATCTCTCAATAAGAAGATGTTTCTGTTTACTGATAGGATAATTTCGTCCCATCATCATTTTTGCTTGTAGGAATTTCCTCCCTCTCGGTGTTTATGCGACTAAGTTGCCGCGCTGACGTCATTCTTGTCTTAGTCGCCTAGTCAATATTTGCAGGTAATTTACGCGGCTAATCGAGAATAAATAGTCCGATAAAAAAAGCAACTGCATTATCTGTATCGCATTAAGTGTTCGCATGGTATCGCTTCTGCCAACGTCAAAAGTCATATCCTGAATTTTTAATATTAACAGGTAGATTTCGGAACTGCGTAATCTTTACTTAAAAAAATGAAAATCTAATGATTGTTGTATATGACAGTCTTTTTCATCTTAACTTTACGTCGTAATTTGGGATGAAACGATCGTTGAAAAGCAAGTGCTGTTGTTAAGTAATTACTGGATTTGTTGCCAAGCATTATTAAAATGTGACACAAAAGTCTGCACTGACGTCTAATAGGAATAATATAGTCACAAACTTAGTTTACATGAAAAAGGTCATTCTAGTAAATTGTAGTCGTAAGATTATCGAGTTGTATCAAGTAATGAAAATTTGACAGTGAGGTCTTACTTTGATTGGTTTGGTTCTTTGGAAGGTTTTAGGATAACCATTGTTTTTCTAATAGAATCCTAGACAAAGTTGGTGTAATACTTGAATCTTCTATTTTCCCATGTTTCACTTGGGTGTAATACACTGAAAGATACATTATTTCTCAGGCAAATAATCTGAAGAAAGGCAGTGTTTTTTTTTTCAAATTTAGTTTTTATTTTGAAATTGAGTCCAGTTGTTAGATTGAGAGTAATTCATAAAATCACGTGAATCCACTTCAACTTAGTGAATTTGATTTGTTAGTTATATCAAGACAAGAATTTTTTGTTTTGTCTGGAGAAACTTAATTGAAAATTTTCTGTTAATGAAAGTGACGTGTAATTTATTGCATCTGTTGACGGTATGTGGTTTTTCAAACTACATTCTAAGCATTGAATTTTTGGATGATTTAACCAGACATCCTGAAAATTTATTCATGTCGTAGATGTATTTTAGTTGTTTAGTTTTCAAAAAATTCAAATATTTTGTATAATATTCTAGAAGTGTTTAAAATTAAAAGCTTTTTTAACTAGATGAATAGATAAAAATGTGCCATATCCTGTGCAAGGTATGTTGCGCTTTCATGATGTTATTTTCTCAATTTGGTTTTTAGTTGAGTGTATAAATGGTTGTAATTTGTTGGTATTGCCATTTTTATTGAAACTTTCTTATGTGTGCTAATGGCAGTAGTTGATGTGTATGCTAAATGACCTGATGAAAGGTTTTATTTCAGTACTAACATTTATTTAAAAATTCCAGGAAGTTTTGCTCAATGTGGGTCAGGAATCGGTTCGGGAAGACTTCTTAGCTGCCAGGAATGGAGCCACGCAGCTTACCGAAGAAGATATCAAGAGCCTGGATGACCTTTATCTACTCCTATCACCTAAGCATATTCCTGAAGAAAACATGCCCCCTTACCAAGTAATATATTTCTTTTGTTGTTTATTATAGATCTATTTAATAGGTATAGTTTCCAATGTGCTTTCAAATAAGCCATTCTTTCTGTTTTACTATAAAATGCATATTAATTGAAAAGTATTCACTGCAATATGAGATATTTTTCTTATTCCATTGATGACAACATAGTGTGCATAACTCTCACCTTTCATCTATACTTGACTAGGCGTGGACAAACTTTAATAAGGCATTAGCATTTGTGGTAACTTAGGCAGACCACATTGGAGTTCACTTTGAATGTTACTTGAGACTGTGAAGGTCTTATCACAGAAAACATAATCATTTTTGTCATAGTGTCATCATAAGAGACTTTCTGACTCATATTTTCATTGCCATATCTGCATTAAATTCCATATTTTCCTTTCACAATGAGGTGGTCTCATGTAATGTTCTTGCAGGCCTCATATGGCCTGCTGCCAGTTGCTAGCCTATCTGTGGATTGTAAATGTAAGGAAATGTTTTATTTTTCCATGCAATAAGCCTCCTTAAATTTGTCCAATTTAGGATATTTTTGTTCATTTTTATATTGAAAGTTGCCCATAAATTTGCTTTATATTTTTTAAGAAAATGATTATTTTCTTTGGGCAGATTTCTTATTTAATATATATTGTGTTTTTGAAAGTTGAAGAATGACAAATTGAACTTAAATGATTTTAAAATTTTGCTTGTTTGCTTCAAGTTTTAATAGTAATCAATAAAATATGCTCTTAGAGAAGGTGCATGTCATTGCACAGTAACTGGTTTGCATACATATATTCATTTTTCATGATCGTTCTTGTAATAAAATTATTTTAGTTGAAAGGTTTTTCTTTTTCTTTTTTTTTAGGAGCAGCTAACTCATTCTGCAGAGCACCTAATTAACTTAGTTGAAGGACGGCCAAAGGAAGTTGTAGGCACAACATATACTGGATTAAAAGAACTGATCACAAGAATCCACACTTGTGGTTATTTTGACCAAAGCCCTGAGGAGGAGGAAGAGGTAACTGCAAATGAAGAAACAATGGAAGAAACTACAATCCAGCAAGTTAGTTTGATACTTTAACTCCATGCACATGTTGTATTTTATGTATTTATTGGTTTTGTCACATTCACGACTAGAGAAGCTTGCGATATGTTATGGTGATGGACCTGATGTGGTGTGAATTTTAAGCTTTCCCTTGTAATTTTGGATTGTGTGCTTTTCTGCAGATTCTATTAAAATATATTCATGGTTTATTATAATAGTGTAGTATTTATCAACATAGCAGTTTGTTACTATTACATCGCTGGATTTTACTTTTTTCATCAGTTGGTATGATAAAATCACTGAGGCATTTACCTATTTGTATTGCTGAAAAATTTAGTGATGAGCACCACAAAATATCTCCTTCAGGAAGAAGCTCCTGTGGAGAACTATGGGGATCCCTGCGTAGTGCCACAGGAGGCTATGGAATCTAACCTTGTAACTGCTGCTCCTGAAATCCTTCCACCTCAACCTAACATGGCCCCCTCTCCTGTTATCCCTCCCGAAGCTTCCTTCTTCACTCCCTCGGTGCCTACGTCTAACGTGGCATCTGTAAACCCTCCTTTCTCATCCCACCCTTCCTCATCTGCACCCATGCAGCAGCAACCTCTGCAATCAGCACAACCTCACACGCTCCCGGATACCTTCGACAGCGGGTTTGATTTCATTCAGGAGTCCCAATTGGAGGTGGAGGCTCCAGTTCCTCCACACGTGGACCTTGCCGGTATGTTGGTTCAGCAACCTGGCGGGGGGCACCCTCCTGTGCCCTCGGCGCATTTTCGGCCCACCAGGCCTGGGGTGCCCCAGCCGACCACCGTGGCCCCTACAGCCCCGCCTCCCTCTGTCCAGACATCCCAGCTCGCCCCCGTGGTTGCAGAGTTTGTGGCGTCAGTCACTGCACCAACCCCTCCCATCCCATCTCAAACGTTCACGAATCAAAACTTCTCAATTCTTCCTGTCCCAGGTAGTGCACAGCCTGTGGTGGCATCACCCACACCAGGCATAGCTCCACCCACGTATCCCGAAGCATCTGCCCCGGTCTCTGCTCAAATACCGCCTGCTCCTCAGTCTGCCCCTGCACCCACGACCCAACATATCCCCGGCTTTGCCAGGGCACCTTCTAACAGTTTCCAAGCCCCCGTGCCGGGCATAACTTCCTCTGATAGTCCTCCCAATCAGCCTATTCCAATTACAATGCCCCAGCAAAGAGTGCCCGAAGAATCTGAATATGCTGCCACCTCTGCAGCACCTTTTGTGCCTGCATCGGTGGCTCAATCTACATACAGTGGTCAGGGGCAGCAGCCTTCCCAAGCCTTTGTCCCACAACAGGCTATGGGACAAGCTCGATTTGCTAACACTTATGGAGACACATCCCATGTGCCTGCAGCTGGTGATCCTACGAGTGACAAGGCGAGGTTTGGAGCTGCCGACCTGACCGCAGAGACCACGGAGGAGTCTGATCTGCAGACGGGCACTTCTTGGGCTGATACTTCTCAAGAAGAAGGTGTGTGCATTTAGTGTAAAAGCATTCCTCGATAAATATTCAAGTGATGCAATTCATCCACTTGCCACCAATCCAATTTCCTTTAAAGTAATGTTCTATTTTTTAATTGTGTAAACTATATGTCCAGTTTTGTTGAAATAGCTTCATGTTTACTTTTTCACAAAGAAATAATCTCTGTAGTAGAAAAACCTTGTTCATGGCCACTTTACTGATTAACTTAATTAAATTGGTAAAGGTAATCATTCAGCTGTGAAGTGGTTGAATATTCATATTTGTTTTTTGCTGTTTAATGTAAACTTGGATATTTTATAGCTGATTTACTCTCGTTGCATAATTTTTTCATTGCACTTACATTCTTTGCTTTTGCTCGATTTTCCTGGTACCAATTAAGAACATTAATTGAGGAGTGGATGTATGGTGTAATTCGCAGCTAAGATCAGTCCCTGGCCGACACTAGGATTTTGTGTACTTTTTGGTAGAGATTATTCGAAACTCACCTACAATGAAATTTTAAGTCATGATCTGTTCTGGTGGAACAGTTCATTTAATTGGAAATCTCTATCGTTAATTTCTGTGTAAGTAGAAGGTTCATGTGTGTGGCATTACATAACGTTTTTGTTCCTCGTTTCTCGCACATGAAATACATGTAGTGCCCCAAGCAGGTGACTCCCTTTTACTTATTTAATAGTAGGATGACCAAACATCCCATTTTCACCGGGACAGTCCCGTTTTTTATCAAAAAAGCAATTTTGTACCATTTTGAAGCTCATCACAAATAAAATGTAGATTGTCTGATAGTATAACTGATATTCCTATTAGAAATTAGGGTTATCGGAAACATGGAGGTTATCAAACGAACAACAAAAGTTAATTACAGTTGCAGTTTGTCAGATTAGGAAACGTCAGCATCATTGATACATTTGAGGTGGCAAACTTGGTCTGGGCTGTAGGGGAAGTTCGTATTTGCCTGTTTTGCTATAGATTGTGACAGTGACATATATCCACCATTAAAAAAATTCATGCAAAAATATTGTCCTGTTTTTTAGGAGCGTTTCACTTCCAGCGTTAGCACCTATTATCGGTTTTACTGTATTTATTTTTAGTCTCCATAATAATTCCAACTGTTTTGTATGACTTTTATACTACCAGAATTTACAACCTTTTACAGAGTGGTAGATGTGCAAGGTATTTTTGTCCAGCTTCATTGGAAGACATGAAAGTTCTTTTTTGCTTTGCAGTATTTGTCCCTCAGAACCAAAACCAGCGTGGTGGCTATGGAGGACGAGGTGGGCGTGGAGGCATGAACAGAGGTTATGGTTATGGGGGACGTGGTCGTGGGAATTACCAGAATGGACGTGGAGGTGCGTTTTATTTAAAACATCTATATTTGTAGAAATTTAATGTAGTTCAGCATTAGAAAAGAATAATGATTTGGAAAGCTTTACATTGTACTTTATTGTAAACTTTTTCTTTAGAAAGTTCTTTTGTATTGATTTACAGGTTATGGTTATAGAAACCAGGAGGGAGGAAATGCCTATTACCAAAATGGTTATCAACAAAGAGACAATTATGCTAATAATAGTGGTGGTGGCTATGGTTACAAGAGTGGTGGAAGAGGTGGAGGTGGCGGACCATCTGGAAATGGAGGAATGCAGAGGGGAGGCGGAGTGAACAGGGGTATGTGGTTTCTTTGAGGAGTGTTGTTGAATTCTGTGAAAGTTTTAAGAGTATTTATTTTTAATGTGACTTTTATTTTTATTTCGTTCAAAGCTGATTGATTTGCAAGAACTGCTTTATATTTCTGGTCATGTCATCTCTTGATTTAACGCACTTTCCAGTAAAAAAGTTTTTGTACTTAATAGTGAATTTTATTTTCCTTTTTAATGCCTCAATTATTTTTGGTTTGAAATTTAGCGTGTTTGTTTTGGCAATGAAATTGACCTTGAATATATTTTAATTTTGAAATTTGATGTGTATTTCTAATATTATGCACCAGTTGTAGAATATTTGTTTTAGCTTCATCTAAATGCATGTTAAGGTAAGTGGCATACTATTAAGAAAGTATTATAGTATGTTGCTACTTTTGCCTTATTCTTCTCGATTTTATGACTGAATCGTCACTAAACTAATTTCAAGAATTTTTTACTATCAAAGTGTAAAAAGCCACATCCTTGTTTTTTACTGAAATTAAGGAAAACATACCTGAATATAAGGTAATTTTTAATAGGTGATCTAAAATATATAGTGAACTGGGAAATACTAATAAAAGGATAAGCATATGATTATAATGGCTGCATAAAAATCACTAATAAATCAGTATGTAAATATTAATAAATATAATTTATAATAATAAAGTATTTCCATGAATTATCTGGAATATCACATGATACACAGGACAATAAGCCGAAAGATAGACAGGCAAAAGTCATGGTACCACATTTACTAGTGTAACCTGCACCCTTGTGTATCCCATGCCACCCATCATTGGGCCAGTCGGGAGGGTTTCTAAAAAAAATCAGCCTCTTCACTGATTCTCTCTCCCTGAAACAAGGTCTTCCCAAGTTAAGCATATTCTCCCTTCTACCTGTGTGATGCAATATATTGGTTGATCTCTGTACGTTGATGCTAGCAGAAATCTTCTGTAATTTTCACTCCTGTGTTAAAGGAGCATCAGCTGCTCACGATGAATTCAGCGAAACCAGATGCCAGTTTATTCTGGCAAAAGTGTAGGTAGAAATTGATAGTAAATTTTTAATGACAAAACTGCTTATTTTGGATTGCAATAATAAACTTAAAACTCATTTAAAAGTTATAGCTTCAATATTAGAAAAGTATTGTTATCTCCATTGTGATCTTGAACATGCATCAAGGGCAGGTTAACCACCCTGGTGTTAAGCTCGAGTGTAACTCGAGGTTATGGATTTGACCACCAACATTAACCCCGAGAGAGTCTCGAGGTATGGTACAAAATTTTGAATCGGTGCGTTAAGCCCGATTTTTCTCGCTTTCTGTGCTCTTAATGCCATCTACTGGCCTCAGAGGAGACTATCTTCTGAATTTTGACTTGCTGTTATCTTCAGTTATATGATTGTTTTTTGATCATAGACTACATACATATTTACAACAGGTATTCTGCCATTTTGTGTTATGGAAATTATAATTTTATTCATTTTGTATTGCACTAATGTAACCTCTTATTATCTTCCATAACCTATGAAGTGAATACGGAATTTTGGCGTGTCATTCATTGTCGTCTTTGCTGATTTTTTTAATCATATAGGCAGTCCTCGACAACCGTACAATTCACTCTTTCGTACATTATAAATTCTTGCCTTTAAACCTCCTTTCGTACTCCAAATTCGGACTTTAGTACATCAGTTGACGAACAAACATTTCGAGCTATCGCATAATGGCGCTGTCTGTCAGCCTAGCCAACACTTTAGTAAATTACAAAATTAAAGTATGCTATGTAATAATATACGTATTGTATGTAATGTAAGATTTGTGTGTAATGTTTTTTAATATTGTACTGAAATTTGACAAGATTAATACCACTGTAAAGTCGGTTAATAATCAATAAATTATTATTATTATTCAGTCTTGACAACATTACCATCTTTGTTTGTACGTACAGCAGTGTTTCTTTGTTTATGCATTTTACACCTATTATTTTATCATGAGTGCGAAACTGAAAACTGAAAGTGCTAATACAAGTGAAAAGAAACGTAGGACTCATAAACTGAACACATTTGAGAAAAAGATGGAAATAATTAGGCGTGCCGAAAGCTGAGAATCTTAGCTTCAATCGGACACTCATTGGGCTTAAGCCAGTCGAGTGTGTGTTCAGTTGTGAAGGAGAAGAACAAATATAATAATACAATACGTACTGTGGCGTTCTGAATAAACGCCACATTTTTTTAAAGAGCAAGGAACCGATCTACACACGCTTCGATGACGTTGGCGATATCCCGTTAGCAGACCGCGAAACAATTTGAGACATAATGATTGTGCAGTTGCTTGGCTTTCTCGCGAATGACAAGTGAACTCAGCGAGATTTTCTTGCGAGTTTGGGTCTTAATTCTCAGGTTTAAAGCCTTCTCTGTCTTCTCTACATATGGATTCCTAGGTACAAAAGACACTTTGTACTCGTTGAAGTACCACTTGCAACACTAGCTCTAATCGCTTCTTCACTTTCCTTATCGATTTTATTGTGGGCTTAGTCACACCAAGTAATTTACCAACTGATGAAGCAGATTTATTATGCGCAAGCCTATCTAAAACTTCAATTTTCTTCTCCAAAGTCATCCCTTTTTTTTCGCCCTTTTTACCGATTTTTCTTTCATTTCAATCATCTCTCTCTTTGGAGCCATGATTAGGCAATATTACAAAAAACTATATAGCAAACATGCTTTAATGAAAAAAACTTGCACTTTCATACATTATACGTTGACACCCCTAAACCACCTTCCGTATGCCGAATTTGGAATTTCTTGCGTCAGTGAAATGACGAACGAATATTTTGAGTGCTGCTGGTTGCCAGCCACCAGGCCACCAGTTTCTGCCGCATCGCCATCTTTGTCTGTACAGCAGTGTTTATTTATGCAATTATTTAAATATTTTATTGCATTTTGCCATATCTCTCTATATTATAAAATTGATGATTGTGTCTAAAAGGCCCCTGCTCAAAAAACTAAACATTTATACCATAATTAGAGATTTTATAATATTTTTTGTCTCTCTGGGAATGGAACCTCCTCCTATAACATGTATATCTATGTTCGACATCCATACATTTTGACTTTCGTACACGTTTTCAGGAATGCATTATGTACGGATGTCAAGGACTGCCTGTACTGTATATACATCTGTACTACAGGTATTATATCATTTTGTATTTATATTTTTTATTATATTTCACTGAAGTAACTGTTGTTTATTTATCTTGTCTAAACTATGTAGTGATTACCGAATTTTAGCCTGTCCTATGATGTCATCTTTGCAACTGAACGAGAAAAGAGGATTTTCAGGCCAGGATGATAATTATGATGATTCCGATATTGAGGCGGAGTTAATCTTGGATGATGACAACTTGGATTCACCAAATCTTTCATCAGAAAGTTCAGATTTTTGTGTTTCTGACGATGACGACTCAGAAGAGAATATTGACTGTTCTGCATCTGCTCCTGTATGGTGCCCTTTAGATGTGAGTGTAGTGAATCATCCTCATCCAGAATTCAGTTTTACTAACAAATCGGGATCAGTAAAGGACATTACAGGCATTTCAGATACATTAGTATTTTTACGTTTATTTTTTGACGAAATTATTGACTTAATTACATTGGAAACAAATAAATACGCATCACAGTTCATGAGCACTAACATGTTGTCACCATTTTCACGTGCTAGGAATTGGTTTCCTGTAAGCAAGGAAGAGATATGGGCATTTCTCAGTCTAATTATATTACAGGGAATTCTTGGAAAACCGAAACAAGTGGTTTTGGTCAAAAAATCTGGTGTTGCAAACACCTTTTTTTGGAAGTCATGCCCGAGCAGCGATTTAGCCTTATCATGAAATTCCTGCATTTTAGTGATAATGAAACTTTTGATGTAAATACTCATCCTGTCCCGAAATTGAGAAAAATTTGGGAATTATATCAGACTCTTCTGAAAAGGTTCAGGGAGTTACATTTCTTTCTCCCTGAAAAGGTTCAGGGAGAACGAAATGTAAGTGTTGATGAAAGCCTCATGCACTATACAGAAAGGCTCATCTGGATACAATTCATTCCAACAAAACGAGCAAGGTTTGGCCTAAAATTTATAATGGTTTGTGAATCAAGTTCCGGTTACATCTGGAATTCATTACTTTATACTGGAAAAGGTACGAAATTGAAAGAAATATGAAAAATATGTATTTACTACATCGTCTGTCTTATCACTAATGGATCCTCTGCTTAAGAAAGATTACTGTGTAACAATGGACAATTTTTACACGTCCCCACAATTATTTGACATTCTTGTTCAAAATAAAACAGAAGCCTATGGCACAGTATGAAAAAATCGTCGTGATTTGCCCAAGGACTTCAAAAATGAAGCTGTTGCAAAGGGTAAGATCAAAGCTTGGTGGCGAGGAAAACTTCTAGCCTTGAAATGGAAGGACAAGAAAGAAGTAAACATCCTCAGCACAGTGCATGATGCGTCATCATCAAACATAAGAACCAAATGCGGAATAGATATTACAAAGCCCAGCTGCATTTTAGATTATAATCAAACAATGGGTGGAGTTGACCGTGCAGATCAAGGAAAAACATTTTATCCAATGATGCGCAATCAGCAGAAACTGTACTACAAGAAAATTTTTTGTCATTTTCATGAACAGGCAATGTGGAATGCTTATGTACTTTACTGCAAATACGGTGGGAAGAAAATTGAGCATGTTGATTTTGTGTGGCAGACCGTTGAACAAATAATGGAAAGTAATCTAAGCAAAATTCCACGGTCAAACACTGGGCGTCCAAGTACTTCAGCCGGAAATCCAGAACGTCTTACGGGTAGGCCTTTTGTGAAGTACTTGTATGTTCCACCTACAGAAAAAATGAAATTACCAATGAGAATGTGTGTAGTTTGATGTGCAAAAACTGATGGTAAAGGAAAAAGAGTCCGAAAAGAAACGAGATTTTGTTGTACAATATGTGATGTAGGACTATGTGCAGTACCGTGTTTCGAAGATTATCATACTAATAAGGATTACCAATAAAAATGTTGCAAAGATATAAAATTTTGTATGTAAAACAAATAATGTAAAACTCTAAAGATCTTTCAGGTATTCTTCTAAAATGAGCAATAAAAAAATATAAAATATATTTTATTATAGTCATTGCTTTAGTCAATGCTGCAGAGTAAACCAGCTTAGAAAAACATAACGCCAGGTATTTGCTTGGTCATTTAAATATGCATATACTTAATAGAATACTTATGTTAGTCTTCCATCATTATAAACATAGATGCGTGTCGTGGTAAATTTACTATCAAAACTCGCAATTTATAATGTCCAGAAATCTACATATATGGCATGCAGTCCCTTTTTTGGTGCATTTTGCTTCCAGCGTGAGCGCCTATTATCGTTGGTCTGTCCGTCCGTTTGTCTTTCCGTCCATCGGCATGTTCGTTCTCAGCTTATAGCAGACAGATTTTCATGAAATTTGATATGAAGGACTTACAATAAAATATAATAAGAAAATCACATAATTGGATCACGTACGCCAATCAGGAGTACCACTTGACTGGTGACTAAAAGTGAACTTTCTGTCATATCTCGTAGAGTATTGGGCATATTAAAATATTTCTCAAATAAAAGTAGTGGAACTAGTAAAGAAGAGTATTTCCTTTCCTATACATTTTTATCGTAGGATTAGCTGTAATCAAGAAAATCAAACAAGAAAGTCTTATTTCGAGTTTAACTTTAAAAATTTTATGCATTGTTACTTCTTCATTGTTGCTAACATAATCTCACAAACAAACGTTTAATTTCCTTACTGTGCATGCAATATTTTTAAATGGGAAGAAAATGGATTATTTATGGTGAAGAAAACTTTAAAACGCTATTTCCCTTACGTACACGTATATAATTTCTATCAAATACTCTATTGCACAAAACACACCCATTTGTGATACGCTGTACACTATCCTAACTTCTTTTACTGACATTTCGGAGAAAAAGACATGACGTACACAATTTAATATGGTATTTTTCTGAGACACATTGCGGTAAGCTCGAGGGTTAATAGAAGGCTACATTATTATTACCTTTATGACAATGCATGCAATGCAGTCAGAGTGCTGATATGTGCAGACTACCTTCCCTTCTCCCACTTTTTTTTTTTATAAATAAAGAAGCTACAGAGAAAAATTGACGTCCAAACCTAAAGCAACATCACCAAAAAGGTCCCCTGATAGAATTATTGGAATGTGGGACCAAACAGTGACAATGCCTTGACATCTGATAGACTACGCCATCTTTATCAAAGGTTCCTGGCGATTCCCACTGCAATCGCTGGCAAGCAGATATCAATAATGATAACTATAATATTTTCCCATTTTTATTTATTGCAGTGATTATTTAATGTTTGGTACATTATATTGAATCATGAGCCATTTAGTGGTGTCCTAGTGAAATATCATACTTATCTCACATTTAGAGTTTTCCAATTTATTTTCCTTGCATATAGGCTACATCTTCATGTTGTAAACCTAAGATTTAAAAAAAGTGCAGCTTGGATAACTAGTGTACTTCATCATAAACTCATTTTGTGAACACACTGTAATTTCTATCATTATACAGTGGAACCTGTTTAATACATTGTTTGACGTTTTCTCGCTTAAGACAAATCTTATGCTCCCAAAATTTTCCCATAAGAATAATATATTTTTTCCGGTTTAAGATGTTCCTGTTTCAAGAGATTTCCCGCTTAAAAGAGTCATTATCAACCTTAATAAATGACATTTTACCTGCTTAATATGTTTTCTGTAAATTTCCTATGGAAGGAAAATGAGCATCAAATTGCGCATTTTACCATAATTTTCCAATTATAATATGCACCCATGTTTTCACGAGTGTAATGTGAAAACTGTTTTATCACCATGTATAATACGCAACTCATTTTTTGTAAAAAGATAAATGTAATTTTTTTTCTTGGTTATTAGCTACCGAGACAGTTCTCGCCTTGCTGACAAGTGAGATACATGCGAGAGAGAGTTTACGATATAAACGTGACTTTTAAAAATATTGCCTCACAAATGTCATGGATGGTTCTGAAGATGACATATAGAATGAGGATTTCACCGAGGTGGATAGCGAGGATGAAGATGACATTCACGGCGATGCCATTTGTGCAGGTGATGAGAGAGAGCAAAGATTGCAGACGAACTATTTAAATGTGAGTCAGAGGAAAATTTGGGTTACGGTTAAATCTCGAAGTCTCTCATTGCCTTCATGTTAAATGATAGTACTATATTTTTCGTAAAGTAAATATTTGACCTACGATGAATATATATAAAAATATCTTGGCGAGATCGCTTGCGTAAATTGACGATTACACAAAATGCGTCGATGGCTTTGAATGCTCAACTGTTTGAATATCGGTAAAACTTTACATGGAACGTGTATAATTATAAAAATGCAATTTCTTAAGGCAATGTATATGCTAATTTCATTGGAAATAGACATGGATGAAAAAATATCTTGGCGAGATCGCTTGCGTAAATTGATGATTACGCAAAATGCGTCCACGGCTCTGAATGCTCAACTGTTTGAATTTCAGTAAAACTTTACATGGAACGTGTATAATTATAAAAATGCAATTTCTTAAGGCAATGTAAATGCTAATTTCATTGGAAATAGGCTTGGATGAAAAAATATCTTGGTGAGATCGCTATTACTATATTTGACCTTTCGTGAAAATGAAGATGAATGAAATTATTGTCACTGAATGTGGAACATTATTCAGCAATGCAAAATTATTAATTAGAGTAATGTTTCAGAATGTCATTTCCCACTCATTTCTTCAATCTCGAATATTGTATTCTAAGATGTGCATGAATGCCCGGCACATTTCAGCATAAAATCTATGAAATTTACGTTTTTGCCAGAAAATTGCTGGAATTTCTGGGGGGTCGGGTTAAATCCGGGGTCTGCTTCTATTCGGGCAGATATGGTAGTATGTACATAGAATATTAGCGTCTTAAAACATCTTTACAAAACACCAATTACATTTTCAATCTTAAAATGTTTTACAGTATTTACATATGAAGTTAAATATTAATCTTCTACAAAATTTATGTAACAGCGTTTATGAATGAATAAATACGTTAAAAATGGAAGTCCACTTTTTTAGGTGCATAGAATTAGGATTAAAACTAAAAACAACAAAATGAAAACAGAAAACGAAACAATTGGCAATTTGACACAGATGTACTTGCTCACTTAAGATACGTGAATTCGTAATCTCAGCAGGAATTAGGATTGTGTATTGAAAAATATTCTTTAAAAAGCATAACACATCAACTGACTTGCTGCTCAAATTCGCTCTTCTTCTCGTCACAAAATAGCCTGCTGTGGAAAACACTTGTTCACTTTCGGTAGAGGTAGGTTTTATAAAATTGACTTTGTCATAGTCTGTGAGAAATCGGAACTCTGTAATCAGGGCCAGCCTTAGGCCAATTGTACCTATTGGATCCAATCGGGCCCCGCAGCCCTGGTATCCATCCCAGATCCCCACCCCTTGGTTTGGCCTTTTAGACCTCATTGCTTAGATCCTTCGGACCTCGCTTACTGTATCCCTCCCAAATCTTTTTTTTTCAAACTATGCCTTTTAGATGTAGGGGCCCCGCCAAAAGTTTTCTGATTGGGCCCTGCAATTTCTAGAGCCGGCCCTGTCTCTAATGCCATTTTTAACAAACTTTCCGAGTAGCTAGAAGATTGACATTTGGTAGGAATGTTCGGTTCTTAAGTATAAGCCATTTACGAAAAAAAATTTCCAAAATCGATCTGGTTTTGATTCCAAGAATGATTTCCATTCCTCATAAGATGGAAAAATCGATGTTTCAACCTGCAAACTTATTTTATTTTGCTTATTAAAATTCACATATTTGACCTACAATTTTCGGACTTGGACCGTATTAAAGAAAAATAAATGCAGTTTCTTATTCTTATTGTCTTTTATCGCTTTTGAATCTAAATCTTCCGAATTTAACGTTCAATATACCGTATTCACCCGAATCCAAGACGACCCTGAATCTAAGACGACCCCCCATTTTGATGATTCCAAAAGAGAAAAAAGCTCAAATTGACCTTCATGACTACAAAAATTATAAATCTTGTGAAATATTTATTTTCTCTTATACTTTTCTTGAATGTCATTGTCTTTTAACATTTTAAAATCATAAGATCACATCACAAATAGAACCATTCAGGTTTTCAAACAAATTAAATGGTAGCATTCATTTTAAGATAACATTAAAAATCAAGTAAATACATTGAAAGAATACACTCACTTCAGGACAACAAAAAAACATTTCAATCCAAGTGCTGCATAAAATCATTTTATTGTGTTAGTCATCATCACTGTCTATGCAACCTTCACTATTTTCCTCTGCTCACTATCTTTATCACTCTCAACTTCATCATCAGGGTCCCACAAAACATCATCCTCACTCCCATCCATGGCATTAGATAAGCAGCATTTCTTAAAGCCTTTCACTATTACTTTTGCATTTATTTGTTGCCACGATGCCTTGATCCATTGGCAGAGCATTGCAACTTCAGGTTTCTTAAGATTTCCTTTTGGTGTTAAAGTGTGAGTTCCACTCTGTAACCACTCAGAATACAAAACCTTTAAATTATTTTTAAAACACTTATTGACAGCAACATCTAAAACTTGAAGTTGCGATGTCATTCCTCCAGGTATTACAATAAGATCAATATTCATCACACTCATTATGTTTTTAATTTCAGGAGATGTGTCCTTGAATGCATCCAGTGAAAGCATTGCTCTTTGTTTCAGTAAAGCTCCTGGCCGTCTATTCCACACCACATGTAACCAATCTCTCATTAGTTCTTTAGTCATCCACCCCTTTTCTTGACACATTATTCCACTTGGCAAATGTTTCTTAGGCATTGTTTTCCGCTTTAGAATCACATATGGTGGTAATTTAGTCCCATCTGCTAAAACCGCCAACATTACCGTGACTGGCATTTTTTCGTTGCCTGTAGTTTTAATTAGGACGGACTTCGCACCTTTTTCGTTCACAGTATAATTAGATGGCATGTAGAAGAAAACCGGAGTTTCATCGGCATTTCCTATTTGGCTCAAAAGGTAATTATTGGTTTTTCTAAGTCCAATTACGTATTTCTGGTAAGCGAGAAGTTTTTCAACATAGTCTTTGACAATTTCTGACACAGCGAAGTTCGTCGCCATAAAGAAAAATTATTTCGTCGCCGTAAAGAAAAATTATTTCGTCGCATCATTCTCACGCACCAACTTCTGCTGGGCTTGAATTCTTGCAATGATATATTAAGTCCTCTAGTAATTTCATTAGCTTTAAGTATAATACTTTCAGTCGAAACAGGCATACCGTTCTTCCTCATGGTGCGCACAAACTTGACTACTTCTTCTTCAATGCCATGAAATCGGCCTAATTTTGGACCACTGAGCGACTTCCTTGTGGCTTTGGCATTTTCTAGTTCCTGTTTTGAGAGTTTCCATCCACGCACATTTGCCTCAGATACACCGAACTTTCTACTCGCATCACAGTTATTAGTTTTTTCGGCGTAATTTATCACGATCAGCTTAAAATTTGTATCTTAGCTCCGTCTAATTCCTTTGTTAACTTTCCCTTTGCACTCGTGCCACGTACTTCAACATGATCTGTCATTTTAACTTAAGGGTTGTGCATTTAAATCAAGAATGCACAACTCAAAGTTACTGTCACACTTAGTGAATCGCGGTGCGTCGTTTGAAAGGGGAATCCCAATGATTTCCGCTCTCATTTGTTTTAACATTGCGGTTGGCATTACGTGCAAGGTGAAAGTACGTCTGTGTTATGATCGTCGACGATGATTATTAGTCTAAATAATTATTATTCCCGTCATGTTTTTCTTATTGTTATTACTATTTGTTTATTTCACGTATTTATGTACGTACTTGAATTTGCTGTTGTGAATTGTTTACTCTAATATACCATTTGTTGTAAAAACCACTTGATTAAATGCTTAAATATACTTCGTATCCGAATGTAAGACGACTCTTGATATTTACAGCTGAAAATTTGGAAAAAAAGGTCGTCTTAGATTCAGGTGAATACGGTATTTTGACAAAATTTAGCATTATTAACGTGAAGTTGCCTTGCTAACCGATTACATTGTTAAACTCGAAATCCTATTATACTCTCACGTATGCTCACGTTCTCTCCGGACCTCCATGGACCCTCCCGGCTCAATTCATGGGTATCAGAGATATCTCAGAATTAGTTTTTACTTTCTCCAATATACGTAGTATAGAGAAAGTATTGTTTTCATGAAAAAATTCGAAATCATGATTTCAACGGAAATACACGTTTTGAGGTGTGCAAAGAGAGAAATGACTGTATTACCATATAATACATAATTTTATTAGCCAAAGACGTCTAGCATAACATGGGCATTGCCGGGTACTTTCAGCTAGTACGTAATAAATACAAAGAAGATCTAAGCTTAATGGAACACTAAATCGACATAACTCTGATTATTAGTCTCAAAATAATCCTTAATACTTTTTAAACTTTTTTGTTTGCTGATGATATTCATGGACGTAAATATAAGCCTTGTTGACTTTGTATTAGCGTTCCATTAAAACATAGCTGATACCAGTAAACGAAACATGATTCTTAATCCTAAAGTACTAATAACACAGGGCAAGGGCATAAAAAAGATGGCTCAAAAAAGTGATTGAAGAATAACCATTTTGAATCATTTCGATAGTTTTAAATTAATGGAAAACTGTAATGACCAGCAAAGACATTCTTTTATGCTAGAAAAGGGTGTTCTGTTACACGATTCACTCTAACTGTAAAAAATGATGTCGTTCGGCTTAGGAACAGCTTCAATCGGCACAAAATCCAAAGGAAAAATTCTCGGGAATCATTGAAATTTTCCTGGGAATCAAGAATAAAAAATATTGAGAGAATTCCTGGGAATCGGGAACAGGAATTCCCAGTTCCAAAACCCTACATTGGTGCTAGTTAATACGTATTAAAAATATTGTTATGATTAGGTATGCGTGGTTTGCGTCAAAACTTTCTGGTACCCGTGAGGTATTTTGTAATATGAAACAGGCCATTTTCCCCGAAGAGGTTTTAAATTCCACCTGCAGCTGCGGAGAACAATGTTTTGCTAGATGTTCTTGGTGTAAAAATTTTTACTGTTTCAATACTACAGAAGAACCTCATAAACCCGGCATTCTCAAAAACTCGGCACTTTTTGGAAAGTTATATGTAAAAGATTCTAATACTCTAGAAATTACTTTAAATGATGTATGCTTATCTATTTTTGTTGTCTTGTTTACCTCATTATATGTTTAAATTTGTGGCGATAGCAGTTGTTTTTCGTTAATGCAATTAGTACTTTTGTTAAATTTTATTTTGACATGACTTCAAAAAAAGAATACAACCCAGTGGTGCTACGAAACGTAAACAGAAAAATCTCACGATTGAAAAAAGTGGAATTACTAAGAAAACTTGAGAAAGGTACTTCAGTGAAGAGACTGCGAGGAATATAGCATTGGTAGTACCTCTGTGTATGACTTAAAGAAGGAAAAAATGGAAATATCGAAATTTTATGCCGAGAGTGATACACCTAAAGCTATGTGTAGCCGTAAAACACTACACGTCCCGGGTAAATATTGTTGATAAGGTATTGTTTGAGTGGTTTCGTCACCGAAGAAGTGAAGGTGTACATATTTCAGGTCTAATGCTGATACAGTAAGAGAAATTTTTCACAATAGCAAAAAGAGTGAAAACTGGGTTGATATCGACAGTGATGCGCCTGTCGTACTTCAGCTAACTGATGTGAAATAGTTGAAATAGTGGACATGGTTTTGAAACCTGAGCATGAAAAAGATAAAGAAAATGAAAGTGACGATAAGAGATAGTTAAGGACAAACCTTCAATAGATCGCTGTATACAGTTGACCACAGATACAATATCTGTTTTAGAATAACACTCTTGCATTGATTTTCAAGAGATTACTTGTTTTTGGTTCGAATACAAGATAAGAGGGAGTTTAGTGTTCTTGTTTGTTCCTTGAGCACGTGTGTGTTTGTTTGTCAGTCTTGTTTTTTGCTGAGTGATTGGTACCTATCAGTGCCCTGCATTTCACCATTTCGGTGAGTGGCAGGAGGGTTGCGGCCTTGACATCAAGTCACTTGTGAGGTGCCTTCCGGTAAACCTGTAAGTTTGACGTTTCTTTTTTTCTTCCTTCATTTGTTTTCCGTTTTTTTCCTTGTCTTTTGTCCCTGAATATTCATACTTTACAGCTAAGGAGTTTCCTTTTAAACATACTTGAAAGGACAAAAAATCAATAAATATATTTTCTAAAAATTTAACAAACTGCTTGCGCAAGCTGGCTCAGCTCATCACTGCATATACTTGTACAGTGAAATCTCGTTACAAAGTACTTCATTATTACAAATGTTTCAAATTAACATACTTTTTTGAATCCCCGTCAATTTTCCCATGTAAATAATTATGAATATTTCAAAATAACGTACTTCAATTTAATGTACTTTTCAATACTACGTATGAAATTCAGAGGTCCCGAAAAAAGATTTTTGTGGTAACGTATGCTTTCATCCGTAAATGAATCAACTATAACCAGTGCTGTAGTGGACGGTATACAGTGGTATATGCCAGGGTTTTTCAAACTTTTTTCTTCGTGGCCCATTAGTAATTGAAAATGTTATTCAGCCCATCAAAATTATACCTTATAAAATATTGTTAAGCATATCTGAGGATGTATTTAAAATGTAAACGGTAGAATTTAATAACCTTTAAATACCATTCGTTGATTTTGGTCATCTTGGCAACAATTTAGCCAAAATTTAGCATAAAAATGTGATCGACCTTTTCTTTTAGGCCCTCATTGAACATTTTACTGCCCATCATTGGGCTGCGGCCTCTACTTTGAAAAACCCTGGTATACACCATATACCCTCTGCTTTTTCAAACAAATAGCATATACCCACACGCCTTACGAAAAATTATACAGGTCGATTGATAAAAAAACCTCGTTTTCTCCTGGCATCATAACATTACAGTCATGTAATTTGCTTTTAAAAAACCAGGTAAGAACCCTCCCTCAAAGTTTTACCGTAGTATACAGTATACCCTCTGCTTTTTTTTTTAAGACTATGGCGATGACTATAACCAATTCTTGCTCTTTCAAGTTGTTTACACCTATTTTGTCTTTAGTACGAAAAGATCTAAAATTCTAAAAGAAGGGGTTTTCTGAATTGGAAAATTTAGAACCAATGATCAGTTATCCCCCTTGTATTTTCGCAATAGCATTGAGGTAAAATCTTAAGTTCTAAGGATTATCCCTCCTGTTAGACATGTTCTCGCTGGTTTCGGTTTGCGCCGGACCTGCGAGAATGGTGATCCCTCAATGAGGTCCTCCCAGAGAAAATACTGTACTCCATGTGTATTTTCAGTATACTGTACTTTCAGTATAAAATATAAAAATTCATGCTCCGTGGAGATACGTTGTATCGAGATTTTACTGTACATAATATATTTCAACCTCTTCACATCATTTCACTTGGCAATGTAGAAGTGAGTCACATTGTATAGGCTTATAGGTGTGAACTGGTCAATATGCTGGGGAACTCATAGTGTAGCTTTTCACTGTGATCCAAAGTAACACTTAACGTACTGACTTTCCGTCGTTGTGTTGTGTTTTCATGGAGGTATACAGACAGTGTTTTCTGCACAGCGTTAGAAACACTCGCTAGTTGTGCCATTCATGTGCATGTCTATTTTGTTTTGTGGAAAATATATTTATTTAATTCGGTGATGTTATTAACATGGGTACCAAAATGAGTAATCTTACTTTAAGCGAAAATGTTTACATTATTCATCAAGTTGTGGCCCGTCCAAACGTGACAAGAATAGAGATGGCAAACTGCCTTAAACTAGCTCCATCTTCTTTGAGCAACGTTATCTATCTGTACTCTTAATATTTGTGTTTCAGTAAATAAAAATTTGATATTAATAAACTGCTGCTTAGTCTTTAAATTTTAGGCTATCCCCATTTAAGGTATTACTCGATTTAAAGTACAAAAAACTTGTCCCCCAGGCAAATATTAAATGCGGATTCCACTGTATGATCGTTTTAATACAATGTAACATTTATAAACAAACGTAAAGAAGGTACATATATATTCTCTTTTCTGCTGGCCTTTGGTAAGAAAACAAGGTGGAAAATACCAAGATACAGACTGCCACAAATATGTACATTGATCTTTCAGTGTGCAATGGATATATTTTTCCATTTCCCCAAGCATTTTCTTATGGCATTCTACTTTGTCAGAGAGAAAAAAACTTGGAGGTAGGATATACGAGGGTCACTTCTTAAGTCATAGCAACTCTGCATTTTCTGCTGGAAATTTGGCAACACAGGAAATTGGCTATATACGTTTGAAAGTATGTGACATGTACTTGCAAATGCCACCACAAGATGATGTACATCTACCATGGCGTACAAGCAGTACATGTACAAACATTCAGTGATTCACAGACTCTAAAAAGGCCACGATTAGGAGTCACAGGTAGGAGGCAATCAAATACGAGTAACACGCGTTTTGAAACCATGGTTTTACTGTGAAGTACAGAGTGGATGTGGAATTACAAAATGATAGCAACCTTCAAAATAGTCCCCATGACTATCTAAGGCTTGTTGCCAACGATGAGGAAGGTGACGAACACCATCGGCAGCACATGACTCATTAATCTGCCACCCCGCACCAAACTGCTGTCAGTATCACCCAATGCTTCAGGTAGATCTGCATGACACATTTTTGCAGTGAAGCACTGCAATTTTGACGTACGAATGCTGTTCCACTTTACTGACATCCATTTTCGAACGGAGTATGCAAATCACTGAATGTTTACACACGTACTGCTTGTACACTGTGGAAGATGTACACCATTATGTGGTAACATTTGCAAGTATATGCCACATACTTTCAAACGTATATACTCAATTTCCTGAGTTACAAAATTTCCGGCAGAAAATGCAGAGTTGTCATGACTTAAGAAGTGACCCTCGTATTTAGATCACAATTTCTTTGTAAAAATACATCACAAGAAGGGTTTATTCACTAAATATTCAAAAAGAAACATTGTAAGTATTATCCACTAAGTAGAAAAGGAAATACGAGAATCAAGCATGGCAGAGCTATATCCGAATCATTGAGCCTCTCCACATCGCCGAACGGCAATGCTCTGCTGTTAAAGTATACATTTAGTGTCGCCATATGGCGATGCCCAGCCGATAATGGTTAAGACATTTTCCTGCTTAGGAAGTTTGAATCCCTTGGTCCCTTGAAAAACGTATGTTATTTACAAAATACTATTTGCTGATAACTACCATAAAGAGTTATATTGCATATTTACAGTATGAATTCCTTCTCTAATAAAGATCTCTGCCCTTCCAGAATCAGGCATTGGTGTTTCTATTATATACAAAAGATAGTTTACTGCTTGAATTAGGTTATTTTCAGCTGTACTTAAGCTATTGTTTTAACAGCTATGTTGCTAGCACATTACCAGTCAGCTTGTGGAATCTGGAGTAAAAATATCCTTTCTTAAATGACCCGTGGAGCAAATGTGAACATTCGTATTCCCTTGTCAGATTTATTATTTAAAATTGGTTGAAATGTGACACATCTAGCAGAACTATGGAATTTATATGGGTGGCCTTTTTTGTCTGTTTGTCAACATCATTAATTTGCATTAGCAGGATGATTCCTATCTGGTAGGTTATGGCTCAATTATTTGAAGCTTTGAAAATTCCCTGATTCTCTTCCATTGAAGATTACCTGTTGAAAATAGTATCATTCTTCAATTCATTGCCCATGTAATTACATATTTTTGTTCTACAATAACATGTCTCTAAACTTAGCCATAAACAGCCTTCATGCAGGGTAGGGACCTCATTTTCTATTCAGTGCATGCCTCAATACATGGTATGGACCTGCAGCTTTAATTTTCTATAAGCAATATTCATCTGTTTTATATCCTAATTTTTAAACTCTAGGAAATTGTTGAACTATAAATTGTGTGCATGAGTGTTTACAGATAGTATGTATTTCCTCTCGAACATATACAAGATTTATGCTTACACAAGTTTCTTCCCATTCTATTTCTTCTCTTCCCTTCTCTAAACTTGAGCTGTGAGATAGACTGCTCTGGCTAATGTGAAAATGTGTGTAGCATTTAATATCGTATTTATTTACAAGAGTATCATACATAGAAAAAATACTAATATGACGGGCATTTAATAATTTGTATTTTGTAATCATTTTGCTATAAAATTAAAAATTTATTTAAATCTATCATACCAAACCTTGGATATGAACTTATCCTCTTTCCGTTCGAAAACCTGATTTTTGTTACCTTGGAAAAGAAAATTCAAAAGGTTAAACTTGTCTACAAAGTGTTAACATTTACATTTAAGTTGCTAATATTAGTTCATGTTTTGAGAGGAGTTTAAATACTGAAAAATTAAAATTTGAAATTGGCTGACAGAAGATGTAAATGTATGTGCTATACCAAAGAGCTATTAGAACTTGTTAGGGTAAGGTATACAGTGGGTCCCCGTTATTCGCCAGGGTTATGTACCAGAAAATGGTCATGAATACAGAAACAGCATATGCTGTGGAATTTTTCCCCTTAAAAATACATATATAACAGGGGGAGGGTTACGTTCCTATTCGTCACTAAAATCACTTGGGTGCCGATAAAAGGGGAATTTTCTCTCAAAAGATTTCATGTTGTTATTACAAGGGAAATGAGGTTTAAGTTATTGCCACTGTACCCTATGACATCTGAACTAAGAAAACAGCCTGTTTACAGGTGTTCCGGTCTTGAAAGGATTAATATACAGGGCAGTACATGCACTGAATATTACCTAATTTTAATATGAATGAAAATAACCTACTAAATACTAGTGGAAAACACACACATAACTCACATGCACGCTCACAGATATTGCAGGATAAAACTCGTGAGAATCTCGGATACGATGTTCACAGCACAATTCCAAAAAAAGCACTTGATGCTGGTGCGTAATAAAAAACAGATGGTAAGATGGTGTGTTAGTTCACTTCCTTACTCTAGTTAAAACAAAAAAGTAAAATATAATTACCAAAGACAGGAAAATTGGGGGGCCCGGTGCAAAGTGTGCACGCCTCTTACACGTCAAAAATTTGTAATATTAAATTATAATAGGTAAAGCAATCTTTCTCACTGTGACACCGATATCTTTTTTAAAAAGCACATACTTTATAAGTACGACAAATATTTCTTAAGGTGAGTTCACACTATATACATGTATGATAAATACAAATCTAATACATGTATAAGTAGAAATCTAGATAAGTATAGAATTTTTATAAGACAAGTCTAAGATTTTCACGTTCTAGACTGGATGAGAGTAGTAGTATACAAATCTGAAGCTTCCGCTCCGGATGGGAAACTTGTATTTATCCACCAACTCGTGCATGCACTGTAAGATCTAAAGATTATCTGTATCGTCGTTGGCAGTCATTTATGTCTAGATCAGCGGTTCTTAAACTTAATAGTCTTAGGACCCCCTTTCATTCAAATTTCACTTTACGAAGAGGGAGAAACTAAATCGAAAAGCATTCTTATGATGGACCTCCGCTTAGTAATCTTTTCAAGTGGTAATCAAACTTTATTTTGACGATAATTCGTTCCTTACAGTATATAGTCTTTATACAGTAAGCGATGTTTTACACATTCTGCAAATGTCACTGTCACTCGAACGATTCTGGGTATCATGAATTCAAGAAGACCATCTGACTTCCAGGCTAGCATTTAAGTGTACGCGCACCTAAACGCACCAACAATTTGTGTATGATATATCTAGCGCATGTATGATAAAGGTGAAGAGCAGTTTATTCTAAGCAAATTTAACAACAATTTGATTTTCTCATAAACTGCTCCAACATTTTTGATCAAATTTCATCCAGTTACTTGTTTTCATATGTAATAATAGGAGAAACTTGAATTTGTGGAAAAAATAATTCAATATTTCAATGGAAATGCACGTTTTGAGGTTCCCTGAGTACATTTTCATTATTTTCTCAGTGGTGTATGTGTGATAGAAACTTTGTGGGCACTCTAACTCAAAAACTAATGATAAAATCAAAAACTTAAGATTTTTATTAGTAAAGTTTCTAAAAGTTTTATTTGAAACATTTTCTCGTAAACTGATTGTTCAAGAGAGATGTTGATTTTTTGTCTGAATTTAAGGACATTGCTAAGTGATTTCGTAGTTTCCATTGCTATGATAAAATTTTCTAATTGTTCATAATGATGCCTACGCTGCCAGGGGTTATTTTACTTTTGCATTGATATTTTATCCATAGCAACAGCTAACAATTTTGTTTACTTATGGTTGTTTTTTCAATGTGAAAAGTGAAGCAAAGTATTTTTGGCTGTGAAAATAATTCAGTGTTTAACCCATATTCGGCCAACGAGTGAAATAAAAATATTAAATAATTTTTTTTACTGATACGGCTTATTTTACATCAGAATAGATAGATATCAAAACAAAATGAATGTATGATAATTTGAACCAGAGATACAAAATAGTGCGTTTACGCACCATCAGCCGAAAGTGTTATCCTTTTGGCCCCACCACCAAACACACAGATGTAAAGCACTTTCATGAAATCTTTTGAAACAGTCAGGATTTAAATGAACTCTACACTTGAGACACACAAAAATTGTATAGTTATGGCATACCTTGTGTGTCCGTATTTCATGAGGCAAAAAGACCAATGATGACCACCCTGGTCTTGGTGACGGATAGTCACTGCATTCAAAATGATTTTCCTCCTGAATCATTTTACTCTCACATTTAATTAAAGCTATGGCTACGTAAGACTGAAAGTCAGCTTGAGAAATTTCATCAGATGCTGAGAGATCTTCCAAGCGTTCACTACTGCACTGTCAATAATATTGGTGAAAAGTGGCCGCCACCATTTTTTGCCACGCACTCAGATGCAATGATTTGCAACTGCATTGTCATGCAAATCTACCCCTCCCATGTGCTTATTGTATTCAGCGATTACCTTAGGCTGTGGAATTATAACTTCTTCCTTCTCTTTACGACTATATCTTTTGGTATTCACCATTGGAAAAATGTCAAATGTTGTTACTGAATACTGTTACAACAGAATTATCGTTCCACCTCACAGCAGTGGTATTTGAATGATCATCAAAAGCATAATCAAATTTCCCCCTTTTCTTTTTTTCTAATACTTTTAACTTCCCCTAAGGGGAATTTTCCAGTGTGGTTATCTCGAATTGTTTCAGTGATGAAAAAATCCACTTTGGTTTAGAAGTTGAAAAAGTTTGCGGGGTAAAGAAGTTGTCAAAAAATACTGTTCTGATGGATTCTTTACAACTCTACTACTACTTGTGCACCCAAGCCTAATTTTTTTTTTCTTTTGAAGATGATGTAGCGCAACCATATGGATTGAACCGATAAAGATACCATTGGATGAGCATAAACACCATAATTTATAACCAAACCGAACTGGTTTTCCCTCTATAAACATTTTGGCTGAGTGCCAATCATAGTAAGGAACCATTTGCTCATCTATCGAGAGGTTGTGAGAAAATATTCCGAATTGCAAATAACTCGTATTCAGCACATCAAAAATTGGGTGCAATTTGGAAAATCGGTCGTTCTCTTAACGTATAACCATAGTAACTGCTATCATTCCACCTCATCCTATATTTTATCTAATCTCCCAGTAATCATTAGCCCTCGTCCATCATCAATAATTGTAGATCTTCTTACTCCTACTTCCTTGCTCTGATCTCACAAGAAAAGTTAACACATCCGGCCATTGGTGTATAAATGCACCATTAAGTTCAAAGTCCTATGAGTTGTAATCAGTGGAAATAATGAAGAAAGTATTTTGCTTGCATGACTATGCCATACTTCTTCTTTCTAAATATAACATGAACTTAAAGTAATTAAGTAAAATGTATATGTAAAATGTTTGTTTTGTGTGTCACACAATCCAAAAAATTTTCCAATTCAGTGCAACTCTAACCATAATAAATAACTTGAAAATACTTTAAAATAGTGAATGGTTAGTACAGAAGTTGAATATTATTCATGATTATGTATTTACCTAAATAACTTTATAAGGTAACTTTAAAAATTTATTTTGTGAAATGGTGCGCTTATGCACCATTGGCCGAAAATGGGTTAAGAACTGTTCACAAGTGTAATTGCCGATAATTATTATGGAGAACATTGATGTCGAGAACAATCGTTCATTACTCTGTATGGAGAAAGTGATGCTCTGGACGCATCAAGTTTTTTAATGTCACCTGAATGCTCTCTTGAAAATGTTTTTCTCCCTATTACAGGAAGGGGTGGTGGCGGCGGCGGCTCTGGGAAAGGTGCGAACATGAGAGGTGGTCGAGGCAACTATGTGAGAGGAGGAGCAGGTGGAGGGAACAAGCAGTAGTATATGGATGTTACCTCTTATCTACCCTTACTATTCCTCTTAACTTCCCCATTAACATCTTGCTGCCGCATTCACCACTTCTGCATTTCCAGCACTGGTCCTTTACTGCCTACAGTGATGTGCCAGTGATCAAAGACTTGTGGTTGATGAAGGCTGTGAGGTGAACAGCCAGTTATCAGCTTGTGGAAGGAAAGCTGTCGATGGAACGTTTTAACCTTGACTGCTGTTGATCCGTATGCTGATTTTTATGGGGTTGCCATATATAACTGTGGCTATTTTCTCTCTCCAATTCTGAGCTCACTGTTGAATTAATCGGTGTAGCATTTTACTTTGCTGGAAGTTTAATTATGTAAATTATTACCATCTGCAAGTATTATGTGTGAGAAGGCAGTTTTCAAAGGGCAACAACTATGTGAAAATCCCAAAAAAAAAGAAAATAAAATGTTCAATTACATACAAAAATATTTTCTTGATTATGACATTACAGACCAGGGTTAAAAATATTATGTCCAACATATTAGTTTGTTCTTTATGAAAAGTGAAGAACAGTATTTGTGATATACCACTCTTGTGTTTAATTGTTAGGAACAATTGATAATTATCTTAACTTAAATGGCTGTATTTGCAATTACTTTTTGCCTCAAACTCTGAGGCTTTTGTAGTTAAAATAAAGAAGCAGTGAATACACTTTTACAATATATCTGCTTTGTGTATTCGCTTATTTTTCAGTTTGTAAATCATTACTTATTAATTGTGAAACTGGGAGATTTATCATTGACGGTCATGTTTTCATTTATGTGAAATTGTCTTGATCTACAGTTATTTTCTCAGTAGCCCTAATTAAGTGATTTTTTTATTCAGATAACTTAAACCAGTAATAAATATTGTGATGACTTTTTAAGTGAAGGTATTTTATTCTTAATTCTCTACTTTATTATCTGTTAAATATGTGGACTCTAAAAAATGCTACTAATGCATTTCTAATGAGGGTTGCTAACATTCTTTTATTTATTTAAAAACCGTCGTAACAATTTAGTCGTATGTCTAGGTGGTAACAAGAACTAATTTAACCTAAATACTTGATATATACAGTAAAACCCCCGTTATTTCGATCCCATATAATTCCAAGTATGGCATAATTCGAAGCTAAGATCAGTCCCCGGCTAACACCATAAGATTTTGCGTACTTTTTTGTATGGATTTTCAAAATACTCTTACAATGAAATTCGAAGTCATGATCCGGTCTGGTGACTCACGAAAAGTTCATTTAATTCGAAATCTTGATCCTGTGTAAGCGGAAGCACCTGCCATCATATCATGTTTTTGTTCCCCATTTCTCACACATGAAATACATATAGTGCCCCAAACAGGTGACTCCCTTTTACTTATTTAATAGTAGGATGACCAAACGTCCTATTTTCACCAGGAAAGTCCCGTTTTCATATCAAAAAAGCCATTGTACCATTTTGAAGCCCATCGCAAATAAAATTTAGATTATCTGATAGTATAGCTGATATTCCTAGTAGAAATGTAGGTTTCTCAGAAACATGGAGGTTATCAAACTAACAACAAATGTTAATTACAGTCACAGTTGTCAGGTTAGGAAACGTCAGGGTCATTGATAATTTGAGGTGGCAAACCTGGTCTCCGCATACTGGGCCACATTGGCCTATGGATGCAAGGGATGCATCGCACCCGAGCGGCAACATATTAGAAGTGACAATTCACGGGCAGAGGCAAGAATAATGTACTCTTACGTAATATCCGTAAGATTCGTATTCGAGAAAGTTTGCGCAATGTGTTTTACACAGTTTATTTCTTAAATTAAATACACTTTTAATCTAAAAATTGAAAAAATCTGAGCCAGAGTGCTCTTATAAATTTGTAAGGGGCGGCATAAACTGCTTGCCCCCCAGGGTGGCAAATATGCCCCGTGTGGGCCTGTCCACATACAATATCCTGCCCAGGTTTTACCTTAACTTACTCCCTTCTAGTTTCAACGATGACGGCGCTAGTCGGATACCCTTTTGGTTGTAAGCTTTGTCCTAGTCTGGCATGCTTATGCTCCAGACTGTAAGGAAAGTTCGTATTTGCTTTTTTAACTATAGATCGTGATAGTGGCAGATCCACCATTAAAAAAATCATGCAAAAATTAAGTCATAGATGATTCAAACAAATTAATCAGCTTATCCTTGCATCACTGTGAATGCTCACATTCTCAATCGGATAGCAAAATTCGAGAACCAAGCTGAAATGAACAGAAGTTGCAAGAACCCCTAGTATCTCAATCCTCATGCTTTCCCAAACCTGGGAAAGGTTTTTCTCATGAGAAAGTGATATGCTTCAGAAAAGACCATGTTATATTGATTTCTGTTACTGAAGCAATCTTTAAATAACGCTGCACGAAGTTGTACCGAATGTTGTCTCTAAAAAGGTTATACCGTTGTTTTATCTGAGAAAAACAAAAACCTAGTTGTTTTACCTGGTGATGAGCTGGAAAAAATATTAAGAACCGGTGCTCTAAAAAAAGGAAATTAGGATAAGGGTGGCAGGATGCCTACATGCCAGGGGCACCAGACTGCTCTAGTAATGCCGTTCTGCTATCTTAACAAGTGTTCAGTTTGTAACATATTCCATTTCATACACTCTGTTATTGAATGTCGGCTAGGGTAAAATGTACTTGAAAGGACAAAATCAGTAACTTTTAATATTCTCTAAAAATTTAACAATCGGCTCTCACGAGCCAGTGGGAGCCGACTTCAGCTCATCACTGGTTTTACCATAATGTCATACAAGAAGAGCACAATGTAATACAGTAAAATTTTCCAATAGTTGCATAAGTAATCAGCTATGATTTTTTCCATCAGCTTACAAACAACTGAGGTTAGACTGACTGGACTATAATTTTCCAATTCGGTTTTGTTTCCTCCCTTGTAAATCAGTATTACTATCACTTTCTTCCAATCCTCTGGAATATTATCATTATTTAAGGTTGTTGTAAATAAAACTCTTAAATACAGTACTATTTCTCTTGACCCCATCTTTAACGCCTCACCCGCGATGTCATCTGGTCCCCTCGATTTGTGGTTTCCTAGTCTGCTCAATTTCTTCAAAATATATGCATCATGGATTCTGACATATTTTGCCTCTTGCATCCTATCTGGGTTATTTTGTTGTGGTCCTGAGATTGTGTGGTCAGGAGACCTCTGGCCTATCGTGTCTTTATTTTCTTCTTCCCTGAACTCACTAGCATACCGCTTATTTAACTCATTTGCCTTCTCCACGTTGCCTACTAATGTGGTACCGTCACTTTTCTTGATAGTTATTGATTAGAATTGCAATGAAACTGCTGTTATTTAAAAAGGAAATGCCTGATTTTACTTTCTCATATATGTACATAGTATATTCAGCCTATTATAAATTATGAAAAAACACTTAAGTATTAGAATCGGATTTTTCCCAATTGTTATGACCGAAATCCTATAATCTGGCCAAATTTCAACTCTCTAGCTCATCTGGAAGTGCCTAATAATATTTATCCTCGTTTGGGGCAGTAATGGGGCAAAGCAGCCCCTAAAAGTTGAAAGTTTCATAATATTAGATTTTTTCACAAGTTGTGACCTAAAATCTATAGTCTTCCCAAATTTCAAGTCTATACCTCATGTGGAACTGCTTCATAATTTTTGTCCTTGTATGGGTCAATAATGGGACAAAACAGCCCCAAAAATGGGGATTAATACAATATCAGATTTATCCCATTGATCGTAGTTTAATATTAATGGCATTATAATATAAGCCTCTCCCTTTAAAAGCCTAGCCATATCATAGCATTAAGCTTGCCATGACAGTCGATTGCTGGGACCCAAAAAATTACCACTTTTTCTGATAAAAACTAATTTTATGCTAAATCAACACGTTTGAATACCGTCTTCAAAAATAAGAAATTACAATTTCTATTCTTTCCGATAGTTTTAAGTCCCAAGTTCGAATCTTGATGGGAAATAATTTTAAAAAGCAAATATAAAAATTACCTATTTACATGCATTTCTTATGGGGCAATAACGGGGCCAAAATGGTCCTTCAAAATTGGAATTTCAACGATTTCAGATGTTTTCCTTCAGCTGTGACCAAAAACCTACAATCATGACAAATTTCAGTTTTCTAACACATCTGGGAGTGCCTCATAATTTGTATCCTCCTATATCCTATGTAAGAAGCATCTATAGCTATGAGATAGATAAGCTTCTCTATAAATCAGTGGGGCCCAAACTTTTTTATGCCAAAGGCTACTTTCATTCTGTAAATTGTCTTGTGAGCTACTAAATTTTTTTAACATATACTTCAGGATATTGTAACTTTAAGTTAAACACGAAAATAACCATAAAGAAAGCATTTATTAAACACCATGAAAATCGACAAAATAAATAGTCGAAGATTGTTTATCTGGGATGTTCATGACCTGGCCTGTTCCAGATGAACAATATTTCTGGATTTTAGATATCTTAACCCTAAAATAGTACAATGATCAGAAAAAATCGTCTTAGTAAGGTATGGAAAGAAATAAATAATTTAAAAAATTATATTTACAGTGGAACCTCCATTTAATGTTTGCGTAGGGGACAAGTTTTTTGTACCTTAATTCGAGTAATACATTAAATGGGGGTTATCTAAAATTGAAAGACTAAACGGCAGTTCATTAATGTCAAATAGGTTTTAGCAGTGAATTTGCGATCTTTAATTTTTCCGAGACAAACTTTCTTAAAACTTTTAAGCAAATAAACAATTGAAGCGCTCCTGTATAGGAGGAATCAACCAAGCATGCAGATCCTTTCAGTTTTTTAAGTTCAAATGCTATAATGAATACATGTTACAATTGGGTTCGCATGGGATATATAAAATAATACAGTAAAACCCCATTATAATGCAGGTTTCGGGAGACAGAATGTACACCCGCGTTATCGGTAACCCGTGATATTTCGGGAAATAATTTTTTAAAATGTGAAAGCATATGCGTTATAACAAATTTAATTGCAAAATACTATAAAAACATCGTATTTTGATTTTAATGCATACCTTACTTCAATCGGTGTTTTTAAAATAGTTTTGGCATGACAGCTGATGACGTTTCTTCGTCACATACGTCTTAATATTTCGCAAATGTAAAAGATGAAGATGATCACAATCACTCTCTCTCCATCCAATTCATCACTTCACTGATGTTATCCAATACTTCGCTTATTTAAGGGGTATCAACCTCACTCATCTCTTCATTCTCGCTGTCATCTTCTTTTTCTGCTCTTCCGCGGTTCTAGACTTCAGCTACAATTTCTTATCATTCTTATAGACAGCGACGGGAGTTTAGCATCGCGGTAAAATCTGAACCAAGTTGTTTACGAAGAAAATAAATCGCGGTAAAATTTCAGCCAAGTTGTTTACGAGGAAAATAAATCCCGGTAAAATTTGAACCAAGTTGTTTACGAAGAAAATAAATCGCGGTAAAATTTGAACCAAGTTGTTTACGAAGAAAATAAATCGCGGTAAAATTTGAACCAAGTTGTTTACGAAGAAAATAAATCGCGGTAAAATTTGAAACAAGGATGTTTACGAAGAAAATAAATGGAATCATTTTGGGGGACATGACTAGACCCGCGGTATATCCGACTCCGCGGTATAGTGAGGCGCGTTATAACGGAGTTTTACTGTATTTACGAGTTTCGAATAATTATCCCTCAGTGAAGTAGTTTTTAGTCCCATTTGTTACATTTCGGCCCTTTATGCGAAGCGGGCTCGCAAATTTAATTGCGTGTCTTGTGCGGTGTAGGGAAATGCTACAGTGACTGACGAATAAGAACATACATCCAAAGTTTTAATAACATCGCCGCCTCGATGTAATAATAACATTGTTGTGAATAAGGCTTCCCCTTTTTTGGGGGATTGTCTTCCTTTCGGGTTAACAAGGTAAATATGGCTGTGGTAAACGCGGGTGGCCCAACTACGCGTCAAGTTAGTGAGCGAGCCCCTGCGAACTGAAACGTAAAAAAATCCGTGTTTACGTGATGAAGTCATCGCTACTCCCGTGAAGTACGTAACAGATTAGTACATTTAAGGTGGATTGACAAAACAGCACTACTAAATATTAATTCTTTTGAGTTTATATAATGTAGTAACAACACCAGTATGTGTTGTGCCATTGATGGTTAGATTGAATTAATATATTACACCTCCAACAAATGAAATATTCTCGAGTCATAGTGTAAACGCGATGCCCCGCAAGGGACCAGAATTTTGTCCCTTAATTGCGGGCAATTCACTAAATCGAGGAACACTAAATAGGGTCATACAATACATTATTTATATGGAGCTTTGGTCGGGGCCACAAAAAAACTGCCTTAAATGCGGGTAAACCTTAAATGGGAGAACCTTAACCCTACAACAACACACCTCTCCAGTCGACTTAAAACAACACACCGGGGTGCAGCACACCCCACAACTTTAACCGTGTACCATTTCCCAGAAATTTTTTCTATGCATATGGCATCTATAGAACTTATTCATTGGATCCTTAGAAACATTTCAGGGTAGTTAAAAATCCATTTGAAAATACTTAATAGCCTGGAAGTTCTGTTTTTGCGAAATGAAACGTGCGAAAAGTAGAAAAAAGCAATGAATTGGACTTTTATATTTATTTTTATTTCTTTACTATTTAAAAAACAATCCTTTTATGTTCTTAAAGTGGACATAGTGCAGCACCAAAAAATATATATGTTATCCGCGTTCGCTCCAAAAAGTATACTTATTTGAAGGTATGAAAATCGGCGATTTTTAATGAAGAAAATTCTTGTTTTTTATGCGAACTCGTATAAAAGATTATTCTTATTGGCTTTTAAATGGTACAGGCAAGTTTACAAATTGAAAGAAATATTCAGAAAATTAAAAAATATTTTAAATTATTATGATTTTGTACTAGTGTGACTAATCGTCCATGCCACCGCAGACAGTGCACAGGGTGCATCTGTGTTTATTGCACATAGGGACGCGGCAAGATGAACACAACAGGCGAGTTTTTCGGTCCTGCTCCCAAGGGCATAGGGCACATTGAACCTGCAACTGAAGGACCTCTTGTTCAGTAATTGGCATCTGGTCGATGTGCAGGATCTCCATAATGGACCGTCGGAGTGAGGCATGCAACGACGCTTTTGTAATGCGTTGCCGCAGATGAGGTTCCATTAATGATAAAGACAAACGTTTTAGAAATTTTCTTCGATTTATTCATTTACATTTACATCAGTACCCTGCAAGCCGCCATAGCTGAGGACTGAAAATTCCCATTTTTTGAAAATGTATTTATTGACATGCTATTTTTGTAAAAATGAAGCATCAAATTCACCAAAAAATAGCAAGAAATGCAGAAATTACAGGAAAATTACTCAATATCGGCTACGGGAAAAATTTGATAGGCACTTGTTCTTTAAGTTACAAAAAAATAGTGAGTTTAAAAGTTCACCTACCCCACGAAAAACTTTCACAAACAACACACCGGGGTGTAGCTAACCCCAGACCAACTTTGCGTTCATGTTCTACCGATGCCGGCAAGCAACTGACCACAGTGCTGCGCATAACCAATCGGCACACTATCGAATTGAATTTACGTGGTGGGGAGGAACCGTTATTCTGCGACTTATAGAAATGCCAGCGTCTTTTCTAAAGGGTGGGGTGTGTCACACCCCAGTGTGTTTTTCTAGGGTTAAATTGGGATTCCACTGTACTTAGAAAACCTTTTATGTAGGTAATACACATCATACGAATCAACGGAACATGGCTAATCAATTAAGGAATACATAAAATATCTGTAGTCATGTTTGGATGATGAATCAATCGAAAACATGTTTACCTGAAAACAGCAAAAATAACATGCTACTCTTACACTTCATTTATCTAAATAAACATGTCAATTAAATTTCTTTTCTTTATGTTTAAATCATAAATCATATGGATGTAGCACACAGTGCGCCATATGTATAGCTAAAGGCTAGAGGCGATGATGGCTTTCGGAACCACTAAACTAAATCGGTCATCAATTAATTAACATTAAATGATGTTAAAAATCAAATATACTTAGAAAACATTTTATTAAATGCAAAAAATCAAATGAGTCATCTTGTGACGTAAATACCTATACTCATGCACACGTGGTTAGAAAGCTACTTAAGGCGGTAGTCGCTTTCGGAGTTAAAATAAATCAGTCATAAATTATTCCATTGTTTGGATGTTTCCTGTTTTCAGAGTTCCGGATAAATGATCTTCTACCATAATTGTTAAATTTATTTAAACTTATTCTTTATTTAAATAATTATGGGTGCATTTATGCTGCATATCTTTAGCCAGCAATTGGTAATTGGGTTTGTAACTCGAAACCGAGAGGTGTAAACAATCTTTAAGATGTTCATTGGTGAGTGCATTTCTGGTCTTAGATTTAATTAGTTTCATATTAAAATATATCGATTCACATAAATAAGTGGAGGGAAAATATGCTTTCAAAATAAATGCAAGTTTTTTTATATTTCAAAACTTTTCAGATGAAACTAGCTTCCAAAAATTTGAATCGTTTTATCTTGTTTTCAACCTTATATCATTTTGCAACAATATTTCATTTTCCAGATCTGTTGCATCCATGTTGAACATCTCCTATTTCGCTATAAATTTCTTGTGTCAATTTCAGCAAAAAATGCTATAATATGCTAGAGGTCTTTAAAATCTAGAAAACATCCTTCAAATTCAGTTTTTAATTTTTCTAGCATCTAGCTGCCTCTGCGGGCATTCTTTCTAAAGGGTGATGTAATGGGCACCTCTGCTCTAAATCTTAACCCCTCTAGGGTTCCTAAATGTACAGCAATTTCAGACTTAAATGATGATAAAGATTTGGATGTGAGATTAGGATAAGGAAGTGAGTTCCATAATTTAACCCCAACTACCATGAAGGAGTTAGTGTAAGCTTCAGTTCTGTGGATGGAGAGAAGTTTATCCACAGACAAACAGACATGAAAGGCATGTTCAAGTTTGACAGCACTAGATTTTGCAATATCTACTGTTGATGATAATATCACAGTAGTCAAAGATGAGAAGTAATAGAACTTGGACAAGTCTTTTTTAATCTAAAGGGCAGTATATATTATTGTCTTTTATGGCTATGGAGGGTGACTTAGGATTTGTTGCAGACAGATGTGACTTGAGGGTACCATGAGAACGATGAATCAATTAGGACACCTAGGTTACGGACACAATTGCTATAAGGGATTTCAGTCACATCTATTCCTACCTTAGCAATGGATGACAGTTTGATCTTAATAAGCGATTTTGGATATCCGATAATTATAGACTGATTTTTGGTTGGAGTAAGTGATTTGAACCACCTATTTAAGTTTTAAATATCGCTGTTAAATTGTTTGACTGCATTTGTAAGGTTTTTGGGTTCAGTGGAAATGTAGATTTGAAGATTGTCTGCAAATAGATGATAAGAGGAGTTGAGAAAATTGAAAGAAATATTATGAAGGTAGAGAGAGAAGAGTAGTAGGCCTAAGACAGAGCCTTGGAGAATACTGTGATGAGTATTTAACTTGAAAGACTGCTTGTCAATACTGTAGCACTTTTGTTTACAATCTGTAAGATAAGAGGAGAACCATGATATCTGAGAAGCTAAGAGTTATGAGCTTCCTCAGAAGAAAGTCAACATTAACTGAGTCGAAACCTTTAGATTAGAGGTGTCCAGCACAATCACCACTTGTGGCAAATTGACTATTGATATGTGACGAATTGATACACAGAGTCTACTATTTTTTATTAGTTTATTAAATCACATGGTACTAAGTTTGTGTACATTTTACATACAATGGTCTTGTTGATTTTTATAAATAAGACTTTACACAAATATATGGTTACAGAATTTTCCTAGCTCTTTTCAGATTTTGAAAAGTACAGGACTGCTTTTCAATTAATGGATGATCCATATCACTTTGACAGCCATGATTCTCGACTATCTCTAGAGTTCAGAAGTTTATTTTCTTTGGACAGGCACATTTTCGAGACGGATATGCTTTTGCTGCAAAGTCAGAGAAATCATCATTTGAAAGATGATTCAATTGTTATGATGTGGACTGGTATTTTGAAAGAAAACAAGTTTGCAGTTCTCAATGTAGTCATTCCAAAACTGTTTTCTATTTTTGGATCAACTTGGCTCTGTGAATCAACTTTTTCCACAGTAATGTTGACGAAATCAAGGTATAGGTCTCAGATCCTGGGCAAAAATTTGGAGGTGGAGTTGAGATGCACACTTAGTGTGCATTTTATGCCAAATTTCAGTGCACTATTAGACAAATGAACTGTCAAACAATACATAAAATTTATTGTTTGAGTTTAATGATTTATTTGACTAATAAATAATTTAAATAATTATTGTGTATCACTGTAACCTTGTACATATATGTATAAAGTCTTATTTATACAACTTTTATAATAACTTGACCTGTGTGTATGTATGTATGCCATGTTTCAAATCCCAAAAACTAATACATTTTGGGCACATATTAGCTAGAAGTATGAAATTTTGGCTGTTTGTAGGTTGTTATGCCCCTACCATAAAAATTTGCAAATTTCAGAAAAAAGGCCTGGGTTCAATTCCAGGGGATAATTTCCATTTCCCATAAGATAACATGTAAAAGCCGGCCCCGGTGGTGGAAGGGCTAGCGCATTGACCTACCATCACTGAGGTTGCAGGTTCGAATCCCGCCAAGGCCATGGATGTTTGTGTTCGTACTCATATTTCATCACTCGTGTGTGTGTGTCTGATGTGGAAGGTAACGGGAAACCACCACATCATATGTGTTTATTCCCTAGTCATGTCAAACCAATCTTAGGATTGAAAACCATGAATGAGTGAACATGTAAAAAGCGATTTTTCGAAGTGCAAGCTTCTATTCTTTTTCAAATTTAAATTGGAAGAAATTGACTTACATTTTTTGGATCTCGACTGTTTAAAAGAAAAATGAATCGAGTTTCTTATTCTTATCGTCGATTTCCACCTTCAGCTGGAAATCGTTCAAATTATATGTTTAATTCACAAATTTGGGAAAAATTGGCTTTTTAGGGGGATGTTGCCTTGATGACCATGACATTGTTAAATCTCGAGCTTACATTGTTGTCTTCCTAAGCGTAAGAAAATCGTGCTTTGAATGCTTTAATATGAGAGAGAGAGGAAAGAAGGGAGGGGGATGGAGGGAGGGGAAGGAGAGGGAGGGAGGGCAAGGCGTAGTAAGGGAGATAGAAAGGGAGAGAGGGAGTTAAAACTTACAATGAATTGTCTTTTAGTAAGACTAAAAACCTAAAAATAATTAAAATAAAAATTACTTTTTTTTACATTATACAACTTTTATATTAAAGGTACTAAAAACCTAAAAATAAGTTAAATTTTGACATGGGGTGAGTGTCATCTGTTGGGATAGATTCTCAAATTTCCATATTAATAACATATCTAGTGTTAGGATGCTAATTAATGAAATTTGAACGCATCTTAATAAAAAGTTGTGTGACTTTTGCTAAGCTGATCTCATCGATCAAGAAATTAAATACTAAAGCATGGAAAACGTAATAACAAACATCAATATTCCAAACATCAAACATTCCTGTAGATTTATGATTAGCTGATTAGCCACACAACTTTTATATTAATATGCATTCAAATTTTGGTAATTAGTATCCTAACACTAGATATGTTATTAATATGAAAATTTGAGAATCTATCACAACAAATGACACCCCATGTCAAAATTTAATTTAATTTTAAGTTTTTATTGCCTTTAATATAAAAGTTGTATAAACTAAAAACGTTTTTTGTTTAATTTATTTTAATAATAATATTTTGCATTACGTGGCAAAAAGGCTAATCTATTCTCCATAAGTGTGGTGAACCTGAAAATTCTGTTGGACACCTCTACTTTAGATAGCTCAAGTAATGTAGTGATCATAGCTTTTTATGGTCCATAGCAACCTTAGTATTGTCAATGACTTGAAGGAGTGCAATCGTTGTTCTATGGTTTCTTCCCGCGTAGATTTTTGCATTAAAACGCCAAAGTTTCTTCTCCTTTGCCAAAGACCTCTTCAGGGTTACCATAAAAAACCATGATCACTACACCACTTGAGCTATCTAAAGTAGAGGTATTCAGCAGAATTGTCAGGTTTGCCACACTTATGGAGAATAGATCAGCCTTTTTGCTACATAATACAAAATATTATTATTAAAATAAATGAAACAAACAACGTTTCAGTTTATACAACTTTTATATTAAAGGCAATAAAAACCTAACAATAAATTAAATTTTGGCATTGGGTGAGTGTCATCTGTTATGATAGATTCTCAAATTTTCATATTAATAACATCTAGTGTTAGGATACATTAACGAAATTTGAACAGGTTACCCTGAATAAGTCTCTGGCAAAGGAGAAGAAACTGTGTTTTAATGCAAAAATCTATGCGAGATAATCCGAAAACATATACAACCTTAGCACGGTAAGCACCTGTGAAAGCTTTAATCAATGAATCATATAAGTTGTTTTCCACCAAGTACTTCACCTCTTAACTTTAAGCAAAAGCCAATGTCAGTTTCCTACTTCATTGCTTGGTGTGCAAGATATTCGAGTTCTTTGGAAATGCAAGGTAAGATAAGGTGAAAATCTTCAAATCTAGAAGGGTTTTGGGATTTATGTACTGAATGGATTATGGAACATTTCGATTGAGATGGAAATACAGCAGAGAATAGTGAGTGGTTGAATATGTGGGTTACATAAAGGAGGATAATAGGGAGTATTTTATGATAGAAGGTAATAGGGATATTATCACAGCCAAGAGCTAAAGGTTTGGTCCATAGAAGTGCTTTCTTTACATCTGAATTAGGTACAGCAGTAAACTTGAATTGGTGATTAGCTAGTGATGGGTGGCTCAGGATGTTTTCTACTGATTGATTTAGGTCTTAAGGTTCAATAGAGGTGAGGTTGTTTACAAAGAAATGATTGAGGGTATTTGGATGGAAGTTATGAGTAGGCATTTAGTAATTATCAATCCCTAGCAGAGCTGCAAACCGAACCGCCGAACTGAACCGCAGTCATTTTTCTGAACCGCGAACTGAACCGAAACCACTGATTACTTTTTTCAATGAACCAAAAACCGAACCGTATTTTTTTCCAAAAGTGGTTCGGTTTCAGTTCGATCTCAATCCACAAAGTACGGACCAACGAAAAGACCAGGAATTTCCATTGGAAAAACCAGCGGGTTTGCTTCAAAGGAAAGAGTGCCTATCTCTTTCCTCTCTGCTACTATTGTTATCCACAGACGACATTTATGGTGAGGGTTGTGGGGACACCAACTGTGACAATATCCGGGTCAACCACTGTAGGCAGAAACCGACCAACAGAATATAGAAAGATCTTTATCTGAACGCAGGCAAAATGGTCGTTTTACAAAGACCTAGAAAGGAGCCGTAATCTGCTTTCGTGCTGAGAAAAAAATCCATGCCCTTACCATCACCATCATCCCCTTCAGCATTGTAATTAGCAGACCTGAGAAAATATGCCCTGCTGTCTTTCTTAGAACACCATTAACTCTCCTCATATCTTTTTCTTCAGAAAAATTCAAATTGTTTCTCTCAAGTGCAGGTGGTAGAACTAAAGAGGTTAAATATTGGGAGATGGGCAGTAAGGCCCTTGTTATAAATCTTTTTTTCTCTAAATAATGTGTATTACAGGTAAGAAAGAGAAATAAAATGCTCGAGGAACTAATTTTCTTTGATTTTTAATGATTTCTTTAAAATACTTTTATGTTTTCGGTTTGTCCGTCCATCCAGGGATAATCTCAAAAGTGGTTTAAGCTAGATGATTGTGTATGTTGGTAAATGAATTTGAAGTAAATCCATTCAGAGAATTTTTAATTGATATGTAAAAAACAATGAACATAAAAATCATGTTAGGATCAAAAATACCATTTAAAAAAATGAAATAAATGAAGACGATGATGGGATTGTAATATATTTAAAATATAAATTTTTCCTTTCTTTAAATAAATTCTTTCATTGAAAATAATAATGACTACTGATTGATTTACCTACTTACAGATTGATACTGAATATGTAATGTTTATATTGGATAAATTATTTCTGAATAGTATTTCAAATGATTAATTTAGTTCAACCGAACCGAACTGCAAACTGAACCGAACCACTTGTCAAAATTCCCGTCTTAACCGAACCACTTCCAAAAATTTAGAACCGACCCACTTCTAAATCTTGAAGTGGTTTGCAGCTCTGCACTCCCCTCACTGTCCTCAAACAGTTCCTAGGTGATCTTGTGTTTTCGCTCATCATCTACGTAAATTGCGTCACCGAGAACATTTTACACACCTCGATTGGCTTGTATGAACTGAACTTGTTCACGTAAACGATGTCGCTGACTGCAAAGGTTGAACAGTTATTCCAACGGACCAGGTTAATACAAAACGCAACATTGTGACAGATTTTTATACATTGTATCGATATTTAACGGGAGTTAGAACATAATGTGATATTTTTGTAAACTCTCTCACACATATCTAGTTTGGCAGCAAAGTGCGAACTTGTATTCCAACCGACCAGATTAATACAAAAGGCGACAATGTGACAAAATGTTTTTATACAGCGTAGCGATCTTTAATGGGAGAGTCAGAATGTAAGGTGATATTCTTGTAAACTCTCTTACACGTATCTCATTTAGCAGCAAGGCGAATCGAAAAGAATTATCAGAGGAAAAATTCCAAAATTGCAGCAATGTTTATTTTCTTAGCTGTTAAAAATTATAAACTATTTTACTAACATTTCACTGTTTAGGTACATACTTCTAAATGTGCTATGAAGCTGAAATTTTTTGTAATGGTAGAATTTGCAAAATAATGAAAACGTGATTATAGAAATTTGAAAATGTTTATTCGTTCGGCCGTAATAAATTCTCAAATGTTAAACAAATTGACGGTTATGTAGTACATTCTGAAGATCCAGGAAGCTGAAAATATTAACATATTTAGGAAATAATGTTCCGGTGGTAAATAACATTGAAAATTTCATAAAAGTTTTATATTGTGGCTGTTAAAAATTCATAAATTTTAAACCCCTAGCCGTTGACGCGCTGAGAACCGCTCCGCTCCTTTAAAACTTAAACGACGATAACTCGCAGCGTATTCGCCGGAATCATGCGAATGTTTTTCTGCAGCTTATACAAACATTCTACACGCTGACAAACCCATAAAATAGTAGATACAACTTATACAGTTGTTGTTAAAAATAGTTTTCTGCAAGGCTGCATCGTAAAAACATCCCGAAAATAGTCTCCGACTAACTTACGCTCTGTTATAGATAGAGGAAAACTGTCTCCTGTGAAATGTAGAAGAAGGATTGAGTTTTAATTATTTGAAAGATTCATTCCGATATCTTGCTTCGTTTTCGAGATACTAACTTAGATATTTGAAGAGCGCCGCAATTGTAGACGTTTCGCGACTCTCTTTCCGCCTTTCAGTGCTTTGTCGGCGTGACGTCACGTTGGTATTTTCTACGGCGTAATAAGCGTCCTTGCACTTTTTGTGGCGTCCTACAAATTTTTTATAATTATAAATTTTAGGGGTTGTTTTTGCCCCCATATTGTCCATAAGTAAAAAACACGTAAACCGTTGAGAAGGTGCATAATGTTGCGTTTAAAAATTATTTGTCGGCTCATACTCTTTACTTTAGGGTGAGAGAAAATGCTTGCAGAATGCAAGCACACCTTCACTAGTAAATAAAATAAACGTAAAAACGAATAACTGGACGGCTTTGTTGTCTCACTAATGTATTAAGTCTCATGAGTCTGTTAGAAAAGATTCCTATTCTAATTGCCGAATTTGGTAATATCGATACGTCTACACGAGTCTAGCCCTGGCGCTCATTATTTCGTAGCTGTACTTCAAGAAAATTTAATTGGAATACGTTTCAAATATAGTAGGTTCCGCTTATTACGTACTTTTATAGTAGCTTGTGTTATGTGCGCTAAGATAAATAAAAGTTGGTTTTTATACTTTCTACTTATTATAATTATATCAGCCGATTATTGTAATCAAACGCGGGATTCCAAAAGCAGATCTTGTTTAAGAAGTGAAATCATTTGCATTTTACCCAAGCATCTTCAGTAGAACCCAACACCAATGAATGGGTGCCCGATCGTAGTGCCGAAACACTGATGCCGATCATCCATTCCAGAATTTGATCCGGTACGGGGCATTAACACACAAGAACCAGTATTTTTCTTGCAACCGCGAGCAATTGTTTCACGCGGCCTATGGTTTTCCATCGATAAAATTAAAACTCGGAACAACGACGGATAAAAGCAGATTAACAGTGCTTTTTTAGTATAAGCAGCTCCGATACAAGTATACCAGCAGTTCTTAGGAAATTTGTTCAAATTCTTTGGCTAGATACAAATTAAAATTGTTGGGCTACGTACAGCATCACGACTGGCTTATTGAAAATTTAGTACTTGACGATGGATTGGCCACTTCTACTCTGTACAGCAGGGTTTGGCGAATAAATTCGGAAAGCATTGGTATGAAAAAACCGCGGTACCACCAAAAACCTCTACAGAATGTTTCCAATTCAACTATTTTTATTATAAACTTACTTATCGACGAATAAAGTAAAAATCATTCCGAAAAACATAGAAATGAATATAAACAACAATTAAAATACATTTCTCCGAATATTTTCGTGAGCGTGAAAAATAATTACTAACAACTGAATCATGTAACGCGTTTTTATTCTTACAGAACAACAGAGGGCAGTACTATGCAATAAGTTTGTTTGCCGCCGACGATCTTTTTATTCGTAAGAATGAAAGTTTGATTAGATGCAAAATTATTGAAAGATTTGGGGTAAGTGTTACTATAATGTGTAGCATGACATAAATTACTACTTGTGACAGCATTGACGTGTAAGAGGTCGAAAGATATTGATTGTTGGTCGGCGTAATCTTGCTTCAAATATATGAATCTATTTGTATTTGCGTCCATGAATTAAGTCGTTGTTTTTCGGTGTTAATTAAATGTGATTTAGCCTATCCGCATCTTTCCTCATTAAATAAACAGTACTTGGGTTTTGAGTTTTTTCCATTGTAGTTAATTTTTTATCTCTGAATCAGAGTTTGATTGCAGTCTAACCCAGGTAAGTCCAATACGTTCGTTACCAATATTTGTAGAATTGATTCTCTTAAGTTATTTTTTCTTCATATATGAAAATATTCGAAATTTACGTGGTGCGCATAAAGCGCTAGGCGTCACAAGCTATTTGGCGTCCAACATTAACCATCTTGTAGTTACATATGAGGATTGGAGAAATATTTCTTTTCTGTCATTTATAAAATCTCATAAGTTACACTGTGCATAGAATCATCGCCAGTTTAAAACCTCAAACCTACTTCCAAAATATTGGGCATCCTATTTAATAGTATTGCATGTATCTTGCATTATGTGGCGAATACGATGACCTGATCGGCGGAGGATAGGGGAGCATTTAAATCGTATTGGACATCCCTGATATAGCCCTTGGAACTAGAGTAATAAATGTCATTAGAAGTTGTCAGGCAGTTTTGCACCATTGATATTTACGGCCTCCTGCATTTTATTTTGTTTTGAATTGAATTAAATATTTCCAGTTATTGGGTTGATAGACTGCCATATGTGAAAAACAAACAATCTTCCCGATATCATTTTTGTTCTAATTATTATTGTCTATCGTATAATTTCTTATTTACTTGTGTGGCAGAATATTCTTTACGTTATTTTTTTTTACAATGCAACTTATAATAAAACGTAATTCATTTCAGAATTCTTTGTAAAGTTGTTTTGATTTGTGTGACATATCTCTCCAAAATGAATTTTAACGTTTCCGATGAAGAAGTGTATTCCTCAGTTTCCTTGGATTTGTCTGCTCTGGGTAATTTTTATTTTTATATATTTATGCCTTAAAGGGCAGCATTTATATTTTGTTTGTGGATTAGTGTTTGACATTCAGATCGCGCCCGTCCACGCCGTTGTATTACTATGAATGATTCCAGAAAAATTGGATGAAATAACCCAACGCCTCACCATGGACGCACTAAATGAATCCGACACGCCAGTAACTCGTAAGAACGATTCCAAGAGCGGCGAGTCATCGGAGCAAACTCCCAACAAAAGAAAGCTTAATTTGCTCGGTTCATCTATTGCTGTAACTAATGATGAGATGAAATATCGAAAGAAGTTATATCCTGGTAAGAGAAAGTGTGAATTTCAGTCATGTTTCTTGAATTGATACATGTTCTTTAGGCATGCATTTGCTATTCTTCTGATTATGTAGTACTGAATTATGAATAGAATATTTTGATGATGTGATGAATTTTATTTTCATGTATCACATTAAGATCTTTGTGATAAAGTTGTTAACTTGAAAAGTCATCTAATCATAAAGTTAATCTAATATAACTTTCGACTTATTTTCAGAACCAAGTAAGGTTTTAAAAGATAAAATTCGTTGTACTGCTTGTGGGTCTTCACTCTTGAAAGATGTACTTAAAGGACGTGGTTTATATTTCCATCCACTGCTTCAAGTTCTTGTTTGCCAAGTAAGCCTACCAAGTGACTTTTAAGTTCAAATTTGCTGCTGTAGTAGTGGCTGCATGATACATTTATTGGTTTTGTTTTGCAACAAAGTGATGAGCCAGAAAAAATTATTATTTTTTGTATTATTGTTATTTTGGCTGCAGCACCAAAAAGAATTTGATTCCATGACTGCATGTGTGAGAAAAAGTTGGGAGCATAAAATTCATAGTATATATCAGAATAAATTTGTTTTCAAAATATTTTGTAATTGAATCTCACATGCGTTTGTTTTTTAAATCATTTTTCCTCAATAAAATTAAATTTATGAGCTCTGTTATAAAGGTTGGCAGTTATTAGTATTGTTATTGAGGGATTCTTATTTGGGATGACCTAAAATTTGTGATAATGTTTCTTGATTTCCTTAAGTTTTAATGTGATTATATCAATTTTTTTCATTGCAACTGCCAACTTAATTGTTTTATATAAAGTTTGTGGTAAAGCTACTTGATTGATTAAATGCCAATTAAATTTTATATATAAAGTATGAAATTATGCATAATAGGTTCTGAGTGTGTGGGGAATGTTTTAGGTTTGTAAAGATGCATAAAAAATATTGGGCTTGAGTAAATGGTTTAAAATAGACTAAAGATTTATGTAGCCATTGAACAGTTGATATAAAGTGTTGAAGTTAGTTTGAAGCTATTGGGATTACAGATTTTTTGTGAATCTGCCTTACTCGAACGATTTTATGGAATGTAAGATGCTAGGGATATCTGATTTAAAAATTAATTCCTTTTCCCTCCATTTATAATTGATTTATTGTATGACTGGAATCCAGTATTTGTACAAATGTGCCAACTTTTCATGAAATTTCAAGCGATGTAGCACAAAGAAATTGAATTTGTTTGTAGTCGGGCCGGTGAGAGTTGATCGCCGAGTGTTGCAGTGGAAGGGATGCAGTGTTGCTACTTTGAACGCCCCTCCGCCTGACTGACTCGTAACCGCCCTGATCCCAAAGTGTGGGATAGTAAATTTTCGAGTAACATAAACAGGTCTATCTTATGAACCTCTCTATAACAAAAACCTCTGCATAACAAACTTTGTTATCAGTCATGCCCCTGGAACATGTAAACTGCATACAAGAAACCTCCCTATAATGAACCTCTGTACAACAAAATTTAGACGAGAACAAAACCCTAAAGATCGGCTATTGCTGGATCATCTCGGTGCAAAAACAGCATTGTCGCGTGAGACGTGCCTAACTATATCCCAGCTCCTTCCAAATCACCATCCATAGCTAGAAAGGGCTGAATGAGAGAATAGATCATGCTCGCTGATTACTCTTCAAGCTGTCGCCATCACAAAGTGCCATTGTCGGATTATTATCATAGTTAAAACTCATTCGAATCTATCGCCATTGCTTATGTGTAAATTTTCCCGACTATTGTTAGAATAGAATTAGAAGGGTGGGCTATCTACAGTCCTTCTCTGCGACCATTGCTGATCTATTGTGCATCCCCAGCCATTTATCCTGCAAGCAAACAAGCACTTTGAATGAACTGCAGTAGCTTGAAATCTGAGTCCTGCAAGGGATTCATATTGACATAAAATGTGTGAGGCTGTTTCCTCACTTTTTCCACACTTGCCACATTGAGGGTTTTCAACCAACCCTAGCTTATGTGTGTTTTTAAGTGACAGTGTACAATCAATTGACCCGTCACTGCCCTTAACTGGTTCCTATTTTAACATAATAGTTCCCTAGTTAGGTTCTGTGAGATTCCTTGTATGAAGGATTTCACATGTTTCTGTCCACTAAAGGACCTCCAATAAACAAGGTGCCTTCTGTTTATTCTGTCCCTGATTTCTCCCTTTGCAACACTCATAGAAATGCTGCATGCTGGCTCAGGTCCCAAGAAGGAATTTTCAGCACCCTTTTTTGCCAACAAATCGGCAATTTCATTACCTTCAATCCCTTTATGACCTGGCACCTATAACAGTTTAATCCTGTTATGTTCTGCCAGCTCTATCAGTGATTGAAGGCAGTTCCAGACTAATTTAGAGTCATTCTGGTATGAGTCAAGTGCCTTTAATGCCACTTGACTATCTTAGAGGATATAATTGTTCCTATTTTTATAGTTCCTTTTCATATTCTCCATTACACATAGAATTATAGCATACACCTCAGCCTGGAAAACTTGCGTACTGCCCTAGGCTAAAATGAAATTTCATCCCAGTTCCATAATAGTACACCCCAACCCCAGTGCCTGCATTTGTCTTGAACCCATCTGTATACCAGATTAGTCCCCCCCCTCTATCGGGTCGAAGCCCCTTTTCCCATTCAGTGCGATTTGGAAAGAGCACACTGAATGACTTATGAAATGAATATTTTGTTATCATCTTATCGACACCATTGGTAAAATGGTGTCTGCAAAACTGTCCCAAATCATCTTAGAATGCCCATGGTCTGTGGACCGTGACTTCCATTGTCCATTGCAAGTAAGTCTATATTTACCTGCTTGGGCCTCTGCTTCCACTTCTAAATGTGAGGAGTGAGTCCCAAGAGTATCTCAATTGCTGCCGTTGGAGCTGTACTCATTGCTCCTGTAATGCCTAAGCAGGCTAACCTCTGCAACTTGCTGAGTTCATTCTTGCTAGTCTTATCTTTGAACCTAGTCCACCAAATGATGGCAGCATAGGTCACAATGGGTCTAACTACCATAGTGTATATCCAGTGTGTTTGGTTTCAGTTCCCATGTCTTGCCAAAGGTACCCCAGCCGGTCCAGAAGGCTCTGCTGGCCTCATAACTTTTTCCAACTGTGAACCCCAAGTCAATTCCTTGTCTAATATAAGTCCAAGGTATTTTACTTCTGTAGATAGCTGAATCTTAGTTCCAAAAAGGGTCGGTTCCTTAAGGCCCCTTAGATCCCATTTTCCTCCGTTTTGTTTGGATTGCCTCTAAGGAGGTTTTGTCGCACTAACTTTGGACCTTCCTCAGAGCTGTTTGTAGCATCTCTGAGACCACTGTAGGAAATTTCCCGTTAATCAGGAGAGTGATTTCATCATCATATCCTACCGCATGGTAACCCTTATCATTGAGCTCCCTCAGAAGTTCATCCACAACAACGCTGCATAGCAGGGGTGATAGAACTCCTCCCTGAGGACAGCCCTTGGTAGTGATAACCATCTGGGTATCTCCTACAAGTGAGGTTATTATGATTCTCTCCTTCAGCATGGAATCGATCCACCTACAAATGGTGTTTTCAATGCCACGCCTTCTGGCTGTTGAAGCTATAGCTTCAAATGAGGTCCAATCGAAAGCCCCCTCAATATCAAGAAAGGCTCCAAGTGCCAATTCCTTAGTTTAAAGTACTTTCAATGCATGTTACCACATTGTAGAGTGCAGTCTCTGTTTATTTACCAGCTTGGTAGGCAAATTGGTATCAGTGCAAAGCATATTCCTTTAAAGCCCCATCCTTGATATATCTATCAATTTCTCCATAGTTTTAAGTAAAAATGATAGGAGACTAATTGGACGATATACTTTTGCCTCTGTATAGTTTGCACGCCTGGGTTTAGGTATAAACGTCACCTTAACCTGTCTCCAACAATTGGTAAATGCCCCATTGCTAGACAAGCTCTGAATATATAGCATAGGGAAGAAGCAAAATGCTCTATCCCTTACTGTAAAAGTGCCAGTACAATTTCATCTGTCCCAGGAGCCTTAAAAGTATGTAATGCCCATCTTATCCTTGACTGATTAACCACCTTTCTGGCCAGGCACCGATCCTCCCTGCTCATTCTGCATCTCTGCATGTCCAGGTTTGTTTGCTCCTGTCCATTGGATGACTCATCAATCATCTTAGAACCTGGAAAGTGTACGTTAAGCAATTCCCTTAAGAAAACTAAATGTCTAAGTGAACATTTCCACAGTGATGCCACTTATTCTTGAAAACTTTACAGAGGGCAACGTTCATGATTATAGTGATAGGCTGGATGGAAATAAGTTCTTTTTTTATCTACTATAATGTATTTTGAAGGGTGTGTTAGTTGATTTGTGTGTTTGTTGGTTTGTGTGTTTGTTCATGGAACTCCTCCTAAACGGTAAAAGCTAGAATAACCAAATTTGGTACGATTCTTCCTTACATCTTAACTTAGTGAATTGTCGAGGTTTGGTTAACCGGGATTAATCAGTGCTGCTAATGTAGTACTCTACTTGTGACATTAAGTTCCCATTCATTTCAATCAAATGTAAAGGCCAGATCAAATTTTGAAACTTTAATTACGTAAATAGAGCAGTGAATCTGCAGATTACTAATTTTCAGGAGATTTCAGCCTGCCGGGCAAGATCCATCAGGAGCTGGGAGAAACGTATCTACATACGCTTGATTCTGGGAGAGGTGGCAAACCTAACATTAGGAATTTTTTGTCACCTTCCCTTCTCCTTTCCCTCCCCCTCTTTCATTTCGTATTCATTCACGAATTATCATTTCAAGAATTGTTATCAGTGCTAGCGGCAGCTCGTAAATCCGAAAACTTGTGGATTTTCTTTGCAGAGATTTTTATCTTTCTGTTGAATTTATTACACATGTTTCGGTGTACATTATTTTCATCTGGAACTATAAGGTAATTCTGCTAACAATTTTCAAATGAATTTTTCTATAACCTCATTGTTGTGGTTTGTCAGTGCATCACATGATCAGATGAGACCCATGATTAAGCATTACTTACTCGCGCATAGCTGTTCTTCAGCCCTGCATTTATGCAACCCTCTGTAACCTCATACAATGAACACACCCTTTTTTTCGGTCCTACCAATTACGTTATGTGGAGGTTTTACTGTGTGCGGTAAATTAATTAAATTTATTACTGGCATGCAATACCATACATTGATGTGAAATTGGCACATCACTTGCGAAAGGTTGCCTACATCTGGGTTAAACCATAGATCAGGGATGGCAAATAATTTTTTGGTCGCGTGCCAAGAAAGTAATATGAGCCATCGAAATTTTTTTTTGCATGCCACTAGTTTACTCCTCTAAGAAAATTCATATTTTATACAGAAAATACAAGCTTATGCATGCCAAATAAAATTGCATGCCATTTCTGGCATATGTGGCCACATATTTGCCATCCCTGCCATAGATCTTCAACCTTTTTTGATTCAATGCCCACTTCTACTATACTTTGTTATTTGAAATAAGTTCACTGCTTGCTTTCCATATCAACATAACAATAAAAGCACCTACCAAAACCCACTGGTGGGCCCTATTGTCTACTCTGAAGATCACTGGGTTAAACAATCTAAAAGCCCAAGATTTAAATAAAAATTGAAAAATAACTAAATATCTGGATATATAATTTAGTGTGTTTGTATATATGTCTGTTTATAACTTAACCAGTCAACTGGGTACGCTGTATATATTCGTCATGGCTCTTCTCACCCATAGTGGGTATGTCGTATATACCCGTCATACGATTTTCTCCCCTTATCGCTATGAGTATGCCGAAATAGTTCGTCATATGGCTTGTATTTCACGTAGCGGTGTCCTTTTAGTTTACTTCCCCGCAGTCAGATGAGGTATATCTCCTCATGTCAAGAAATATACGGGTCTTACAGAAGGCCTGCATCTGTCATGTGGGGTACGTAGGTGAAAGCGGGAATTTTTGGATTTTTTCGCACGCACATGTTTACGGTCAGGGTCACATTCCCTTTACCTCCCGTGGGGTTCCGAAAGTAATAAAACCCTCTCCAAATATCAGCTAACGGTACAATTTGAAAAACAGATGTTAAAAGAATAGTAGAATTGCTTTGTACGTAAATCTAACCAGTGTTCTTTTGAATGTTGAGTGACTCAGTATTACTTCAAGTGTGTGCGTAACTGTTATTACAAAGGGTGAATTTTATTTTACATAGTAATATAGTGGTTGAGACTGATTTTTTTGCACCAGTGAATATACGTTTTCCATTTATTTAGGATTTAACATTTATTTAGGATTTTATCATTTATTTAGGATTTTATCATTTATTTAGGATTTTATCATTTAGTTAGGTTTTTATCATTTAGTTAGGATTTTATCATTTAGTTAGATTTTATCATCCCTTGAAATTTGACAATGGCATCATCAAGCAAATGTCCGAAAGTTTCGCCGATGCAAGAAGAAGACATTCGCGATATTCTCGAAGAAAGTGATGATGTTTCAAGTGAATATTTAGATGATGTGTATATAAACACGGATGTTAGCGACAGTGAAATTGAAGATGAAATTGATAATGTTGAAGAGGAGGAGGTGACTAATGTACCCGGATACCTGTGCATGTGGACTACTGAAGAGCAAGTGCGTGAGAAATTTCGATTCACAGGCGATCATGGAATAAAAGTTGAAATTTAGGATAGAGAGAGAGTATTAGATTATTAGTTTATTTTATTTATTATTTATTTTATTATTAGTTTATTTTTTAGTCTTTTGAAAATGTTTATTTAGTTAATTATACTCTGCTGCATAGTAGAAGCAATTTATGGTACAACATTGTTCTCATTTCTAATTACTTTTATACAATTTTATTGAATGACAAATGTTTATTTGCTGTTTTTATAAAGTTGTTTGATTTTTAGCTTTTAGAAATTGTTTATTTCATCAATTTTAATATGATTTATGGCAGTAAAACATATTTCAATACTACAGTAGTTCATCCTGATATTTTTGTTAATTTATAAAAAAAACATTTTTTGTAATGTTTATGATTTTGACATAAATTTCATCATCAGTTATTATTTATTTCAATATATTATTAAATATCTAGTAAAACCCTTAATTATTGTCATGATTTGAAAAACCTCCTCAATCGAAGAAAAAGTCCCCACCAGCAGTGCATCCGGGCAAAATTAAATACCCAGATGTCTGGTTAAGAACCAAAAGTTCCACAGCTTTCAAACTTTGCACATGATTTTATATCATCCCTGAAAAGGGTTTAGGCAACTTCCCCCCCCCCCCCACCTCCCCCCGTATAACCCCCCACTCCCTTGGAATTTTTTTAAATTTTCATATTTTTAAAATTTTTTTACTTAAGTCATACATTATCCCTTCTACAATGTGTATACAAAATTTGGGAGGCCTATGTCTCCCCGTTCCCCCATAATTTTGATTTAAAGTTACCCAATCCTTAGACAAATTGATCCGGGCAACACCAAGTACTGCAGCTAGTAACTTATATTTTATGAACGACATACACGTTAATGGAAATAATGAGAATTATTTTCTTCAATTCAAAGAGTGAATTTTATTTTATTAGGCTTTTTTCCTATGGTATCTGATCATAGATTGTAGTGCTTTGAATTTATTTTTTAAAATTTTATCCTTTCAGGTAGTCAACAAGAATTAACAATATTTATAGGATTATCTTTCTGTTTATTTTATGATTATAATCTTTCATAAATCTTGTGAATTGTTTTTCTAATCATTCATTATAAATTATCATTCAGGAATGCCGTGATTTCTATGGTGATGGTGATTTTCCACTTGATGATGATCATAGTGACACTTATTGCAGATGGTGTGCACAAGGAGGCTCACTTTATTGCTGCAGTGCTTGTAGTTATGTCTTCTGCAAGGTAAGTTCAATGTTCCATCCTTTGTTTCCCTTGGACAAATTCATACAATTTGCTTCAGAAATGATATAATTTTTAACACTTTCAACGTGGCGTGACTGGAATTCCAGTCATACCACATTGAAAGTGTTAATATACATGAAGTACTTAACTCCTCAGGCGGGTTCAACATACACATGTTGCCATCCTCTTTCATTGGTGGTTGCCTGTACATGTATACAGATACTGATTTCTCTTTACTCAAACCTAAATTTTAGTCACTCCCTCAACAAAAATTTTTAAAAATGCCAATGAGAAAGAGGAATTAAAAATTACTGTTTTGGGGGTTTAATAATTGTATCTTTTACCTTTTATACTTAAAAATATATTTATTTAAACAAAGTTTAATTTATGTAATAGTATTTTTAAAATGAGAATGGTAATTTTACACAATATGCTGGAATCCAAGATCCCAATTTTGGGTTTTGGTAAGGAAATTACAAATATTATTTCTGAGAATATGGATAGGTAACAGCATTAACCCTTCAGGCCGGTCAAAATTTAAATGCCGGTAAGCCCTATTCGTGGTAGTAAATTTTGCAAAAGTCTTTGATGGCGTAATTTTGCAGACAATATTTTATAACTTTATTAAATACATATCAAATATCATAAAAATTTGGTTACTTGTAGAGAAATGTTAAGTAAATATAAAAAAAATTATGGCGTAGTTGGTCTTTTACCCAGCTTACACTCCTCTGATGACACTAGTTTCCTAAAAATGCAGTTTTGTGAGATATGTTTTAAAACAACCTTCGAAACATAAGCCTACAACACACTCAGGGTGACAATACACAGTACTCTTTGTCTTTCCATTAGCAGAGCACACTTGACATCTTCTTTTGGGCCTATATTTTTTTCCTGTAGCTAGTATTTTTTTGATGAAGTGCCTCTTGACTAAACGGCATAGTGATGGCTGTATGGGTGGTCGCCTGGCACACGGTGACTGTAAAAGACTCCCTTACTTTTCCAACAGTTGTTGAATTAAAAGAAGACGAAAACTTAGATGGTCCACCTTATTTTAACAACTATTGAATGTTACCAATGCATTATGCACCGAAACATTTAATAGCCGTCTGAACAATTTTATGTACCATTTGTTACATCTTTTACATTCTATGAGATAGGGCTGAAGCTTTTGGTCTTTCAAATCCACTCCTCTCATTGCCGTATTATATTCTAAAATACAAATAGGTTTAAATTTTCTATCTTTTTCCCGAAAATTATTACAATGGAAGGTTGTAATAAATGGTACATATTTTTTATCCTTCCATTTCATAACCATTATCCCATCACTTGCCTTTGAAATATGTTCTCCCTTCCCCAGCTTGGCAGCTTTGACTTCTTTTGGAACATTTTTTTCTATTTAAACACGAAGTTTCAGCTACATTTGTGCCCCGATTCATCAAAAATTTAGCCAAATCAGCTGAATTGTATTAATTGTCCATCCATGAAGTATAACCTTTTCTAAATAAAGGTTCAAGTAATTTAATCACTATTGCTGATGTTTTGAGTCCATCAGGAGTTTCTGAAGTAGAAATTGTCACGTCTAAGCCAGTAAACAATTAAATTCCATAAGTAACCAGTGTCTGATTCACAAAGCTCAAACGTTTTTATGCCAAATTTTGATGATTTAAAAGGAATATATTGTTTGAATGACAGATGCCCCTTCCAAAGCGTAAGAGATTCATCCACAGCAATATTTACCTTTAGCAGATAGATACTTTGAAATTTGTTCTGCAAATAATCAATGATAGGTTGAATTTTGAAAAGTTTTTTGTTTCTGGAATACCGTAATTTTCCGATTATAATATGCATTTTTTTCTTGAAATAGTTGACAAAAAGTTAGGGTGCAAATTATATATGGTTATAAATGCATACAACTTTTTTCAGTACCGAAATAATTTATATTTTCGAACATGTTTTTACCAATAAATTGTATATTTCAATGCATTTCGATAACGAACATGTTTGTACAAATAAATCGTACATTTTAATGCATTTTGATAACATTCCTTTAAATATTGCTTTTCAAAACAAAAATAAGAATATTTATTTATTTATTTTAGCTGTCAGAATTACTAAAGCCTAGGAATTCATTATCAATTCCCTCGTCCTCAAACAGTTCCTCGGCAATCTTGTGTTCTCACTCCTTGTCTATGTAAATTGTGTCGCCGAGAACATTCTACGCACCTCAATTGGCTTGTATGAACTGGACTTGATGTTCATGTAGACGATGTCACTGGGCGGCAAAGGACGAACTGTTATTCCGTCTGACCAGGTTAATACAAAAGGCAACATTGAGGCAGGTTTTTATACATTGTATCAATCTTTAACAGAAGTCGGAACATAACGTGATATTTTTGTATACTCTCTCACACATATCTAGTTTGGCAGCAAAGTGCGAACTCGTATCCCAACTGGTCAGATTAATACAAAAGGCGACATTGAGACAAAATGTTTTTATACAGCGTAGCGATCTTTAATGTGAGAGTCAGAATGTAATGTTATATTCTTGTAAAATCTCTCACACGTATCTCATTTGGCGGCAAGGCGAGAACTGTCCCGATATTACACAGTCAAGTAAAATAACATTGATTTTTTACAAAAAAATAGGTGCGTATTATACATAGTGATAAGGGAATTTTCACATTTCACTCGTGAAAACATGTGTGCGTATTATATAGGTTGCGTATTATAATCGGAAAATTACGGTAATTACATATTTTTGAATTGTCAATATAATGAAAAAATTTTGAGATGCTTTCAAACCTATCTTGAGATATTATTTTGGGTAAAATACTTGTTTCCAAAAGCTGATTTCTTGAAAAGTATGAACGGATTGTAGGCTTTTGTACAGTACCCATCAACATTATAATACCCAAATAAATGTAAATTTCACCTAAATCAACAGGTTTCCATTTGTTAAATCGAGATCTGAAAGACAATTCTACATTTTTAAGTAATTCTCTGCATTACGGTTAGTCTCCAAAACGATTATCTCAATTACAGCAGCATCGAAAAAGTTTGTGAAAGACTCAAGAATATTAGTAATAGAGATAGTTGGACCATATTAACCACTGCAAGGAATTTTTTTGGAATATTACTTTTGTCAATATCTGTCCAATTCCACGATGAATGAAAAGCTTCAGCCCTACCCGATGAAGTACTCGTTTTTGTCTTTGCTCCAGGGTTAAGCCCATCTGTCTGCCAATAAATATAAAATCTATATTATAAAAGGCGTGGGATTCTTTATTTGTTTTCTTGTCTACACACTTTACAGCCACTCTCTAGACGTGATTTAAGATAGAGTAAGTATGAGTTTGAAATTTGGCAGGAATGCATGAATGCATTGCATTAAAAGGCATTGACGAAATAATAATCCAGAAAAAAGACTCCAGGATATAATTTGTATTTCCTGTAAGATAACATGTAAAATGAGACCTTTCGACATGCAGGCTTTCACTCTTTTACAAATTAAAATTAGGAGTAGATTAAATAAATAACCTTTTTAGTTTATACAACTTTTATATTAAAAGCAATAAAAACCTCAAAATAAATTAAATTTTACATGGGGTGAGTGTCATCTGTTGTGATAGATTCTCAAATTTTCATATTAATAACATCTAGTGTTAGGATACTAATTAATAAAATGTGAACCCATCTTAATATAAAAGTTGTGTGGCCTATCAGCTGATTATTAATCTACAGGAATGTTTGATGTTTGGGATGTTGATGTTTGTTATTACGTTTTCCATGCTTTAGTATCTAATTTTTTGAGTTGTCAGATCAGCTTTGCAAAAGTCACATAACTTAATTAGTATCCTAACATTAGATATGTTATTAATATGGAAATTTGAGAATCTATCACAACAGATGTCAAAATTTAATTTATTTGTAGGTTTTTAGTGCCCTTAATATTAATGTTGTACGGTTGACTCCTGAGATTTGACCAACTCGAGAATTCGACTGGTCGAAGCTCGCTTATTTGACCCAGCCGATCGATCGGTCGAATTAGAAACTAGTTTACGTGAAGTAATTTTCGGCCCGACCAACCACGAGAGGTTTAGTTTCAGTCTAGACATCGTTATTTCTGCTCTGATTGTTTGAATTTGTGCTGATTCGATATTCGACTGTTCGAGATTTGACCACGTTTTCAGGAACGCATCCTGGTCGAATCTTGGGAGTCGCCTGTATAACATAAAAAGTAATTTTTGTTTTATTTATTTTTAGGTTTTTAGTCTTACTAAAAGGCAATTCATTGTAAGTTTTAACTCCCTCTCTCCCTTTCTCCCTTCCTCCCTTCCTCTCTCTCTTTCCCTCCCTCCCTCTTCCTCCATCACTCTCCCTTATGCTTAGGAAGACAACAACGTAAGCTTGATGTCTCATGGCCGTCAAGGCAATATCTCACTGAAAAGCCAATTTTTCCCGAAATATGTGAATTAAACGTATAATCTGAGCAATTTCGAACTGTAGGTGGAAATCAACGATAGGAATAAGAAACTAGATTAATTTTTCTTTAAAACAGTCAAGGTCCAAAAAACATAGGCCAATTTCTTCCAATTTAAATTTACCAAAGAATAGACGCTTGCACTTTGAAAAATTGCTTTTTACATGTTATCTTATGGGAAATTGAAATTATCCTCTGGAGTCAAACCCGGGACGTTTTTCTGAGGTCTGCAAATTTTTACGGTAGGGGCATAACATAACCTACAAACGATCAAAATTTCATGCTTCTAGCTAATATGTGCCCAGAATGTATTAGTTTTTTGGATTTGAAACACGGCATACATACAGGTCAAGATATAATAAAAATTGTGTAAAAGTTCATCTACAATCACAATACGTGGACTGCTTTAAAGAAGAATGTACAAGGTTTCTTATTATTATTGTTGATTTTTGCCTTCCGTTCGAAATTTCTCATATTTACCGAATATGTGACAAATTTTGACCAAATATCGTGCTTTTATTGATGAGTTTCCTGGGGAATGAATATTATTGTTGAGACTTGAGATTCCTATTATTGCCTCAATACTCATACGTCATACGAAGCATTTATGTATATGTGTCAAGCGAGGGAGAGAGAGAGAAGGAGGGAGGGAGGGGGATACAGCAATATAATTCTCTTTTCTGTCATATTGACGGGAATTTACGCTAAATAGTTTATTGTGGATATGACATTTAAAAAATAATATTCAATAAACTTAAAAGCTTCTGTGTTTATTATTAAAAATGCTGGCTACATTTCAAATTTGAAATGCATGCTTCTCTTGTTTATTGTGAATTTCTTAGTATTATGTATATTTATTGTATTTCTGAAAATATTTATGTTAATTCTTAGTACACATATCCATATAAAAAATTTGCAAAATAAGAAAAACATTGTCTTTGAAATCCTAAAAAACTTTAAGGGTCCCCAGTTTGAGAACCACCGAGTTAAGAAATTGCTTTAGGGATGCATTTATGCAAAGCCTAACATACTTCTGAATGGAGATGGGAATGGAGTCTCTATGTAAAGGAATCTGCATAGCGAAAGATTCATAAAATTATCAATTTCATTACACATAAAAAGAATATTGTGAAAATATTTGAGTATTTTTTATTTTCTAGATATACATGTCTTAAATATATGATTATCTACTTGATTATATGAAGTATCTCTCAAAGTCATTAATATATATTACAGCCCTGTATCAGAAGAAATTTCAAGCATTCTATGCTTGACGAAATAGAAGAAGAGGACTGGAAGTGTTTTGCTTGCAACCCGGATGCTTTATGGAAACATAGAGCAGTCTGTTGGGCTGCAAGAGAATATGTCCGTAATCATCCAAGGTATGGAAAATTTATTTTTTCAAACATTTTATTGTAAATCATTTACTTGCTAATGCCTTTACATTAAGGTAATTTGTGAGGGTATTTTTTATCACTTTCATTAGCATCATACATTTTTACTTTCTCCATACATAGTAATGGGAAAATATTGTGATCACGAAAAAAATCGAATTCGAGATTTCAACAGAAATACACGTTTTGAGGTCCCTAGAACACGTTTAGACTATTTTCAGAATGAAGTCTGTGTGTGTGTGTATGTGATTGTGGGCGCTCTAACTCAAAAAGTACTTGTCATATCATTACCAAACTTCATATATAACACTTTAGCATGAGCACAAAGAACTGATTAGTTTTTGGACAATACCGGTTAACTGGAAGTTGAGGTTTATTCGAAACCCGATTCGGTTTTTGCAATATTTCTCCATTAAAACATCATTATTGTATATACAATTCTATACAAATGTTATAGATAATGTAATTTCTTACAACTTTCATTTGAAAGCATTTTCCAAAAAATAATCGGTTTTTTCGGTTTCCGTCAAATATCTCCTTAAAAACGTCGTAATTGGTCATCTTCGTGAGGACCAAAGTTGTAGAGAATAATATTTCTTCCAAGTTTTGTTTGAAACATTTTCGTAGAACCATCCATTTCAGAGAATTCTGTGAACATATTCAAAATATACCTAATTTATGGCAATAAGGATGACTGTATTCTTTTACAATGCAAAATGATAATTTTGCCTCATAATGCTATTCATAATAATTTAAATATCTATACCCCAAATATGGAGAAAGTCATGTGTTGGCCACATCAGATATTTTGTCTATATCTTTCATTCTTTACTCCAATATTCTGATTTTATAACATACTAGTAATTATCACTGGTAAAAATGATTCAGGGCTATGCAAAGTCCCTACTGATAACACATTATGTAGTCAATTGTATGAAATTAACTACCATATTTATCCGAATATGAGATGACTCTGAATATAAGACGACCTCCCTTTTTTAAACTCAGTATTTAAGAAAAAATATTTAAACCAGTAATTTTGACAAATTTACTATGTGATTATATTCAATTACAGTGAATCTTCGACTTAACATTTTTGAAGGAACTGATTTAAAAAAATGTAAAACCGAGGAAAATGTAAAATCGAGAAAATTTAAATTCTATACTCTGAAGAAAAATCTTGCACTGTTTACTATATATATCTACCGTATATTCCGGCGTATAAGTTGACCCAGCGTATAAGTTGACCCCTGCTTTTTTGGATGAAAATACATGATTTGGCATATGTTCGCTGTATAAGTTGACCCCTTATTTTTCACTTAAAAATACTTCTCATGAAACCGTTTTTAGACAAAATCAAAGTCATCTACAATCCAAGTTTTAACAAATCAGAAATAAACGAAAATATATATAATTATTGTTTCGAGTCCGTGCTATTCTTCTTGAGCATTCCATGTGACATGTTTTAATTTCAACCATTAAGAAACTTATTTTTTGGAGAGCTTGACCCACTAAATAAAGTTTCCTATACTTCGATTGATTTCAGCTGCTAATGATACTGTTGAAATGAACTATACCTAGTGATCGTGATCGATCTCTAAGGTGGTGAAATTCAATAAAATATCGCAAATGTGTATCCCGCGCACCTTTTTTCTCAAAATGTTGGTCATAAATCAAGATTTCTAACCAAGTTTTAAAAATTGTGAGTTTCGATAGTAAATTTACTGCAACACGCTTGCGTTTATGTTTATACTCGCAAAAGACGAAGAATTCTTCGAAGATTATACGTATCTACACGTCCGAGAAACGCTGTTTATACTGCTGTTAGTGCATCTTCAACATTGAGATGACGTAATATTTTTGTAATATTTTTATAATATTAAAGCTGTACCTTTTAATTGAGTTTTAAGTCTATTATTGTTACTCAAGAAAAGCAGTTCTGTCATTAAAAGTTACTCTCAGTTTCTACCTACACTTTTTGCTGGAATAAGTTGGCATCTGGTATCTCTATTCGCTATATTCATCATGAGCCGCTGATGCTCCTTTAACCCGGGAGAGAACCGTAGTTCATTCTTATATTTTTCATCCATGGGCGGAATGAATATCGCTTTACGTGCCTACATGATGATAGTGCGCAGATATGCACCGGGGTTGATGCGGTTCTATTCCGATCTAAAATACACACATTCATGCATGCTTGAAAAAATTTAGTGTGTGGCACTTCAAAAACTGCTGCGTGGCCATGCAGTCACGCAGCTTACAGGGAACCATTTTTTTGATTTTTTATAATTTTCCACCGTAGACATCAACTTATTAAAGTACAAATTTTTTTTTTTCTCATCGAACTGGTCCAAAAATAGGGGTGCGCATGGTAAACAAGGACCTGGATTAGGTGAGTAAATACAGTATTAAAATTAATTATTATAAATCTTCTAAAATACCATATTAACTCATATAACCCGTGCACTCATGTACCCCGTGCAGTCCTATTTTTGGGCCGGTTCGGACGGAAAAAATTAATTTGAGTCAGATTAAGTTCTTTTTTAAGTCACCGATTACCACTCCCTGAAACAAGTTCCGCTCAAGTTAAGCATCTTCTCCCTTCTATGTGACGCAAATTATTGGATGATCTCTTTATGACGATACTAGCAGAAATCTCCTCACCAATAGTCCTCTTTTGTTAACCCCTTAACTGTTTTTGTTGTAATATTATGCAACTTCGTCCCCACTTCACTGTTTTTGACGTAATATTATACACTGATGCAGAGCTTCATGAAATATTTGTTCATCTATGAACACAAACTTCCCTACGTGGATGGGGAGTTTTTTTCACTTATCTTCTCGTGAGTAAATATTGGAAGGTTAGGAACAAACGAGCCAAACACTTGAGATGTGGATTTCCGTCTTTCTTTCGAACGATGAAATCTTTCATTCATAACAAAATTTCACCACTGAATTTCTTGAAGTGGATGAGGGAAAAGGACCAAACTTGAACCTACCTATTCTCAAGCCGGCAAACCCTCAGTAGTCATTGAACTATAGTTATCAGTTAGTAGGCGTATTCTTTCTGCCTACTTTTTCTGCCTTTTTGCCCCATTTTTGGCCCATAATAAAACGTAATTTGGTGTAGAGGTTTTTATATTTGCATTTTAAAATTATTTACTGTCAAGATACGAACTCGAGACTTAAACTATTGGATAGAATATAAATTGTAGTTTCTTATTTTTGAAGACAGAATTCAAATCCGAGTAGAATTAGTGTAAATTTATAGTTTTTATCGGAAAAAAGTGGTAAATTTTCTGAGGGAATCAGAGGCTTATATTTTAATGCCATTAATGTTAAACTACGACTAATGAAGGAAATCCGATATTGATACAGGTTGAGTATCCCTAATCCGAAATGCTTGGGACCAAGATTGTTTCGGATTTTGGATTTTTGTGGATTTTGGAATACATGATATGGTGGAGTTCAAGAGAATTGAGAAATTGAGAGGGGGGTTGTGGAAGGGGAAGGAAGAGGGATTGGTTGGTTGTGAGTGGGAGAGGGGGGTGGGGTGGAAGTTAGGAGTTAATGGGTTGTTTCCATGATAAAATGCAAGCATGAAAATAGGGTCATTAGAGGGGTGGGGAGAAGCTGTTTACAAAAACAAATTAAACATGTTTGATCATTTAGTCACAAACAAGAACAAAATACTGGTGGGAAAATAATGTGTTTACAGGAATCCATCCCAACGAGAGTAATTGTGAAGTCACGCACACAAACAAAGTTATTCATACAATTGGGAAAAATAACTCTTCCATCATCCCTCCAACCTATATAAGCTGTATGAAAATGTCTTTCTGTACCTGATGATGTTGTACTGCAACGAAACCCGGGTCGTTTCAATTTGTGGAATAACTAAGTGAGTTTCTTTTTCTTGTGATTTGTAAGGAGCTGCTACGCCGCTTTCGCACTGCCACTCACGCAACTGTAAAGAAACTGACTGGGAGAGTTGAGGGAGTTTGACATAAACTTTTTATGGACAATTTCTTCTCATCTCCTCACTTATTTGATGATCTGAAGACACAAAAAATTTATTATTGCAGGACTGTTAGACCCAATCGCAAAGGAATGCCAAAAAGGTTTGTCGGAAAGATACACGAACAAAAAAGGGGTGATATACATGTTCAAGTAAAAAAAGATTTAACGGCTGTAGCTTGGAGAGACAAACGAGACGTACATTTACCACCAAACATGCACAATCCACCTGCAAATAGTAATTTCTGTGATGAACATGGAAATGCTGTAAAGCCAGCCATTTTTCAGGACTACAATCAAAACATGCGATTTGTAGACAAGGGAGATCGAATGGTAGCTATTTGATTAGTCAACGGACATGGAAGTGGACTAAAAAGGTGTTTTTTCACTTAATGGACGTGACAATATTGAATAGTTTCATCATTTCTAAATCACTGGGCGGCACTATGTTCATATTATCCAAAGATATTTCAAAAACTCAGGACTGAGAAGCGAGTTAATACAATGTTACGGATTTCGGAATTTCGGATTGGGGATACTCAGCCTGTATAATCCTCATTTTTGGGGCTGTTTTGCCCCATTCTTACCTCATATGAAAACAGAAAAGACGAGGCAGCTGCATATGACCTAAAGACTTGAAATTTGGCACGATTATAGAAATTTCGGTGCAACCAAAGTTAAAATAAAATATTGCAGAAATTCCAATTTTTAGGAGTGGTTTTGCCCCATTTCTGCCTCATACATGTGTGAAATTATAAGGAACTTTTTAATGAGATACAAACTTGAAATTTGGCAGAATTATGGCTTTTCATTTAAAATGGAAGGAAGAAATCCGATATTGTAAATATTCAAAATCTTAGGGGCTGTCTTGCCCCATTATTGCCCCATACGAGGATTAAAATTATAAGGCACCTCTAAATGAGCTACAAACTTGAAATTTGGTACGGTTATATGATTTTGTACAAAATCGGTTGGGAATAATTCAAAATTGTAAAAATGCTAAACATTTAAAAATGCTTGCAGAATGCAAGCAGACAATAACTAGTATGTATATACAGGCAGTCCTCGACTTTTGTACATTCGACTTTAGTACAATTCGCTCTTTCTTACATTGTAAATTCTCGCCCCTAAACTGCCTTTTGTACGCCGAACAACGCCGAATTCGGACTTTCGTTCGTCAGCTGATGATCAAACATTTTGAGCTATCGCATTATGGCGCTGTCTGTCAGGCAAGCCAACACTTTTAATAAATTAAAGTATGCTACGTAATAATATACGTATTGTATGTAATGTAAGATTTGTGTATATATATATATATTTGTGTGTGTATATATATATATATATGATTTTGTACAAAATCAATTGGGAATAATTTGAAATTGTAAAAATGCTAAAATTTAAAAATGCTTGCAGAATGCAAGCGATAGGGCAGCAACTCACTGGGGGTGGCAAATGAGTTGGTCTCATATTCACCCAAATTAGTCATAACTCATTGTCGTTGAAAAAAAAACAACATTTATATCCATCGAATATGGAAAAATATGCCGAGGCTCATCTTTAGATGCAAACACAAAAATCGGTATCAGTGCGAGCCTCCAGTTTCTACTGACCCCAGTGACCAATAATTAAAGGTGGCACTTGGGTTTTCTTATTTCCACCGCAGTTGGCTTTGATACACTTCCCAGGGGCTCTTTCCCTGCCACTCTTACATCCTTCGTCTTCCTCCGCCATCGCTCTCTTTTGTTTCCCATTGTGGTCACAATGGCTGTAAATTCGACTGCCTGAGCTTGAGAAGAAAATAATGGTGTGGGAGAGAAATTTTTGTTCCTAGTGGATTCTTAGGAACATGAAAAGCAATTAAGGACTGTTTTTAATAGCGAAATTAAAGTGACCAGATTTCCAAGAGCTCAATGCTGTACAAAATGAAAAAATTGGTATAATGTACATTGTACAAACTTTCTCATATACAAATAAGTGCTGGATCCAAGGGGGGGCGAAGCAAAACAGAAAAAAAATCCGATTCATTCACGAATCGACCCAGTGCATCATGTATAAGCTCGTACAGCAAAGTGCTAAAAAAAACATACTTAACGTAATGAAATTATGAATTGATTTTTTACTTTCTTATATATGTAGTACATATATAGAGAAAGTATTGTAATCATGAAAAAAATCCGAATTGGAGATTTGACAGATTTACACGTTTTAGGGATTCCGTCAGAACTTTTCTGATGTGTTATTTTTGTTATATGCAGTAAGACATGGATCTCAAACATAAGGCACGATGGTCTTGTTTCCCAATGAGCATTCACCCTCCTATTCGATCGAAATCTTCATAGTTTTTTAACTTCTTGTTGGGTCGAGCGTTGGATCCAAAGGGAGAGAGGTACTGGCAATCGCATAGCTCTTTGGAAGTCCCAGTCTTCCACTCCAAGATCCACTGTTTGACCCATTCGGTACACTTTTTCGAATTTGCACCACAGATTAATTCTTCCTGAAAAAGGCAAACAAATCTTGCAGAGTGAGAGGTACCCAAATAATGGTCTTCGCAAGTTGTGTATCTGAGAGAAGGATCGCACCTATTGAAAAATACCTATCGCCTCCCTCTTGAGAATTTTATGTTTCTACTCTCGGAGGTGAGTTTACTCTTGAGATCTGTAAACATATTCAAGAAACAAACAACTGAAGTAAATTCCTACTCAAGAATGGGGGAATACTTGGAATACTGGAAGCTGGGAAAACCCCTCTATGACAGCGGTGGTCAACCTTTCTGCAGTAGGCTCAAAATCATCTGCAACATTACTCTAAACCAGTTAGGAAAGTGTACAATGTATCACAAATGGGCGCGTTTCGTGCAGTGGACTATTAGAAAGCAATTATATACCTGTACGTAAGGGAAATAGCATTTTAAAGTTCTTTTCTTCATCATAAATAATCCATTTTCTTCCTATTTAAAAATATTACATGCACACGTAAGGAAATTAAACATTTGTTTGGGGCAACAATGAAGTAACCATGCAAGAAATTTTCTAAGTTCAACTCGATATAAGACTTTCTTCTTTCATTTTCTCGATAACGGCTACTCCTATGATAAAAGTGTATAGGAAATGAAATACTCTACCAGTTCTACAACTTTTATTTGAAAAATATTTTGATATGAGCAATACTTTACGAGATATGACGAAAATTTAATTTTTTGTCCTCAGTAAAGTGGTACCCCTGATTGGCGTACATGATTCATTTTTGCGATTTTCTTATTATATTTGATTGAAAGTCCTTAATATCAAATTTCATGAAAATCTGTTGGGTAGAAGCCGAGAACAAACGTGGACGGACCGACCGACGATAATAGGCGCTCACCTAAAAAGCCTTATGTTGGCCATCCTTACGACTTGGGATATAAGGAAAATACCCCTATGATTCTCCTGTACTGATATGGTACTCAGTAGGAGCGTAGGCAGGCACTCAGTAAAGAATTGTAAGTGAGAGTCAGTAGGTGAATTTCGGTGGCATCAGGAATCAGCAGTAGCAGTTAATAAAGTAAGTAATTGCAGATGTATTTCATAACAATGTATAACATGTATTTTCTCAAAACATTCTAGGCACAATGCTGGTTGATCCTTGCAATCCAGACAGTAAGTTACATCTTTCTTGGTTTTATTTATTGCCGCTTTACGTCCATCAACTCGACTTATGGAATTATAACATTCTTTACATGTTTTTCTCATAATTCTAGCTGCACCGTCATATTTCTTCAAAAACTGTTGTTTCTTCTTTGACGGCTGGGGAGTAGGTGTTACGGGTGGAGTAAGTAAATCGGAAAACAACAAGATGCGTGAGGGATATAGTTACTATATGAAGAAATAGAGACAGCAGGGCTCAACTGAAGTTGATTGGTACACTTATAGATCAATCAAGACCACCCGCCTTCTTTTTTGGCAACTTTGTAGTCCAACAGTAGTCCATCGTATTCCAACAAAACCAGTTAAAATGCTCCACCCCAGAGAGAGAGAGACATTCTCAACATGGTATCCTGGATTACCCGTTTTTTTTTCATCATAATACATTTTGCGTGAAATAACATGACATTGTATGCCGTTCTCACGGGTGAGTCATGCCGCCCGATAAGGAAGAAACGCAGTATCTGGCGGCATGACTCACCGGTGGGAACTTGCGAAATTGTGTGTGAAATGATGTGCCGACATTGAAACTCGTCAAAAAAGTTGATGAAATGTGTTAAAAAGACAAATTATTACGTTATTATATAGCCGCCCAATGTAGTATATTTGTCGTGCCCATGCCGCCATTTCAGTATTTTTATCAAAATCATATGCCAGGTTGAACGTGTTAAAAATACGTTCTCTTTTTTTACAATGTTTTAATTTTTTATCTTAACTACATGGCCACCTAATGCAGGAGGCGTTGGGATTTTTACTTTCTCCATACGTAATATGGGAAAGTATTGTGATCACAAAAAAAATCAACTTCGAGATTACAACAGAAATACACGTTTTGAGGTCCCTAGAACACATTTAGACTATTTTCGGAATGATGTCTGTGTGTGTGTGTGTGTGATTGTGGGTGCTCTAACTCAAAAAGTACTTGCCATATCGTTATCAAACTTCATATATAACACTTTAGCATGAGCACAAAGAACTGATTAGTTTTTGGACAATACCGGTTAACTGGAAGTAGAGGTTTATTTGAAACCGATTCAGTTTTTGCGATATTTCTCCGTTAAAACATCATTATTTTATATACAATTCTATACAAATGTTATAGATAATGTAATTTCTTACAACTTTCATTTGAAAGCATTTTCCAAAAAATAATCGGTTTTTTCGGTTTCCGTCAAATATCTCCTTAAAAACGTTGTAATTGGTCATCTTCGTGAGGACCAAAGTTGTAGAGAATAATATTTCTTCCAAGTTTTGTTTGAAACATTTTTGTAGAACCATCCATTTCGGAGATATTTTGCTTTTTCTTAATTTCCAGTATACAGCACCACCACCATGTAGCGGTGAATTCTGTAAACATATTCAAAATATACCTAATTTACGGATGACTGTATTCTTTTATGATGCGAAATAATAATTTTGCCTTATAATGTCATTCATAATAATTTAAATATCTATACCCCAAATATGCAGAAAGTCATATGTTGGCCACATCAGATTTTTTAAGTTTGAGGTATAGAATGTAATACATTCTGGAAATACTGGTGGCCACCTGCACTTATTCTCAGTAAGATTGATTAAGTCTTGTAAGTAACGTCGAATATGTTGGTTCCTTTAACATACTTTATGTATTGAAAATGGAAATTTGATTGCTTTTTCATATAATATTAGTCGTAATTTTAATTTTTACGTAATTGACATTTTTATTAAAGAAAAAATGTCAGCAGCTAAGAAATCAAAAAACGATAAAGAATATATCCGCTGTTATCACTCTACTTGGACTGACGGATATGGTTTTGTAAAACAAGGTGATAAAACGTACTTTGCTTTCTTCCGAAACTGTAGTGTGTAGAACTTCTGTGAAACGGCATTTGAAACAAAAATGTAATATTACATTTTGTGAGTCCAGCATGCATATTATCATTTTACAGATTTTTTGTTTTTCTGGCATGCTGGCTAAAACCAATTTTCCAACCCTGGTGTACGATTTTGTTGAAAGATTGATCTGGAGGGAGAAACTGAGGGATAGAAAGGTAGGGGGAGAAAGGAAAATAAAAAGGACAGATAAACAGCGAACGATAAGTTGGGAGTGTAAAAGAGAGAAGCAGATTGAGAGGGTGAAAAGGAGGGATAGTACAGTTGTCAATTCAGCGACTTTTTACTTCCTTTAGCGAGTTTTTTTTAGTGTTTAGCGACATGTAACAAACTTTGCGGTTTACTACTAGTATAGCGACTTTTAAATATTACTTTATGTAGGCATAAATACATGCAATATGCAACATATACCAAACAAATTCATTTTGTTTGCTTTACTAAAATATAAGTTTTAATAAACCTTAAAATATTTCTCCAGTTACTAATTTTGAAAGTCCTCATTATAATTTACGTAGAATAACACATCATAAAACACAGTAAAATTACAGAAAAAATGATTTCCATTAAAAATTAAAGGTATTCTTCTCTATGTATAAACTATACATCGATTTTTATTATGATTATTGAACATCATAAATGAAGCTTACCTTGTTGTTTCGAATTTTAGAAGAGAGAGTTAACGCTTTCTGTTCATTTCCATTTGCGTCTTTGAAAATCGAAGTACATACTTATCCTATGACCACGTTGTAATTCCGATTTCTTAGATTTTGGATTTATTTCATGTTATTTTTTAAACTTCTATTTTCACCTTGTTCTTCCATCTGCCGACATGCAAGATTCTAATTATAATTAAAGGTAGTATGAATTGGTTTGTCCTTTGACTGGTTGTTTGTTTGGTCCGTGTGTCACATTGTAGAGAAATTCGGACAATTCGTTAAATGGTGTACACAGAGGATCGAAAATTTGGCAGGATGTTTAAATGGGAAATATGAAGGTACTGCGTAAGCTATCTCGAAAAATGTTGCGAGATCGACCACTAGGAATTATTTTAATTTCTTGTAAGATAATCTACTATAATATATTTTGAAGTGTGTGTTTGTGTATTTGTTCATAGAACGCCTCCTAAACGGTAAAAGCTAGAATAATCAAATTTGGTACGATTCTTCCTTACATCCTAACTTAGTGATTGGTCAAGGTTTGGTCAACCGGGATTAATCAGTGCTGCCAATATAGGCGATTAACATTTTTCCATAAGATAACACGTATGAATCTATTTCTTGACTTTCAAGGTATTCTTCCTTCAAGCATTAAAATACGTAAATATGGACCGATTTTTTTCGTTATTGCTTTTTTCGACGAATAAAACTCTATACTATCTTATTCCTGCAAAGTTTACATGCTACACAGTCAAAGTTTTCAGAAATACGCAATTTGTTTTGAAATTTTGTGGATTTTTGTACTCTTTCCGGGCGTAACCAAGGCGGCCGTCATTGTTACCTCCGATTCAGTTAGCTTCAATGAAGCTTACAAATAGACAGAAGTTTAGCGTTATTCGCTTCGCACTTTTGTTTAAGCAACGAAACGATCGATGTTTATGGATAGCAACGTATATAGATACTGAATATTATTCAGGAAGCGTTTATTGATGAAAGTAATTGAACCTTCTTTCGTCTATTGAATACTGGAATCTTACGTTTTTTGTAAGTAAAATCATTATATTTTACATTATAATGTTTATTAACGTAAATTAGCTCACGTATCTGGTGTACATTTACTGGAGTCAGTGTTCAGTCATGGACAACTGTACGTTGCTTTTTCACGGGTTTCTTGCTTTCAAGACATAAAAGTAAATATTTCAGCGAGGCATAATTACACAAGAAGTGAATTTGGCGAAAGTAATATGATAGGAAATAAAATTATCGTTATATTTGAATGCAATAGGCTCGGAAACGGATTGTTACAAGCAAATATGATTAATTGTTAAGAAAAGGTAATTGTAACTTAAAAAGTATCTACTATATAGGTATTTTAAAGAGTTTATATGTTGTGCTGTAGTAGCTTCACTAAATCTGTTGAAATTCAACGGGAAATTCTGCTAGTATGTAATATTTAAAATTCTGCTCAGCAGCCCTTGTTTCTATTGCAAATGAATATTGGGAAATTTGACGTGTTCCACGGACCAAGAATATTTTAAAGAGAAAGGAATATTTCTTATTTTTAAAGTCAATTTATCCTTCAAATCGGATTTGCTCTAATTTGGGCGAAATTCCACGTTTTTAACTAACCATTTCAATTGTTGTATCAATTCACGTGTGTAATGCAAAAGTTTCAATGCAGCAATGCGCTCGAAAGAGATGTAGAGGGGGGAAGGGTTGTAGAGGAAGGAGGTAAATATTGGTATTCAACCGGAAATACAGGAGGTTTTTCAGGATACACAGAGGATTCATTTTTCATAACTTTTACAATTAGATACAGTGAATACTAATTTAGTCGACCAAAATTAGTCCTAATCATTTAAAGATTTTCTGTGGGTTTGTTCGTATTATGTGATCATACCAGTGGGTATGCACATCTTCAAAGTTTTCCAAGGGGCATGTTGATGAAAAAGGTAGAATATTACCGATATGTAGATGGGGAGAGGAAAGTGAGTGGAAGAAAGATCGAGTGGAGGGAGATAGGCTATTTGTGTCAAAGTATTTAGCAGGTCGGAGTGGATTTTAACCAGTGATCGAAATGGAAAAAGTTATGAAACGGAATGCTTGTATTGGTAGTAGAACGGAAATTTTTATGAAACGGAATGTGTGACGAGCCGGAATGGCCTTCCGATGCATTCCGGCTCATTCTGAGCACTGATTTTAACCTGCTTTAAGGGAAATAAATTAGTCATTTAAAATATTCTTTAAGTTAATTTCAAGAGGATATTCAGTACAGTGATAATATAATCCATAATGATTCATTGGTGTGGATTTGTGGTCAGTTGGGGGCCAGTTAAGTAAAATTTTCCCGGGTTGGGAAAAATTGCGTCCGCCCCTGGATAATAGGCGTTTTTGTGTTTTGCCCCCCCCCCTCCTGCAAAATTTTCTGCCGACGCCCATGGTTATAAACATTAATAAAGAGCTTTAATAGTAAATATAATACAGGCAGTCCTCATACTTACGACACAATTGGTTCCTAAAAGTAAGTCGAATCGTCGTAAAACGAAGCACATTTTTCCATAAGAGCAATGTTAAAAATTTCGGTTACATTCCTGTCCCAATGGCAAGATAATATACTTTTATAAAATGACTCGTAATATTGTACTCAGGCAAAGATAAACATAAATATAACTGATTAAAACTAGACATCTTTTTATTCTAATCGGGATGCAATTATGACTTGTAAATACATCATCAAAAAGTAGAAAGTAAAAAAAATTACTGAAGGAATAAAGTATGTACTTGTAAAAATTGGAGGTTATAAATGTTGCTGTTTCAGGTGATTGTCACCACCGACGTACAAGAGATATCCAAGGCCCAACCGATATTGGCAGACATCTCACCTTTTTCAGATTGCTTAATTACATCAATCTTCATTTCCATTGTTATGGTTCTACGTTTCTTAGAACCAGAAAGATCTCCAGCACTTGAATTTCTCTTAACAGATATTTTTAAGGACAAATAAAGTTTAAAAAAATTATGCAAAGAATATGCAGCTTTCCACAACGACACTTGCATTGTAACATAGACTAAATGACTCATAAATTGAGGACCGCCACTCTAAAAATAACCTTTTGTATTTTGTTTTCCAGAGATTTAACTATTTAGCTACATAAATTGAATTTGCCCCACGTGCTTAAAAAACATTTCACTGATGTCCCTTCCTTCCCTTCTACCTCTGTAAGTTTTAATCACACATGGAATGACTCTGAATGTCCTTCTTTGTCCAAAGTCTAATACAGTAAAACTCGTTTATTACATATTTGGGGGGACCGTCTCATTGCTTTGATATAAGCGTAATTTCATTATATACGAGAAACATAGTTTTTAGCCTATATATCCCATATAACACGTAGACACATACAGTAAAAGCTGTGCTATCAGGCTATTTGGAACTGGCCACCCTTAGATACCGGCAGTTACACAAATGCAATTTCATTTTCTTTTTTTTATGAATTTTTGTGTGAATTGTATTTGTGTAATACCACAACTTCCACTTTTAAATTGCTTAAAATATAAGATGTATATATTACGTATTTACTCCGTATACTTCTGGGACCCCGAGTATTCATGGCATTTTTGTTTACATAAGCCATTTGCATTGTCTAGATATTTTGGTGTACTTCTACAATTTCCAGTTTTAGCGCTTTTTATTATTAAAAAATTACCCATCCATTGAATATGGCATCAAAATAAATACCTAAAAGCAAGGGACAGAAGAGAAAAAGTTGTTTTAACGCTAACACAAAAGCTGGAGATGATCAAACGAATGGAAAAAGGAGAAAGTAGAGCATCCATAACAAAATAATTCAACATCGGATCTTCCACACACTACGATATCAGGGCTCATAAGGCTAAATTAATGAAATTTGTGTCATCTTCTGAGACGAGTAAATCAATTAATAAACATTGCTTCATAAGCCAAAAATGGAGGAACCCGATAAAATATTATATGACTGGTTTTCACAGAAATGTTCAGAAGAATTAAATAATTTCGTCCTTTTCTAATAGAGTAAATAAAGGTAAATAAGAAAGATATAATCAAATAAATTCAGTTTTGGGAACAGGTTCACTGTTGTACTCCCAAAACTTCCTGGGCACCCTAAACTTTTTAATAGTCTTTTGTTTTGCATGTAAGCATAGCAACGTATGAAATAGAATGGGTAAATAGTATCTAGATCTAACTACGTGTGGAAGAATTAAAATGGAAAATGCAAACCCCGTGCATAGTTATGTTTGGGGAGTACGATAGTGAACCTAAGCCCAATTTTGTTTGGTTATTACTAAATTTGCAATGTCAAAATCGAAAAACGCTCCCCTTACCTGCTATTTCTCCTAATCGGCTATCCCCAAGATAGCCGGATAACACAGATTTTACTGTATTTGCAGTGAGTAGACTTCAATTTCGTACTTACATATACAAAAAGATGCTTATCAACTTTGCAGCATGTAAAATGTTCGATTGCTATTACATACGATTTTTTTAAATGGCCAATTAATATTATTATTATGATCATTAATTTACATAAAAATTTCACATTTTTAACGTCAATTTCAAAACAAAGGGAGCGTGGAAATTCATATGGAAGGGGTAGAGGGAGGAAGGGGACCTCTACCAACAAGTGCACGGTAAACAGGCGGAAACTATTCATTACTTATCACTCCACTCACCAAAATTCGTTATATGTGGGGTATTTTTTGCCATGGGACCAAACATTTGTTCGTTTCAGCCGAGAATTCGTAAAATGCGTGTTCGTTACATCCGAGAAATTTAACCAATGCCCTTATGGAGAAGTCCAAGGGACCAAGACATTTCTTCGTTATAGCCAAGATTTAGTTTTAGGCATGATCGTTATAAACGAGTTTTACTGTAACTCGTGTAGAATGGATTTAAGAAGACAATGACTTGATGAGTTTTCAGGTGAAGTCGCTTTAAATTACATTGTAGCACGTTTTGCGTGGCGTATCGTTACTTGCCGTATACATTGTAACCTGAATCGGCCTTAAAGTGTCAAACATCATTTTGGCCCAGGTGACCGGCTGAGCATTGTAACTGTGGAGTGGCACCTTAAGTCTGGAGCATGTTCCTTAATTAATGAACGCCGTCAGTTTGGAGCATTGTAAGTCGACGGCTGCCTGTACATATTTTTAGCGATTTTTTTTACAAATTGCTTATGTATTCACTTTATCTCTTCATCTATGCAGATGATATCTCTGAAATGGTTAAACCTAGAGAAACCATATTTTCAGGAGAAGTTACTACATATGAGAGTTACATGTGGCAAGAATTTGGTGGGCCGGGATCAGCTGCTGGGAACAAAATTTGTCTCATTGTTGCCCCATAAGAAAAGCGCATAAATCAGTGATGAGGTTTATATATTTGCTTTTTTAAATTATTTTCCATCAAGATTCGAACTCAGGACGAACTATCAGAAAGTTTAGAAATTATAGTTTCTTATTTTTGAAGACAGAACTCAAATCCCTGTAGTTCTAGTATACATTTTTGGTTTTAATAGGAAATAAAATTAAGTAAAAAACATTTTTGGTGTATACACACTTTTACTTGAAACTGCACTCAAAGGAAGAATATAAATTTTTCCAGGACAAAACAAAACAAAATTTGTATGCTTCGTAAAAGTGGGTGACATTAATATAAGTATATGTTAAGTAAGTGACCAACAATAAGAACTAATTTATGAGGAAGATGAAATATAAGAATTAGAAAAGTAAACAGCCACCCACTTTTACAAAGCATACAAATTATTGAATAATATTTTTTGTCCAGGAAAAATTTATTTTCTTCCTTTGTGTGCAGTTTTAAGTAAAAGTGTGTATACACTAAAAATGGTTTTTTACTTAATTTTATTTTTATCTTTTTCATCTTATAACTGTTATTAATAATGCATTTTTAGGCTTGTTTCGCTTCCAGCATGTGCGCCTATTATCGTCGGTCTGCCCATCACTCTGTCTGCCCGTCCGTCCTTCTGCTCATCCGTCCGTCTGCCCATCCGTCTGTCTGTCCGTCTACCTGCATGTTTGTTCTTGGCTTCTACCGAACAGATTTTCATGAAATTTGATATTAACCCTCCAGCACGGTCGCCTTTTTACAAACGAGATTCAGGTCGCTGGGTGTCCGACACCCAGTACGTTTATTCTTTGTTTTTAATGAGCGTAACTGCTAGTATTAACTACATTTTACTTAATAACCAATTTTAATATATATATATTAACACACGAAAGTATTTTTGAGTATTTTATTAAACTATACACAAAAATATTTGATATATACATTTCAATCATCTGAAGTGTCTGAAATCTCCATTCGCACAGTTATTTTTTCTGGCAGTTATCACAATAAATATTTGAATGTTCCTGACAGACATGAATATCACAGAATGAGCATATTGATTTAGTTTTCCGATCCTTTCCTTTGCATAATTTGCATCGGAAATATTTTTCAGACATTTTTCTTGTTTTTGGTGGTGGAAATACCTCATCACTTGTGCTTCCTTCCTCAGAGTTTGAAGTCGTGTATTTACGACATGTGTATGATAGATGAGAGGAAAGACTCAGTAGTTTAGCTCGAATATTAATCTGTGGTTGCATGAGAGCAGTGGCTAAGTCTTTCAAAAAAAGCTTCCTGGCTTTATACTTCCTTGGTGGATTTGCAGTGGAAAGCAAAACAATTCGTGCATTTATGCCCGCAACATTCATAAACAAATAATAAAACACTACAAGAGGCCAACGTCTGCAGTTTCTTGCTACGCTGTAATTTGCACCTAATTGGTCGGTGGTATCTACTGCCCCTTTAGTGGAATTATAAAAAGATATTATTTCCGGCAACATATCATTCCCTTCCATTACGTTATCATCGTGATGAAGTGTAGACAGCAACAGAACGCATTTATTTCTTTTCGGCACATAAGACATAATCGAAACTTTTTTTTGAAAACCAAATAATGTTGATTTTATATTCCTCCCTTTAGGATTTGAAAACGATGGTGGAATTTCTTGTTTATTTTTTCTAATCGTCCCTACCATAGTTGTCTTTCTAGCTAATAGCTCTTCTGCCAGGGGATAGCTAGTATACCAATTATCCAACGTAATATTACGGCCAGAATCTAGCAATGGGTTTGCTAAACGCTTCACAACAGCAGATGGTCTGAAATCTGTTTCAAAAGGCCCATCAGGTTGTTTTCCGCTGTATACCTCCATTTTCAACGTGTAAAATGTTCTTGAATCTACCATTGCAAAGATTTTGATTCCGTATTTACTTGGCTTGCTTGGAATGTACTGCCTAAAATTACATTTTCGGCGGAACCCTTCAAGTTTTTCATCTATAGTGCAATACATTCCAATGTTATAGGCTTTCTGAATATTATTATTGAATTGAGTGTCAGTACTCCTTATTGCAGCCAGTTTGTCAAATTTTTGTCTTTGTTTGCGATGAAAAATGTTATCAAATCGAATAGCACGCATTAGAAACGAATTACATTTTCGGCGGAACCCTTCAAGTTTTTCATCTATAGTGCAATACATTCCAATGTTATAGGCTTTCTGAATATTATTATTGAATTGAGTGTCAGTACTCCTTATTGCAGCCAGTTTGTCAAATTTTTGTCTTTGTTTGCGATGAAAAATGTTATCAAATCGAATAGCACGCATTAGAAACGAGAATCTGTCATAACTCATTATTGCATATACAAGTTCAATTCCAGTGCCGTCTGTTGCCCACAAGTATCTTACGTTTGCATGAGAGGATTTATGAAGACCTGCTAAATACAAAACTCCAAATAGAGCTCGTATTTCAATGTTGTTTGTTCGCCTGACCTTGCGCTTATTTTTATATCTACGGTCTATGTTATCAGTATAACAATTTGTACACTCTACAATTTCATCAATAAAAGTAAAAAATAACTCCCAGCTTTCTAAAGGACTTTTTACAATTTTTGAATACTCAGTCAATGAGGAAGTCGTTTGGAAAATGTTTTCGGAGCCTATTCGGACATTTTTGCGAAAAGATTTTCTTCGCCATACTGTTTCCTTATCCTTTCCATAAAACAGTTCAGTATCTTCTTCATCTAACTCATCATCACTCTCAGACATATCCTGATCAGTGCTCGTGTTGTGGTCACTTTCTTGCGCATTATCTGTATCATCCTCATCAGAAATATCACCTAAGATGTCTTCCTCTTCTTCCGTAACTTCTAGCAGTTGCAATATTCTTTCTTCATCTCTTTCATATGCCATACTGCAGACTAAAAAAACTACTTATATTAGAGCCTCAATAATGGAAGAATTGTTATAACTGTAAATTGTGGAAAATAAAGGCATCTTTATGCATTTACGTCAAAGTGCAAAATGCACAAGTGTTATGAATAAGAGAATGCTCATATTTACCTTCTGGTATTCACAAGATGAAGTTACGTTTACTGCAGAAGAAACGCACTTCCCAAATCCAGTTACCTCTACATAGTAAAACACTTTGAAGAAAAGAGACTACACAAGAAGAACACGCTAACTCGTACTCAACTCAGCAAATGAGAAATATTCACAGAAAAATTTAGAAAAGTGTATTCTAGAGCAGGAATTTGGAATGGAAAAAATGAAAAACAGATACACAAGTATTCATATCAGACTACTTTGAAAGATGGCTTTATTGCTTGGACCTAAGTCATCTGGTAAAGATCTCAAGAATGTGTATACATTTTGCCCTTTATACATTGCCATCTGCAAAAATCTCAAAAACCTGTATATATTTTGCATTGAATTTACTCTTTGTTTGGATTTCGAAGAAAAAGAAGAGAATGCGCTGCAACGATCTCCCTTATCTCTCGACTGAAGTTATAACATGCGGTGACGTATTTATTACGTCTGAACTCTTGGAGGAGTGTCTTAGAGCGTGCCTAATAGAGGGTGAAACTTTGTCACATAAGTACGGTCGGTGGGTGTAAGACACCCAGAGCTCCTAAAAAGATATTTTTTAGCCAATGAAAAAATAAAATCATGCTAATATACCTCTCAAAATTCTCTACATGCTTAAAAACGCAGCTACTATAGCTTTGGATCTAAAAGGGTTGACCAGATAATAAATATTGCCATTTTAAAATGCTCTGGATGTTAAACACCCAGGCGACCGTGCTGGAGGGTTAAGGACTTAGAATCAAAGATAACAAGAAAATCGCAAAAATGAATCACGCACGCCAATCGGTACCTCTTTACTGGTGACAAAAAATGAAATTTTCATCATATCTCGTCAAGTATTAGTCATATCAAAATATCATTCAATTAAAAGTTGTAGAACTAGTAAAGAAGAGTATTTCCTTTCCTATACATTTTTATGATAGGAGTAGTCGTTATCGAGAAAATCAAACAAGAATGTCGTAATTCGAGTTGAACTTTGAAATTTTCTTGCATGGTTACTTCTTCATTGTTGCTTACATAAACAATTCACAAACAAACGTTTCATTTCCTTATATGTGCATGCAATTTTATTAAATAGGAAGAAAATGGATTATTTATGACGAAGAAGAAACTTTAAAATGCTATTTCCCTTACATACAGGCAAAGCTGTAGTGAGGGCGGGGCAGCCGGGGCACGTGCCCAGGGTGCAGCATTGTGAGGGGGTGCCAAATAGGTCTTATTATACACTTGATAAAATGTGGTTACAGTTTTGTTTTATAACTGCCAACCAGAGGTTCAGCTGAAGGGCCATGACTGTACCAAGTCATAGGTTAACGTGTGCAAACTTAATTGGCAGCTTTTTGGCTGCCTCTACTCTTTACTCTCTGAATGTACTTTCTTTTGTTTACCCTAGTCCCCAAAAATGTATGCTCCCTATCGCATTGCATTAGCCGAGCAGAATTTTTGCCCAAGTTGTCAATAAAAGGTAATTATTGAGGAGGCCTTTATTGATTTTATTGCTGTCAAATCGAAAAGAGAGACGAAATCACGTCAGAGGTAATCCAAAAGTTGGAACAGGATGGACTAGATTTACAAAATATGAGAGCTCATTCATATGAAAATGCTCCTAATATGACCGGTAAATTAAACGGTTGCAAACATAACCCTCATGAACGTTTCATACCACATACAGAGCACTCGCTTAATTTAGCTTGTTATCATTCCACTGAAAAAGCTAACCGTCAAATTAGGGAATTTTTTGCAAAGGTATAGAAACTGTCCCTTTATTTCACTGGTTCCACATCGAGATGGGTTGTACTCAGGGCCACCGAGAGGGTGGGGATACCAGGGCAAAATCCCCGGGGCCCGGGCCTCTGAGGCCTCCAGTAAGGTTTTCCTATCGCAATACTCGGGTGCAAGGCATGCCGGCAACCAATACCAACGGGTGGTGTTTTCGCCATTTCCATTTCTCAGATTTGGATTTGGGTTTACCCAGCCCAATCCACTGCTTCTCTATCACCCTTTAGCACCCTGAAACTCCTCCCCACTACTCTCATTTTTCTCCCATTTGGGAAATTCCGTCTTTGGGCCCGAGGTCCGGACCCACAAGCACTCGGGAGTGTCGTCGTACTGTCAGTTCTAAAGAACAATATTGTTTACTCCTAATTTTTTAGAGATATGGTAGCCTTCCTTTCTTTATTGACCATATTTCATAATATTGTACTTGGAATATGTAAGTACACTTAATATCGCATATAAGGCTGACACGATTATTTCCATCGAACTTACTAAAAGTGCATAAATACATGACTTACTTCGTTGAATCGTACAATTACGAAATTGCGACCATTCAATAACAAACTTAATGTTACACTATTATAATATACAACGAAATTTATACGTAAATATTATGTAGGGTTTCGGAATTGTAAGCATTCAAAATAGTCTTATCGGGTTTGCATGCCTAAAAAACGTTTTTATTCAAATAATGCGCAGTATAAAATATTTAATGCAAAATAAAAATTTGGAATGTATATCAATTAACGTAGAAATAAATTTTCTACCCGCTAATTTTCACCGCATCAAAATCGCTTTTACCGTTTTCGAGATATACCTCTTTAAACTCGGGTATCTAGACTTTTTGAAAGGACAGTAGACGTAAATTTTATGAGAATTTATTAGTTAAAGTACTATAGGGACATCTGGCGATCGGTATTCATTCATACTAAGATCTACTCTCTAATTTGTACTTTTGGACTCCGTTGCAGTGCAAGATACTTAAAAATTTCACAGGGGACTTCACAGTGCATAGTGCAGGAAATTCCGATTCAACTGTGGTCGTCTGTACCAATTATTTTTACGCGTTGCTTTTTTGGTACCAAAATACATTTTAGGTGTTAGTTTGGAAAACCAAATTTAAAAACCATGACATGTAATTTTGCAAAAAATTTAGTCATGAAAAACCTACACTTATTGATGGCAAATAAATTTCGTCGAATATTCGCTGTTTATCGACATTAACCGAATCATACCAAGTCAAATTATGATGTGATACATATAGTATCAACATATATTTTGTACGTAATTTGATAAAAAATTTTAATTGGATGGAATTTGACAATTTCTGCTTATAATACTGTGAGCCAATACCGTAGAGAAGGGGGGAGGGGTAGTCAGCTATCCTGGGCCTGCCGAGTGGCCCGGTTCCCTTTTTGAACTTAAAACAAAGGAAAGGGGCCCGGCGATGGTATTTGCCCCAGGGCCTGCGCTGGCTCTTGGCGGTCCTGGTTGTACTAATAGGGGTTCTAAAGGTGATGTTAGAAAAACATGGCACAACACCATCTCCTTAGGAGAAAATTCTATGAATTCATTGGAGTTACAATTGAAGGAAGTTTATACGGTGGTAATAAAATTAAAGAATGAACATAAATGCAGAAGTGCTGAAAGTTTGCTAAAACATATATTTATATTTTTCTTGTTATTTTGGGACGATTGTCTCCAGAAAATCAACCACCTCACTAAATCTCTTCAGGGTGCTAATGTGGATAGAGCCGTTGACATGATCTGTGATTTGGTACCAGATGTAAAAAGTTCTACGTCAAGACTGGAAGACTATATGGAGTAGGCAAAGAAATTTTGTGATGAAAAAGGAATACCTGATGTGCTCTCGAAAATAAGGAAAAGGAAATTTCATGACACAATGGAAACTGAAGCACCCTCAACCGAAAATTTTAAGTTGTGCTTTATATAATATGACCAAAGATAAAATGATAAATTCCTGTGAAAATGCTGCTAGTAGATAATAAAAACAATGTGGATGAACGTGAGTTAATCAAAGAAGTTTGCAGTTTGAAAAACCACCAGCCTTCGAAAAAAGTGTATAAATCATGCAGAAAGAAATATTGGAATTTATTCCTAATATGGAAAATTTTCTGACAATTTTCTTGACATTTGTCACATCAATTTCAACTGGAGAGCGTTCTTTTAGTAAATTGAAATTGATCAAAAATTACATATGGTCATCAATGAACTAAGAAAGACTTTTTGGTCACACCATTTCAAAGTATTAAATCTTCTGAATTTGAAGCCACCTATCAGAATATATATGAACTACTGGGAAAATCCAACCAAAGGAAAAATCATATATTGATAAAAGCTGTGTTATTCACAAAGAATTCTTAAAATGTCTTTAATAGTTTGCCTACAAACTCATGTCAAACTTGGAAATCTTTCAGACTTTGAAGCCACCTAATGGAAAATCTATGAACTACTGGGAAAATCTAAATTGTAGAAAATTAATAGACTGAAAGAGCCTTCTAATCCAAAAAGAATTTTCCAAATATCTCTTGAAACAAGAAAGTTGATTGTCCACAGACAGATTGAACACACAAGCATGTTTTTTAATTTTAAGAAAACGTGTTAAAAAGTGGTAGTGTATATTAAGAGGCATATAATCTTACTGTTCTGTGGTTCTATGGGAATTACAAGTCATTGTGAGACCTTAAAGATGTAAAAGAGAGTGCTGAATGTAAGCTAGCAGATATTCCTGAGTAATGTAACAAAGTTAAAGCATAATTCCCTTATTATTACAAAGGTTGAGTTATTGTAAAAGTTAGAAAAAGGCACTTCAAAGAAATTGGTTTTGCTAGCTGAACTGTTCTTCATCTCTAGCAGCAGAAAAAATAAATAATGGCAATTTTTGCTGATGGTGATATGGCAATATATATCTATGGAAAAGAGGAACAATGCATCATACGAAAAGTAACAAGTGGGATAAAGTTATGATCAAGTTGGTTGGGCAGAGTAAGAGTGAGAAAGTTCCATTGTCAAAACTGATTCTCATGGCCCAAGTGCAAAATTTCCAGAATGACATGAAGATTACAATGCCATATGATTATTGTGAAATTCAAGAGGATGTCATATTTTTTTTGAAAAGTTCCTGCTTATCATAAAGCTGCAGAGAAATACATTGTCTAGTTTGCAAAGTTATTTGCAGATGAAAATGTGACATTTGACCTCTTACCTACTGCTATGTTCCACAAATGATACAAATAACAGAGGACAAAAATGCACAAATGGGGGATTAACTTTGCTTGCTTGTGCAAATGGGGCTGGAATTCATGGATGCAAAGTACTATCATTGGCAGGAGTTCTCATACGAAGGATTTTAAATTTTTATACATAGGTGAGCCACAGAAACTTTCTTATGGTTTAGATGAGCTGTGGATAATTTCCTGTAGCTTAGTTGGGCTGTATTATCAAAAAGGTTGTGAAACGCTGCTTTATACAAAAATATTTAATGCCCATAGAAATTGAATTTCCTCTTAATGGCAATATGCAACATATAACACTTAATCATGAGATCACTCAGAGCTTATAAATGTTTTGATTGCACTGTTAGGTGTTATATAACATATATTTTGATGTTTATATTTATTTTCACACAATTTCAGTTCCCAAGGCTTCCTTTACTTTGTTGCGATAGGACATCAATCACCATTGTTCATTAGACTCTTCTGAATCTTGTTCTTACAGACTGACTATACTGGTTTTCAAATGAGTTGTCGGGTGAGATTTCGGCCGCACTCGGGACCGCCTGTATCTCTTCGCTGCAAGGAGGAGGGGGTAGTGCCTCCTAGCAGAAAGCTCAAGCTCGACGTTGCCAACTCTACACCAGAACACACAACGTTTGGTGGGCATTTAAAGGGAATTTACGAATGGAAATATTTTTTATACACTGTGCCATTTTCGAAAATTAATTTCGGGCACTTCCCGATAAGTTACAGAAATGAAATTTTGAACGTTCGTAGGTATGGTGGTTACTACAATAATTCAAAGATAAGATTTCCTTAGGTGCCCTCGGTTCGATTCCAGACCGTCCTGAATATTCCCCGTTTAATTACACGCAAAAGAATTTAAACCACCATACCGTGTATACCATATAGAATAGAGAGCTGAAATTTTTTGGAATAGTGTAAAGTATAGAGTACACTGTAAAAACACCGAGACTTTTCACCTCGGTTTCCCGGGTTCGACTAGAAAAATATAATAGAATAAATTAGTTGGTTGGCTTTTTTTATCAACCGAAATTTTTTTAAATTTGTTTTATTATCGTATCACGCACGTAGCATGCGTGCTTAATCAAACAATTGGATTTTGCCACTATATTCTTGATAAAGCATTTTATTATTTATTATATTCTTTGAATTCTTCTTTCACTTATTCCACACACTTCAGCCACTCTCTTTTGTACTTTCTCCAGAGAGGTAACTGGGCACCCAAGTTCCTTCTCTTTCTGAAAGTACTGCAACACGTTGTGCACTATTTTCTTGGCTTGACTTCCAAGAATTGAAAATTTCGGATTCTCCATTGCTTATGCACCGGTTATGCAGTTAACGCAATGCAAATAACAAAAATATTCAGTAACAAAATAACTGAACAAATGAAATAACAAAACAAATAACGAAGTAACTGAATTACTTATAATGAACGATTTAACAAACTAAATGAATAACAAGGAAATTGAATTAACAAAGATAAAAAACAAAAGATGTAACTAAAAAGCTCAACGAACAACAACTTTAACTGCACAATTTCAGCGGCATAAGCACGTGGCAACACAGCACACTCATACACGATGTCACCACTACGGAGTCCCGATAAAGAGTGAGCTCTCGGACACCTAGGCTCCTCCTCCTACTTTCCTATTGGTTTGCTCAGTGCCTCGTCCCCGTCCACTTTCTCTTTTATCTCCCCCTCATCCGCCAAGTCATTTGAAAACAGGCATAGATCATTTATTCTCATCAGACCTTTATTTTGTTTTCAGACTACCTCTTTTTTAGACACTGCTGTGTAACTTTGGAGATAATTACATTTTTGTTATGCTTTGATGCTATCTTATTTTCCAGAAAGCAACAGTTGTGGAGTATTTATGCTTTAATTAGAAAAATAATTTACTGTAAGATATTTCAAACTACTTTGTTATTAATTTTAGTGTTTCTTTACAACCATTTTGATTGTGTTTTTATGCTAACCTTATTTTTTAAATTTTTTGTTATAAATTCTCACAATTCAAATGATTCAAATATTTCAAAGACTAATGGACATTATTTTTATATTCCAGACCTGATAAAGTATCTGGAAGTAGTGATGATGAACCTAAGAAAAAGAAAAAAAGGAATGGAAAGGACCCTGCACCAAAGAAGAAAAAAAGTAGAGCTAGTGCTGAGATGGACAATGAGGAGGAAAGTGTTAGTATACAGTTGGATGAAGCAACTGTCAAAAACAATGAGGAAGATAGGGACATTGAAGAAAGAAGTGACATTAAGCAAGTTACAGAAGATGTTGATGATGAGAATACTAGGCAAATCTTAGCGATGAGGAAAACGTGTGCATTGATGGAGAAACTTACAAAAGAGACTCACAATATGACCCATTCTATCTCCAAAAAAACAAACCAACTTAATTGGTGGATCTCGGGAAAAAACCGAAGCCCTTCTAAACAGTTTCCGACAACTCCCATCAAATTAGGCAAAATGATAGCGAGCTATAAGAAAATACTGTCTGTGCTACAAGTACACTCGGAAGACTTGCAGAAAAAGGTTACTGAAGCAGAGGAGGAGTGGAAAAACATTTTTGAAGATGGAGAAAAAAATAAAGAAATGCTCGAGACTGTAAATAAAGATGAAGAAGAAAAGAAGGTAAATGGGGAAGTGGATGTTGAAAGTGGAGAAGAGGAGGAGAGATCTATACTGAAGGAACACACTGAAGAGGAAACTAGTATGGAAAAGGGAGAGGAAAATGATGGGAGTGGAAAAGAGGATAGTACTGTGCAGAAGGAGCATATTGAAGAGGAGACACGTATAGAAAAGGGAGAGGAAAATGATGGGAGTGGAAAAGAGGATAGTACTGTACAGAAGGAGCATATTGAGGAGGAGACTGGTAGAGAAAAGGGAGAGGAAAATGATGGAAGTGGAAAAGAGGATAGTACTGTGCAGAAGGAGCATATTGAAGAGGAGACACGTATAGAAAAGGGAGAGGAAAATGATGGGAGTGGAAAAGAGGATAGTACTGTGCAGAAGGAACATATTGAAGAGGAGACTGGTATAGAAAAGGGAGAGGAAAATGATGGGAGTGGAAAAGAGGATAGTACTGTGCAGAAGGAACATATTGAAGAGGAGACTGGTATAGAAAAGGGAAAGGAAAATGATGAAGGTGAAAAAGAGGAGAGTACTGTGCAGAAGAAACACATTGAAGAGAAATCTAGGATAGAAGATGATAGTAAGGAAATTGAAAGCAATGGGGTGAATGGTTTAGAAAGCGGTGATAAGTCAGGTGAAGATATGGAGGTAGAGAAAATCAGGCTCGGAGATGATGAAAAAAGTGATCTGGTAAATGAAAATAACGATGTAACATGTGACAACAGTGATGTATCGGATGCTGAAACCGTGAAACTTGTCAACGAGGAGGAGGAGAAAAAAATCGTTACAGATGAAAATTGTGATAGTGAGAAAGTAACAGTCATAAAAAGGGATGAAGAAAAAGATGGTGAAGGCAAGGAAGCAGACAGAGTTTTAGATGTGGAGAAGGGCCAAGCAGTGGAGAGTGAAGAAGTGAATGGAAAGAAAACAGAGGAAGAGGATGATAATAGTATAAATTTAGCTGGCACAAGTGCACGAAGGAGCTTATTTGACATTTTTGAAGATTATGAACAATCTCCCACTAATATCCCAATTCCACCCTCTGACAGTGATGAGGATAAGGAGGAGGATCTCGTTGATAAAGATTCTGAGAAAGATGGTCATATTAAATTTACTTACGGTAAAGACTCAGCATTTGAAAATGGTATTGAAGAAGCGGTTAAAGATGGTAGCAAAGACAACGAAAATGAATTGGAGAAAACGTTATCTCCTGTTGCTGAGGTTAACATGGAAAACGATCCTGAGAAGTTAGAAGCGAGTATAAATTGCAAAAATGACAAGGAAGGTGGAGGAGATCAAGTGCAGTCTGCTGATGAAACAGAAAATTCATCAGAAAAGAAAAGTAAGCAAAAAACAAAAGATAAGGAAGTTAAGAAGGGTAAAACATCAGAAAGCGATAGTATTAGCACAAAATCTGTTAAGATAAAAAAAGAGGTGGTCGAAGAAGAAAGTAATGGAGCCAGCAAATGTGCCAAGAAGGTTAGGCCATCAAAAGACGATCGTGATGCAAAGATGGAATTCCTGCTTGATACTTCATTAAGCTCTGAGGAGGGTGGTACTGATACAGATAAGCGCAAGAAAAAATATAGTAAAAAGAAAAGTAAATATACATTAGATGGCTCTGATTCTGACAGCAGTAGTTCAGTTAGCCAAAAAACAAAAAAAAACAAAATAGGGAAGGAGTCATCAGTTGAAGAAGTTGATGCGACTGCATTAATTTCTCAGTTTGATGATGAGAAGCTGAAGGCAGGATGTTTTGTTCCTTTGAAAAAGTTGAAGAGTGATTATGAAAATATTCCAGTGACTTTGGAGCCAAAGAAAAATAAAAATTTACCTGAGGAGGATAAAGTTGAGAATGCAATCAAGCGGTATGTTTATTTTTTGCTCATGATTTTGTTTTATTTTATAAAATTATTTCATTTTAAGTATTATTGCAGTATTAATTTCATAGAAGGTTTTTTATGAGAAAGTAAAAGATAATTTTAGTCTTTCTTAAAGTAATGCTAATGGCCTAATTGTGATGATATTTTTAACAAAATGTACTTTTTACTTCAAACTGAGCTCTGCCATAAATGCATAATACAGTAATCCCTCATCCCATCCCCTATTTATGTGGTTTGAGGAGAATGTGCAAGTTAGCGCTCCATCCTTCAGAAGGGATGGTGCTCTTCCTAAAAAGTAGGCTAATGCAGGCACCGGGTTTCCCTCCTTCAATCAGTTTATGTCCAGTGCGGAAGGAGGTAAGGTTATAAGTTCAAGAGACTGATTAGCCAGAAATACAAACAAACAAACAGGCATCCCTTGCATAGCAATGCTTCACTCAATGACGTTTTATGGTTGCTATAGTATTTTGGTCTGGTTTCGCTCTTATGATATACCTATTTTTCATATTTAATAAAACCAGTAAAAACCGTTAAACAGTAAAACCATAAAACAGTAGAAACTATAGAAACAATTGGTAAAAGTTCCACAAAGTATAAAAGTAAAAATTATGACGTTTCAACTAGTCATAGTCATCATCAGGTGAGGGAAGTGGGTGAAGCAGCGAAATATATAGACAAGCGGAAGGGGGGGAAAAACGGAGTAGGAGGGGGAAGGTAGGGGGTAAGAGATGAACGTGGTAACAAGGAAGAGGCACCACATGAAAGCTTCTACCATTGATTACCTATATACCTATTTTTCAGTTAGGGCACTGGTGCCAGTCTTTACACCTATCAGTCGTGCTACTCACAAGGAGAGACTATGGAGTGTAACTCTCAGATTTGATTCATCTTCTACCAGTGGAAAGTTTAGGTCAAAAAAAATACTATTTCAGAATTACGCGCAAACGCCTCTTAGTTTAAGAGAAATAATTAATTAAAAAGTACAAAAATGGACCAATCTCAATAAATCCTTGTAACTTCTCTCTATTAATCACTAGCACCCGTAGCCTAGGGGATCACGAGCAAGACTCTCGTTGCATGGTCTTGGGGTTCGAGACCACTGTGGGTCAACTTTTTTTCCTCGTAAAATTTTCTTTTTTGTACTAGTTTTTCTCCCATTTTTCGGAAAATACTTATTCACCGCAATTTTTATTTTTTTCATGCAGGATAATTGTTTTTAATCAGTAGACCACTATTTTCTTCCATTTTTCATTAAATATTGTTACACCGCTATTTGCATATTTTATTCCCAACCTACTCCTTCAAGAAAATTCGCCACATCTGTCTGTCATTACATTGACACTCTCCGTAGACATTGGCGTATTCTTTAAGCTGAGATATTCTGCCGTGATTGCACTTCCACCCTTTAAATCTAGTTTGCATTTCCTGTGCATTCCTTTGGATGGTAATCGTTGAAAAAAAACGATAATATAAATATTCATGACAATAGGTGAATGCGGTGAATAAGTATTTTCCAAAAAATGGGAGAAAAATTACCATGAGAAAGAAAATTTTACACGAGGAAAAAAAAGTTGACCCACGGTGGTATTGAACCCCAAGACCATGCAACGAGAGTCTTGCCTGTGATCCCCTAGGCTACAGTTGCTAGTGAGTAATAGGGCGAAGTTACAAGGATGTATTGAGATTGGTCCATTTTTGTACTTTTTAATTAATTATTTCTCTTAAACTAACAAGGGGACGTTGTCAAGTCGATGTCAAGAATCCGGTTGAAACTTCTTGAGATGAAACTAGAGACAAAATAAGCAGACACGTGTCCTGCCTTTCTTCCCCATAGGCCCGGGTTCGAGAAAAAATGGGCAAAATAGATTTACACGCACAATGTATACCAGTATTTAACTCAGCCATTTCATCAAGAGCCGTGGCTGCGGTCGCTAAGGTGTTAGCATTGTAAGCCTAACGTCGGTGGTTCGATTCCCACCGTCTGCGAACTTCTTTTTTGTTTTTATTTCCATCTGTTTTTTCAAATACCAAGCTGGCTACGTTTCTCAACTTCGTTATTTGTGATTAAATGTTTTTTATAGTAATAAAATAATTTTTCATATTTTAATCTTTCATTTTTTATTTGCCAATGGTAAAAAGAGGTGGTCCACTCACTATTCACCATTCAACTGAATATTTTTAAGGCAAAGGCTTGGATGGTATTTATCCTAAAAACAAGGAAAGCACAGATATTCCTTGCACCACGCGCATCTTACGAAACTTACTGCAAAACATATGCACTTCCGTTTGCGTAGGTCTTGGGGAAAACAAACCTCCCAAATGTTCATGAAAACAATTCTGGTGTCTGCTAATTTCGATGTATACCATACATTTTGGAGCATTTCTCGGAATGCGGGTGAAGACAGACACAAGATGCCATATTAATGTAAATTGCTTACCTATAAAAAAACGAACAGTCCCCGTTATATCTTGTTTATCGTGATTATCTGATAAAAATGAAGCATTGACGATGTCTTCATCGTCCGATGCAAAGCTACTTCCAGAGGGTCCGGCAACTGGATCGATAAAGCGAAATGGTCCATGAAGGCAAAAGTCGAAATCAGGGAGGTAATCTAGAATCGTAAAATATTATGATAATCGGAAAAAAACGAAAAATCGCAATACTGGATGATCAAACAGCTAAATCGTAATCCAAAAAGAGTGCAGAGGTCGTTGATGGTAGAGTAAGTGATCCAGGAGAGCAGAGGTCGATATCAAAAAAGCAAATCAAAGGAGTAAAGCGGGAGAAGCACGTAGCAAAAGCAGAAAACGGCAATAACTGAATTGGTGATGATCTGCGGCCTTTAATTGTAAGAGCGATCCACAATAGCATGTGTATTGCAACATTGTCGCGGGGAAATATGTAGTTTTTTAGCATGCGCGTCACCCCGCTTGGCATCACGGGCACGTGATAAACGCTCATTTAACGACATGATGTGGCTCTCTTTGCATTGCACGTTATTTTTTCATCGTAGAAAAGCAAGGTCGGCTTCGTTTTTCAAGCTTCGAAGATGCGTTGCTTCTAATTTTGATAAACCCGAAGAATAGGTCATAGTTTCCCAAAAATTATTTTATTTAACTCGTAAATACTATAAAAAAACATTTAATCACAAATAATGAAGTTGAGAAACGTAGCCAGCTTGGTATTTGAAAAAATAGACGGAAATAAAAATGAAAAAGAAGTTCGCAGATGGTGGGAATCGAATCACTAACCTTAGGCTTACAATGCTAACGCCTTAGCGACCGCAGCCACGGCTCTTGATGAACTGGCCGAGTTAAACACTGGTATACGTTGTGCATGTAAATCTATTTTGCCCATTTTTTCTCGAACCGGGACACGTGTCCGCTTATTTTGTCTCTAGTTCACCTCAAGAAGTTTCAACCAGATTCTTTACATCGACTTGACAACGTCCCCTTGTAAGAGGCGTTGGCCTGTAATTCCGAAATGGTATTTTATTTTTGACCTAAACTTTCCACTGGTAGAAGATGAATCAAATCTGTGAGTTACACTCCGTAGCCTCTCCTTGTCAACTTGGTGTCAGTATTTCCACTTTGTTGTAAGATACCTATATGTATTTCAGCTGTAAAGAAATCATCATCAGCTAGTTCTCGGCACCTCAGAACTGTTGTAAGCCAATCCACAAGATTTCTAATTATGAAGAATCAACCAGATGATAGTTACTTTGTGACTGAAATATATATATTGGTGCCTTACAATTATTTATAGACCAAGGAATATCTTTTGTATTCAATTTATTTGACATATGTGCTGTATAGCACTTATGATAATTAAAATAAGACTCCCCACGTCACATTTATTTGTTAATAATTTAATTTTTGGTTTACCATCTTTCAGATGTATTATGCACCATAAAGTTACATTTTAAAATCATGTTCTAATTTTAGGTCAGAAATGCATCTCTTCTGCATTACATCCTTTCTTAAATGAAATTGATTTCCTTTTAATGTGTTTTTGAGTAACGAGATATTTTTCATGAACACATCAACAGTACTATTCATATATTGCATATCTACCAGTATTTCTTATACATTGTTTGTAAATTTTTGTTTTTATGAATTTTTAGTCTTGAGACAGGCCCGCACCCAAGGGTGTTTGGCACCCGGGTGTAAAATAATTCTGTGGCACCCCCCTCCCCTACCCCAAAGTGACTACTAGTCAATCATAGTCCATCCGAGAACCATTTTACAATTGCCTCTAAAGGTCGTGGGAAATGTACGAACGTAATACTGGAGAGTGGAATTAGGGCAGCACCCCATCTTCCCTGCTGACTCTGAGCTCTAATTTTTGGTTTCAAAATTTGATCTGGCCATTATTTTTTATTGAAATGAATGGTAACTTAATGTAACAAGTGAAGTTTTATCCATGAAAATGGACAAATTGGTGCATTTTTTATTTTTCATGTGGTTATACTGCCACATTTGGTCACTAGAGCCTTGTTTAGTTTTTGTTTTGGGTGCAGTCAACTTTGTATATAATCATGAATGTTTCCCTCTGTAAAGTTTTTAAGAATAAGTGGCATCACATTGGAAATGTTCACTCAGACATTTAGTTTTCTATCTTTTATACCTTCGGAGATACAATCAAACTCCTCAGAGCTGGAACTCCAAAAGGCAACGAAAATTTTCCAGCTCTTGGAAGTTTCCATCTTTAAGAAGTTTATAATTCACACTTTTTACAAAATCGTTTTTCATGTTCGTATAAATTTTTATTTTATTCCTCATACATTTTTACAAATCACAGTAAAATTTTTATTACATATTTAGAATGTTTTAAAAATTAACTTTTTATAAAAAAAGAAAATATTTTAATTTAAAATAAAGAAATTTAAATGGTTTTATTGATTTTGTAAAAAGTCTTTTATTGTTGTTTGTTTCAGTTTTTTTAATGAGCTTCTTTTTTCAACAAATAGATATTTCAAAACTGATGTTTTCTCATAAAATTCATTGTCACCATTCTGAATTCCCCATTTCTCTAACAAATCTAAATACTTAAAAAGATGTTTGTTTGTCACTGGGTCATAAAAACGTCCACATCTTCAACATCGATGCCCATTTCATCATCTGACTCATTCCTTACCTGTTTTGATTGAATTATTTTTTCATTGATGTTTTCGACGTTTACAAAACTTTCTTTGGTAGATGCTTCTTCATTGATGTTAACAAAATCACTAGCGGTACAAATATTTTGTTCCGCAATTTCAAAAAAAAAATTATGCACTTTTTTTTACAACTTTCAAAGTCTAGACATTAAAATTAATAGCATTCAGCACTGTTATGGTTTTTAGCAAGATCAGCACTTCACATTCCTTCATTTTGGCAAGTAAATATCTCATAAAAATACGGTAGTGAGCTTTGAAAGCTCTGATAAATCCTCCATCACAAGGCTGATTAACGGACGTTGTTTTTAGTGGAAGAAATTGAAGCTCAATTTTCAATAATTCGAAGTCTTCATGACTTGATGCATTGTCTAAAAACAGCAAACTTTTTCTGTTCTGCTTCACCATTTCTTTGTTTAGCTTCATCAAGTAGTCAGCAAAAATATTTGCACTCATCCATGCATTTTTATTATGATGATAATCCACTTTTAATTTGTTTTTGTCGAATTTCTTGAAACAGTGTGGATTAATACTGATTTCAGCATTGAGCCGTCAGTGAATATTGTCACTAAGGCTGTCACTCTCTCTTTTGAAAATCCTCCACTTGAAATTTTTCACCTTAAATGTAAAGTTTTGTTTGGCATTGCTCTGAAAAATAAACCAGTCTCGTCACAATTAGCAATACCTTCAGGATCATATCGCTCACAGATTTCTCTGAGTTTTGTTCTCCACATAGCCACTGAATTCTCATCAATGCTATTTGCTTCTTCCACGATGGTTTGGAAAACAATTCGACGATTTATCTTGAAGCTTCTGAGCCAAGAAGATTTAAAATCATTCAAATTTAGTTTATTGACTACTTCTAGAGCTTTTGCTTGAAGAATTGGTCCAGAAATTGGCAAGTGTTTTTTGCTCTTGCAATACAAAACCACTCAGAAACTATGCCATTAAGCTCCTCATTTGATGATTCTCTTAGTTTCTTCACTGTTAATTTGTTGGACTTTGCTTTCAAGTATTTCTCTTTAATGACTCCTTTGTTCTTCAAACATTCATAAATCTGTGTTGTTACACATTTAAAGTGATCAGCAGTTTGTGTGACACTCTAATTTTTTGTCTCCTTCATTTCAATAATTTTGTATTTTTGTTTCAAATTCAGATTTACCATTTGTTTTCCAGCCATGTTTTTCTAGAAAAAAATTGAAAAATACCTATTAAGAATTTTAAGTATAAATTGATTAAATTTACTTCTTTCTTACTTGCAAAAATAAAAAAAATTATAAGTTGAAGTATTTAAAATATTTAAATCTTTTCATTTTGGTATAATTCTTTCTATTACGACTACTGATTGGCTGGACATGTCAGGGAATTCTTTCTAAAATTATAAAAATGTTATGTCAGATGGTATGCTATTATTTCTATTTCTGTGAAGACGAATAACAACTAGAACAGCTAGTTTCCTGAAGAAATCAACAAGTATATTTTACTCATTAAATCTCGTTCCTTAATAATAAAGTAGTAAAACATTCAATGAAAAATTAAATGATGTTGCTATGAAATTCTGTCATATTCCTGTTTCTTTAGTTTAAAAAATAAAAACTTTTTTGATAACATACCACAAAGAATAAAGAAAAACAGCCAAAGTGAAAATATGGAATGTTACTCCTTCACCTTCAGCCAAGAGACACATCACATCACTTGTTGGAGGAAGGCAGATGGAAGAATACTTAGTAAACATGAAATACAAAGTGTCACAAAATGGCATCCTTTTGAATAACCAAAGTCCATAATAATGCTGCTACAATGCATTATGTGTTCTATATCAGGGGTTGCCAAACTACAGTTTGTAAACCTTGTGCTACTCTTTTCCTCTAAATTGCAGCTCTTTATTCTTCCTGAAAAAGTATCTTGGTCCATTTTATGAACACGGAAACACTGTTCACTACTGAATGTATTAACGTGTAATTATGTGAGCTTAGTGGAGATGCATTCTCTTTGAAATCAAATATAAGCTGCATTTACTGTACGTAAATTTATCTGTAAAGGTTGTGTGAGTCTCATGACTCACAAGCAGGTCTTGAGGTTTGTAAGATTTGGCTACTCTTGCTGTATATATTACATTTACGAGAAAGTAAAAGTGAACTCCCTTGCTGATTTCAAACACAAAACTAGCCCAACTCCATCAAACTGAGCACAACTTTTATCCCTCTTTAATACCCTTTCAAAAATGAAAGACATTTTGGGTTGCCATAAAAGTAAGTTGATTTGATATGCGCTGTTTTAGTGTCTGTAAAAGATGTGTTGTTTTAGCTAACCATGATATAGTTTTTCAATTTGTCACTTGAGCTATTTTTTCCTTATTTGGCCAATTTTCTTATCCTGTTTATTTATACTAATGCCCTGTATGTATGTATGCATGCCATTTTTCAAATCCCAATAAATAATACATTTTGGACACATATTAGGTAGGAGTATGAAACTTTGACTGTTTGTAGGATGTGGTATACCCCCAATGTATGAATCACAAATCTCAGAAAAAAGTCCCAGGATCAACTGCAGGGGATAATTTCCATTTCCCATAAGATAACATGTAAAAAGTGATTTTTTGAAGTGCAAGCTTCTGTTCTTTTTCAAATTTAAATTGAAAGAAATTAACCTACGATCTTCGACCTGGACTTTTTAAATGAAAAATGACTCGAGTTTCTTATTCTTATTGTCAATTTCTGGCTTCAATTCAAAATTGCACAAATTATATGTTTAATTCACATATTTTGGGAGAAAATAGGCTTTTTAGTGGGATGTTGCATTGACTGCCATGACATTGTCAAACCTCGAGCTTACATTGATGTCTTCCTAAGTGTAAGAAAGGTTTGCTTTGAATGCTTTAATACGAGAGAGAGAGGGGGATGGAGGGAGGGGGAGGAGAGGGGGAGGGAGGGAAGGAGAGATGGAGGGAGGGAAGGAGAGATGGAAATAAAAACTTACAATGAAATGTCTTTTAATAAGACTAAAAACAAAATAATAAATTAAATAAAAATTACGTTTTTATGTTATACAACTTTTATTTTAAGGGCACTAAAAACCTTGACTTAATTGTTGATAGAGGGAAACCAATATTCACCTAAAGAGTGATTTAAAACAAAATCTTGTACATCTAACAGGAAATCAAGAACTGGTGACAGCTAAAAGACCAAAGGGAAATGCTCGATAAAGGTGCTCAGTGTGTCCAAAAGACAGAAAAACAAAATATTTTTGCAATAAGTATTTCCAATTTATTTGTTTAGAGCATAGAGTACCTATGTGCTGCAAATGTGCACGAGGGACTTCGAATTTTGAAGGTCAGCAAAAAAGGGGTTTTTTTACATCAGGTTCATCCACAAATGGAACTGATAAATAATGTGTAACAGTTCTTCATCCATAACATTTCTAAACAAAAATTTTCATAATATTTTTAAGTAGTTCTTTATTTTGTATTAATTACAAACGAAAATAAATAAATATGTACTAATTTTAACATTACAGAGCTGATAATTATGAAATGTAAAGTTGAGTCCCACAGATCCCGCCGCACTAATGAGGTGGCATAATGTCACCACACTAATGGAGGGTTAATATGGAAATTTCAGAATCTATCACAACAGATGACACACCCCATGACAAAATTGAATTATTTTTAGGTTTTTAGTGCCTTTAATATAAAAGTTGTATAAACGAAAAAGGTTTTTTATTTAATTTATTTTGTATAATATTGTATATGTTAGGGTCTTACAGTAAAATGAATTTATTTTAATAAGTTAATAGTTAAGTAAATTTGTCTGCATTACCGTTTAATTAAAAAATTTCATGTAAAAGAAATTTTTTTCACTAATGACTTTATTGTTTAGAAAAATATCCTTCAGTTATTTTATTGTAACTAGCAAGTTATATGTATTATAACATATCTCTTTAATCAATTTATTCCAAACTTTTTAAAGGATTACCTCTTAAAAATACAAACCTATGTTGTTCATTTGTGCAATTTATGTTTCTACCCTTATTTTGATTTCAGTTTGAGCAATCTAAGTAGTTTAGAAAAGACAACCAAAAATGCTACTAATGATGATGATTCGAATGATTCAAAGAAAAAGAAATCCAGAGATAGAAAGGCCTCAAAGAAGTCAGAAAAGGAAGAAAAGAAAACCTCGGATGATGACAACTCCAACGATGAAGGTATTTGAAGATTTCTGAGCATTTTAATTCAAGTTTTTTATTCTTACCTGTTTTACTTTCTCCATACGTAGTGTAGGAGAAAGATTTGTGTATGTGAAAGAATCAAATTTGAGATTTCAATGGAAATATATGTTTTGAGGTCCCCTGAGTACATTTTGACTATTTTCGCAAAGATATCTCTGTGTATGTGATAGAATTTTGTGGACACTCGTACTCAAAAACCAATAATCAGATCAGCACAAAATTTTATATTTATGATTTTTATTAGCAAATAAAGATCTAAAAAGATTTTGGCTGAAACTAGTCAACTGGGAGGTTTATTCTTGTCGTTTTTCCAGTTTTTCCAAATATCTCCTTTAAACTCCATTTACGTAAATATTTGTCATTTTCAAAGTTGCAGAGAATGTAATTTTTTATAAGTTTTGTTTAAAACATTTTTCCATAAATGCGCTTGTTTAACACGTTCGCGACGACGGGACCCACCGGTGGGTCCCACTTGTACATGCCCGTAGGCATCGGGACCCACCGATGGGTCCCCGGTGTTTGCGCCCGCAGCCGCTGGGGCTCACCTCTGGGTCCCGCCCTGCTTACTTATCTTACATTTTTCATCCTGGAACGCCTGTCATGATGGATTCTATATTTTCTTTACGCTATCAGGAGTGGGTTTGTAAATATTAGGTGGAAATATTTTGTTAACAACATTTTAGCATTAAAAAATTGTAATCATCTTTATTATTTTATTTGATCTTATTGCATCATCATTGAAAAATCGAAAAAACACAATAGGATTAATAAAACAAAGCAAAATCAAATGAAATAGATTGAAAATATAATTAATGGCATAAATGATTTAGATGTAAATTATGTTAGTACAATTCAGTAGAACAAAACTTACAATGCTACAGGTAGTAAATTATACGATTATTTCATAAAATAAATACAAAAGAAGCACAATTATTAAAAATTACTTGAGAAGACATTCTTGTGAAATCATATTTTACATACCGTATCTGCCGGAATACAAGCCAATGTTTTTTGTCAAAATCTATCATGAAAAAATCACCCCTCGGCTTAAATGCGAGTCCGAGGAAAATTTGGGTTATGGTTAAATCTCGAAGTCTCTCATTGCCTTCGTGTTCAAATGATAGTACTATATTTTTCGTAAAGTAAATATTTGACCTATGATGAATATATATAAAAATATCTTGTTGAGATCGCTCGCGTAAATTGATGATTACGCGAAATTCGTTGACGCCTTTGAACGCTCAACTGTTTGAATTTCGGTAAAACTTTACATGGAACGTGTATAATTATAAAAATGCAATTTCTGAAGGCAATGTATATGCTACTTTCATTGGAAATAGACTTTGATGAAAAATATCTGGGCAAGATCGCTTGTGTAAATTGACGATTACGCAAAATGCATTGACGGCTTTGAATACTCAACTGTTTGAATTTCGGTAAAACTTTACATGGAACGTGTATAATTATAAAAAGTGCAATTTCTTAAGGCAATGTATATGCTACTTTCATTGGAAATAGACTTTGATGAAAAATATCTGGGCAAGATCGCTTGCGTAAATTGACGATTACGCAAAATGCATTGACGGCTTTGAATACTCAACTGTTTGAATTTCGGTAAAACTTTACATGGAACGTGTATAATTATAAAAAGTGCAATTTCTTAAGGCAATGTATATGCTACTTTCATTGGAAATAGACTTGGATGAAAAAATATCTTGGCGAGATCGCCGTTACTGTATTTGACCTTTTGTGAAAATGAAGATGAATGAAATTATTTTCACTGAATGTGGAACATTATTCAGCAACGCAAAATTATTAATTGGAGTAATATTTCAAAATGTCAACAACTAAACTATTTCCCACACATTACTTCGATCTCGAATAATGTATTCTAAGATGTGCATGAATGCATGGCACACTTCAGTATAAAATCTACAAAATTTACATTTTTGCCAAAAAATCGTGGAAATTTTTGGTGGGTCGCCTTAAATCCGGGATCGGCTTCTATTCGGGCAGATACGGTATCTAAATATATGCTTGGAAACAAATTTACAAACATTACTTGTTTTTTGTTGAAACATTCTAAACACATAGTGGGCTGTCCATCACAATCTTTGCAAAATGTTTTCACTTTTTTTATTTTCGCTTTGGCCTTTTTCATTGTTTTTTCCTTAAGATGTTTTTCGTAGCAGTCAACACATCTTTTTCTACAATCTCTGGCCAACCCTTGATATGTTCCTAACGTATGCACTACTTTCTTTTTGGTTACCCTAGCCTCTCCATCACCACCACCACTGCTTTCACCACTATCTCGAATAAGCCCATAAATAAGTTTTTCCCTAAAAGTGAGCACATCCATTTTCTTTACATTTCCACCATATTTATTATAAATAATCCATGCATTCACCACACATGTTCCAAGTAGAAGCTCTGTGGCTACTTTTTTTATACCACTTCATCGATCTTCTAAGTCAGGTATAGTAAGAGGACATTTGGTCGGAAACATCAACACCCTTTTTTGCAAAATTATAATTTATCACAGATGATGGCTTCATTTTATTTTCACCTTTCCATGACTTAGATGCTGATAGAACTAAAGTGTCCGTGTGGGCAGGATCCGAAGAGGCCATTACCACTGGCCTCTTATGTTGCCATTTCATGACTCTCACACCGTTCTTTTCTTTTGCGAAACCCTCTCCCCTTTTCAATTTTTTTTGTGCAAACCACTTGTGGATTACCCCGTCGTTTTTGCCTCAGTGTTCCACAAACATAGGTTTTTTTCTTTAGTAATTTTTCACAAAGAGGCATGCATGTATAAAAATTGTCCACATATAATGTCCTTCCCTCATTCAGAAACCCCGCAATCAATTCCAGCACTACTTGTTCCGCATGTCCCTTCACACTTCCACCAGGATTATCACTTTTGCCGGCATAAATCTTCAGCCTATAAGTGTAAACCTCTGGTGTGCAAAGTTTGTAGCACTTCATCCTGTACTTATTAGCTTTTCCAGGGAGGTACTGACGAAAAATCAGTCTACCTCTCCAGGGCACCATTGATTCGTCAGTGATGATTTTTTCACCGGGAGTAATTGTTGACTGAAACCCTCTGCAAATCAGATCAAGTAATGGCTTGATCTTTGATAATCTATTTTCACTTTGATCCACATTATTACTGAAATGAAAGCACTTCAAAATCATCTCAAACCGATCACGTTTCATAGTGCTCCATATAGAGTCGTTCCTGTATAAAGGGCTGTTGGACCAATATAAATGCATTTTTGGTAGATGGTTTATGCCCATAGCGATCAAAACTGCTGTGAACTTTTTCATTTCACTATCAGATGTGTCCTTCCATTTCTTCGTCACGGATCTACTAGTAGGGATTTCAGAAGCTAAATATTGGCTCACATATCTGTTTGTCTCCTCTACTAGCAGACCCAACACTTCGTCATTTAAAAAATGTTCTTTTGACGCTATCGGATCAGAAAAATCCTTATCGACCAGCAAAAGTTCTTCGCCTGTGTAGGAAAAAGGATGATCAGCATTGGAACAATCTTTCCACAAATCTGAAGCTTCTGCTGTATCATCTTCAGAAGATGATTCTTCCATGATTTCAGCTTCTGATGTTTCTAACTTGCTTTCTTCTTCCGATGGCTTGTATGAAGATTCCGAATCACTGTGACTTGACATCGAAAAGTCTGAATCAGACATGGTAACGAATAAAGTTAACTTTATAAAGCGACTCACAAACTGATTTTCTAAGACTTCACTCTGAACACGATATCACTCGAGGAAAATCGAAACACAACTGAACTATAGGGTGGGTAAACTTGAGTAAAAGAGAATCAGAGTAAAAATTAGGCAATGAGATGTAACTGCCTAACCTGAAGGAACAAAAATTAGCCAATGAGATGTAAATGCCTAAGCCGATTGTGAAATATTTTGAAGACACCGTTTCAGAGTACATGCCTTAGTCATGAGACAGCAGTTGCCTTGCAATAAAATAAGAAGCCGCTTGTAAACAATTTGGGTCTTGCCACGTGCAGAGAAAATATGTAGTGAAAGTTTTTCAAAAATGCAGCTGCTATAACATGGATGATCATAAAATTTTTGAAGGCGCTGCTTCAAAATGCATGCCTAGGTCATAGGAAAGTGGTCGCCTTGCAATAAAATAAGAAGCTGTTTGTAAGTAATAAATGTAGGTCTTGCCACGTGCCTCGGCGAAAATTCATAGTGAAAGTTCTCCAAAAATGCAGCTGCACAGGATGTGTAATGTTGGAACCACTCATTTCAAAGTGTGCGCCTTGGCTAAGGGTCTTTTGTCCCCGGTGGCACTTCACCTCATCCCTCTTGCTTTTGGAGACCCTCGCCATAAAACCCAGGCACACGAAAACTGAATGCTGGGGATTTGAAAAGAATGAAAGGTTCTACCAAATAAAGCAGCTCTTTCGATAGAGATTCTAAAAAAGGAATCATGATTTTGAAAATGTGAAAAAGTTACTACTAATACGAAAATTATTTTTATCATTTATTGTGTATTATAAAATAAATGTTACTTATATAAAGCATCTAACTATTGTATTTCTTCATAAATACTTTCCTAAACAAATTGTAAAAGCAAAATAATTACAAAAAAATAGTTATAATATTTGAAATGAGGGATTGCATAGCTCGTAGGGGAAGCCTTTAAAACCGTTTTTCAGATGCTTCCAATGCAAAAAAAATTTTTTAAATCACTTTTTAAACATTAAAAAAAATCATCATTTGGCGATTAAAACAAAAAAATAAAAAATAAATTTTTTTAAATTTTACGCCTGTGGGGACAGTGAAAATGGCTTCCGTCGCGAATGTGTTAAGAGATATTTTGATTTATCTTTTCAATTTATGTTAAATATGTCTCTAAGCAATATTATTGTTCCCATTGCTATGATAACATTTTCTAATTGTCGTTAGCGATGGATATGCTGCCAAGGGTAATTTTAATTTCGCGTCGATATTTTTTCCAATTTATCCAGTTATCCATAGCAACGGGTAACAATTTTATTTACTTATTGTTTTTCAATGTGTAAAGTGATTTGTAGTATTTTTCGCTGTGAAAATCATTCAAAAAGTTTTTAAAAACTATTCATAAATCTAATTGCCAATATTTATTCTTGAGGACTGATGTCAACAGCAGTCATATTCATTACTCTGGAGAAAGTCATGTGTTGGACACAAGATTTTTAGTTTATATGATTGACAATGTTTTTATTTTATCATCATAGTAGTTTACATTCATTAAAGTTTTAAATCTAGATTTATGTCTAATAACATATTAACTATTGGCATCTATTTTACAAGCCTACAAGTAATCTGTTTTATAAACTTCATTTTTATTATGAAGGAAAGAATACATATAGTAGGTTATCTTTGACATTACACTCTAAAGTTCTGCACCTCTGATTTTATTATTACAATAATCCTATGCTGTTTGCAAGAGATACATCTAAACATAACTGAAACGTAAAATCTGGAATAGTTAGTCATAAATTTGGTGGATAGAATTGAGGATTAGATCATATACCTGCAAGATCAATATAATACATTCTCCTAGTACTGTACTTTAGGCTTCAAAGCCTTCAAATATAGCTCTTCGAACTTCCAGCTATCTAGTGATCTTGCCGGAGATAAAAGAATCCTATGTTTTTCATTGTGGTTGGCAAAACCAGGTACAATTTTTCATCAGTGGATACCAAAACTGTGACTGGCAAGGGTCTTCAGCACCCATCCTCTGCTGCACTCTTGAGTAATTCTCCTCACAGGCTCATCTGATGGATTCAACTCCAGACCTACCTCTCTTATGACATTTATTTGAGGAAGTCAATTATAATAACTACTATCATATTTTTTCTCTCAGTTGCAAACATAGAATAGGCATACCATGTCTATATAAGGATACTTCTGAAACTTTCTATGCGAAGTAGCCCAATGCATGTCATGGCTGCTGATTTTCTTGTTAATAATTGAGGAAAGTCATATTTGGTCCTCATGGCCCTGTTGACCAGTTACTCAAGGTCAGATGTTACTCTCAAGTTGTTCAACATTTGAAGTGATCATTTAAAGTTCGTTTTTAATTTAGATAGTAAAATGGCAAATATTATTTGAACTACTTTGGTCAGGGGTTGGCAACGTTTTTCTTTTGGATGCCACTCTCTGTCAGCATTTGTAATTCATGACTCTCTGTGCATGCCACCCTTAAATTCATTTTGTTCATAACACTTACATAAAGTGGTTCTTATATTATAAGGAATCCTGAATATGATGTGTTATCATTAAAATACAAGATGAAATTGAAATAAAAATGAAACTTTTAAAAATACACACTTTTCATAATTATTCTCTGAAATAGCATGCCACTTAAAATCTTTTCGCGTGTCACCTTTTGACATGCATGCTACAGGTTGCCAACCCTGACTTAGCCATTCATATCTCTTATGTTCATGTGAATCCATGAACCTAACCATGTTTTTTGTTCTAATAACTCTTCCTATAATTGCTGATATAAATGTAAACTTGTTCTTATTAAAATTTATTTATTATGATGAAAGAACTCTAAAATACTTATCGACACTGATTTTTTTATAGCTGTGCTGATGTCTTCAGACGAAATTGAATCCCTGACTAGACCTAACAAGTCCCCTGACAAAGTGGTTGCTGGAATGGATGCATTAGCCAAAAAAATGCTGATTGATAGTTCAGCTAGTGGTAAGCTTATCTTTGTTTGTGGTTGCTTGAAAATAATTTTCTCAAGCATTTATAATTTATCATGATTTAATGAAAAATGCATGTTGAGATTATAGCTATAAAAACTTGGATGTAGGATTATAGCAGTTTAATTTTATTGGTAAATTTTTTTATTAACATTGTTTAAAAGTTTATAAAGTCGATAGTTAAAGAGATTTTTGTTTCTTCTAAATATATGTTAAATATGTCGCTAACAAGGGGAAGGCACCACTGAGCCCAAACCAATTTGGCTGAAACTTCGTAGATATAATGTTCATGACATCGATGAACATATATGTATATATATATATATGTGTGTGTGCGTGCGTGTGTGTATAAATACTACGGAAGAGGAAAGGTAAATAAGGATATTTAGGGCAACTAGGTGTTGAAGGAAACCAAGTGAACACTTTCCGGAAGTAGAGCCGCTGGGGTGTTGGAGAGACACATTTGTAGAGGTTAGAGCTTCTGGGATGATCCCTTCGTCAGCACAAGAGAGACACAACTGATATATATATATATATATATATATATATATATATATATATATATATATTTTCTGCAAGCATTTTTAAATCTTAGCAATTTTACAATTTTGAATTATTCCAATCGATTTTTTACAAAATCAATTAACCGTGTCAAATTTCAAGTTTGTAGCTCATTTAGAAGTGCCTTAGAATGTTATCCCTCATATGATGCAATAATGGGCAAAACAGCCCCTAACATCTTCCTTCTGCTGTAACTAAAAACCCATAATTCTGCCAAATTTCAAGTTTGTAGCTCATTAAGAAGTGCCTTATAATTTTCACACTTGTATGAGGCAGAAATGGGGTTAAACCGCCCCTAAAAATTGGAATTTTGCAATATTTTATTTTATCTTCAGTTGCAACGAAATTTCTATAATCGTGCCAAATTTCAAGTCTCTAAATTATATGGAGCTGCCTCATCTTTTTGTTCTCATATGGGGCAATAATGAGGCAAAACAGCCCCAAAAATGGGGATTATATCAATATCGGATTTCTTTCATTAGTCATAGTTTAATATTAATGGCATTTTAATATAGCCCTCTGTTTCCCATTAAAAGCTAAAACATATGAAAGCTTTGAGCTCGTTGCCATGGCAGCCGATTGTTGCCACTCAGAAAAATTACCAATTTTTTCCGATGAAAACTATAAATTTACGCTATTTCTACTCGGATTTGAATTCTGTCTTCAAAAATAACAGTCTACAATTTATATTCTATCCGGTAGCTAAAGTCCTGAGTTTGAATCTTGACGTCAAGAATTTTAAAATGCAAATATAAAAACCTCTACACCAATTTATGTTTTTTCTTATGGGTGAAAAATGGGGCAAAAAGGGGCCAAAATAGCCTTTCAAAATTGGAATTTTGTCAGTTTTGGATTTTTTCCTTCGGTTGTGACCAAAACCCTATAATCTTACCAAATTTAAAGTTTCTAGATACACACACACACACAAGTAGAAAAGCGTGTTGTGGTCGTAATACAACGTGTTTTCTTTGTTTGCAGAAACGTTGCAAGATGTTTCCCTTCCGCTTGCTGCCTTTTTTTTTAATTTTTATTTTTGTATTTTGATTTTTTTATATAAGGCTTATTTTGGATTTTTGATAAATAGATAAATTTAATTCCGAAAACTCCCATTAATATGTACACCATCCATGAAAAACCTAAAAATTAAAATGGATTTATTTGTTTCAAAAATTTATTTCAAAAATACCTTCAGGTATGGAAATATGCTTATAATTTTTTTACAAAAATAAAAATATTAAGTACAAAAAACAACATTTAACAAACAAAAAAACATTTATTATTATAATTTGGTTTAATCAAATTTTTATGTTGCCCTTATTTACTAAAAATTTCTTTGTACACAATATTTTTTGTGTATATTTTGTGAGAATTCAGAATTAATTTTCCCTGATCGATACCGTCAATAATTTTCATTTTTGCATCGCAAGATCGCCTTACTCTTGACAATGTGACAATTGTTCATGGCTAAACACAGCTCAGACAAATAAATATCTACTTTTTCGAGGGTTAGGCCTTGAGACTTATTGTCATGGCGAATGCAAGCTTCAATGGAAATTGTTGTCTTCGCAAAACAAAAGGTAAACCTGTATTTGATGGCGCAAGATCAATTCTCGGTATAAATACAACTTCTCCAATAGCAGTCTCTGTGAGGACTTCAGCAATTATCAAATTAGGCTTCAGATCTTTAACCGCTTCCCTGATTACCCCGAGTATACTCGGATCGAGACTAGGGTCAAATTCTGACAACCCCGAGTATACTCGGGCTACTGTATTTTTTCCGTTCCTTTCGCGACGCAACCGAGTTTTTTCGGACCTTCGTATTAGTTTTCGTTCCGACCGTCAGAGGTCACTCAGAGAGACAGTTTAGATTTCTCGGAGCGGGTTTTTCGAAATATCGGGGTACTGAACTCACGCGGTCATTTGTACCGCTGACGGCAAAATTTTCTCTTTACAACCCAGTTGCTTCGATTGCTACTCCAGATGTTCTTTACCCTACCAAGGAGACCATCCATTGCTAGGTCATTCGCCCTGAGAGGGTTTTTCCCATGCATTCTTTCTTTCCTCAATTCCTGGAAGGTCCTTCGCCTCACCCCCTGGAGATAAGTATGCACCCTTTGGGATCGGGCTTTCGAATACCTTTTCGCGGCAGTTATTCGTAGAGCTTTCGAGTGAATACGTCTAGCAGTTTTCCTTCCGTTTGTGCTCCCTAGCATTTTTATTATACCGTTGTTTTTGTTATATTCTGTTATATTGTTATATTCTGTTATATTGTTATATTCTGTTATATTGTTATATTCTGTTATTTTGTTATATTCTGTTATATTGTTATATTCTGTTATATTGTTATATTCTGTTGTTTTGTTATATTCTGTCATATTGTTATATTCTGTTATATTGCTATATTCTGTTATATTGTTATATTCTGTTACATTTTTACGTTTTGTTATTTTGTGATTTTATATCACTTTACTTATCCCTAATGGAGCGTGAGGAGTATTCCGATAGTGACATTGACGCTGAGGAGATTTCCATTGAGGAATCTGGATCGGAATCAAGTGTGTCCGAGGAATATTTAAGTTCTGATGCCGAGTATACGGTGAATCCATCGCAGGATAATCGATGGCGTGAAGTGAACACATCAGGTCCTCCTCCTCCTGCTCCGGAAAGATTTCCTTTTGAAGGTGAATCTTCATTGAATTTTGAAGTTGATCCAGAAGGAGGTATTTTACAGTTTTTTGAACTATTTTTTGATGAAGAGCTCGTTGTTTCTATTGCTAATGAAACGAACAGATATGCGACTCAGTCTCTCAACGCTAGGCCATCGAGTTCAAGTACCGCTGTACGTCAGTGGCACCACACCACTGGAGCTGAAATTCGTGTTTTTCTTGCGATAGTGATGTTGCAAAGCATTGATCACAAACCTGACCAAGAGATGTATTGGTCAACAAGACCTGTGTTCTTTGCTCCTTTCTTTGGACAGACAATGTCCTACAGGAGATTTGTTAAAATACGCCAGTTTTTGCATTTCAGCGATAACGAAACCTACGATGCGGAAAACCATCCCAATCCTAAATTAAATAAAATATGGCCAGTCTTTCAGAGCTTAGAGGTGAAGTTCCGAAAATTTTACACACCTGAGAGAGACATCACGATTGACGAAAGCCTTTTGCTATTCAAAGGAAGACTGGGATGGCGACAATATATTCCGCAAAAAAGGGCTAGATTTGGCATAAAAACTTTCATGCTTTGTGAGGCTAAAAGTGGATATATGTGGTCAAGTGTAATTTACACAGGGAAAGGGACTATTCTCGACAGGGAATTCCAAAATCTGCCGATGACGTCACAGGTGGTTATGACTTTAGCGAAGCCCTTGCTAGACAAAGGTTACTGTCTAACAACAGACAATTTTTATACTTCGCCGCAATTGGCTGAGTTATTGGTTTCACGGTCAACAGACATTTATGGAACAGTGCGCCTAAATCGAAAAGAAATGCCTGTTGACCTAAGGGAGAAACCACTGAGAAAAGGAGAAATAGTGGCATATCGTAGGGGGAAAGTGATTGTGCTTCGATGGAGGGACGTGGGAGACGTAACGGTTCTCTCTACCGTCCACAACCAAGAAATGGTGACAGTGGAAGGAAAGAGTGGCAGTACGCAAAAAAAACCCAAGGCTGTCATTGATTATAATGACACGATGGGAGGGGTAGACAGAGTGGACCAGGACCTTGCAGATTATCCCATTCCACGGAAGCGTGGGAAAAAGTATTATAAAAAAATTTTTTTCCACCTTCTAGACATAGCAGTATGGAATTCATTTGTACTCTATAAGAAGACTGGAGGACAGCATGATCATTTGGAGTATAGAACTCAGCTTAATATAAAGACAATCGAGGTTTATAACCCTAGCATCACCTCCCCTAGGGCTGGACGACCACCGTCGATGCCGCATCCTCTTCGCCTATCTGGAAGGCATTTTCCCGACTACATACCGCCCACTGAGAAGAAGACGAACCCCACTAAGCAGTGTGCATTGTGTGGACGAAAGCGAGACACCCGGGGAAAGCGGATTAGGAAAGAGAGCCGATTCTACTGCCCGACGTGTAATGTTCCGTTATGCGTGGTTCCGTGTTTTAGAATTTACCATACAAGTGTAAATCTATGAGATGTGATATATTTTGTATATATTTTATTTGTTACATGTGTATTAGTTATAAGTTTAATATTTAGTAGTTTTTTACTTACTGTTAGTTATTTTTTATTGTAATTTATTTTATTGTTTCATGTTCATCACATAAGCGTATATGTAATTTTTACTATATATGTATTTTTTATTGCATAAAAGTGTTTTATATTGTGTATATAAGTACATATCATACATCATTTATTCTTAATTTTCTAGTTACCGTAAAAGAAATGTTAGTTTTGAAACATAAATCGAGTTCAAAAACTTCGTATTTATCATAATATGAAAATTTTAAAGTTAAATAAAATTTTTAATAAAATTTATTGTTAAAAAATGAATGCATTTCTTTTATTGTCTAACTGTGATTTTTCCGAAACTGAAATAAAAAAATATGACTTTTTTAGATCCTAAAGTGTAAAAAAAATCGTCAGGGAAGCGGTTAACCATAAGCTGAGTTCCATTGCATAAGCCACGTTTAGTGTTTAAATTCCTAAGGAGCATTATAATTGCACCAGTCTTTAAATTTAAGACATGGCAAGGAATGCCAGATGGAGTTTGGCTATTCAAGAATTCCGTGGGGTAATTTTGTCTTTCCTCGTCTTTTGAGTCATCGATGGAGTCTGAGAAGTTATTTTATCTCCTTTGAGGAGATTAAGAACTTCTTCATTTATAGTATCAACATCGGAATTTTTTGGGCAAAGAATGGCTTTTTTGGCAAACTCTGCAACATTATCAGCAGTCAGCTTATTGCTAAAAATTTCCTTTGTCAGATCTCCGTGACAAATAAGGTATTCGCAGATGTTACTAGCTCAAAAAGACAAAAACAACTGGTGAAATGTTGGACTATTCCTAGGACAGGTGGCGTGTTATATGGCTCAGATGACCTACACAGAAATTAACATCAGTACTGCTCACTTTTCAAAGCTTCAGTAACATATTGACAGTTGTTCGCAACTGTGTAGCTACTAAGTTACTATGTTACTTTATTACTAGAGAAGAGGGAGAGGGGTGCCATAAAAGCACCAAAAGACATATATGAAATGATCTTGTGCCCATGTCGGTGAGGCGGCTTGCAGTGGAATCGGTACTGATCATCATGATTTTGCCAATCACAAGAGGCTGAAGTTTGTCACTGCCATCTGAATTGCAGCATAGCAAGACCGTGAGCCGCTCCTTGCTTTTCTTTCCCCCATGGCAAGCTTTTACTCAAAAAGTTAGGTTCTATCCGGTAACACATTAAAAAATAAAACTTTCATCTGCTTTGAATGTATCGCAGAGCACATACTTTTGTATTAGTTCTGGAAGCTCTTCTGTCCATTGTAGTGAGGTCCACACTTTTGTCTGTAGAATCTATAAGTGTAATTATTATTTACATCTTTTAAAGACGTTAGAAATGGATTAAATTCTAGCTGCTGGTTGGAAACTAAATTGTAGATGTGGAAAAACGTTACAAACAGAGAACGTTAGAAGCGAGAAAAAATAACATGGCATAATTGGACTTCTGACCGGGACTTTTAAATTTCGACTTAAGATGTGGAAAAACGTTAGATCTGAAAACATTAGAATGAGAGTTAACTGTACATCAAGTTTTCATTTACTTTTTGAACTTGAAAATTAAAATTGTGAAGTAGTTTAATTTCTTACTGCTCGAGGCAGGCTGTCATTTATCCAACCTGTACTACCATTTATTCATTTTTACTTTCTCATATACAAAGTATGTTGAGAAAGTATTGTAATCGCGAAAAAATTTGATCTCGAGATTTTGATGGAAATATACGTTTTAGGTATACCTGAGTCCGAAAAAGTGGTATTCTGTCTGTGGGTCTGTCTGTTCGCAGCTTTAGAGCCTAAACAGTAGAGCGAAAATGAGTGAAATCTTGTACTTAGGCATTTTATCTTATAGAAGAAATGGTTGACATTGCTCAATAATTAAGTGTAGTTTATGCATTTTTAATAACAATTTGATTTTCTCAAAAATGCCTCTAACGATTTTTATCAAATTTCGTAGTTACTTGAGTTTACATCTTAAATAATACTACATAGTTCATATTTCTCAAAAAATGAATATAACGTTAGTTTATTCTTGGGCAACTTTAATAACAATTGGACTTTAAAAAATGGCTCATACGATTTTCATCAAATTTCGTATAGTTATTTAAGTTGATGTTTATAATAATTCTACATAGTTCATATTTTTCAAAAGATAACTAAACGATGCATTAGTATATGAGAAAGTTTGTGCAGTGTATGTTGTACTGATTTTCTATTTATGACTTGAAGAGGGGTTAGGCTGCCCCTTCATCTGTTTGTATACCTACCATTGGACCATGTGTATAAATTTGGTGTGATAGGCCATTTTTCCATAGTTTAATTGTTTATTATGAAAACTTCTTGAAATTCAATGGTTAATTAATGTAATTCGACAAAACCTTTTAATAATTAAAACTTTTATTTTAGATTTTAATTTAAGTGATGAAGATGACGAGGATCCTAAGAAGAAAAAGACTGAAAAACCAGCAAAGGAAGATGTGGGAGAGGATGATGATAAAAAGGATGAGAAGACAAAGAAAAAGGAGAAGGAAGATGATGAGGGGAATTCCTCTGATGACTCTGCAATTCGTGCAAAAAAGGCCTGGCGGAAAGATAAACTTTTGAGGGTAAAGCTAACTGAAACTGATTCCGATGAAGAGGAGAAGAAATGGAAAGCCAAGATGAAAAAACAGAAATCCCAAAAGTAAGTGTATTTTATTATTTATTGATTGACATTTACTAGCAGAAGTTTTTAGATGTTGTGAATCCTCTTCATGATGAAAGTAGGCAAACAAAAACAAAAACATTGTATCCATCCACAACAATAACAAATAATTAATTATTTTAGAAGGTTACTAAGGTTTTTACTCCTTACATCATGAATTTTAGAGGATTCCATGAAATCTAAACTCGGATGCTTTTGCTGATCCTTATAAAATATATATGCAAATGTCATGTTTTCCCAAAAGATCTTATGCTTAACAATTGGTTTTCTTTAATTGTAGTGATTCTGAAGAAGAACCAAAATATAAAGTTGTTAAAACCCGGTTTGTATAACCTGTTTTTATTGATTTGGTTTTTCATCCCATTTCATCTGCTTAATATTAGCATGTTATATTAATGCTTTTAGAGGTTTCATTGTTGTTCAGCACTAATCCTCCCTATACTGAAGTAAATTAAAGTCTGAGGAAATAGAGAAATGGAAATGAAGAATTTTAAAACTATAGGTAAAATAAGGTCAATTTGAGAAGTACACGATGGGGAAACTACCATGTTATTATTCTTTAATTTTGATTTTATGCTTACATAATGGCTTCTCACGGTGGAGTTAAGTTAGCCTGCTATTCAGATTTTTGAGAAAACATGGGCTTTGATGAATGCTAGGATTGGGACATAGAATGTAAGAACTATGAAGAAGGTAGGCAGTTGGTGAAACATGAAATGAGAAATGGAATTATGTAGGCTTGAGCAAAATAGTACAGAAAGGAACTGTAAACTTGATGCATTTGTCATAATATTTTCCAGAGGTAGCCATGGTAAGAGACTTTCTGAAGAAGGAAATCATAAGAAACATCACCAATTCAGTGACAGCAAAAAACAGTTAAATGCTGTTCTTTTATATTTGTTAATTACCTTGCATCAAAGAAGAAAATATTGAGTAAATATGAGAATATCATATTTTTTGACTATAAGATGCACCCCAGTTTTTTAGGAAAAGGGTATAGCATTTAGGAAGGGCCACGTTGTGTATCATTTTCTAGCCCTGATTAAGTGTGATGAAAGTTAAATATAACATTTTGCATAAACTTTATTCGTGAAAATAAATAAGGATGATCTAAAGCAGAGGTCCCCAAACTACGGTCCACGGGCCACATCTGGCCTGCACCATGGTTTCATCTGGCCTGTCTCATCCCGTTAATTTACGTTTAGGAGTTTTCATTAGACATAATTTTTTATATCTAAACGATATTTTCCGAGTGTCTAGATGCAAAATAATTTTAATATAGGCGTATGACATATTACAGAATAAAAAAAATTGAAGAAATATGCTCTTAGAAATTTTCACACAGTCTGTTCGGTCATTTGAAAGGTGGTATGTGGCCCGCATAGTTGTACATGAAGCCTCATGTGGCCCTTTAAAGTAAAAAGTTTGGTGACCCCTGATCTAAAGCATACAAAAGAATGAAAGTTATACTCTACTAGCAGAAGTGCCCGTTGAATTCAACAGATTTAGTGAATCTAAAACTTCGACCATGTAACATGTAAACATCACAAGAATAAGATGGTACACAGTTTTAACTATCGAATAATGCAAAAATTAGGAAAACTGGTTTGCGATTACCTATTTAGATGAATGAAAGAAGAAAATCTTGCACTGTGAAAAATCGAAAATTATGTGTAAACTTATGGGAAAATAATTATTGAATTAAGCACCCCCTCCCCCAGTTTTTTAAATCACCATATAGTCTATGTTATCCCCAGGGTAAAATTATATACCTATGCGAAGTTTTGTGATGATATCTTCAAAGGTTTGGATATCACAGTTTGTGGACAATCTACGTCTAATTATTTAAGTCAGTGTTTCTCAACTGGTCTAGGTGGGACCAGAGCTGGCTGAAGACATTTTGGCACCCCAATTGGTTAGACTTTCTGGCAACTTCTCCTTTATATAGTTAACAGGCTCAGGCGTAACTTGATGAAATTTCTTCATATTGTCGAAATAAAAAAGATTTACTTGGTAATTCCACAAAATTTAATTTTTAAAAATAAATAAATAAATTTTTGTGGAACTACCAAGTAAATCTTTTTTCTTTTGATCTTCTCCTTTTTACATGTTACAAGGTCGAAGTTTTCAGAAATACGCTATTTGATTCGAAATTTTGTGGATTTTTCGTACTCTTTCCGGGTGTTGCCAAGGTGGCCGTCATTGTTACCTCCAATTCAGTTAGCTTCAATGAAGCTTACTAATAGACGAAAGTTCAGCGTTATTCGCGTCACACTTTTGTTTAAGCAACGAAACGATCGATGTTTATGGATAGCAACGTAAATAGATACATTATTATTCAGGAAGTCTTTATTGATGAAAGTAATTGAACCTTCTTTCGTCTATTGAATACTGGAATCTTACATTTTTTGTAAGTAAAATAATTATATTCTACATTATAATGTTTATTAACGTAAATAGGCTCACGTATCTGTTGTACATTTACCGGAGTGAGTGTTCAATCATGGACAACTATACGTTGCTTTTTCACGGGTTTCTTGCTTACAAGACATAAATGTAAACATTTCATAGGCATAATTACACAAGAAATGAAGCTGGATTTGGCGAAAGTGATATATATGATAGGAAATACAATTATCGTTATATTTGAATGCAATACGTTCGGAAACGGATTGTTACAAGCAAATATGATTAATTGTTAAGAAAAGCTAATTGTAATTTAAAAAGTATCTACTATATAGGTATTTTAAAGAGTTTGTATGTATGTTGTGCTGTAGTAGATTCACTAAATCCATTGAAATTCAACGGGAAATTCTGCTAGTAAGCATATAAACAAGGAAATACATTTATTAGAAAAAGTGAGGTTTTGGTTTCATTCTTTTACTCTTTAAAATATCTTAAAATTAAGTATCAATGCGAAATTTGTGCTAAAACACACCAAAATGAATGAGGATTCTTATTCTTACTGTCGAATATTCAGTCTCATTCGAATTCGCTCATATTTTGAATTCATACTCGAGTTTTGGTAATTTTTTTAACATTTCAGTAATAAGATTCCATGGTTACCGGTATTGTTGTCCTCGGTAATTTCCGTGCATCATCATCATCATCATTTCCCCTTATCCAGTTCCAGCCGGGTCGGGGTGTGGATGGTACTTCTCCATCTTCCTCTCTCTCTTCACCACTCCACCATCATTGTGTTCCAGTCCAGTTTTCTTCTTCATACACTGTCCCTGATCGAATCCATCCATCTCGCTCTGGATTTACCTCTGGCCCTTTTCCCCTCCATTTTAGTTTCCATTGCCTGTTTCAGTATCCTTCCCTCTTCCATCCTCTTCACATGACCAAACCATCTTAATTTATTCTTCTCAATTTTTTCATTCAACTTTTCTACTCCAATTTCCTTTCTAATATCTTCATTTTTCAATCTATCCCTCCTTGTCTTTCCTAACATACTTCTTAGGAATTTCATTTCATTAGCCTGTATTTTACTCTCCTCCCTCTTTGTCATCGTCCATGTCTCGGCAGCATATGTTAGTATGGGTGCGTAGTACATTTTGTACATTATCTCTTTACACTTTCTTGGGATTTCTTTCCTCCATATTAATTTCCTTACACACTGGTAAAATACACTCCCCTGTTGCATTCTGCTGTTAATCTCCATGTCTAGTCTTGCATTTTGCATTATTTCACTTCCCAGATACTTGAAGTTCTCCACTATTTCAAGATTCTGACCTCCCATTTTTATAATACCTTTCCCTTCTCGTTCCCCTCTTGTCATTACCATTGACTTACTCTTTTCCACACTAACTTTCATACCATATTTCACAATTTTTTTATTTAACACATCCAGTTGTTCTTGTACTTCATTGCTGTTATTTCCCCACACTGTGATATCATCCGCAAATAACATTATCTTCATTTCCATGCCACCATATGCTTCTTTGGTCTCCTTCATAATTTCATCCATAACCATTGTAAATAACAGGGGTGACAACACGCTTCCCTGTCTTAGCCCTGTTTCATTCCTAAACCATCCTGTTTTCCCCACTTGAGTCTGTCTACAGCTGTAACACTTGTCATACATTGCTTTCACCATCTCTATTGTTGCTTTTCCAATTTCTTTTCTTGTCGTGGTTTCCCAGACCTTTTCTCTGGAAACCCTATCATACGCCTTCTCTAAATCTAGGAACGTCATCTCCATATCTTTTCCGTACTCCCAGTTTCTCCATTCTTTGTCTCATAGCAAAAATGAGATCTACTGTTGACCTACCACTTCGAAACCCATACTTTTCCTCCTGTAACTGCCTCTCTACCTTATCTCTCATTCTCTGTTCCATTATCTTTGCTACTTGCGAAATAAGTGTGATTCCTCTATAATTATTACACACCTTTTTGTCCCCCTTCTTAAAAATTGGTATTATTATTACCTTCCCCCAGTCCTCCGGGACGTTTTTCTTTCCATACGCACTTTAACAGTCTGTACAGCCAATGTACTCCCACAGGTCATGCTGCCTTTATCATCTCCATTGATACTTCATCCACCCCTACTGCTTTTCCCATTTTTATCCTTTTAATTGCTAATTCTACCTCTAACATCGTAATATCATTTTCATTTTCTTCCTCTACACCCAGACTATTCACCGCTACACTCTCATTTGTACCATTTCTCACATTCAACAGTTTGTCGAAATACTCTTTCCATCCATTCCTTATCTCTTCTGGTTGTGTTAATATCTCTCCACTTTCATCTTTCACAAACTTTGTGTATACTCCTTTCCTTTTGCCTATAGAGTACATTTTTACCTCCATGTACATCCTCTTCCATTTCTTGTGCAAACTTCTCCCGACATTTCCTCTTTTCTACGTCTATCATTTTCTTACAGCTCCTTTTTATTTTCTGGTACTTCCTTCTGCTTTCCTCTTTTTTCTCTCTGTTCCATTCTTGCCATGCTCTCTTCTTATCTTTTACCTTTTCTTTCACCCTGTCATTCCACCATTGCACTTTTAAACTTAGCCCATTCATCTTCCACACTTCCTGTCTCTGACTTAGGTATTACTCGTTTCAATTTCTTCCAGAATTTTTCCTGTACTTCTTTCTCTTTTAATTTTCATACTTTTATTTTCTTTTCTCATTCTTCCTTTATTCTTTCAATCCTTCCCACTTTCAATTTTGCTCTCACTACACGGTGGTCTCCATCAAAGCTCAGATATCTTCCAGTTGTCTGCGATTTTCTCTTTCCACTAGAACGTAATCAGTTAGCGTTTTCATTCTCCCCAACCATATCTTGTGATTTTTCTGCTATTCTTCTTTCTAAACCAAGTATTTCCCGCAGTCAGTCCATTCCTCTCACAGAATTCTACCAATGCCTCTCCTTCTTTATTTGTTTGTCCATACCCAAACGGCCCAACTATTTCCTCTCTTCCTTGTCTGTCCTTTCCCACCTGTGCATTTAAGTCGCCCATAATTATCACTTCCTCATCTGTTATTTCCCTTTCAAAATTCTCCAGGAATTCTTCTTCCCTGTTTCCCGTCTGGGGTACATACACTTGTATAAAGTTCTTCACTCCACTTTCCATCCTCAACCTAGCCTTTATCATTCTATCTCCTATGTAGTCATCTTGCTCCACATACTCCCCCAGGTCTTTCCTTATAATTATACCCACTCCATTTCTTGCTTCCTGTCCCTCACTCCAATATAGTGTCTAGCCCTTCCTCATTTTCTTCACTCCCTTCTCTTTACATTTTGTCTCACTCAAACCCATCATCATTATGTCTCTCTCTGTAGTAAAATCTGCCAACTCCTCCATCTTTCCTGTCATAGTCATTATATTGGCAGTGTCTACTTTAAGGATTTTGTTTACTGGTCACCCATTTCTCACAGTTCTCCCAGCACCTTGAGAGCTGCGCGTCGCTTGTGGGGTATGCCCTAACCTTTTCCGAGGCTGATGTCTCTGTACCATCATTATTGTTGTTATAGGCTGTTATTACAATAGGGTCACCACTCCTAAGAGCATTTTATACCTTCTGCCAGGTGAGGTATTGAGGCCGCTCCTCTGGAGACAGACACCTTTTGTAGCCGCCCCACTGGGGTACAGATGCTACATTTTGATGGATTTTCAACGGCATTTCCTCCGCTGAGGGTCCATCCTCCCTCCTAAAGGAAGCTCATATGCCCGAAGACATTGGCTTCCTTCAGATTGTCAAGTTAGTTACCGCCGCCTGACACTCGGCATTGAGACACTGGCTGTATGGTCTACTCCATTACCATAGCAGGATTTCTCCTGGCCAGACATGCATATGCACTTAAATAAAGGCTTAAAGATCAAAAATAAGATCAAAACTTGCTCGAAATGACCAAAGAAATGAATTTAATGCAAATAAATCAAATTCAGTATTCATGTTATTTATATTTTTTATCTATATTACTAAAATTCTATTTCTGATTGTCTCTCTCTCTCTCTCACTTTAATACTCTATACCTCAGCCATTTTTAATCTCTGGGAATTTCAGCCCTCTAAGTTTATTTTTTATGGAGTGATTCAACTAATTTTCTTAATTTGTTATTAAAACCCAAACATACATCCCTTATAAAATATATTCATTAAACTCATTCAATACATAATCCTGCTAAACTAATCTAAATCCAATAGATACATGGTAGGAACGAAGAAACAGCGAGCAAAGGCGAGGAGGGGGAAGAGGTTGGTGAGCGCCAGCGAGTAGGGGGCTTGTCCCCTAGTGTGATAGTAATTATGTGGTAAAGTGAAAGTTCTAATTGGCGAATGTTGTTCAACATTATAATTCGGCAATAAATTTTAATAAGGACCACTCATACTTAATTTAATCAAAATCTGTTCGGCAGTTAAAGAGATGAATGTCGCAACAGACAGAGGGACAGAAAGGCAAGACGTACCCGTAAGGCATTCCACTGATTCAAAATGGCAATCACCTATACCAAAAGATCAACTATCTTCATTCGCTTTTCAACATGATTAACGCATTCCTTTTTTTTTATTGTTACTGAATCCCCATACGGCTTAGAATCAACAACTCCCTTGTAAGTTTTGGTGTCGCTGTCTCCTATGTAGTTTACGTATTTTGCATCGTGTATTTCTTCGGATCTGCGAAACATAGCGCGAATGCCGTCCACTTCCATTTTTCCCGCCGAACCCTCGTGATTAGCATTACATTCGTTGACATGGTTTTCTTCCCATTCTTTCAATTCTTCTGTATCCTTTTTTTCCTCCCAGTATTCGCAAGCCTTGCTATACGCTGATGTAACAAAAATATCAAGAATTTTCCTCGTATAATAACCAATAAGTGATTGAACACCGTATAAGGAATTAAATCCTCGTTTTCGCCATGTCCCGTCTCCTGACACGGTAAGTTCCACAGTTTCTTCACGTCCTGTAGCTTGCATCATCAATGTTTTTTCTTCTTCACCAGTTTTTTTCGTCGAACATTGTTCGACAGCATCCGAGGTAGTTTTCATACTTTGTACGATAATTTGATATAAAGATTGAAAAATAGGGCGCGGCATTTAATTTAATGATACCCCAATAATCGCATAGCAAAAACAAATTGCCAGTTTATTTCGTATGCATTATTGATAAGCGGGCACGAGTCCATTGTTTTTGATTCGCATGATGCAGTTCACCACAACTTTGAACCCTAGTCCCCGTCTACTTCTTTCTGTAAAATTTATGTCACTTCCACAAACCTAGCACTTCACATACTGGCTGATCGCATCAAAAACAGTAACGAAATTCAAAATTCCATACCCGATATTTTGTTTAATATCCACGTTAATCTCTGCGCCACAAAGACACAACGCCGATGGGCTCCGGAGGGCGTAAACACTTGAGGAAACCCTACGCACCGGCTGAACTGCGAGCGACGCGCTCAACGCCCCGTGCACGTCTCTCGAAAAAATTCCATAACTTCGTCAATTTCAGGAATTTTGGCATAACAGGTCGGAAAATATTCGTGATAGTCTATAGTTTAAAAATAAAAATTAAAAAAAAATTCGATTTTTTCGAAGGTTCACCCTGGTGTGCCCCCTTAATAGAGCTGTTGTAAATAGCTATATTTTATTAACATAATCTAATTTACTATCAAAACCCAAGCTTTGGAATGCTCAGAAAAAGTTCAGGCTGGCATTATTCAGACAGATGATGGGAAATTTCTCCTCATGAAAGTACACATCATAAAAGAGTCAGGCACATAGTTTCACCAAAAAACCTATGTACAATAGTGACAGTTGATAGTAGGAAAAAGGTATGAGACAATTGCAGCAGTAAAAATGACACACTCCTTTTGTAAAAGGAATTTAAACAACATGGAAGTGTAAAATCTGCAATTTACCTATATGCAGAGTAGGGCGCTTTTTAGAGTTTCACCAGGAAAGGGGATTTGTAGTGGAAAACTAAGTACATATAAAAATAAAAAATAATCATAGTAGAAATATATTGTAAATATCCAGTAAAAATTTTAGTTAGCTATGTAACGTAGTTCTCAAGTAATTATGACTAAGAAATAGAGAATTCATGAAAGAATAGGGTCTTTAATATGGACATTTACATTCAGCTGGGAGAAGGTTAACATAAAATTAGAGATATATATCCAAATAGTTTTGATTTATTTTTACAGCTTTTTGATTATTTTGCATTAATGTTATAATCAAGGGAAAGTTTTAGATTGCAAATTGTAAATTATTGTTGTGCTTGCACCTCAAGTTAATGTTTCAAATAGCACTTTTTAGGTTTTATGTTCATGCTTATAAAAAATAGGTTCTGATATTTCTTTTAAATGAGATTAATTACTCTTTAAACATTATGCACTCAAGGATTAGTAGATTATTATTTTTGCCATTATTGCATTTGGATTCTGTATTATGGAATTGTGTTGTACATGTAATACTGTTAAAATAGATTATGGGTTTCAAATTACTTTTCACATATTTCGTCCCCTAAAATGGAATATTATACACTGATTTATGAAATTATTCCATTTCTTTCATTTAGTCATTTTTCGTTAATATTGTTTTTGGTTCTGGCTAGAATTTTTAGCTACACAGTTTCTTAAAAGTGTTTGCACGGTTTATATGCAAAGTGGACATTTAATGTTTATTTAATAACATTATAGAATTTCAGAATTTAAGGAATTACATTCTTTTTAAATTGTATATTCCCGCCAGTTAAAACTGTCTATGGAACAATCATCAAGAGCTCTTTGCTATGTGGGATCCTTCACTTGAACATCTCAGCCAGAAAAGTCTGGTGATAATTTGGTGGTTAATTTTAAGGGCTGATTTCCCCTGGGCCCCCCTCAATGGATGGCTCTGTCTTTAGATATTTTTCGTTGGACCAATATTGTTAAATTATTGCATGATGAACTTGAATGCAAGCTTTATTTTATGTTTAAAATGTAATTTCATATTATTACAATTTTGATGTTTGGTTGCATTTGTAGTTGTTGGAGTTAATTTTTCGAATTAATTTTTATTGAATTTTTATTTAAAGAAAAATGCGAACAAGAAGAAGATTAGGAAGTTCATCTGGATCTGATTCGATCAAGATATCCAGTGGAAACTCAAGCAGTGATTCCAGTGATTTTGAGGATAAGCGCAAGAAAAGAAAGAGGGCTGCCAAGTCAGACTCAAGTGAAGATAAAAGTTCTGGGTCAAAAACTAAGTAAGTTTTTTGAGACAGTTAGTGAATTTAATTTGAATCTGATTCAAACATTTGCTTATGTTATATTATTTATTATGTTAGTAGCTTTGCCCCTGGCCCCTTACAGGGTCCATTGCCATATGATGGTTCATTTTGCTTACCTTTTATCTTCAAGTTAATTTACCATATTTTCCCATCGATAACGTGCAGGGCCGGTTTTAGGCATAAGCGGTCGCTTACAGGCGCCACTTCAGAGGGGCGGCAAAATCAATATTTCGGATTTTTACATTTTCTTAAAGGTTTATTGCACAGAATTTGAAAACATCGCAAAAAAATTATATTTTACGCCATGATATGTCATGTACATTCAGGATCGGTTCAAGGTGTAAGCGGCATAACCTACCACTTACAGGTGTCACCTAAGAAGGGCAGCAAGTTGAAAGTTTTAAAGTTTTACATTGTCTAAAACACGCCGATACACTGTGCACTTTCCTTAACCTCTTTAGCGGAATATATACACGCGAAAGCAATAACTATACTGCTAAGTTTGATGTGCATTTAGGGATTATAAGCATTGTAATTTCAAATAACCTTCCCGCCCCCAATTACAGTGCACCTTCAATACTAGAGATTTTGATTACTCGGGGTTTGTCTCTTTGTGCAACTATTTAACATTCAGGATCTCTACCTTTTGCATGTAGTTTTCCTCTCTGATCCCTGACAAATGACTTTGCAAAGAAAAAAGCCCGAAAACAACTTAAACTCGTCCTTTTCGAAAACTGGGTTCGTAAAGTTGCAATATAAAAATATTCTGTAATATAATCATTACATAGTAATTTTGTTATAAGGTCAGTGAATGTTTTATTTCTATTTTCTGAAAATATTTAGCTGAATATTTTATTGAAAAATAAATACCTAAGTTTATTTTCTTTTTTTAGTATATCATTAATATTATTTCATGCCTTTGATATCCAGAGGGGCAGCAAATTTTTACCTCGCTTACACATATTTTTTAACTAAAACCGGCCCTGATAACGTACACCTAGTAGATACTGCACACCTTGTAATTTTTAATGCTCGTGAAAATGTATAGATAACGCAGTCAATTTCTTGTCTCCTTGAACAAAGGCGGTTTTCAGACAAATGCATACTGGAATAATATTATATGATTTGCTATGGCTGTATCTATAACAAATAAAGAGCAGAATTAACCAAAGTCACCATAATTGTTTCTGGTTTTTGAACACGTTTAGTTAAAAGTGTTTAGTTTGTCCATTGAGATTCGCTTCTGAGAAAATTATCCATGGAGAATAAAAAAACCGTGTGGAGAAAATCTGATACAGCGAAGTTTAAGTTAGAAGTCGTTACACTACTGTTTTATTGCCCATTTGATATCAAGTCTATATCTGCGACATGAAATAGTAATACGAACAGCACCATTATCACTATAGACAACGAGGTAATGAAATGAGATTCTAAAAACATGGTTTCAGACTAGATTCTTTTGATGATATTTTGTTTGAAATTAGTGCATACTTACATAAATTGCAGTAATTTGTAATTATTTTCTCGTTTTTCATTGTATAACGTGCACCGTTGTTTTTCTTCGCTGACGAACTTTTTTGTATAGATATTGTGCGTGGTATCTATGGGAAAATATGGTAATATGAACTGAATAACTATATGAATCATAAAATAAATTTTCATCACCTGATTATATCAATAAATAAAAGAATAAATGTTTTAAATAAATAGAATATCTCTTGTTAGAATTATTACGTCATTATGTGTTTACATTGTTGGTTGAGAACAACATTATCATAATACTAGTATATGAACCTGTTCTAGGATGGGGGAAACAATTTATATATTATCTATATGGGTTAAAGTTATTATCTATATATTAAAATCCGTCGATGTATATGTGGCTATCTGGCATTCACCTAATTCCAGTGATAACTCGACAACTACAATAGCTAGAGAGATGCGGTTTTCACACATCGTTTCCAAATTCCATCTAGATTTGTCCGTTTTTATTCTAATTTCGAGAAAATGTGCGGGTTCGAGTCCAGGCAGCAATTCTTTTTCCCCATTTAAAATGCATTGAGACGCTTAAAAATAAATAAGGGTAACTATGGAAACCAGTATTTACTGTTGATATCTTTCCGAGCACATTAATATTAAAACGATTGTTTTGAAGATTTTATAGAAGAAATTGTAAGTATGGCATATTATTTTCATATTTTAAACTTGTACGCTTGTATTAAATCAGGGGTTCTTAACTGGGGGTGCGGGAAGATGGTCCAGGGATTGCAGGAAGTGGGTCCAGGGTGTGCGGTGGGAACATCTTGCAATTTGACTTTTTTATTTATTTATTTTTTTAGATATTTTGAACCACCCATACTAACCAGCTGCTGTCCTAGTGTGTGTATTAATGCATCCACATTTCTTATTAGATATAGAGCGAGATGCTGAAGAACATTCGTTTCCTTGAAATAACAAACCGTAATCACTATTCGAGGTCTGTTTACAAAGCTATTTAAACTGCCGTGCCCAGACATATTGTTGCTATATTTTTCTGCCTTAATTACGTTTATAACAAAGTCATTCTCTCGGTCCTATGTTTTGTGAGAAGGCTGAGATAATCCGCTACAGAGAGGTTATTTTGAAGTTCAAGATGAATACAGCATTAAAAATTGTTTAAAAAAACAATCTTGAAAATTATTATGAAATTGTTCGATAGGATTCCATTGTAATAAAATGCCTAATCGTCGCCTCACCTGTATTACAATCTTATTGTGTCTTTGAGGAAAGGTTGAGTTTAAAATGTAGTTTGTAATAATTATATTTGATTTTAAATACTATATGTTTAATAATTCATTAAAATTAAAAAAAACTAAAATTAATAACAATTGAAAAAATTATGGTAGAGTGCGGGATTACCATGGATCGCTGTGGGGGTGCGGGGCTCACAAAAGGTTAAGAACCCCTGTATTAAATGATAGTGCATGAAATTGCTCATATCGTATAAAATGTAATTTTTACAATTCTTGTTTTTATTTAGACCTTTCGATCTATCGACTTGGGAATATTAAAATCCAATTGACTCTCAAATTTTTCCTCAGTTACTATAAGTATTTCGTTTACATTTTCTTAATATTGCCAGTTACAAATTTGTTTATTTGGTTTGATTTAATAAGTTAAAATTGTTTTTAGTTTTTCTTTGTATATAATGGCCCCAAGACGAAAACGAAGCTTAACTGGAAGAAAAGAATTGATAAGAAATGGTGGTAAAAAAGAGCAATGCAATTGAGGAAGGTGTATCTTATGAGAGATTTACTTATGAAAAAACAGTGTTTGGTATAATTTCTATTCTAGGCAATGGAAACTGGTTGTTTAATTCTGTTTCCATGCATTTGTTTGGTACTGTGGAACATCACTTACAGCTCCGCACTCAAGCTGTAGATTTTGTATTGACCAAATGGGATGATTATCAACAGTTTCTGTTAGGTTACGAAACCAATACTGGTGCTGTAATAGATTATAACTAAAGTTAATCATTATGAAACTTATTACAAGCTCATCATGCATGGCCATGTTACTCTTAACTATTGTTAAAGTGTTGCCAGAGCTTCATAGTTACTTAACACTTTTCATTATTCATTGTAAAAATCATTAATATACTTCATTAATTGAAAATGTTACATGAAATTCCATATCAAGCTTCGGGAAATTATGGATGGTCTAATGAAAAGATGTTTTGGGAGTTCCTGTAGCTATGGTAATGGTAATAGAATTTCAAAAAAGGGGTTTTCCTCTTGCCCATATTTTATTGGTTTTAAGAGATGCTGATAAAATCTGCAATTCAGATGATGTTGATAAAATTGTTTGCGCAGAAATTTCAGATCCAGATACACAACCCAAACTGCATAACACTGTTAAGTCTTCAATGATGTTCTGGTTCTACCTTTACACGCATAATATCTGCTTAGGCCTGCTAGTATTTATTTAATCTTCATGAGAGTAATTTTTTACTCACCATTATTTTTTACTCCCCGTTACCGCATTCAATCAAACAATCAAGAAGAAAATGTTGCATAACTGATGGGAACGAATGAAACAGTATGATTTTTTTCTTATGTATTTTATTATTAAATTAATATAGGAATTGCTTAATTACTATATTTTTAGTGTATGTTCGGTGGTCTGTCAATAATTTCCCTTGAGTATATGTGTCCCTTTTATAAAACTTGACGTTTTCGTGGTTTCTTCCATGGGTGAGTGCTACGTGTAGTTGACCATGACCAAAAACTGGATCTGGCTGGTATACACCAACATGATCAAAAGATTGACCTTGTGACTTGTTGATGGTGATTGCAAAGGCCAGGATTATGGGAAATTGAGGTCGCCTTATTCGGAATGGTAAACTGCTTTCACTCGGCTCTGCATCAATGAAGTTGTTTTAAAGCCCTTTCACCACTAACCTTGTACCATTCAATAGGCAGTTTTTTGGAATCAAATTTCTCACCAGCATGATAAAAGCTCCAACTTCTAGTTTCAGCAAATGTGGTGGCGTACCAGATGGAGTTTGCTCATTTAAAAATTCAACTGCGAAATCGATTGCGTTCTATTTGAAGGTCTAATTGGCATTAAATGAATTGGAGTCAACAATGAGAGTTTCCTTGGCCCGGAATGAGTACATAAAATCAGCAAAATTTTGAAAAAGAATGTGCATTTCTGAAAACTTTGACCGTGTAACATGTGAACATCACAATAATAAGATAGTATAGAGTTTTATCTGTCGAATAATGCAAAATAAAAGCTTGCACTTTGGGAGGTGTGACGGACATTACTCAATTAATAAATGAGTCAATTTTATTTTCTACTTTTAATTATTGTATTACACTTATTGTATTGTATTCTATAATACAATTTGAAATTTTTGTGATATTGGGTAGGCTAATACAGGAACGTACTCCCCATAACCTGGACATTTCAGTTATTTTATATGGGAAAATTGTTCTCGTTTTACACGAATTTGATTTATACGGTAGTTTTCAGGAATGCATTAACCACGCAAATCAAGAACTACCTGTACTGATTTTTTGAGGTAGTACATCGGACATACTCTTACACAACCAACTGCCACAGTGGTAGGCAGGGTTGGACGTGGACGGGTACGTCGAACCACCCTTAGGGATTGATGTTTGTTTTTGTATTTTACTTTTACATTTAAAGACAATATAAAAGTGTTTCATTTTTGTTGGTTTGGCTTTTCATTAATGAATGTTGTATTTTTAACTTCCTTCCATTTATTAATACAACTTTTGGTAGGAGTCTTCTGTCTGATTATCTTCCTATTGTATGTTGAATGTATAAAATAACAATTTTGAATTTCAGGAAGAAACAGAAGCGCCGTCGAATCAAAATACAAGATTCAGGCTCCAGTGGAGGAAATGACGATGATGATGATAACTCCAGTAAAGTATGTATTAATGCAAAAAATAATTATAATATGGTAAATCACTTCTTATTGAGATACAGTCATGCCTTGTTTAGCGCAATTTCGATATAGCGCAGTTGGAATCTTGTGGTATACATTTTTATTTATTTTTTAATAAAATACCTACTGTATGTATGGTACATACTGCAAAATGAAAATACTGTTCACAGTGCGCATTACTGTTGGCTTTTGTTTGCCTAAAAAAATAAAGGAAAGCTGTTTTCATGTAATCAGTTCCAATGACATATTTGTGGTGTTTTGTTTAATACCGTATTTACTCATGTAACCCACGCACTCCTATTTTTGGGCCGGTTCGGAGGGAAAAAATTAATTTGAGTCAGAATAAGTTTTTTTATAGTCACTGATTCCCACTCCCTCAAGTTAACCCTTAAGTGGGCGCGCTGGCATATGGAGTACGCCAGATATTTTTAAAATGCTGTCAATTTGTAAAGAATGCTTCATATACATTGTTCTCTTATCTATCCTATCTTTATTGCCTGACTAATCGAACAAGTTGTTATCAACCTTTTAGCTATTGTTCTTGAGGAGTAAAACAGACGCAAAGCTATGTGCGTCGCTTCCACTGTGTTAAACACGCATCGCGATTTGCCTGTAAAAGTTTAAATATTTCTACAACGTAATTTTTTTAGCATTATTTCTTCTAGTTTTACATCTTTGTGCTTAAAATGACGCTTATGTAAATATATTATGATAAAAAATTTTAATGATATAATATCATATGGTACTTAATATATCTTGAAAATTTAGTTCATATATAATGTAGAAAATCCTAACAATAACTTTAACAATGAGAATTATAAATCATAACATGCATTAAAAGGCTAAATAAACAAAATTTAGAATGAATCTATCGTTATTATTACTGTTTACGTTCGCATTTTCCACACAATGCAGCGGTGCACTCAGTACGCCATGCAACCAGTTCCGTGACATTTTTTGACGCGCCCAGTTAAGGGTTAAGCATCTTCTCTCTTCTACGTGATGCAATTTATTGGATGATCTCTTTATGACGATACTAGCAGAAATCTCCTCACCGTTAGTCCTGTTTTGTTAACCCCTTAACTATTTTTGTTGTAATATTACGCAACTTCGTCCCCACTTCACTGTTTTTGACGTAACATTACGCACCAATGCGGAGCTTCACGAAATATTTGTTCAGCTATGAACGGGAACTTCCCTACACGGATGGGGAGTTTTTTTGCGTATCGTCTCGTGAGTAAATATTGGAAGGTCACGAACAAACGAGTCCAAACACTTGAGATGGGGATTTCCGTCTTCTTTTCGAACGATGAAATCTTTCATTTGGCGTATTCTTTCTGCCTACTTTTGCGAGTTTTAGCCTGCAGTGTGGGCGTAACTTACACATTTGCTTGGTCATATAAATATGCATATACTTCGTAGAATTCGACGTCTTTTACGAATATAAACGTAGACTCAAGCATATTGAAGATAATTTACTATCGATACTCACAATTTATATAACCTGTTCAGAAATCCTCCTGTAAGACGTGCACCCCCCTTTTTCCCCGGCGTGGATGGGGTACATGAGTAAATGTGGTATCTATGGCAAAATAACATTTTAACAGTAAATATGGGGAAATAATTTCAGTAAATCATGGCAGAAAGGAGAAAATTGAGTAAAGGCAGTCAAAGTGTAGAAAATAATCTTAAATTATCAAGGAAAAGCATAAATCTTGAGGAAAAACTTAAAGTGATTCAGTGTTTTGAACAAGGTGAGTGCCAGAGCAATATTGCACGTAAGTTTAACTTCACAAATTTTACAATTCATACAATTTTGTTAAATAAAGACAAAATAAAAAGTTCCGTTGAAGCAGCCAGTGCAGTAACTGCTTGAAAAAATGGAGAAACTGCTAGTGTTGTGGATTGATTCTAAGCATTCTAATGTATACATGCCCCTTAGTCAAGCACTTTCCCTGTTTGAATGTGTAAAGCAAGAAGAGGGTGGAGATTCTTCAGAAACTTTTCATGCCAGTTCCGGTTGGTTTCAAAATTTTAAACACCACGCAAATATACATAGCATTTGTTTTACAGGTGAATCAGCAAGCGCTGATAAAGATGCAACTATAAAGTTTCCTGACGAATTTCAAGCAATTATTGAAAATGTTGAATACCTCCACACATACATACAATAAATAATTTACGCGTAGATTTGAGTGCTGCAGTGACGAAAATGACAACTTGTGGAACCTAGCGATCTATACATAAATGCGAGCACTGCTGCAAAAGATTAAAATTGTATTAATGTTGATTTTTAATGATAATTAATATTAAATAAATAAAAAAGTAACATTAACGAACCTTGCAATTTCTCGAACCAATCACTACAAAGTACGTTATAATCCATTTGTTTAGTGCAAAGACCGCTCGGAACGTATCCTTTGCGCTAAACGAGGCATGACTGTATTAATGTATTTAGTCAAACATTATAAACTGTTATTACTAATTATTTCTAATTTACATTATTTTACTGTTCATATCAAGAATGTAGTAATTTTATTTTATTTGAAAAATTATTCTTTTCTGATGAAGTGTAGTGAAACTTCTACCAAGTAACCATAAATAGCACTAAAGAAAAACGTTCGTTTAGAGTTGTGGTTGCGTAATAGAGGGATTGTTCTGTAAAGCAATTAGTTAAATATTTGAAGTTCAAATATGTTCTGTTAAGAATCCTATTAAAAATTCAAAAAGATAAGCATAACAAGAAAGTAATTAATTTGAGTAAATTTTATTTGTGTTATCTGATGAATATTAATACAGTAATTCATCACCAATAATGGGAATCCTGTTATTGTTATAAGTGGAATGGTATTTTATTTCTATGTTGGCAACTAATTGTTTTAAATTGATGGACACATTTCAGGATAACACTCCAAGCAAAGGAAGGAAAAATATCCGCAAGGTTCTCAAAGGGGATAGGCTTGGTGAAGAGACAATAGCAGCTGCAAAAGAGGAAGAGGAAAGAAAGAAAAGAATAACAGAGAGGCAAAAAGTGGTAAGTTTTGTGGAGGGTATTTCTTTCTCTTACATCTCTGATTTTGATGCATGGGGTTCTTAACCACATAATCCTTTAAACTGTTTTATGTTACCTTTGTTTTAACTTATTAGCAAATTCATTTTCACTTTCATTCATACATTTTTTCATATTTTTTAAAAAGGATAAAGGGTTGGAATAGTATGTCAGATTTCTTATTAAATTTGTGAAGCTGACAACCTTGAAATCTTATACAACTACTAGTAAATTCTAGTCTAGTGGAAAACATTACTTCAAACAATTATTTCTCATCTTGGTGAAAATGTATTTCCCATAACCACAGTTATGTGAGTTGTTGGAGTTGTAGGTTATTAACTTCTCCGTTTACCCAAAAGGAATATTACTCCTGATTAAAAATTACCTCCAGTAAGAAAAGGAATTTTTTAAGCAGCATAATTACTAGAAGTTTGCAGTTGAATATGATGCATTAACTGTATTTAGTTGTATTCATTTGTTATAGTTGATATCAGTGGCTTACCTTGGTGATATGGTACCTATGGCAAAATTTTAGGAAACTCTTGGTGATGTAGAATATAATTTTTTCTGCATTTTAATGAAGAGCAATAGCGTTTTTATTGTATACTAGTGGAAGTGCTCATTGAATTTCAATGGATTTAGTGGATCTGAAACTTCGTGTAACATGTAAACATCACAAGAATAAGGTAGTACACAGTTTTATCTGTCGAATAAAGCAAAAATTAAGAAAACCGGTCTGTATTTACCAGGGGAGTGCATCTTATTGATGGATGAGCTAGTTTAGCATTACGACATGGCCGATGACAGATGTCACCACTGTTGCACCAAGCGTGCGCATTTGAAATCTAAGGTTTTTTTTATTTCTTGTAAAATGCTAAATATAAATATGAAATTAAAATTTTTGTAGGCTACTGATAGTGCTTTATTTAAGCTTCACTTTCATGTACACAACAAATTAATGCCTTATAAGCAAGAAAAACAAAGAATATACAATTTAGAAAAAAACGTAAAAATACACAACTATCTTATATTCACAAAGAAAGAAGGTACCATTGCATAAATCTCAATGCAGTTTTAACAGTAGCATTTCAGCAGATTGCAAACTGGTTTTTGCAAACATCACAAATTACTAGCCAATTTTCACTCAGAAAGAAGGCACAGTTACATCACAAATTACTACCTGATAAGAATGCACAGTTGCAAAAAATCTCAACACAGTTCAAACAGAAGCATTTCAACAGAGATCACACATGGAACTAGGTCGGATAGTGCTGCATATTTGTAATTGTTATAAAATTCTTAGTTGATCGATACCAGTGTCGACTATGTTTACTTAGTTTTTATTATTTATTTTATTTATTATGTGTTTTCAACATTATACTAAATTTTCATGCGAGAAATCAGGTTCTTAAAATTAAAATATTATGTAAAAACAATAATAATTTTGTACTATTGTATTTATTTTTCAATGATTGCAACATACTTAAAGAAATGTATTTTTTGAGTTGTTATGTGTTTTCAATGTTCTACTAAATTTCCATGCAAAAAATTGCGTTTTTAAACTTAAAAGCTTATCCAAAAATAACATTACTACTACAGCCATCATTTATTATTCACAATTAACGGATTGTTTTGCTTTTTTCATTGAATGTAAATATTCATGAATTTCTGATTTCATTTGTTGGAGCAGTTTGCGAATTGCCCTGCCCACATCCCCGATGCGTTTTCCAATCTCCCTTTGTTGTTTATAGCTAGGATTTGAAATGGTATGGTGGGAACAATTTGTTGATTTCCTTTAGTATATTTTGTCTGAATTTGCACGGGATAGTTTGAAAAATAAATTTTTTGAAGCAAGCTCAGCAAATAAACAAAAGAAAATCGGAAATCGCATCGAGGAAGTTGGCCGGGTAATTAGCAACCTTTAGCCCATTTGCCGATAAAAATATTGTCTCCGAGTCAGCAAAAATTTATAGATGTTGCTGTTTTCTTGTTTTACTGCCATTTATCGTAGATTTTGTATCTTGTACTCATTCATTAATACCCCATTATCCTGACGTTGGCATTGTCAATTTTCCATCATAAAGTCAGCACCATTCGCTTCCCGTTTTTCTACTACTACTGCTGCTACTAATCATGTCCTTTGGGGTATCTTAAAATGTTTATAAAATAACTTTAATGACATTATTATTATTATGCATTACGTAATGAATGTTGACACCTTGAAACAGAAGAGGAATTACTACAATATGTGGTTAAGGCTACGGAAGATCAATCATGATTGTGGCAACATCTGTTAGACAAATGGAAAATTAATTTCATTGAAGATGCTGTTAGAGCGAGTTTGCCTGTAGAACAGGTGCCGTTAAAATGAGCTTTTACTGTACATACATACAAACACTTTATAGATATCTATAGATAAATCAACATTTGAGTGTTAAAATAACATTTGTGAGAAAATTAATTTTTGGCACCCATGGCAAATGCCAACTTCACCATACCCTAGTTAAAGCACTGGTTGCTATATCAGGTATTACTCACTAATTTTTTCCTCATTCTTCCTGTATCTACTATTTGTTATAGTTTAATCTTCTTATATTTATCTCTAACATTATATATTCTTCCCATCTATGTAGTAGTTTTTCTGCATAATTTTTCCCAATCATTTAAATATTATTATTACAATGGCTCCTTATAACTTTATTTATTTTCTCATTTTTATCTAAACATTTAGTTTATAACATTCACAACTTTATAGCTGATTACCTATAGAACTCAAGAAATGAATACAAATTGGTGGCGAGCAACTTAAATTCTCCAGGTTTTACAGTCTGAAAGATTTACTTGTCAAATTTCAGGGATACTTGGGCCACCATTGTAGATTGACCAAATTATGTGGAAGAAAACTCATAGTTCATGATTTTCATTCCTTTAGCTTGTTATATAATCTTAATTGCAACTTTATTACATTTTTATCTGTGGGTATATAATTTTGTTAAATGGCTGGCTGAAAATTTGCTTTTCATTTGAAATAAAAAGTCACAAATGGCTAACTCAGTGGAATGACCTACCAAAATATAGGACTGTCCAAAAACTAAATGGGAGGTGTTTGTCACCTTAATGTACTAGGGTGACAATACAATAAAGATTGGTCTATACCAGATTTCTATATAAATGATAAGCTATGTCTGTTACTCAGTCATGCTCACCTATATGCACAACTGGCGGTATAAATTCATGGGAATATGACCATCAAGGATAGGCAACCTTTTCTACTTGGCTGGCCACATTAGTGGTTGTATATCGTTCAGGTTATTGCTTTGGAAGTTGTCAATGCCTCATTGAGCTGTATTAGTGTTTACATCAGATGTTATCTTAGATATTTCGAGGTATCATATAAGTGAAAATCAGTTCCAAAAGAGATTTGTAGGGTTAACATCTTGTTCTGACGGTGACTCGTTGTGGTAAATGCAAGTAGACTGTATAATTTAATAAGGTTAAACATAGGTGGAACAATCTCCAAATGTATATTTCTTCGACACAATTAAGGGGTGAAAAACAGACTTTCAAACAACAGAACACTTGAAATGAATCCTTGTTAGCACTGTGTATCTAAGCACGTTGATAGATAGTGTTTGAATTGCACTGTTTAAGAGGATAAACACTACCATTACACTTGGTGTGTGGAGCTCACCGAAAACACAGCTCATCGTGAGAGCGATCATGTATGAACTCGCCTCCGTCCCGAAGGCCACCAGCAGCGTTGCCTTCCCTTTCACTACAAAGTAACTCAACTCTGAACACACAATGTAACTCACATACAATGCAACTCACAATGTAAGTCACATACAATGCAACTTACTGATCCCGAACAATCTCAATAATTATCATAATTTGAATATTAAAATATGAATTTGTGAGTAAAATTTTATGGATATCTTCTTCATCACAGCTTCACGGGCCATACAAAACACTTTCTTAAGCCATATCTGGGCTGTGAGCCAGGGATTCCCCACCCTTGCTTTAGATAAATTATGAGCTGTTTGTAATTCCAGCATGTTGAGGGAGATAACTAATTTTTGAAGGGACAGAGAGAAGGAGGAAATGGAAGAGTAGAGAGTGAATGAATAGGAAAGAGAATTTAAAATATTAAAATTTTTATTTTAATGCTTTATTCATGCATACCTGCCATTTTGATGAGCAGTTACACTAGTATCAATAATAATAATGACACAATCTGTACAATATGTGCTAAGATGACTGGGTGATCCACACCACCCCAACCTTAAGTAAGGCTGGACAGACACAACTGAGAAATGGGAGAATTTCCTCCATGTTTTTGTAGACACAGGTCTGAGAAGGGAATCCCCAATTTTTTTACGAACAGGTGACTCACACCTCTCATATACCGTATCTGCCTGAATAGAAGCCGACCCCCCAATATTACCACAATTTTTTGGCAAAAACATAAATTTTGTAAATTTTATGCTGAAGTGTGCCGGGCATTGGTTCTACAACAACTCGTCGCAGTCAATTCGTCGCACGTCAATTCCTCGCATGACAAACTCGTCGCACATCAATTCGTTGCAGGACAAACTCATCGCACATCAATTCGTCGCAGGACAAACTCGTCGCACATCAATTCGTCGCAGAACGAACTCGTCGCGCATTGCTGTTATGCGATGAATTGTCGTGCGAAGAATTGACATGCCACAATTTGTCTTGCGACGAATTGACTATGACGAGTTGACGGTATACTGCCGGGCATTCATGCACATCTTAGAATACATTATTCGAGATCGAAGAAATGAGTGGGAAATGGTTTAGTTGTTGACAATCTGAAATATTACTCTAATTAATAATTTTGCATTGCTGAATAATGTTCCACATTCAGTGACAATAATTTCATTCATCTTCATTTTCACAAAAGGTCAAATATAGTAATAGCGATCTCACCAAGATATTTTTTCATCCAAGCCTATTTCAAATGAAATTAGCATTTACATTGCTTTAAGAAATTGCATTTTTTTAATTATACACATTTCATGTAAATTTTTACCGAAATTCAAACAGTTGAGCATTCAAAGCCATCGACGCATTTTGCATAATCATCAATTTACGCAAGCGATCTCGCCAAGATATTTTTTCATCCAAATCTATTTCCAATGAAATTATCATATACATTGCCTTAAGAAACTGAATTTTTATAATTATACACGTTCCATGTAAAGTTTTACCAAAATTCAAACAGTTGAGCATTCAAAGCCGTCAACGCATTTTGCATAATCGTCAATTTACGCAAGCGATCTCGCCAAGATATTTTTCCATCCATGTCTATTTCCAATGAAATTATCATATACATTGCCTTAAGAAACTGAATTTTTATAATTATACACGTTCCATGTAAAGTTTTACCGAAATTCAAACAGTTGAGCGTTCAAAGCCATCAACGCATTTTGCATAATCGTCAATTTACACAAGTGATCTCACCAAGATATTTTTTCATCCATGTCTATTTCCACTGGAACGGACCGTTTTTCTAAAAACAGGCTCATACGATTTTCATTTTCTAAAGATAACTAAATGACGCATTAGTACCCACATATGAGAAAGTTTGTACAATGTATATTGTACCGATTTTTTAATAAAGACTATAGAAAATGTTTAAAATGTATTCTTGAGTGTAATCACTGATAAATATTTCTGAGAACACTAATGTCGAGAGCAATCATGTTCATTGCTCTGTATGGAGAAAGTCGTGTTGGCCACATCAGATTTTTTGTGTAACAATAAACAAATGTGGAAGCTAATTCACTGAAAATATTTCCCTATTAATAGCTGAAACATTTTAATATTAATCGATACAAGGAGTAATTTTGCTTTGAATTTTTACACAATACCTTCATTTTTAAATCTGAAATTAGTATAAAAATCTTCCTTTTGGGTAAATACAGTAAAACTTGGCTGTTTCTAGAAGATTTACATTCAGCTGAATGTAATTAAACTTTCCAAATCACTACATAATAATTGAGATAAATTAGTGATATTTTAAGTTGAGTTAATAAATTATGACAGTAATGTATTTTTATATTACAAAATTCATGTTACTCAGTTGAAAATTTGTAACAGAATGAATATCTTGAAATTAATCTTCCATGATTGCCTTGTGCATGATTAGTGAGTTATTTAGAATTTCTCAATGAATGATTTGAACTTGATGAAGCAAATGATCTTTCTTCAAATATTTCATCATAAACTGTCCAAAAGATTATATTGCTTTCAACTGAGAGAGTTTTGAAGAAAAATTCCAGTGTTCACATCTGGATGCAGGCTGTGATAAAAGCCATGAATTTGGTATTAATTGAATACCCATTGAAGTGAATAAATTAATCTTTTTTAAATTTGGGATTCAGGAAAAGACGATTTTTTCTGAAAGATTTCTTCACATTAAAAACTAGTGATCAAGAAAGAAAATGATGTTAGCTAGTTCACTGAATTATTTCTCACAATTAGAATATTTTTGTTAACCAAAAATACAGTTCATTCATCATATTCCATATAATAAACATTGTTTTATTTTGAATTTTAGAATCTGAGAAAAAGAAGGAGAATTTGTTATAGATAGAAGCTCACTGTGTGGCCAGTTCCCAGGATTTGGCCTGGTTTCATATCCAGTTGACTAGAACATTATAAACTGAGAAATCATCAATTATTTATCATAGGATCAGCTAAAAATTGTTTTCTGTAAATGTCTGTTCATTGTTTGAAATTTTCAATTTCTTTATTGTCGATACGTGTTTTGATTTATAATAAATAAATTTATTTTTATAACATTGTTTTTAGTTTTTTTAAATTAACTTTTAAGTAATTATTGAAAGTCAGCAATATAGTTCGATCATACATTTAAAAAAACTTTTATAATAACTCTACAGCAATATACTACGTTTGCTGGTGTAATCATCACATTTTCTCCTCAGAATTTTGTGAAAAAAAATTTGAATGAGTCTATAAAAGTGGCATATCCTGGTCATTGGTGGTGGGCGTGAGTTTAAGGAGGAAAAAAAAAAGTTTCCTGCAACCGGTACAGCATCAGGCAATATCCAAGTTCCACCTCTAGGGAAATAGTGGAACTACGAGTATAGTAGAATGACAAACTACCATCTTGCAGATAATGTGTGAATTACATCTACGCAAATAATCTCTTGCATGTTTTGAAAAAATTTCAAGGAATCAAATTATTTGAACATCTTGCAAGAAGGCCAAAAATCCATGTGCTTTAACAACGGCATTGATATCCCATTTTTCAGAATTTTCAATAACATTAAAAAAATTCTATCAATTGATTTCTGTAATCCTTCACTGTTTTTCTTAATTGGGATGTAAAATTCCATCTGGTAGGTGCAATGGATGGTAACTTTTTATTAACAAAATACTAAATAATAAGAGCCTACTCTCTTTTAGAAGATTTAGAAAAATAAACTGCCATTCCACTTAAGGTTTGGAAAGAAATCCCACATTCCTTGATATTCGAAAGTTTTTGCTTCAAAACTAAATTTAACACGAGAGTAGCAATGTGTTAAAAGCGCTAATTGATCTGTTAAGAAGGTGTAAATAAACTTTACACAGGTAATGAGAATACAGTTAAGAAGGTGTAAATAAACTTTACACAGGTAATGAGAATACAGTTTATTATGAGAAATCAGTCCCATATTAATAGATGGTTAGGATTCACTTGGATACGGAGTTATAAGAAAAAACGTGCTTTCACTGCGATGGCGACAGGAAGACTAGTCAACGGAAAACTACTACGTAAGTAGAAAAACCGAAGAATCAGAAGTACTCTGTGAATCATTATACAAACCCGCATATTGCAACCGCGAGATTTGAATCATCTCAACATGATCTGTGTTGATAAAGATATAAACACACATTCCAGTGGTGGATTTTCATGGGTTCATGACAGGCCTTCACGGCTACCGCAAAGTCCCCACCGTACATCACCCTGCCAAGCATTCCGCTATTTCTCCATCACATGGTCATTAACTACAGATATTATATACAATAATTATGATTTATATATGTCTTCTGATCTTCGTCTTGAAGAGATCCAATGTTGAGGAAAAGGCTTTTACAATAAATATTTAATTTAATATACATATGTAAAATAATTTTAAATTTGGGTTTAATTGCAAAATTTAGTGCACATAAATGTAACAAGTTAGGGAAGTGTACAACGTATCACAAATGGGCACGTTTCGTACGATGGAGTATTAGAAAGAAATTATATACCTGTACGTAAGGGAAATAGCGTTTTAAAGTTCTTTTCTTCATCATAAATAATCCATTTTCTTCCTATTTAATAATATTACATGCACACGTAAAGAAATTAAACGTTTGTTTGGGAGATTGTTTATGTTAGCAACAATGAAGTAACCATGCAAGAAATTTTCTTAGTTCAACTCGAATTAAGACATTCTCATTTGATTTTCTCGATAACGCTACTTCTACGATAAAAATGTATAGGGAAGAAAATACTCTTCTTTACATGTTCTACAACTTTTATTTGAAAAATATTTTGATATGAGCAATACTTTACGAGATATGACAAAAATTTAATTTTTTGTCACCAGTAAAGTGCTACTTCTGATTGGCGTACGTGATTCATTATTGCGATTTTCGTATTATCATTGATTGTAACCCTTAATATCAAATTTCATGAAAATCCATTCAGTAGAAGCTGAGAACAAACATGCGGACGGACGGATGGACAGATGGACAGACCGACGATAATAGGCGCTCACACTGGAAGTGAAACGCGCCTAAAAAGAATGAAAGCCTGCACATCGAAATGTCCCTTTTTACGTGTTACATTATGGGAAATGGAAATTATCTTCTGGAGTCGAACCTGGGTCTTACGGTAATAGGTGCTCACGCTGGAAGCGAAACGTGCCTAAAAATGACTTATAATTTTTTCACATCAAGCACTTAATGTATATACTATATTACTCTTATTTAAAACAAGGATACAAAAAGTATTTGTTAAAAATGTTATCGTTTCAAATAATGTCCTTAGAATGAATCTGCAATTGTAAATTAACCTTAGTAAACACGAAATAAAATGAAAATAAATCACGGAATAGCTAAGTAATACCGCTATATTACAAAGTTTTATAAATTATATTCAGATAATTGATGAAAACAATAACTTTCTTAAGACAAAAGCAATTAAATAAATTGTAAATGTTTTTCAAAACCATCTATCGAAAAGCATACGTTATAGGACTAAGAATTCAATTTTAAAATTGCCTCTAGGTTTTCATCGTGAATTTTAATTTTTGAATTACGAAATTGAGTATCTTCGGCGGATCTATGATTTCTCAAACATGATCAAACATATGGTTTGGGATTCCATAAATTTTGTGGTTTACCTAGCAAAGTTATGGATATAAAGTTCGAAATATGTTCGACTGATAAACTTGCTCTTTTAAACTGCAAATATTATTCATCAAGGAAAATGCCCTTCAGCTTCTGCAGTACTAATTACTATCGTTTTCGCAATATTTTTTGCTTTCTTAATTGTTATAGGGTCAGGATAATTATTAAATTTGATATTATTTTCCACATAATCACGAAAATCGTTTACATCGATCTCAAATTTCAATAATGAGTTTAAACGATGAAGTTTTTCCTCTTCTGACATCCAGGGTAACATTATTTCTCTTATATTCCATGAATTAGGATCCACAATGTAGAAAATTAACAAAACACTGGCACTAAACGTAGATATCTCTTCCCATATTCCAAAATCCTCAATCTTTGCACTAAAAGAACACATCCACTCCGTAAATTTTTGCATGCGAACTGTTCCTTAACAATAATAAGCTAGTATACATCGGGAAATTCTCTCTATTCCATAACTGAATAATTTTTCGACATTGCCTAATAATTTGGGTTGGATGGAAGCGACTACATTTTACTCTCAGTCTCGCTCTAAGAAAAACGTTAAATAATAAATTAATCAGTAATAGCAATTAACTTGTTTTGTGATCATACTCGCTGTTCTTTATTGAATAGAATTTGTATACAACAATTATAACATTGTATGCAACGTGTTCTAAATAAATCGAATTAAACACGCTCTTCCAAAATCCAAATGTTAGCCATAAAGATAGTTACAGTAAATATTATTTAAAAACCATGAGCATTATATAACTAATTCCATAAAATCAATTAAAATGTTTTATTTGTCAATCATTTGGGCGTTCAATTTTCTTTAGAGCCTTTTAAACTTCATAAGCTTCATTCCCACGAACGTTTTTGGGATGCAGCAAAAATGCGGAAAAAGAACTTTACGAAGACAGCATTTTCTGGTGTTATTTTCGTGTAATCTCACAGGAATTTCCTTAAATAATTCATTACGAATGTTTAATATGAATGTAGAAAAATATTTTCCAATATAAAATGTCTTTTATACCGCATTAATTAATTTTTAAAAAATGTTTCTGAAGCCCTAGTTAACAAACGGTTCGCTAAGTTGATATTAAATCTAACAACCGGTTCTTGCAAACCGGTGCGAACCAGTCCCAACTCACCACTGGCTGCACCCCCCCAGGGTACATTTCGTACATTATACATTGACACCCCTGAACTGCCTTTCGTACGCCGAATTCGGACTTTCGTACGTCAGTGAAATGACGAACAAACATTTCGAGTTACTGCGTGGTGGTGCTTCCTGCCAGCCAACATTTTCGGCGGTTTCGGCAGCGTTGACATCTTTGTCTGTACAGCAGTGTTTATATGTGCAATTATTTAAATATTTTATTGCATTTTGCCCTATCTCTCTATATTATAAAATCGTAATGGTCATCATCATGGTCATGCGTAACGCTCTAATTTTGTGAATAACTCAATTAGAAATAAACTTAGAAGCCTGAAATTTCTCAGGATTTCAGTGTTAATGAATCTTTACGTTATGACAAAATATTTCGAAATAGGTCACGGGTTTGACTCCAGGGGATGAATGGTGTTTCCCATAAGGTAACACATAAAAATCACCTTTTTGGTTTGAAGGCTTTCATTCTTTTACTCTTTAAAATATCTTAAAATTAAGTTATCGATGCGAAATTTGCGCTAAAACACGCCAAAATGAATGAGGATTCTTATTCTTACCCATCAAATACTCGATCTTATTCGAATTCGCTCATATTTTGAATTCATACTCGAGTTTTGGTAATTTTTTTAACAATTCAATAATAAGATTCCATGGTTACCAGTATTGTTGTCCTCGGTAATTTCTGTGCATATGCATTTAAATAAAGGCTTAAAGATCGAAAATAAGGTTAAATCTTGCTCCAAATGACCGAAGACATGAATTTATGAATGAAGTGGCAAATCTTTAGCCTCAGTCAGTCGCTCATTGGACTTAAGCCAGTCGATTGTGTGTTCAGTTGTGAAGGAAAAGAACAAAATGAAAAAACATGTACTAAATGCTGGAAATATATCGTCGATGATTGTGTCTAAAAGGCCCATGCTCAAAAAACTAAACATTTATACCATAATTAGAGATTTTATAATATTTGTTGGCTCTCTGAGAACGGAACCCCCATTATAACATGTAATTCTGTTGTTCGACTTTCGTGCATTCAACTTTCGTACACGTTTTCAGGAATGCATTATGTAAGAAAGTAGGGGACTGCCTGTACACATAAAGTAAAGCAAAGCTTTAATTTAAGCCTTTGCTGATATCAAAGGAATTTTTTTTTGTACTGAGCAAATAAATATTCACTATAGTTATTTTAACTACAGTATATTCTGGCGTATAAGTCGACCCCTGCTTTTTTGGATGAAAATACAAATACAAATTAGGCATATGTTCGCCGTATAAGTCGACCCCCACTTTTTCACTTAAAATACTTCTCATGACAAAAAATCATGTACAATCCAAGTTTTAACAAAACAAATAAACAATAACCAAAATATATATAAATATTATTTAGAGTCCATGCTATTCTTCTTGAGCATTCCATGTGACAGATGTTTTAATTTCAACCAATAAGAAACTGTTATTTTTGGGGAGTTTTACCCACTAAATAAAGTTTCCTGTAATTCAATAGATGTCAGCTACTAATGATACTATCGAAATCAACTATACCTAGTGGTCGTGATCAATCTCTATGGTGGTGAAATTCAATAAAATATCGCAGATGTGTAGCCCACACACCTTTTTCTCAAAATGTTTGGTAAAAAAAAGAGCACGTCATACATGTAGATTTCTGATCAAGTTTTAAAAATTGCGAGTTTCGATAATAAATTTACTGCAACATGCTTGCGTCTATGTTTATACTTGCAAAAGACTAAGAATTCTACGAAGTTTACACGTATCTACACGACCAAGAAACGTTTAGGGTTTAAATGCACTGTTTATACAGCTGTTGGTGCATCTTCAACATTGAGATGATGTAATATTTTTATAATATTAAAGCTGTACCTTTTAATTGAGTTTTAAGTTTATTATTTTTACTCAAACAAAGCAGTTCTGTCCTTAAAAATTTACTATCAGTTTCTACCTACACTTTTTGCCAGAATAAGTTGGCATCTGTATTTGCCGTATTCATCGTGAGCTACTGATGCACCTTTAACCCGGGAGAGAACCATAGTTCCTTCTAATTTTTTTCATCCATGGGCGGAATGAATGTTGCTATGCGCACCTACATGACGATAGTGCGCAGATATGCACCGGGGTTGACACGGCCCTGTTCTGATATATTCTAAAATACACACAATCGTGCGCTTCAAAAATTTAGTGTGTGGCACTTCAAAAACAGCTGTGTGGCCACGCAGCTTAGAGAGAACCATGGAGAGAAGACACCTACTGGGAATCCCCACATTTTTTGATTTTTTCAAATTTTCCGCCACCATAGACGTCAACTTCTTAAAGTACGAATTTATTTTTTCTCCTCGATCTGGTTCAAAAATAGGGGTGTGCGTGGTACACAAGGATGCACATTATGTGAGTAAATACAGAATTAAAATTAATTATTTTAAATCTTCTAAAATAAATGTCATAAAATGTAAATACTGGAACAGCTGATTCAAATTAGCGATCACCTCCACCGAAAAATCAACGGTCTTCATAAATATCAATGTTATTCATTTGTAATTTAACGTTCATATTTTGTTTGGTGTATAAGTCGACTTAAGTTTTAGGAAAATTTTTTTAGGCTTCAAAGGTCGACTTATATGCTGGAATATACGGTAATTCATATTCATTTTGTAATATTAACATAATTAGTTGTTGCTAATCTTAAAAATCTGTATTGAATTCATCAATGAAGTGTTGTTGTTGGTGGTGGAAATTATTCGATCTTATATTTTTATGACATTTAATAACATTCCATGAAATTTATTGTATTATTTATAGATTTTCTGAAAAAATATTTGATGTTTTTTTTACCTATTTTTTGAGTTAATGTTTTATACATACAGTAAAACATCATTATTTCAAAGTTCAAGGGACCTAAAAATTAAGATTTCGAAGTATCTGGGTTCGAAATAAACAAACTTTCATAAAAATCTTTATTTATGTTTATTATGATCGGCTACTTGGGCAGCAAAACCACAATACAGAATCTTATCTATCTGTTTTACAATTGAATTGGCCTTACAAGTTAGTATACACAGTGATTTCGAACAGAGCTGAAGTGAACACTTAATTAGCGATTCACAAAGATTATCACGTGTCACAAAAGTGCTGGAGTGAATATGCCGATTTTCCCAGTACATTTCAAGTTACTCTTTTATGCTGTGAAGAAAAGACGTTCAACCATGCGCCAAAAGATTATCACTGATCTACCCTCCATACTGCTGCATATATATTACATTCTGCTCTTCTTGTATGAGATTATGGTAACACCAGTGATGAGCTGAAGTCGGCTCCAGCGATCCGATTGTTAAATGTTTACAAAATATGAAAATTTATTGATTTTGTCTTTTCAAGTACATTTCGCCCTATCTGAAAGTCAATCACCAACAGTGTATGAAATGGAATATATTGCGAACCGAACACTTCTTAAGCTAGCAGGTCGCTATTACTAAACTAAAGCAGTCTTGTGCCTCTGGGATATAGGCATCCTGCCACCCTTATCTAAATTTCCTTACTACTTTTTTACTATCTCATGTATGAAGTATATTGAGAAAATATTGTTATCGCCAAAAAAAATCGACCTCGAGATTTTTACGGAAATATACGTTTTAGGTGTTGCTGAATCCGAAAAAGTGATTTTTTGCAATGCCGTCTGTCTGTCTGTTACTGGGTCTGGAGCCTAAACGGTAGAGCGAAAACAAATTAAATGTCGTACTTACAATTAGACATTTTAGCATACTGAGCATAGTATATGAAGAAATGGTTGACATTGCTCAATAATTAAGGATAGTTTATTCTATGCATTTTTAACAACAATTCGATTTTCTCAAAAACGGCTCTAACGATTTTGATCAAATTTCGTACAGTTACTTGAGTTTACGTCTTCAATAATACAGTATAGTTTATATTTCTCAAAAAATGAATATAAGGCTAGTTTATTCTAGGCAACTTTAACAACAATTCGATTTTCTCAAAAATGGCTCTAACGATTTTGATCAAATTTCGTACAGTTACTTGTGTTTACGTCTTCAATAACACTATATAGTTCATATTCTCAAAAAATGAATATAAGGCTAGTTTATTCTAGGCAACTTTAACAACAATTCAAGTTTCTCAAAAACGGCTCTTAGGATTTTGATCAAATTTCGTACAGTTACTTGAGTAAACATCTACAATAATACTGCTTATTTCATTTTTCTCAGTGAATGAATATAAGACTAATTTATTCTTGGGCAACTTTAATAAAAATTGGATTTTCTAAAAATAGGCTCATACCATTTTCATTTTCTAAAGATAACTAAACGACGCATTAGTACGTATATGAGAAAGTTTGTACAATGTATGTTGTACCGATTTTGGCTTTATTCAACGGGTATAACTGTGTACTATCTTATTCTTGCGATGCTTACATGTTACACGATCGAAGTTTTAGATTCACTAAATCCGTTGAAATTCAACGGGCACTGCTGCTAGTATTTAAATAAAAGTTATGTATACAGTTAGTCTTCAGCGTTTACCGCAAAGAGCTACTAATTAGAACTTATCTATAAAAAATGTATTTATAAAAAAGGAATTTATATTTTATTGTGTTTTAATAAATTTTCATACTTAATTAAACATACAGGTAGACCTCATCTTTTGTAGGGGTTACGTTCCTGAAAACACCACAAAAGACGAAATCACGAAAGAGTAGTAATTAAGGCAATGAGAAATAAAGGGTTTGGTTCCCATCCCAGCAAGAATAGATCGTCCTCTGTATTGGTGACTGCAGAAAAATAGAGAAAGTGACGGAAAAAAGAATTTCAATGAAGGAGAGACTTAAACAAGATAACAGAACACAAAAAAAGTATCAGAATATAAAATGCTATTTAAGTTTTGTAGTAGAATTAAGAAAAATGAATGGAGGTTGCCTAAATTGCAGCAGCTAATTTCCAAATATGGCAAACCTCATCTTTCTCAGGGTGTTACATTCCTGAAGAACTCTGCAAAACTCCACCAATAATAAATGATGTATACAATGCAAAGCTTAAGCATTTGAACTATGTCAAACCTGAGCAAATATCCCAATGATCCTGAAAAGGACGGATCAAGAGTTGAGGGTTAAGTATTTCCCCTCGGGAATTCCCTGCCGTCAAAAAGAAAGACAGCTCCTCAATAGTGATACCAGCTTATATTTTGCAACTTTTCACATATGAAGAGGCACAAAAGTGTGGGAGAATTGCATCCCAAAAATATTTAAAAGTGTATATAGCAAAAGTCAAGGTCTACCTTATCACTTGAAATGACAACAAATACTACGTTTTGAATCATTCAGGTTAGGTCGTAATAACAGCATTAATACCTGCGTAGATGGCATTCGTTTCTGCTTTACATCAGGGCATACAATATTCTTTTTTTTTAATTTCGCTATATGGAGGTTTGTTTTTAGTGGAATGGATGAGATTTTTATTTCATAATTTGGAGGTTTTGTAAATATTGGAGGTTTGTAATATAGAGGTTTTCTATATGGTTTTATTAGTGAATTTTTTGGGACCGGCGGTAACTTTCGTTATACTGAGTTCTTCATTCTAAGGGAGTTCATAAGGTAGAGGTTTTACTGTATTTTCTTTGTCATCTGAGAAATATTTCCTACCTTTAACTTCTTAAATTGCGTCTCCATAAATTTTACAGAATTACTCATTTTTACCATATTCTATATTCCTATGAAATTTTGTTTGCATAGGTTCATGCCTGATAGCCCTGTTAAACTAATGCGTTATACAGAGTGATCATTTTATCAGGAAATGCACTAGCACCGGCCCTCGCGCGGCTAATTCCTCCAGACTTCAGCCTATTTCGGCCGCATGTGGCAGTATGCGAGGTTGTGCTATCTTGTTGGAAATATCCATACTGTCTTTCTTCATCAGTTAGCTGAGCAAAAAATGGTTCCAATTTGTTCCTAATGTATCGAATCGAGTTCACGGTTTCATTAAAAAAAATTGGACTGATTATTTTTCTAGCACTAACAGCACACCAATCTTTAACACCAATCTTTACATCATGTAACGGGATCTGGTGAATTGCATGCGGATTCTCATCACTCCATATTCAAGTATTTTGAGAGTTTATATAACCACTGACATGAAAATAGGCCTCGTCAGTTATGAAGAGCAATTGTGGATCAACAAGCCCATCGTGCACATTTTGCTACACCCAGTTACAAAATTCAGTCCTTTTATAAGCATCAAGAGGTTTGAGCTCATGCACGACTCTCACCTTATATGGGCGAAACTTAATTAACTTAGTAGCCTTGAAAGCAGATCCGTAAGATACGCCGGTCTCTTGTGACAAACGTCTTCAAGATTTCTGAGGGCTAAACTGTAAATGCACTTGAATATCTTGAATTGTTTCATCCGTGAGCACTGTCTTACGTCGATGATGAGCTTTATCATGCACTGATCCCATGCTCCGCCACTTTTTAACAAGTTTACAAATACACGACTTTGTAGGCACAGGTGAGTATGGAAATTTGCATAAAAATCTTTCTCTGCACTTGTTATAACTTCTTTCATTTGAATGTTTCCACTATAAAAATTCCCTGCTTAATTGTGAAAACCATAGTTTATAAAACACTTAATAAAATAAAATTATAAAACTGTAGTTTATAAAACACTTAATAAAATTTATACTATAATAGCCCAGGTCTGTTGGTTGGTTGGTCATGCTTTCACGATGGCCGATATAGAGCATTTTAACAAACTTCCCGGATAGGTAGAAGATTGAAATTTGGCATGGATGCTTGATTAACATATTTTAAGGTAATGACGAAAATAAATTCCAAAAAAGTGCTGGGTTCGACTCCAAGGAAGACATTTCCATTTTCCGTAAGGTAACATGTAAAAATCAATTTTTTGATGTGCAGGCTTTTATTGTTTTGGAAATTAAAATTAGAAGGAATTAACCTACGATCTTCGGATCTGAACCATTTTGAAGAAAAAATTACAAAGTTTCTTATTCTGTTCATCTTTTTCCTCATACAATTCGGAATCGCTCATGTTATACGTTTAATTCACATATTTTGTTGAAATATTGCCATTTTAACGGAATGTTGCCTTGGCTACCAATTATATTGTTAGACCTCAAAATCCTATTGTTGTATCAATCCTTGTGGGTGTAAGCTCGCTTTGTATGCTTTTAATACAAGAGAGAGGGGGGAGAGAGAGGGAGTGAGGGGGAGAAGGGAGGGAGGGGAGAGGGAATGAGGGGGAAGGGGAGGGAGGGGGAGTGAGGGGAAGGGAAGAAGAAAGAGAGGGAGGGAGGGAGAGGGAGTGAGGGGGAGAGAGAGTGAGGGGGAGAAAGGGAGGGGGATTGAGATGGAGGGAGGGGAGAAGGGAAGGAGAGGGTGGAAGGGAGGGAGGGAGGCAACTATTTTAAGGTTAACTAAAGATATCCCGTCATATTGACAGGCAGTTACGCTAGTGGTGTCATAATAGTCAAAAAATCAGCACACGAGGCAATCAAATATAGAAATGGAAGATGATGGGTAAATATAGTGTTAGACCAAGCGTAATGGAAACCGAAGCTATAAAATCGATTTAAAATCTGAAGAAAAGGTACAGGTTGCAATGATATACCAGCAAAAGTACATAAATTTATTAGATTAAATGAGGTAAGGGTAATGGCAGGATACATTAAAAAGATCTACGAGACGAGAGTGTGGCCTCAAGATTTTTTGAGAAGTAACAATAACCCCTCTACCGAAGAAACTCAATGCAATAAATTGTAAGAAATACATAACGATAAATGTATTGCTGCACTCATTGAAGAATTCTTCACAAGAGACTTATAAAAAAGGATTGAATAAATTATGATCAATTCATCTTCGGAAATAGTCAGAAGAATAAGAGATTCCATGCGAATGATGATAATCGAATCGGAAATGGCAGTTGAATACAACCAGGATTGCTGCAAATATTTCACTATTTGGCAGGTCTTTCATATATAGAAATAGGTAAAGAGGAATTGGTAATTGGAAGTTATTGGCGGGAACTGGATTGACAGAAGGCTAATAAGGAATTTATAGATGAACTATATGGTAAAATTCAGATTATGACAAGATGGTTGCAGCGGCGAAACTATGGAAAAATATAGAAATATAGTTTGTTGCTTGTCATCGCTCTTTTCCTTTATATATGGAGTAAGACTCATGAAGAAGCATTACTAGAAATTGGTGATTTGAAGATTGGAGGACGAATTACACTTTAGTTTATTTTTACAAAGTAACTTTGTAAAAATAAAGTTTTCATTCCACCTAATCTAGCCCGTTCAAAGCTCAAGCATTAACTTAGGCCTTCAGTCTCCTTTTTATGTTTCACTTTGGTAAACAAAGTTTGCTAATATTTTTACAACTAACCGTTTTTGATAGTTGAAATAATCGAACACTTTCAGTATTTGAATGAAATGCAGTGAAGGAAATTTCAAGAAATTAACTCGGTACTTCACCATGTGTTTAAAGGGAAAAATAACACTGGCCAAAATATTTAGTCTTTGAAATGTAATCCCTCAAACCATTTCTTTTCCCTCTTCGTCTCGCTTCAATTATCAGAATGGAGTATGTCTCCTAGAATATATTTTGAAGGGTGTATTTGTTGGATTGTTCATGGAACTCTTCCTAAATGATAAGAGCTAGAATAACCAAATTTGGTACAATTCTTCCTTGCACCATAACTTAGTGAATGGTTAAGGTTTTGTTTCTGTCCGTCACTTTGATTCGAAATGGCAAACGATTTAATTATCAAACGTCAAGTATGTTGACGCATCCTTCAACTGAAATACAGGGATGAGTGTAGACTACTTTGAATTCGCACTTTAAAATTACTTAAAATCACGGTACGAACTTGAGACTTGGATACTTCTTTGCTGGAAAGAACAAAGTTTATTTTTATTGAAGACAGATTCCGAATTCTGGTGGAGGAAGAGGGAGAGAGAGGAGGGAGGGAGTGGAGGGAGGGAGGGGGAGAAGGGAAGGAGAGGGTGGAAGAGAGGGGGAGGGAGTTTATACGTTATTTTTGCAAGATTTTCTTCCTTACATGTTACACGGTCGAAATTTTAGATTCACTAAATCCGTTGAAATTCAACGGGCACTTCAGCTAGTAAAATTATAAAACTGTAGTTTATAAAACACTTAATAAAATAAAAATAAGCATAGCAACATAACGAACAGTACCACAGGCCTTCCTTCCAAACAGAATGAAAGCTTACTGGCTAGCAGAACACATGTAAGCAGGCTCGGGAGATCCCCGCTAATGAGTCATCGCCACATGCAGCCGATACGGACTGAAGTCCAAAGGAATTAGCTGTGCGAGGGCCAGTGCTAGTGTGTTTCCTGATAAAATGATCACACTGTACTAGTAGGCGTTTAATTTTTTTTTGCATACTATAGATAAGAGAAACAATATACGACTAATTTCTGAATCCTTAATTTAAGAAAAGATGAAAATTTGAAAAATGAAAAATCCAAAACTGTGAAAAATATATCACTGAACGTAAATTATAATCGAAATCCAGAAAATCATTTTGACAAATCCTTTTAATATGTCCATGAATAGCCAAGATTTGCACTTTCACTACAATGTAGATATCTTCAGGGACCCATAATTCCTAAAGGCAAGCACATACTCAGTAAGAATATGTTTTCTTGGGGGAATTTTACCAGTAATACACCATACCCCTATTCTCAGAAAGCTACACAATCCAATTATTTTCAGTAATGTTCCTTTCTCGACAGTGCTGTCTCTGTACATGTCCCTTTTTCAGACATCTGTCCAAAAGGTTGCATCTAATATTCCTTTTGTATTTAAAAATAGAAATTTATTTTATCTACATGGTTTTAAAAGAAAACTTTTGTAAACACAAAAAAAAATTTAATCTTGAAATCAGTGTTCAGAAAACATTTTTACCAATTAAATGATTTTGGGCAGAGCTAGAATGCCTTCCTCTTCTTCTGCCCTCTACTTTGAAGTCACTTCCTTCAAGATTCTATTTTTGCTGGTAGATTATTCATAGCTTGATATTTATTATCTGTGCAATTGCACAGGTTTTATGGAAGTGATTAGAATTTTTGTGTTGCTGAACTTCGCCCTTTTTTATTTGACTATGGCGTTCAAGAGGAGTAATGGTAAAATTTATTGGATGCTCTGCAATGAAGCAATATTTGACAATAAAAGGGGGATTCAAGTGGTGGGGGAAACCATCTCATTTCAGGGTATACAGGTCATTCAGAGCTAAATACAGGTAAAAGAAGAACTCAAAATAATAATTCAAGGATGTAAAAATTCATTGATGAGTCTCCTTTAAAGGACTATGAAAAAGCTTATTGTTAGATAAATTTATAAATATTTAAAGTAGACTTATTGTAACATTGAGAGTTAAAGTCATGCCAGAATTATTTTTTTCTATTTCAATTACCCCAAGAACATAGCAAATTAGCCATATACCTGCCATTTAATTCAGTCTAATTGGTGAATATGGGTTGAGGTAAGTGCATATTTCACCTCTAGCTCTGCAATACCTGCTATCTGTCATCCACAGGCACTACTCCATTGCACACAAATAACACCAACGATTGATGTAATTATTGCCAGAGTACTTTTTTCATTGCCTTTTGGTGAAAATTTTTCCATTTTCCATTCTAATAATTGTGGATCATCTTGAAAAAAATTCTAATTATAAAACTAATCAGGAATCTAAAAAGCATGTAGAACTTGTATTTTCTAAACCAGAGATAGGCTGGCAACATTTTTCTGTTGAATGCCACTCTATATCAATATTTACCGTATCTGCCCGAATAGAAGCCGACCCCGGATTTAAGCCGACTCCCCAAAAATTCCCAGAATTTTTTGGCAAAAACGTAAATTTCGTAGATTTTATGCTGAAGTGTGCCGGGCATTCATGCACATCTTAGAATACATTATTCGAGATCGAAGAAATGTGTGGGAAATGGTTTAGTTGTTGACATTTTGAAATATTACTCCAATTAATAATTTTGCATTGTTGAATAATGTTCCACATTCAGTGACAATAATTTCATTCATCTTCATTTTCACAAAAGGTCAAATATAGTAACAGCGATCTTGCCAAGATATTTTTTCATCCAAGTCTATTTTCAATGAAATTAGAATTTACATTGCCTTAAGAAATTGCACTTTTTATAATTATACACGTTCCATGTAAAGTTTTACCGAAATTCAAACAGTTGAGTATTCAAAGCCGTCAATGCATTTTGCGTAATCGTCAATTTACGCAAGCTATCTTGCCAAGATATTTTTCATCCAAGTCTATTTCCAATGAAATTATCATTTACATTGCCTTAAGAAATTGCATTTTTATAATTATACGCGTTCCATGTAAAGTTTTACCGAAATTCAAACAGTTGAGCATCCAAAGCAGTCAACGCATTTTGCGTAATCGTCAATTTACGCAAGCTATCTTGCCAAGATATTTTTCATCCAAGTCTATTTCCAATGAAATTATCATTTACATTGCCTTAAGAAATTGCATTTTTATAATTATACGCGTTCCATGTAAAGTTTTACCGAAATTCAAACGGTTGAGCATTCAAAGTCGTCAACGCATTTTCCGTAATCGTCAATTTACGCAAGCGATCTCGCCAAGATATTTTTATATATATATTCATCGTAGGTCAAATATTTACTTTACGAAAAATATAGTACTATCATTTGAACGCGAAGGCAATAAGAGACTTCGAAATTTAACCATAACCCAAATTTTCCTCGGACTCTCATTTAAGCCGAGGAGTGATTTTTTCATGATAGATTTTGACAAAAAACATTGACTTGTATTCGGGCAGATATGGTATAATCCGTGAGCCTCCATGCATACCACCCTTAAATTCATTCAGTCCGTGATGCTTATGAAAAGTGGTTCTTATATTAAAAGGAATCCAGAATATAATGCAGTATCGTTAAAATACAAAATAAAAGTGAAATTCCTTTAAAAATGCATACTTTTCAGAGTTATTCTCTGAAATATTGTGCCATTTAAAAATATCTGTGTGCACCACCTTTTACGTGCGTGCCATAGGTTGCCGATCCCTGCCATAAACAGTTGTTGCAAAGAGGGAGAAAATTTTGTACATATTCCTGTTGAGGAGGAAGTGCAGACTAATTATTTACTAATAATTATTTGCATGAGGAAAGAAAAAATAACATTTTGTATTTATATATATTAACAGAAATCAAAATTGAAAACTGAAGTATTTCTCCATGGGTCCCATCCACTAGTGGGGCCCTATGCACCATGTAGGCCACATAGCTATATCACTGATTCAGAACTTCAGTTAACATCAGTTGTTCTATTTCAGAGCTGTTAATTTGTTCCTTGCAGTACATTTAAACATTTTACACATTATCGCTTTGTAATATTTAGATGTTTCATTGAAGTATTGTAAGACATTTTAAGAAGGGTGTCACAAATGACGTACTTTTAAAAGTGTATGTCTTCATTAATTAATTTATGGTAAATGCACAAAGCTTATCCGTAATCATCATTTACAATTATAAATCACTAATTTGCTGTTTTTCATTGATTTTGAATAGGTAAATTCTATGAATTTGATTCACCAGATTTGACCATTAATAGAAAATTTGTTGAAGTAATTGCTAATATGTTGTTTTCTTATGCTCAAATTTAAAAAGTTTTTGTATAAAATATTTAATAATTTTGTGTTGCAGTATAATGAAATCTTTACGGACATTCGGAGTCTTGAGACCCTGGATAAGTTGGTTTTAGACTTTGATCCTGAAACTAAAAAGGAGTTGGTGTATGTAGATCCAGTTCTTGTGAAGAAACTCAAGCCACATCAGGTGAGATTTATTTAATGCAATGTTAATACTAATTTAATATATTTTTTACTCACAAGGAGAGTAGGGAGGCTAGTACACTCGGATTTTGTTCAAATTTCACATAGTGATAGCTGATGTGTTCCGATTTAACGTGTAACTTGCCGTTTGTGTGAATAGGCCTTGGTTGTCGAGATATCGCAGTTTGAATTTCGGCCGATTTCCACGTGCGCATTAAGACTCGTGAAAGTCGTTGCTAGGACAAGCAGGCCTTAGCAGTGTTAGTAAGGCGTTGGGCTAGTAAGCCAGACGTCCGGGGTTCGAGTCCCGGTTGTGGAGTTTTTCTTTTTTGATTTTTATCTTTTTTAATGCTGAAAAAATGTACAATTCCCATTATTAATTTACTACGACTGTAAAAATTTTAATTGTACTATTTTTCTCGATTATAAGAATATATTTTTTATCTTATAGTTGCGATTCAGCAATCTTTTTAAATAAATTCTTACACTTTTTATTGCTACTAAATAATTTACATCATTATTTTGTATTATACATCAATACCTTATAAATTAATTATTCAGTTTCTTCTTTTGAAAAAATCTGTCATGCGTGCCAGCAAAGTGGGGGATGAAAATTGTCATAAAAACAAACAAAGCACAAATGCTTCTGGCACCAGGAACACACAACAAACGCAACATTTTCGCATTCACATTTCCTCTTACGCAGGCTATCATGGAAACAAACTTCATTTACGTTCATAAAAACACTCCTTGTCGTCGTTAATTTTGACGCAAACCATGCATATTTAATCATGTCTTCGAAAATGGGTGCACGCAACTGGTGATGAATGATGGAGTGAATTTTCAATGCGTCGTCTCTTGTATTAATCTGACTATTCTCTCACAATAAATAAGTACTGTTTTGCAGGCGCTTTATGAAATTTTTGATTTGCCTGTAAAAATAGAAGTCGCGCGGTTGGCAGAAAGATAATTCCGCTGGGTTGTATGCCTTTCTGCCAACCGCGCGACGTCTATTGCTTTTTATACTGGCATGGTGTTGCAAAATCATAAATTTTTAAATGCTGTTTTTAGCATAATAACTATTTTTTTAAAGTTTTGAGCAACCATTATATATTGAGTCACTAATGCATATTTTACATTACAGCAAATTTAGTTCATTTTTCTTTATGAATAGGCAAAGGGAGTGAAGTTCATGTGGGATGCTTCTTTTGAGTCTTTAAAAAGAATGAAAACAGAAAGTGGCTCTGGATGTATTTTGGCTCATTGTATGGGGCTAGGAAAAACATTACAGGTAATGAAATATTAAATTTTGTTCCTAGTTGTAGTATATTAAAAATAATTATGAAATATGTTTCTCACTAATGTGCTAATTATTAACCTCTCGAGCCAGTATTTAAATACAAACTAAAGTACCTAAAATATTTATCAGGTTAAATAAAAATTTACATTAATAGTTTATATGGGTTGTATTTGATGACATTACCTTTATACTGGTAAAATAATTAATTTTTAAAAATGACATTTCTATCAACACATGTATATAGGTAAATTTTCTTTGTTGCAAGTTTTTCTTTTATTTATGTATATTTTAATTATTTTAACTTTATCGTATAGGTCATCGCCCTGATACATACCTTGTTGTCTAACCGTAAGACAAAGGTTAAAACAGTTTTAGTCATATGCCCGCTGAATACTGTGTTGAATTGGGTGAATGAATTCAAAATTTGGCTGAAAGATTTGGGTACTGGCAAGGATGTTGAAGTCTTCGAACTATCCAAGTAAGTGTGAAATTTGACAAGTGAGGGAAGAATTGCAGAGCAAATTACATAAGGTGCTTTTTTCTACCAACTGCTATCTTTTCATTGGAGTAAAGAATCGCAGATGTGATTTATTGTTGGTTGCCTACATTTTGTAGCAGCAGGCACTTTTTAGCAATTTTTCCAATTACTTCCTAGCAGATGATCCTGGATCCACCAAATTTTGATTACTAATAGTTTTAATATAGATCTGTCTATCCTGGATTTTTGGTGCATGTAACTTATGTAAGTTTTGAGCTACTTGTACATGGACAGACAGGCAGACAGGTGAACTGAATACATAAGTGAGAAAAAGCTCTAAAATTATGTAAGCTTTCACTGATGCACTAGTGATTTGAATTCTGCATCTTATTCTCTTTGGTGATTAGAGATTGTCAAATGTTTGAGATGGTAAAGAGGTGAAATGTTTTTATTTAACAGTTTAATCATAACAAGATAATTTTTCATATATGTATCTAATTCACTCATAATATTCTTATGGACCATATTTAATCGATTGTAAGCCGACCTTTTTTTTACCTTTTTACCATCTCAGAAATCGCCACTTGGCTTAGAATCAGTGTAAGAAGTCAATGAATTTATGTCCGTAGTTACATTATAACGCGTGCTATAAGTGCATTAAAGTGGAAGTAAACTATCTACTTTAAATGTATGCAAAAAAGAATCAAAATGACTGAACATCTGAGAAGAAATAAATTATGTAAATAATACGTGGTGCATCAAAGTCATAAAAAAATGCAGTGATAGCACTCGTATGTGTAAGAAGCTACATATGTATACAATGTTTCATTTTACTCGTGAATCGAAACATTTGCCTTTCCTACCCCTTTCCCTCCCTCCTCTACCTATCTTGTTTCAGTGTCTAGCATGCGCATACTGGGATTTTCCAAGCGAACTATCACTTCCTCGTGCCTTAGCAAGCATATGCAGAAGAAACGTCTAATCTTGCAGCGCAACAGCGCTACGGGATTGATGAGTCAAATGTGAGACACTGGAAGAGAGATTAAGAGAAGTTACTTGCCTGTTCAAGTCAAAGAAAAACTTTAGGAGGCCCCAAGCAAGGACGTCATCATGCAGTCGAGGAGATTCTCCATGAGTTTGTGCGTGATCAACGAAATAACTATTTGCCAGTGAACGCAGAGATCATTCAAACAAAAGCACGTGAAATTGCTAGAGATCTTAAAATGAATAGAAGCGACTGCATATTTAGTCGGCACTGGATAGAGCTGTTTATGAAACTTAGGGGACTTACTCTTTGCCGTCGTAGGAGTTGCTACCCAAAAGTTCCCGAAAGTTGAACGTCGCACGGGAACTAGTTGTAGTACGGACTAGTGGTGCTCAGTAGCACTGCATGTATCCTTTGTGAACCAGTGTGCGACATGGCTTCGTGCTGAGTGCACGCATTCTTTTGTTCTACATGTTTTTATAATGTCGTGTTTGTGTCATTTTCCGATTTTTTTTTCGTTGAAATGGTGGCCGTGAAGGAGCAGCGTGTGTGCATCAAGTTTTGCTTCAAACTTGGAAAGAGTGCGGCGGTAACTCACAAAATGCTTAAACAAGCATTTGGTGATGACACTTTGGGTCAGACACAAACCTACGACTGGTTTAACCGGTTTAAAAATGGCTGAACGTCAGTTGATGATGACACACGTTCTGGACGACCTTCAACCGGCACAATGCCGGAAAATGTTGAAAAAGTGCATGAGGCTATCCTCGAGGACCGTAGACGAACAATCCATGACATTTGTAACATTGTGGGACAGTCATATGGGACATGCCAGCGCATTTTGTCGGATGAACTCAGCATGAGGCGAATTGCTGCAAAATTCATGCCAAGGCTGCTGTCTGACGACCAGAAGCAGCATCGGCTGGAAGTCTGCAAGGAACTTCATGAGCAGGTCAGAAATGACCCAGACTTCCTTTCTAAGGTCATAACTGGTGACAAAAGTTGGGTTTATGGGTATGACCCTGAAACAAAACAGCAATCATCCCAGTGGAAGAGTCCATCATCACCCCGACCGAAGAAAGCACGGCAAGTCAAAAGCAATGTTAAGTCAATGCTGATCTGCTTTTTCGACATTGACGGGATTATCCACAAGGAATTCGTCCCTCCAGGTCAGACCGTCAATGCGAAGTTCTACTGCGACGTCCTGAGGCGGCTTAGAGAGGACATGAGGCAAAAGCAGCCAGAGAAATGGCACAGGAACAACTGGGTGCTCCATCACGACAATGCGCCCATGCACACTGCTCTGGCTGTGCAGCAGTTTTTGGCCTCCAAAAACATGGCGGCCGTCCCCCACCCTCCTTACTCGCCTGATTTAGCCCCCTGTGACTTCTTCCTCTTTCCCAAGATGAAAATCAAGTTAAAGGGGCAAAGATTTGACACCATAGAGGAGATCCAGGCCGAATCGCAGGAGGTGCTGAAGACACTGACACAAAAGGACTTCCAGGACAGCTTCCGATCGTGGCAGAAATGTTGGGATCGTTGTGTACGTTCCCAAGGGGACTACTTTGAAGGGGACGGTGGCGATTGGGACTTTGGACAAGTCTACTTTTTTTTTCAGATACATTTCAGGAACTTTTGGGTAGCACCTCGTACATCAATCGTCCAAAAATTGCCAGTGGACTATGAAGAAAGGCTGATCTCATTTCAATGCTATGTTATGAAGTTGAGACAGGAGAAGAACTACCTGCTCGGTCAAATTGCAAATGCTGACCAAACTCCAGTGTATTTTGACAATCCCGTAAACTACACGGTTGAACAGAAAGGCAGAAAAGAGGTAAAAATACTGCTGGATACGAAAAACAAAGAATGACGGTAATGCTGGCTTGCATGGCAGATGATCATAAACTTCCACCATACATAATATTTAAGCGTAAGAATTTGCCAAAAAATGAATCATTTCCTAGAAACGTGATAGTACAGGCAAATGAAAAAGGTTGGATGACAGGACATAATTAAAGAGTGGATGATGCACTTTAAAATCAAAATTTTTCCTTGCGTGGCCTTGTGAAAAGTGGGGGTTGGCTTACAATCGATTAAATACAGTATTTGAATTTTAAATAAGTAAGTAAAAATTACCAGATTCTTCATTATGTTAATTGTGTGGAGAAATACATTTTACATGTATGCTGTTGCTACACTTGATGGGAGAGAGTGCGTATAAGTTTTAAATGTTCACTTACTGTAATTTGGCTCTTTACAGATACAGAGTAAATGTAGAGAGAATGTACCAATTAAAAGACTGGCATGAAGATGGAGGAGTCATGGTAATCGGCTATGATATGTACAGAAATTTAGTTAACACGGGCCGAAAGGTGCGCAAGAAAGTGCAAGAAGTCTTCCAAACCACCTTAGTAGACCCAGGTTTGAAGAGAAAAATATAATTTTTAATTTGTTATTAATAAATATTTAAAAGAAAATAAATGCATTGGCTGTATTACTGAATACCCAGTAATGTAAGTTACTTAAATAAGTACAGTATTTTCTGGTCTATAATGCGTGCGTTATCTATACAAAAAATATAAAAATCGGAAAAAAACATCGTGCACGTTATACAAAGGAAAATCGTTTTTTCGTTTTTTCCAATGCGACTTTTTCAGCACCAATTCACCTTTACGCCATTCTCGTACACTTGATTCCCCAACATTAAACTTTCTTCCCGCCTCATGATTTCCTTAACTTTTTCAATACCGACGCCAAGCTAATTCAAGACTCAACAAGACCATGTGGTGTACCATGAAAACAACTGAATAACGGAAAGCCACACCAAATTTTAATTGATTCATTTTTTTCAAAAAGCACTTGTTTCAAATAGATTTTTTGTCAGCGCGTTATCTATACATTTGTACCAGGTTTGTAGAAAATCCCTTGTGCGTTATGTATAAGGTGCGTGTTATAGACCAGTAAATACAGTAACTTATATCATATTCTGATCATTTGGGCATCATTTGTTAAGCATGTAAACTAGAATTTAAAAAGATGTGCCATATTTACCTTCAGAACTATTTGTTTAAAGAAAAATATTTAAAGTAGTTATAGTGAAAGAAATTTATTTTACATTACAAAGTATGAAATGGAACTCTACTTTCAAGTTTAAAGAATATGCCATTGTAGCTGTTTAGTGTGAAAATGGAAGTAATGTAAAATTGTATTTCCTGGAGTCAGGCAAAAGTTTTCAGGGGTTATGTACATATTCCTGGTGAATTACATAGAATTTTCCAACCTTGGATTTGTTTGTGAGTCTGTGTCACCTTTCTTATCTTCTATCAGACTGCCTTCCAGCAGCAGTTTGTTCTTCTAAAAAAGTTAGTGCACTTACAGTTTTCACAGCTAGCCAACCTGTAACATAGTGTTAAATATACATATATTCTTTGGAATGTTTCGTGTGAACAAATTATGTAGCTGATGCTTATTTTCTGGATCCTCTGAGGAAAAATCCATGTAGTGTCCAGTGATTTAATATCTAAGGAATTTTGTTTATAAAAAAGTAAAGTATTACTTGTACAAGTATGATAGGTGAAGGAATTTCTACAGAACAAGCATAGTTGTTGAAGAACCACCTGCTTGGCCAAAATATCTTCATGAGTGCTGGAAGCTATTAACGTTTATTGTACATGTGTACACTTTATTGTACACAAAATATAGATGCTGTTGGCCCAGTGTACACTTAAGTGCCAGCTGGGGATTCAGACTGTCTACTTGAATTCATGATATCCAGACTCCCTGGAGTGACGTGATGTATGCAGAATGTGTAAAACATCGTTTTCTGAGTAATTACTGAACACTATTAGGATCAAATTATTGTCGAGATAGTTTGTTTATCACTTGAATGGGTGACTAAGCAGAGTCCCAGTTCGTAAGAATGTTTCTCGGTTTCATTTCTCCCTCTTCGTAAAGCGATGAGGTGCCTCTCAATGACATGCTTTATCCTCTTGGCCCCGTATTCATCTCGTGTTCTTTTTTTCCTTTTCTTTTTATTGTTATGTGGTATTAGGATCTTCCTTGGTCAATCTTATTTAGTTGTCGGCCAGTGCCTGACTTGTGTGGCAGCGAGTAAGAGTTTCTTAGAAATTAATTTCATATGAAACAGTCTCAAAAAGGAAACTGGGGAAGTTGGAAGAGTAATATTGCATATGAAGAGGTTAGTGAGGAGAGTGAGATTGAGGTAGAGGAACTGAAGAAGTGAGTGCAACCAAGGTTCAAGAGGATGCTAACTGGAAGCCTCCACAACTTAGCCAATACATCAGCTTTGCGCACCCATTTATTGCTGGGTCAAGTAGCATAAAAAATGGAGATAGTACTGAACATCACAGAGAATTCGACTCCACTGAGCATTTACATGCTCTATTTTACAGATATTTTCCAATTTCTGGTGGACGAGACAAATAAATACTGCCACCAGTAAATTACTGTAAAACTTTGGTTTTACTATGAATTTACAAGGTGTGATCAGAAAGTTCCGAGACTGGTCCTGTTAAAAATAAACTTTATTGGTTATCGGTACAAATACTTAATCCCCTTCAAAATAGTCTCCTCCTGCACCTATACATTTATGCCAGCAGTGCTGCCATTGTTGGAAACATTTTTAAATGAATTTTTCAGAATGCTGTTCAGGTGCTTCGTCATATTTGCTTGGATTGTTTCACTGTCGTCGAATCTCTTTCCTTTCAATGACATTTTCAGTTGAGGGAACAGCCAAAAGTCACAGGGAGCCATGTCAGGTGAATAGGGTGGTTGTTGAACCAAAGGAATTCGTGTTTTGCCAAAAAAACCTGAACAGAGTGAGCTGTGTGCGAGGGCGCATTGTCGTGATGCAGTGCCCACGCATGAGATTCCCATTCCTTTGGCCTCTTGCGACAAATGGCATCTCTCAGTCGTTTTAGAACTTCAACATAGTAAACCTGATTTACTGTTTGACCTTTGGGAATGTATTTGTGGTGAACAATCCCTTCCATGTCCAAAAAAACAATCAGCATGACCTTGACATTGGAGCGCACCTGACTCGCTTTCTTCAGTCTTGATGACTCAGGCATCTTCCACTGCGAAGATTGACGTTTTGTTTCAGGATCGTATCCGTATACCCACGTTTCATCACCAGTAATGATCCCTTCCATGAAGTTTTGATCCGTTTCTGCTTCTTGGAGAAGATAGTGGCCACAGACAAGCGGTGTTCCTTCTGCTCATTGGTGAGGAGGTGAGGAATGAATTTTGTAGAAACACGTCGCATGTTCAAATCCTCTGTCAAGCTGGTTTGGCACGTGCCGTAGGATATGCCAACCTCTTCAGCTGCTCCTTCTTTTCCGACATTTTGAGCCTGGACAGAAATGCGACGATGGACTGGTACACATGTTCATTCGACGGGACCTGGAAGGGCAATAACAAAGGATTTCGCGCCGTCCTTTGTGCTATGCGGAGGGGAGAGTCTAGCTTATATTTACACAAAGAGACGCATCACAACTACATTTACTTACAAAGTTGCAGAGCCAGTCTCGGAACTTTCTGATCACACCTCGTATTTAGCATATAACTTTAACTCAGTAACTTGTCAATATATTTTGTAAAAAATACATTTTATTTGAAGGTTTTATCATTATTAGTTGCTGAGATATGTTAATTTACTCAAAAATCAGCATATAGCATTTAAATATCCCAAATAAATCTGGCCAATGGCCGATATGGTGGGACTTTAAATCTGTACTATAAAGGTTAAGTAGAATTATTTTGAACTGCATAAATATGGCTCTTTTGTTTTTCAAATTTTAAATAGAAAAAAAGTATTGTGAATAGTCTGCTGGTATCTTTAATATTTTGCATGGTATAGATCCTTTGCTGTTTATTTTTAATTACTGTAAATGTCTCTTGTATTTTTTTAGGACCTGATTTGGTTATTTGTGATGAAGGCCATCTCCTAAAAAATATACAATCTGCTCTGTCAAAAGCTGTCAATGGAATTAGGACTGCTAGAAGAATTGTTTTGACTGGTACACCTCTTCAAAATAATCTCAAAGAATGTAAGTGGTACTGTCTAAATATTTTATTGATTATTTTGATCATACTACTCAGTTTAAAAAAGAAACTCCGTAAAAATTTGAATATTTAAAGACAATGACGGCAAGGAAAATAAAAGGAAATAAAAGAAGAAAGAAAAATCTGATGTGGCCAACACATGACTTTCTCCATATTTGGGGTATAGATATTTAAATTATTATAAATAGCATTATGAGGCAAAATTATCATTTCATATCATAAAAGAATACAGTAAAATTAACACCTATATTTAAACACACTAAATTCGTTTAAAAAGCATTATTAAACAATAGACTAACCTTTACTTTTTCTGAAAAAAGTTTGTCAGAGTCCTCTGTTTTATCTTATCTGTTTTCTTTTTCGCAGCGCTTAAGCAGTAGTAAATCTGCCGGCATCGCTTCCTCTTCTTGTTTGATGTAGGAGATTACAGCCTCTATTGCCTTTAGTCCATCAGAATGAGATATTTTGGCTTCTTCTTCCTTCGCTTCTTCTTCATCACTCTCCTCCTCTCCCTGTTGGGCCACCGTCTTTACTATCATTTCATCTGAAAGTTCGTGTTCGTCGTCTGCACACATCCATTCAGCTATGTCATGTGCTTCAACGGGCCCAGAGGCTGGAAGTTTTTTAGCAAGTTCAAAAAGAGTCATATTGTCTTCATCATCATCTTCTTGTTTATCATCATCATCAGCGTTTTCTTCTTTCTGTCTAGGCCTGTCAATTTCAATCAACTTCCTCCATGATTTTTCTAAGGTCGAAGATTTTACATTTTCCCACGCCTCAGCAACCCAATAAACGACATCCTTCAGCGTTATCTTTTTCAGGCAGTCTTCAACTGTAAAATCTTCTTCCACACCTTCAACGAGTGCTTTCAGTAGGGACCTTCTGTAATTTCTTTTGAGGTTCTCGAGTACACCCTGATCTAATGGCTGAACAAGTGAGGTGACGTTTGGGGGCAAAAACATTGCTTTAATATTGCCACTGACCAAAGATTCAGCATCTGGGTGGGATGGAGCATTATCAAGCAGTAATAAAGCTTTTCTGGGAAGTTTTTGTTTCTTTAAAAACTTTTCAACGGTAGGAACAAATTCATTATCAAATCAGTCTTTAAACAGAATAGCGTCCGTCCAGGAACTTTTTTGGTGTTTATAGTAAACAGGCAAGTTTGGCAGATGATTTTTAAAGGCACGGGGATTTTTGAACTTGCCTATGATCATGGGTTTCAGTTTTAGGTTGCCTGATGCGTTTGAGCAGGCTAGCACAGTTACCCTTTCTTTTTTTTGTAACCAGGTGCAGGCTTCTCATCTCGGGCTACTAGAGTTTTTGATGGGAGCATCCGATAATTCAAACCAGTTTCATCATAGTTAAAGAGTTGGTCTAAAGTCAACTCTTCTTTTTCGATCACTTTTTTTAAATTTTCTTTGAATCTTGTCACTTCTTCACAATCCCCAGATAATTTTTCCCCACTTATGTATAGCTGCCTTACCCCATACCGTCGCTTCCAACTGTCCAGCCATCCAGAGCTAGCAGTGAATTCTTCTTCACCATCCTTGAAACGGTTATGAAATTCAAGAGCTTTGGCTTGCAACATAGGACCACTTACTGGAGTCTCTTTAGCTCTCATTTGAGTAAACCATAAAAAAATGGCCTCTGACATTTTTTCAAAATCACACTTTTTCATTGTTTTTCGCGGGTTTTCAACACTTCCACTCACCTTCTGAGAGCACCATTTATCGATTTCCCCCCCCTTTCTTCGCCAGTCACCAACAGTCACTTCCCCTATGCCTAAATCAGCAGCAACTTTTCTGATTGATTCACCATTATCAATTCGCCTGATTGCCTCTAGTTTAGTTTCTAAAGAGAGCATAACTCTTTTTCTTTTAGCACTCATAACTAAAAATAACTTAAACATGAACACGTAAGAAAAAACAATAAAAACAACGAAGCACGCTTACACGGTCTTCACAGGCCAGCAGACAGTCGAACACTGCTTGCGATATTTTGAGACAGGGACAGGAAACTACCTAGAGACAATGTATACAAACCAGCGAAATGATGGGGAATGACCTTGACGAAGACCCACCTTGGTTAACACGGAGGCTCGATCGACCGGGGCTCGGTTAACGGAGGTTCTACTGTATTTATAAATAACCGGTTTTTCAGTTTTCTCCTTAAAAACATCGTTATTGGTAATCTTCGTGAGGACCAAAGTTGTAGAGAATAATATTTCTTCCAAGTTTTGTTTGAAACAAATTTTCGTAGAACCATCCATTTCGGAGATATTTAGATTTTTCGTAATTTCCAGTATACAGCGCCACCACCATGTAACGGTGAATTCTGTAAACGTAGCTATTCAAAATATACCTAATTTATGGCAATAAGGACAACTGTATTCTTTTACAATATGAAATAATAATTTGGCCTTATAATGCTATTCACAATAATTTAAATATCTATACCCCAAGTATGGAGAAAGTCATGTGTTGGCCACATCAGATTTTTTATTATACTACTCAGTGTTTTACTTTTATAACATTATCGTCTTTCAAACTTAGTTTCAGAAATGCAAACAAGACTGCTTTGTTTATTATAATGATTTTATTTGCAAGTGATTTCTTTGAGTTTTTGGGATATGCCGCCAAAATTAGCCTTAGAACCTAAGGCTGAACGCACACTTATCAGACAAAACGTCTCGAGGCAAAACGTTTTGTCGAAAGGTAAAACATTTTGTTGGGCTTCAACGCACACTGGTCATACAAAAATGTCTTTACACAAAATGTTCTGTCGTTGAACAAAACTTTCTGTCGAAAGGCAAAACATTTTTGTTGGGCTCCAACGCATACTGATAAGACAAAACGTCTTTGCAAAACATGTTTTGAGACAAGACATTTTGTATACATTGAAATCATTCTTGTTCGGCGCAGTCTCGGCCTGGACTAGTTGCGAGAATGTCGTCCGATGACGAAGTTTATGCTCTCATTTTGTGGCAGTGGATTCAACTCGCTTCCATGGAAGAGAGTGAAAGACGCTTATGGATACACCAGATTAATCAAAAGAGAACCGGGAAGAATACCCTTAAGGAATTTATAAATGAACTAAAAGGAGATGAAAATAAATTCCGAAATTTTACGAGATTAGTTTGAGTTCCTTTTATTATGTTTTAAATATAATTGAAGATGGAATCAGGAAAAGGGATTTTCCAGCAAATCTTTTTGGTGATGTTCTTTCACAGTATAATTAAAAATAGGAGGTCTTTCTTCTATTAAAACAAGTAATTTTTCAGCATCCACATCCATGTTAACAGAAGCAGACACAACTTTCCCTCCACCCTACTCCTATTACTTCTCAATAAAGACTGAACTCATGCAGAATGTTTTGCCTCAAAACAAAGTGCAGTGTTTCTGCTTTCGACACGATAAGTCGTCAACAAAGATGTATTGTTGTGTCAAAGGTCAACGCATACTTATAAGACAAAAACATCTTTCGACAAAACGTTTTGTTTACAGATGTCTCAAGCAAAAACACTTTTGTCGGTCTCCAACTCACACTTATAAGACAAATGTCTTTCGAGAAAACATTTTGTCTCGAGATGTTTAGAGGTGTTTTAAGTTGTTTTTTCGTGTTTTTGTGTCCTGTTCGATTAGTGTGCGTTGGGTCCTATTGATAGCATTGCGAAAACAGTTTTCGACGAGTTTATACAAAAACGTTTTGTCAAAAGACGTTTTTGTCTGATAAGTGTGCGTTCAGCTTAAGGGTTAAGTTGTATCTCAAAATGAATCCCCCTTATGTAAACATTTACTTGTCACTATCTACTAAATAATTTTTTTTTCCTAATGCTCGACCCAGTGGTGAGCTGCCAAACTTTTAACAACATGAAAGCTATCATAAATTTTAACAACCAGTTCTCATGTGTAAACTTTTTTCTTTTTGAAAGACAACAAGAAGTCTATGCAAGGACTAATGAAGGCTGGTTTCCATTACATAATGAAGTAGTTATCACTAAGTAAACATAATAGTAAAAAAGTAATATTAATCACATCGTTCAAGAAATTTAATAAAAAACTTAATTGAATGTATCTTATTAGATGAGCGAAATACACAACATTAAATTTAAGCCTCCAATGTTTAACACCTTTGGTAGAAAGGGTAGATTGGTAAATGCCAATGCTCAATAAGGGGAGGATATTAGGTACAGAATTAAAATGAATGTAGGAATAATCAAAGGAAAAAAGTCATGGAAAAAAGCCATATATTAAGATATCAATAAGAAAAAAAGCCTTCTTGACCATAACTACTCGCCAGATGTGTTTTTTGTAATGGTAAGAATTTCAGACGCATCTAGAAGTCTGCTATTTGTTATTTGTTTTTCGAGTTGTAGATTGCTTATGGGAAGGAGTGATGAAAATTGAATATGTGGGTGGTAACATATGATCTTTCGAAATTGCTGTGTTTAAATATGATTAAATTTTTCCTTGACTTTTTTCCTATGATTTTTTTTCCTATTGGAAATTGTGACTTTTTTCCACAACTTTTTCCTATGACTTTTTTTCCACCCACCAATAAAATATCTTGTCTTGTTTTTCACATTAAATCTGGTTGATTGCCATATGGAGAATCTTGCTTGTAATTGCAGGGGGTGGAGTAGATTCTGTGGCAGGCTACCGATTCAGGGTAGGGGTGGACTGAGTGGTGAAGCAAATGTCAGTTGATAGAGCTAAATTTCACTATTGTTGATAGGAATATGCAGTAGCGGTTTTATGAGGTTCTGTGTAAGGTGATAATGAAAAAACTAGGAAACATGCAACAACTACGAAGAGTGATGTTTTGGAATTCAGGAATATGTCACTATGCAGCCTGCTAAATGCTGGAAGTTTGAGAACTCAAGCCCCCTCTGAGCCAATAAAAGCATCATCTGACTCTGAAGCCTCACTTTATTTTTAGTAGTGGTTCCAGATCTTTTCCTACTGAGTTAACAAACAATTCCAGAACTTTTTCAAAATTTAACAACTGGTTCTCCAGAACCGGCGCGAACCGAGCCCAGCTCAACGCTGGCTATACTTCAAAGGATAGAGAGGAGGTAAATGTGCATGCATCCTGGAAGGGAAAGAGTGGAGGAAAGGGGTTATAGGGGTGAGAACTGTGTCAGAAGTGGTGGTTAATGAGTGCATATACTGATAAGGAATTAACCACAAAAGCAAGTTTTGGGGTTTTGTCCATTACAAGAGAGTAGTGAATCTAATACAGAGTAGGCATTATTTCAGTCATTTGCATCCATCATTGTTTTGTTGTTTGGTTATCATTTTTCATGGAAGTAAAATATATATTCTGGGATTAATGTACTTTCTTTAATATGCATTTATCTACCTATTATAATGTATTTTTAAAAAAATACTCTACAAAAGTATGATTATTAATTGAAGGAGTGTCTACTAAATTTGTGCAGCCTCTCTGCAAAATATACAAGCCAGTTCTTATTCAGGATACAAAATTTGTTTTTCATTCTTGCAGAATGTTTTCCTCAATTTTTTATTATAAAAATTCAGTGTCTATGATAAGCCTATGGTTACTTCATGTTAAGATCTCGGAAGCACCTCTAAACACAGACATTGTACGAATATTTTCATTAGTAGCTGAAAGAAAAAAGAAATAGTAGTTAATATAATTGACTTCCTTGTATGTATGCTAGGAGGGATGAGTCTGGGGCCAAAGCCAATTTGCAGAGCATGGCATGGGCTTGGATGCCAGATGTGTTGGGGAGCCACTTTCATTTAAAATAATCATAATTTCTTTAGTTCTTGTTCCATACCTAAAGTGATCAGTTCAATTTGGCTTATCTTCGATCAGTAAATTCTAATTTCTTTTGCTGCAGACCATTGTATGATCCAGTTTGTGAAACCAAGCCTTTTGGGGACGCACAAAGAATTCCTTAATAGGTTTGTCAACCCTATATCCAATGGTCAGTGCGCTGATTCAACGCCCCATGATGTGCGAGTGATGAAACGTAGAGCTCACGTTTTACACAAGATGCTAGAAGGATGTGTACAGGTTTGTATCATGCTGAGATTCAGTGTTACTTCTGTTATTCTTTCACATTTTTTAAATGTTTCTTGTAGTAGTATGATCTTGGAAAATAATTTTTATTTGTCAAATCTTATTATGTGTAGAATAGTTGTTAATTACAATGCTGTTGATTCAAAACAACTGGGTTTCATGGATTTCTTTTGGACACTCACAAATATAAACTTTTGAAAAAGGAAATTAGACAAGCATTTAAAGTTTATTGTCTATTTTATATTCATAAGTAAACTAGTGTGTCTGTTGAATTTCAACAGATTTAGTGAATCTACGTTCGCTACCAATCCTAGGGCATATGCGTGATATACATAAAGTTTTTAGTCAATGAAAACCTGAAAATCATGTATAAAGAATGCTTTTTCAGTTAGCTTTTCTTAACAATTAACCAAATTTGTTTGTAAACAATCCATTTCCAAGCATGTCGCATGCGAATATCCTATATCTAATTTTACAAATGTTCGTCCATCCATTTGTCTGACAATCTGCCCCCATTTATATCTTGAGAACCGTTCATCATAGATATATGCGGTAAACAGCGTTTTGTCTATATTAGCTAGGAGGTCCCTGGAAAACTATTTTAATTTTTCATAAAGTCCTGGGTTAGAATCTTAGGAATCATTTATATTTTTCATAAGTCAACACGTAAAACTTGACTTTTTGCCATGCAGATTTTCATTCATTTGCTCATATAAATTCGAAATATGGGCATTCAAGTTTCGGACCTGGATCGTTTTAGAGAAAAATAATCGAGGATTCTTATTCTTAACGTCTTTTTTTGTTTACGGTTCGAAATCGCCTGCATTTTAAGTTTAATGCACATAATTTACACTAAATTTGCTATTTTAACGCTAAATACCTTGACAACAGACATTGTCGTGCTTGAAGTCCTATTGTTGTAAAACCATATATAGCCTACGAGCATAAAATTAATATATGATGTCAGGCGGGCCTTTCAAACAGGTGTCTCCAATATTTTGTATTGGTTAACTCTCTTGGGAGATTACAAAATCGTAGGAAAGGGGAAAAGTTAGGAAATAGGGAGGATATTTCAGGTATATAAAGCAGGGTACTACTTGTCTGAGCAGAGCGAGGAGAGAACAGCGTGGAGATATATAGCCATTATGTCCGGCGATAATACAAATATTGGCGATATATGATAGCAGCGTTATTCGAACATGCATGTTCAGACATTGCGATTCGTTAAGTACTGTCGTATAAGTGTGAAGTGGGTAAAAAATTGCTACACTCTTGAGGCTATTATCCTGGCCTTATGGTCTCCATAGCAAAGCAGCTAAGTGTGACTGACAACACTCCTCCCCTTACGTTTCATAAATCACCATAGGCTACCAGATGCACAGCTACAAAATGAATAATTTATTTAACAGGGACAAAAATCGTATTATAAAGAGCTCCTCGGCTGGGTGACCTGTCTAGAATGAGGAGCACTTTGAATTTTAGATTTATTCTTGCTAGGTACTGCTCTACGTAATGAACAAAACAGTTGTGTAGCCAGTCCATGAACACTGTACTGGTAACCATAGTTCCCTCTAATTTTTTTCATCCATGGGCGGAATAAATATCGCTCTGCGTGCCTATATGATGCTAGTGTGCAGATGTGCACCGGGGTTGATGTGTCCCTGTTCCAATATATCCTAAGATGCACACAATCGTGCGTGCTTGAAAAATTTAGTGTGTGGCACTTCAAAATCTGCTGTACGGCCATGCAGTCACGCAGCTTAGAGGGAACCATGCTGGTAACCCATGCCTTATGATTTGCTTTCCAGAAGACTGGTAAATCGTGCTTATTTTTTCCCTTCAAAGTACATGGATTTTCTACTCTATAGAGAAGCATTGGTTTAACCATGCAGTCTCCTGATGTGTTTGCACATAAGAGAAGCGTCAACTTGTCTTTAGAACCTTGAACCCTGAGGCAGTCCTCTCCTCCTTAGAAATGAAGGTTCTTGCTGGCATCCTCTTCCAGAACAAGCCTGTTTCATTGGCATTAAATACCTGTTCCGGACAATAACCCTTCTCTTCTATAGCCTTCTTCAGCTCAACGATGTAACGTGTCGCTGAGTCTTGATCTGCCGATGCTGACTCACCAACACTCTTCACATTATGTATGCTGTTTCTTTTTCTGAACTTGTCAAACCAGCCGTTGCTCGCTTCAAAAACAGTGGAGAAGTGCTGCCCGATGTTTCCGCAAGATGGTTATAGATGCATCTCCTTTTCTGCCGGATCATGTTGCTATTCAGTGGCGCTTTTTTCTGCATTTAATCCTCAATCCACAGAGAGAAGGCTTTTTCTGCTTTTTCAGTGTTAGTATTGCGGGGCATACAAGTCACTTTTGCACTTATTGGGGCGTTTGCCGCCACACTAGCCCTAATGGCAGATTCACTCTTTTTTATAGTTCTCACGGTAGACTCATTAACGTCAAGATATCTACCGAGAGGAGCTACACTTTCACCACGACCAAGGCAATTTAGAATTTCCAACTTGTGCTTCAATGACATGACTTTCCTCAGTCTCTTAGGAGCAGGGAGTCGAACCGAACCTGAACGGAAAACCCACTCCAAACCGATCAATTTTGCTAACCCGAGCCTGAACCCGAACCGCGATTCTGTTTTTTCTGTGAACCCAAAGCGAACCTGAACCAGTTTTTAAACAGGTTCAAAATGGGTTTTAAATTTTCCAGACAATCCATGTATATCTGACCAAATTAAAAGAAAATAATTCTTACTGAAGTTTGGTGAATGAGAGAGAGAGAGAGAGACAAGGATGTTATGTCTTGAATTTTCAAATCTCTCAGAGAGCAGAATGTAGATTTCTTTTCTGTTTCTAGATTTGATTTGTTGCTTGATCTCCCCACACGTTGTGAATCAATGGCAGATACAAAGAGAGGGTAATGGGGCAATAACCCCCCTAAGAGTTAGTAACTTAGTCGGTTCAACTATCGACACACTGTTATGTATGCACTATGTGCACATTTCTTTGACTTTCAATTTTTTTGTCTCCTTTTCCATAACTTCGTATTTTTGTTTCAAATTCAAATTTACCATTCGTTTTCCAGCCATGTTTTTCTAGAAAAAATTGAAATATATTAATTTTAAGTATAAATTGATTAAATTTGCTTTTTATTTACTTGCAAAAATAAGAAAATCTAGCTGCCTGTAATTCTTTCTGTTACGACTACTTCTTCTGAAATGATAAAAATGATACCTACCTATTTTGTGTCAGGTGGTATACTGTTTTTTCTATTTCTGTGAAGATGATGCTGAATTCAAATAACAACTCGAACAGCTAGTTTCTGGAAGAAATCAAAAAGTATATTCTACTAATTAAATCTTGTTCATTAATAATAAAGTGGTAAAACATTCACTGAAAATTAAATCATGTTGCTATGAAACGCTGTCATATTCTTATTTATTTACTTTTAAAAATAAAATCTTGTTGGATAACTTATCACGAAGGATAAAGAAAAACAACCAAAGTGAAAATACGAAATGCTGCTCCTTAACATTCATCCAAGAGACTGAGGAAAGAGACACATCAATTGTTGGAGTAAGACAGATGGAAGAATACTTAGTAAATGCGAAATACAAAGTAAAACAGGCAGGAAAACTTGAAGAATTATAAATAAAACCAATCTTTTTATGATTAACTTTATATATTTACTTACTTTTTATAAATTAACCATTCATTGCTCTAACAGACTATCTTTTTGGGACAAAGTAAGATAAAAAGGTGCGGGCACATAATATCAGCTATGAAAAACAACTTCTAAACAAATATATACAAAGTATACTGATGTATGAAGATGTATCAATAAGAAAGATATTGAGTGGGAGGAGGTATATCCAGCTCCTAGGAGCTAAAGTGCAACAAAGTTGAATGGGGAGGAAAAATTCCACCTGGGTCTCAGGATTTCCGGCTTATTGGAGTTCATATTACAGTAAAACTAGGGTCATGTTTAAAAAACGTCCTGCTCTCATGGGTTTCTGGCTTGTTGGAGTTCCGGCTCTGAGGAGTTTGATTGTATTTTTCTGATCCTAACATTTTTTTACGCTAATTTGATCATCTAGCATGCGCGTATTGGGATTTCCCAAGTGAATAGTCACTTCCTCGTGCATTAGCAGCATAGCAGTCAACTTGGGAGAATAATTTAAGAATGAAAGTGAAAAGGAATGCCTAGGTGATACTCGTGTAGTACTAATGTATGTTATGTAATACGGTGTCCGTATTTGATTGACGAGAAATGGCTATTTTTTACGAGAATAAGATCCCAGGGGATATTGAGGTCAAATTACTCTTTTAGTAGAAGTTATTATGAATAAGTGATTAAAACATTTTATGTTGCCGTAATTTTAGTTAATACTCTTTATTTAATTACGAACTGAAAATCTGAGGCATTCATACTTGTTGGTATTTTGAAATAATCACTTTAAAATCAAAATTTTTCCTTGCGTGGCCTTGTGAAAAGTGGGGGTCGGCTTACAATCGGTGTCAGCTTACAGTTGATTAAATACTGTAAGTCTCAAGTTCATACCATATATTTAAGTAATTTAAAAATTCAAATGAAAAATAAGCTGCACTCATCCCTATGTTATTCAAATGGAGAAAATGGAAAAAGAAACTCTGGACTTAAATGATCATATGCCTAAAAGTACAAAGTTTATTTTCATTGAAGAGAGAATTCAAATCCATTGAATTGCCTATATACTAAAGACAATGTATTTGCCATCTTTCGTACTTATGGGGTAGACTGTAAAGTATTATTAGTCCATGGTATATTTTTAGAAAGTAGTTTTTTTAATGTTTTTTTTTTCATTAATTTAGGAGATTAACAAAATTTTACTATCTATGAAAAATTTTGCTTTATTTTCTCAGAGATATGACTACTCAGTCTTGACACCATTCCTGCCACCCAAGAATGAGTATGTCATCCTTATTCGTCTCACGGAACTGCAGTCTAAGCTCTACCTTCATTACCTTCTAAACTTTTCTCAAAATTCAGATAAAGGAGGAGGAGGAACAAGTCTATTCAATGACTTTCAAAATCTTCAGAGGATATGGACCCACCCAAGAGTTCTTAAAATGAGCACAGAAAAGATGGAGAAAAAGGTAAGATGAAATATAGCTACATCCTAGGTGTCCCATGCCTCATGTTTTGGGTTGAATCTCTTGACATAAATGTAGTACGAGGTTGAAATTTTGATGGTATTGAGTGCTTTTTGCATCGGATTACATCAGTTACAAAAAATTTCGATTTGAACATGTCCTTTTTGAGCAAAACGTTTGAATTTAACGTCAATTGCATTTAAAAATTTTCTAACTGATAAATCAAAAAAACCAAAAGCAGTTGCATAGCTAAAAGAATGAGGATTTATTTTTTTTAAAGTTTTGCTGAATCCATTTTGAAATTGTGTGAAAAGTTGTATTTTGTTGCGAATACAAATATCGGTATCAGTACAAGTCTCTAGTTTATACCTTCCCCAGCAACTGTTATTAAAAGGCAGCACTTGGGTTTTATTCTCACTCACTAAGATTAGGCTTTGACACATTTCCCAGGGGTTCTTTCCCCACCCCTCATACATCCTTTACCTTCCTCCCATCCCTCTTTGTTTCCCCATGCGGTCACAAAGACTGTAAATTCGATGAATGGAGCCCCAGCACTTGAGAAGAAAATAATTGTAAGAGAGAGAAATTTTTGTTCCTAGCAGATTCATGGGAACATGAAAATCAATTAAATTCTCTTTTTTAATAGCAAAATAACTACTCTGATGCATAGATCGTGCACAAACAAAATTTTGGTATGTTTCCCTTAAATAATCCTTTCCCTTTATCGAAAGCCACCTTTAGCATATTTTTTGGCTTTGCCATCATTCCCATAATCCACTAAAATAGAGGGAAAAGCAACGCTGGTTTAAATACCACTGCTTCTAACCACATAAATGATCTTTCTCAGTAGAATTTTTGGATCTTTTCTGTTATAGCACCACCACTTTCTTAAAACCTATTAACCCAACAATAATGAAAACAAAGCGAGCCAAAGCATATGGGGATTTGGGGACAGAACTTCATATTGCAACCGAGGATATTGGCGAGCCTTCAGCTCACTTTCATTGTAGATTATAATGCCTTTTATATCGGTTGTAGCCATCTCCGGGCGCTATCACGCCCTTCGCCTCTCTGGAACGAAACTATCCTTCCCCATTGGCCGGTGATCTGGTGGGTAAATGTCACCACAGACAGATCATATAATTTTTTGAGATAACCCTTTCACGCAAAATGGAAGCCTGCAAACCCATAACTGATCTGTCTGTGGCGACATATACCCACCTGATTACCGGACAATGGGGAGGGATAGTTTCATTCCAGAGAGGCGAAGGGCACGAAGCGCCCAGAGATGGCTACACCCTATATAAAAGGCATTATCTAACAAAGAAAGCAAGCCAAAGGTTCGCCAATATCCTCGGTTACTTGTAATTAAAAATTCCAACTATACATAATCTTGCAAAATAAATATTTACATATTGATCCCATGAGCCTCTCAACAATAAATATTGTGAGTTGCGGTGCTATAACCGAAGATTTCTCAGTGATGGTGCTATAACAGAATAGATCCGAATTTTCCTTCCGATTTCCAATTTTCAAATTTCTACCTCCCTAGTTTTTTTGCCTTACATCGAAGAAGCATTGATAGTCTTCTGCAACTTCATTGAGCATTTTGCATTTTTTCCCATTGAGATTAGGTAAATTATTTTATCGATATACCTGACTTTTGGGCCACTGTTAATGAATTACATCTAGACATGATTTCTTCTTATTGACACACTGCTGATTGGAATATGCATATTTATCATTTGTAAAATTAGTGTAATAAAGAGAAAAATTACAAGGTAGAAATACGAGGTGTGACAATAAAGTTCCCGGAATATCCCTGTAAAAGCTGTATTTAATTACCTACCCACTAAATGTTGCTGTCACCTACGAAGTAGTCTCCTTGGGCAACAATACATTTTGTGAGTCGGTGTTTCCACTCTTCAAAATATTTCTGGAACTCATTTTCTGGAATGCTTTCAAGGATGGTCATCGCATATGTCTGAATGTCGGTGATGTCTGAAAATCTTTGGCCCTTCAAAGCAGTCTTCAGTTTTGAGAAGAGCCAAAAGTCACATGGGGCCAAATCTAGCGAATATGGTGGATGGTTCAATTTTGTGATTGATTTTTTGGCCACAAACTCCCGGACAGTGAGTGCCTCATGAGCAGGGGTGTGGCACCATCTTTGCTGAAACTTTCCTCATTTTCAAATCTTCTGTCAAAATCTTCCTCACAGTTTCTCTGTCCAAATTCAGTTCTTTTGCCATCATTCGCATACTCAATCATCTGTCTGAATGAACCAATTTCCGCACTTTGCATTTTCATCTGTCTCGTGAGTTTTTGGACGTCCAGTTCTTTCATCGTCTTTCACGTCCTCCTGACCCTCTTTAAGTCATTTATGCCACTCATAGACACTCGACTTTTACATTGCATCAGCACCATAAACCATTCTTAACACCTGCCTAACTTTGCACATAACTTGATGTTAATGCATTGCTCCAACAATCAATCACTCATTTTTCCACCGGGACCAAAACACTGCCCCTGCTTCTTTACTACTGCCTTACTTACTTTACCACCACACCAGATGCAAGCACAGATGCTGGCTGACTGTTTCTCGCTTCTTACTCAATGAGACGTCTGTGCAGACATTCCGGGAACTTTATTGTCACACCTCGTATAATAAACTTATTTCCCTCGGTTTTCTCTCTCTATGCTTTCTTCTTTTTCTTTAAAGTCCCTGTTTTAATTCTTCTCTCTTCCTTTGCCTCATTCTCTCCTCTCATTTCAAATGTCCGAAATCTTACTACCAGCTTTCGGGGTCCTCTTGCTACTCCCAGTTTATGCCTAGGTGTGCCACCTTGGCAGATCTTTTTACCCTTAAAACTGCCTAGGACCACGTGCCCAACTGAAAAATTTGTTCAAAAGTATTGGTTTGCATTTCCCATTCACCCACACTCCATAAAAAATTTTCCAAGGTTGCCAAAATTGAAGGGAAGGCATTTTCACTCTTTTGCTGTCAAAAAGACTGTCCTGTGAAAAGCTTCAGTTTATTCAGTTTGATCCACAGTTCAGTTTCTTATGATCTATTCAGCAACAATGATCTTATGGTCTTCCATCATGTCTTCAATTTCAGAAGATTTTTTGCTTTAATGAAGCGGCTCATCATTGCAAAACCAGTTAGTATCTAATTACATATTTTATCTATACAGTCTTTATTTTTTTGCTTTATAACTTTTTCATACAAATTATCTAGAAACTTATGATAGTAAATGAGCCTGAAAATTGCCTCAACTTATATTTTCATCTTGTTTATCTGTCTGCTCATGTGTAAGATTCTAAGTATAATAAAAGGCAATATTAATTAGTTGGTCATTTGACTGGTTATACAAATGCAGCCCAGCATGAAAATGGATTACCTAAACCTGGTTGGTTTTCCAGGTGTTTTGCAAAGTTTGAAATGGGAACTTTTTTCAAAACAACTTTGACATTCTTTTACTCTGGTAGTGCAATGTAACCCACATTGCAATCATTACATTCTAGCTTAGAAAACTCAGATTTGTAAAATTTGATTAATGTATGTTTCCTGTTGCGCAGAAGTTTCTGAAGGGTGAGGCTACAAAAATACAGATATAAAATCATCTTTTGTAAGGTGGTTCCAATATTATGTCTTGAAGGAATTGTTACCCCCATGATTTAAAATCAACACAACTGGAACTTCATCCCTAATATCCTCCACGCATCAAATAAAGAACCTTGGCTTAATATTCTAGAGCAACTGAAAATTTTACACCACTTCCAATCCTAAATGTACAACCTTGTTAACACGTTCACTGCGGGTCACACACCTAGCGTGTGGCTCTTGTTCCTTAAGACAGGCGGGTCATGCACCTAGCGCGTGATATCTCCCTTCCACTTCTCACAGCTCTGTGGCCTTTACGCCTGGGGGTAGAGGCTCCAGTCTTGCTCTCCCACACTCAGTTTGAAACGAGCTTTCATTCAGTTCAAACCGTATCTAAATCTTTCACTAATTTACGCCATTTTTTCAGTGAAGCTTGAAGTTTTATTTTATTTATGGACAATTTTTATAATTCGTGTAATCTCACTGAAGAGCTTTTATAGAAAAAACTTATTGTTCAGGAACTTTGCAGCCAAAAAGAAAGGGAAATCCCACCGAAGTTGTGAACGATAAACTAAACAAAGGGGAAACAATATGCAAATACACCGATGAGAGAATTTGCTGTTGCAAATGGCAGGACAAGCGCAGTATTGTTGGTATTTCTAACGAATTCGGGGGTGAATTGGTAGAGATATGAATGTAATATAACGTATAGAGTCTTATCATGGAGTTTTAAACAAAAAACCGTCATCAGCATGGGGGTGTGATTGGCCAATCAAAGTCCCACAGCGAACGTGTTAATAACCGCATCTTTCCTTCTCACCCCCCACTCCACTCACCTGCCTGCCCTTTAATTACTCCTCCCTGCCTCGTTCACCAAACCTCATCTCACCTCTCCCTGTTAATTTTACTCACCCAAACATAACATCAAACCTTCTTGGTACATGTGTTGCTGATGACCCCCTCTCTCCTTCCCAGCTAAGACTTTGCACCAATCTTCCACCATTCCACTTTCTCGCTTATAACCATTGCGGTCAGAATGTTTGACACCTGATCATCACTCATCAAAGCTGGTGGTGCACTGTTTTACATGGAAATGGTACAAAATTTTTAAAGTCAGAGTGCAATTTGTTTAATTTTCATGCAAATTACTCCCATTATTCCCGAATTATATTTATCAGAATTAAAATTAAAAACTTTAATTAAAAAAATACATTGAATATAATTTTTCAACTAAAAAATTTTGTCCTGTTTAATAAATTCAGCTTTTAAAGGGACAATGAAGTTTAATTAAATTCGTTTTATCTATTTTTGTGGAGTAATATTTTATCTTCTTTATCATGTAATGAACCTTTTTTGCTGATGTAAAGTAAAATTTATTAACTATGAAAAGTTAGCATGTTTTTCATTTATGTAAGCCTTTAGAACAGGGATCTGCAACAAGTGACATGCAGGTCAAAGATGGCATGCAAAGAGATTTTACATTGCTTGATATTTCAGAGAAAAATTGCAAAATACAGGCGACTCCCGAGTCTCGATTGTTCGAGTCTCGATTAATTCGAGATTTCGATCCCGCCAATCGATAATATACGCAAAAAACTTCGCATAGTTATTGGTTCCGACCAAACGCGAGGTTTAGTTTTGGTGTAGACGTAGTTATATCTGCTCTAATTGTTTGAATTTGCACTGATTTCACTCTTTTTTCTGTTAATCTTTTATTTAAATTTATTTATTTTATTGATTTATTTATCAATTTATCACTTGACATGGCATCTAAAAGGAAATGTAATAGTGATAATGTAAGTGAATCAAATAAAAGAGTGCATAAGACTCATAGTTATGAACTGAAATTAGAAATTTTAAAGTGTGTCGAGAAAGGCGACAGCCAAGCTGAAATCGCACGACCGTTGGGATTGTGTCGTTCAACTATTAGCACTTATGTGAAACAGAAGAAGAAAATTCTAGAAGATGTGATATATTCACGTAATTTGATTACAACAATAAACAGTCCTAGGTGCAGTGTTCTGATTCCTAAAATGGAAAAACTTTTAAATCTTTGGGTAGATGATCAGTGTCAGAAACACATACTGAAAGCCATACTGAAATCGTACGATCGTTGGGAATGTATCAACTATTAGCACTTATGTGAAACAGAAGGAAAAAATTCTAGAACCTGATAAACTCAGGTAATTTGATAACAACAATAAACAGTTCTCCACCCAATAGCTCCTCTTCTTCCAACTTCTAAATTAATCAAGTCCAGTAAGCGCAGTTGAAAAAGATTTAAGTTATGAAAATATTTTTAATTTTATTGTTTCTTTGTTCTTAAGTTATTTTGTGCATTTTTAATAACTTTTATATTAATTTCGCTGCGATAAATAGTTGTATGTATAGATAGATGTACGCAGGTATGTTATCCAGCTCGCGCAAGTCGTTTGTAACAAACGACTCTTGCGATCCGGACCGGGCTGTCTGCACGACATATTGCATACATCTATCTTTGAAGTTCAAAACACAAATTTATTTTTTCCTTTTTAGTGCAAAAAATAAGTTATACATTTAAAATATTTATTATATACTTTATTCATAATTTAATGTTGTTGTATTAACATATTAGTAATGTTATTTTATCTTTATAAAACGTGAGGGGAGACTGTTTCCCGAGATGCGGGAACGTATCCCCCAATTATAACATGCAAGTATATGGAAAAACGGCGTTCGACACTCGAATATTCGAGATTCGAACATGTTTTCAGGAACACATCCCCAACGAGACTCGGGAGTCACCTGTATATGCATTTATAAAAGAATTTAATTTTTATATTGATGTATTCCATATTGTAATCACAGGCACTCCCTGGGTTATGTAAGCCTCGACTTACGTAAACACACACGTAAGCAGCCCCATAGATTATGTATGAAAAATTCTGTTATGCATATGTTAGCGGTTTTCGTAAGCAAGCGCGAACTAAATCTATATGTATGTGTTTGGAGAAAGAACGCAAGGCATGGGTTGTAAAGTGAAATCCCCGCTATGTTACCCAACCAATCTTGTCATTCTAGCAAAGTTTTAGCTATATTTAGTGACTTTGGGTTCGAATTGTGCCTGAAAAAAGGCCACAGCGACTACCTACTAATCTAGCGAATCGATGTAACAATCTACCTAATTCTAGCGACTGGCTATAATTGCGGCATATATCTGCACTCTTATGAATACAATAATAGTTTACATTGTTGTTACATGTCTGTGTGGTATTGTGGTTTCTCTCCCAATCCCTTCAGTCTTTTTCTGATTGTTGATGTGGGTGCTTCTTACGTACTTTAATTTTCAGAGATCGCTTTTTCGAAATAGCTTCACATGCCAAATAAAATGCCTTCAGGGGCTGGATCCAGCCTGCAGGCCATAGTTTCCCCACCTCTGCTGTACTTTCCATAGTACCTAATTTTCGACTTACGCAAATTTCAAGTTATATAATGGGTGTCAGAATGCATTACTTACGTAACCTGGGAAGTGCCTGTATACCACATAATATTCAGGACATTTTATTGTATAAAAATGACTTTCTGTAAGCATTACAGACAAAATACATTATATGGTAGCATGCCAAGATGGTCAGAGATTATGAGTATCTATTAAGAGTGGCACTCAAAAGGAAAAACAATGTTGATCACTGCTTTAGAATGTTAAGCACAAGGATTAACATTGTCCATTTTTTCTTTTTTACAACAGAGACTAATGATGTCTGATTCTGAAGGATCTCTAAAAGACTTTATTGATGATGACGACGAAGATGAAAGTGACACAACAGATTCATCAGAATCGAGTGGGACTAGACGCAGAAAAAGAAAAAAAATGAAACGTTCCTGTAAGAAGAATAATTCATCAGATTCAGATTCTTCTGACGTAATATGCCTTAGTGATGAAAATAAAGAAAAAGCTTCCAAAGGTAAAAATAATTTAAAATTTAACTTTTTCACTATTCTCGGTTCTTACCACTTAGCAAATTGGTCATAAATTTAGTGAAAATAACTTGAATTATTCATTCAAAAGTTTTTATGACAAAAGATATTCCTTTATTTCCCAACAAAAGTATTTTCGTAGAGTTTTATAATGTTTTTATTCTGTATTTATTCTTTTCTATTCTCTTAATTTTTCGTTATATAAAAACAATGCCTAGTAAATTTAGTTATAGATAATTTATGTTTACATATCGCTTGATTTATCCAAGATTTCTGAACAGGTTATATAAATTGTATCGATAACAATAACGCTTTTCTTTTGTCTATTTGAAGGTTTAATTGGCCTTAAAATTTAAGGCCAATTAAACCTTCAAATTTAACGCTTAAATGAATTGGAAGCAACAATGAGAGTCTCCTTGGCAATGCCCTGAATGAGTACAAAAAATCCGCAAAATTTTGGAAAAGAATGTGTATTTCTGAAAAATTCGACCGTATAACATGTAAACATCGCACAAATAAGATATTATAGAGCTTTAGCCGTTGAATAAAGCAAAAAAGAAGAAAATCGGTCCATATTTACGTTTTTAATAAATGAAGGAAAAAAACCTTACACTCTGAAAAAATCGAAAATCCTGTGTAAACTTATGGGAAAATATAATTGGCTCCTGGATTCGAACCTGGGACACTTTAGCAAATGAAAATATTTTCCAGGGACCTCATAGCCAGTAGAAACAAAATGCCATTTACCGCATATCTTTACGACGAACGGTTCTCGAGAAATATGCCGATATAATTACACGAGGCTTCATACACACTCAGCAGCCGCGAACCTAACCCCCATTTTTTCATAAGGCCTTTGCTTCTATTTTTGTGGATTCCAAATTCGTGGTGTTGTCGGGAACATAACCCCTGCGAATTTGGAGGTCCCACAGGGTGGGCGAGAAGTCACTGTACACCAACCAATGTGCAATCATAATCAATCATAATTAATTTGAATCACTTACGTACTTCATGGTTACATGTCTCTAACATTGCCGAATAAGATGCCACGTTCACGGGTCCATCGAAAAAGTAAAGTCCAATCAGATTCCGTGATGTCATGCCCGCCCATATCATCACATGCGGTGGATTATGTTCCAGTTCCTGCGTGAAATGGGGATTCTCCTTTGACCAGAACACCACGTTTCTGTCGCGCGCACTGCGATAGATGGCACGTTCATCACTGCAAATAACCTTTGAGTTGGATACGACATTTGGGAATGTGTCCAACAGAGCATGGCATGATTCAGAGCGCCGATCCATGTCGGCATCTGATAGTTCATTCACAAAAGTTGGGCGATACGGCCTCACTTTCAAGTCTTTCTTCATGTGGTCTCGCATTGTTGACTTTGGCACACCAAGCTCTGATGCTCGTTTCCACATTGACTTCTTTGGGGAACGTGCAATGGAAACGGCAACCACTGCACGTTTCCAAGCACGTTGTCTGTCTCCCACTCCGTGGCCTGTCTTTAACACTTACAAGAGCGAACGCACGTTTTTCCCTATCCAGCAGTGTCACTCTTCGTGGTGGAGCCTTATTAAACCGTTCCTGGAATGCAGCCATCACTTGCATCATGGTTTGTCCCGTGCGCGGTCTCTCTTGCACCCAGTCACTTGCCACCAGCCGCTCCTCAACCGAGTAACTGCTTGTGTCAGCCATACCGCCAACACAACTAAATTCCATGGCTACAACTACTATCTTCGACACTGTTGCCAAACTGCCATTCGACACGGTTGCCAGACTGCCATTCGACACTGTTGCCAGACTGCCATTCGACACTGTTGCCAGACTGCCATTGTTACATTGTTGTGCGTGCTGTCTGTGCTGTGTAAAGTCAAATTGATTTTGTGTGCATATTGTGTGGGTGAATTCTCGCCCACCCTGAACTGTACTGCACTGCTGATACTTATATTTCAGTATATTTTTAATGATATTTTTATCTTTGTAATGTATATGGCATTAAATTTTGTATTAGGTTGTTATTATTTTTAAAAAATTAACGTTAAATGTTGATGTATTTGTGAGATAATTAAAGAGAAATTAAATCACTTGCACTTAAAACATTAACATTGCCCTTTATTTCCAGGCAGTAAGTTGATTGCTGTTGAATATTTATTTGCAACTCCTTTCAAATTTATATCTCTTCATTGTAGTTTATAAATCTCAATTTTCCAGATAAAGAAGAGGAAGAAGATGTACCTAAACCACTTGAGGAAAAGGTGTGGTGGGAAACATTTGTAGAACCAGAGGATCATGACAACATTTCTCACAGTGGAAAACTGCTTTTGTTGTTGGAAATACTCCAGAAATGTGAACTTATAGGAGACAAAGTGTATGTATTTGATTGACCTAACATTTTTTTCTAAAAAAGTAGTGTTTTTCATAACTTTTATATGAACTATGTGTGTATACATACATACAAGTGTGGATTATACTTATTGGAATCACTTATGGTTATAGTTATCTGATTCTATTAAGTAGCTGATTCAATTAAAAGATTTTTGTAAAAATTCTTTATTATTAACACAGGTGAATATAGGGAAATAAGTATTTGGCTAAATTTAAGTAAGATTAATAAAAAAGGGAATATACATAGCATTTATGGTTCTATGTAATCTCGCTCCCAGTAATTTCACTACGGTAATCTCACTCCCAATAATTTCACTCCTGCTCATTTTCACTCCCAGTAAATTCACTCACACTGGCTTCATTCTTTTTGTAAATAAGCACTAAATGTAACATTTAAAAATAGTTTATGATAGGTGTAAAGACTAATCAATGCCTTTAATCTGAATTTGTTGAAGGCAATTATTATGAATGCTTTTAACATTAAAAACCCAATTTTTTGCATAGAAATGTAGTTAAATGTTGAGAACCTTTAACAACTCAAAAAATACGTTTATTTAAGGATGTTGCAGTCATTGAATAATAAATACACTAGTACAAAATTATTACTGTTTTTGATAAGCTTATAATGTTAAGAACCTGATTTTTTGCATGGAAATTTAGTAGAATGTTGAAAATGCATAACAACTCAAAAAATAAATATAGCCTTTAATCAGAATATGCAGCGAAAAATTAAAATGAGGGAGTAGAAAGAGGGGGAGGGAAAAGGGGGGGAGTAAGAAATCCTAAGGAGAAACAGTTGACGTTGGTATCATTCAACTAAGAATTTTATAACATATAAGAATATGCAGCAAAAGAATGAAAATGGAGGGGGGTAGAAGGATTCCAACATCCTTAAATAAACGTATTTTTTAAATTGCCTAGCGTTTTAAATATCGATTAGTATTTACTCCTATCATAAACTATTTTTAAATGTTACATTTAGTACTTATTTACAAAAAGAATGGTCAGTGGGACTAAATTTACTGGGAGTGAAATTGAGCGGGAGTGAAATTACTGGGAGCGAGATTACCATAGTGAAATTACCTGAAGCAAGATTACCGGCCACGAGCATATATATATGAACAATAAAGTAAAGTAAGTGAGAAAATCTCAGTTTATTATAAGACTAAATATTCTTAGGTAAAGCAAGTAGTGATGTTTTGTTGTTGACTTCACGACTAATAAGATTTCCTAACCGACAGCATTAAAATGAAATCCTCATGTTTGATGGCATATAACTTTTGGGTATAGGGAATAATGTATGCTAAATAGCAGGGCTGGTTTCAGGCGTAAGTGACATAAGCGGTCGCTTACAGGCGCCACTTTAGAGGGGCGGCAAAATCAATATTTCGGATTTTTACATTTTCATTTTTTATAAAGGTTTATTGCACAGAACTTGAAAACATCGCAAAAAAATATATTTTATGCCATGATATTTCATATACATTCAGGGTCAGTTGAAGGTGTAAGCGACGTAACCTACTGCTTCCAGTTGTCACTTAAGACATATGTTTTAAAGTTTTACACTGTCTAAAACATGACGATACACTGCACTTTTCTTAACCTCTTTAGCGGGATATATACATGCAAAAGCAATAACTCTAATGCTAAGTTTTATGTGCTTTTAGGGATTATGCACTGTAATTTCAAATAACCTTTCCACTCAAAATACAGCGAACCTTCAACACTAGAGATTTTGATTACTAAGGGTTTGTATCTGTATGTGTGGGTGTGCGTGCGTGTGTGTGTTGTGTGTGTGTGTGTATATATATATATATCAATGTAAGAGAGGATCGGAATTGACGGATAAAATCAATGTTTTAGATTCAATTACATTTCTCAGTCGTTTGTTGGTGTGTACAAAAAGCTTGTATCAAAAATTGTTTTAGAAACTGTGGCTTTGTTTTTGATGATGCTAATGAATGTGATGATGCAGGTAGCAATAGTGATTATTGTGACATTCAAAATTTGATTGATGAGATGTATTAGGTAAGTTGAGGGTACCAACGTATGTGCAAAAAATTTCATAAATATTGATGAAAGCATTTTCACAGTGATTGATGAAATTGACTTGAAAACTGTGGTAGAATCACAAATCAATGAAATTGTTCCCAATTCAGAGTTTGAACAGAATGAGAAAATTGGTAAGAACTGAAAATGCAACAACGTTGGAAGTTTTACACTATCTAAAGCTTTAAAATATTCTGCCAGAATAAAGGGTGAAAATGATTTATTTATCAAAGTTATAGAAATATGGTTTTCTTTTGCCATTTTAATCAAATCACAGAAAAACAGCGCAACTAAAATTGGATTGTTTTTTTCAAATAATTTTCTAAAATTTTTAAAATTTGTTTAATATTTTATTAGATTTTAATGTGTATTTGAAATGTTTTGCAACTATGAAATTTAACTGTTCTGATTCTGTAGCATTTTTAACAGAAGTTTTTTAATTTCTAATAAAATCAGAATTGTGCAAGCATGCAATTTCAAGTTCATGTTCTCATTTGTTATACAGGCAGACCTCGTCTTTAGCGGCTTTATCTTTCGTGTGTTTCGATCTTTTGCGGTTCCGCATTTGCGACCAGTTTTGTCTTTCGCAGAAAAAATCACGGAAAAGGCTGAGCGAAATTTTCTATATATGGAATGAATCGCGTTTTCCTCACATTTTCTCTCATAGTCAGGCCTGAAAAATGTTGTTACGTTATTCTGATATGTAAAAATATTTACGTAATTAAACAAATAGATGTGTATCTATTTTTTATAAGTATATATATAAGACACGTGTATGTGTCATATATACTTTAAATATTTTTAGGATGCAATCCTCCCACACTTTTGTGTCCCTTCGCATGTGAAAAGTTACAGAATATAAGCTGGCATCACCGTTCAGGACCCTTCTGTCTTTATTATGACAGGGAAGTCCCGAGGGGAAAGACTCAACTCTTGACCCTTCCGATTCATGATCATTGGGTTATTTGCTCAGGTTTGACATAGTTCAAACCCTTAAGCTTTGCATTTTGCTCATCATTTATTATTGGTGGTTTCGCAGAGTTTTTCAGGAATGTAACCCCCCAGAAAGATGCGGTCTGCCGTATTTGGGGAATTAGTCCCTGCAAGTTAGGCAACCTCCGTTCATTTTATTTTCTCGATTCTACTACGGAACTTAAATAAGACTATTTTCTCATACTTTTTTCGTCTTCTTTTTACTTGTTTAAGTCTCACTTTCATTGAAGTTAATTTTTCCATCTCTTTCTCTATTTTTCTGTGGTCACCAACACACAGGACAAATGATCCGTTTTTGCTGAGATGGGAACCAAACCCTGTATTTCCCATTGCCTTAATTACTTCTCTTTCGCGATTTCGTCTTTCGCTGTGTTTTCAGGAACGTAACCCTCACGAAAGACGAGATCTGCCTGTATATATACAGGCTAGTCCTGAGATTCGACAGGGATGCGTTCCTGAAAACGTGGTTGAATCTTGAACAGTCGAATGTCAAATCAGCACAAATTCAAACAATTGGAGCAGAAATAACGATGTCTTGACTGAAACTAAACTTATCGTGGTCGGGCGGGCCGAAAATTACTTCACGTAACTAGTTTCTAATTCGACCGGTCGAATTCTCGAGTTGCTCAAATCTCGAACGGTCGAATCTCGGGAGTTGCCTGTATATGTATATCTTGGTTTTTGTTGTAATTTTAAAGCTTTTGTTTCCATTAAGATTTAGAAAAGCTTCTATTTTCTAATTAAAATCTACCAAAAGAAAAGAGTTGCATAAATTATTTTAACCTGTATAAGGCGGAAAACCTGCGAAAGACGGAATAATATACCAGTCCCGCGAGGTTCTGCCTCTCGCAGGTTTTACAGTACACCCTTCCCTCGCCAACCGTGCGGGTTACGTTCCTGAAAAGTAAATACTTAAGTATATTGGAAATTGGGGGTTAGGTTCTACGGTTTTTATTACTAAACCATATATATTATTGATCACTTACATTACTCGCTTATTTCTCACCTAAATACATTATATTAATATTACGAATATAATAACATGCTGTTTTTTCCTTACGAGCTCTCTGGTTTGGCATAGTCGAAACTCCCGTTGATGAAAAATGTGATGAAAAACAATCACCGCCATCTATGTGCTACTTGTGGTACTAAATGCGAGAAATAGCTTTCCGCTGCATTCCGCTGTTCGAAACTACATATTCTACCCCAGAATAAATTCTTTTTTAAAGAATTTCTTGAAACGTATCACACTATGCATAAGCCAAACTACTGAGTAAAACAATTACCGACTGAAGGATTACAAACGCCCCGTAGGTAACGGAGAAATTACGTGCATACTACGATGTACATCACATCATTTTATACAATTTACTACGGTCTTCTAATCTTACCCGGCATTTTTTGCATTTAAACAAATATTATTACGCACAAATTCAGAAAAATATTAAATGTTTAATTTATTTAGTATGCTGATATGAATAATATACAACTAAACACGTCGTGTGGACTTTCGGTGCGCGAAAAGTATGCGTATGCTGATGTGAATAATGCACAACTGATCGCCCGTGTGGAATGTAGAGACTTGTGACGGGCGAAAAGCATAATCGTACATTACAGCAACAAAGTAATAGCAACCAAGTTAGAACAACAGCATAGCCGTTGTGAGTGAGTGCAGATTACAACAAAGTCATACGATGCGCGGGATTATCGTGTTGAATGCAGTGACTTGTGGCACGCAAAAAGGATACGTAATTGTGTCAGTATGGCAACAACGTAATAGTGAGCAAGTTAAAACGACAACAAAGTCTTTGTAAGTGAGTTAAGATGACAACAAAGTCATAAGATGCGCGGTATTTAAAAGTTTTCTTGGTCCAAACCGTGGATACGGAAGGGAAATGTCCGCGGTTGGGAAGGGTGAGATTCAATATGCAGACCGCGTATAGTCGAGGGCCACGGTTAATAAACCCGCGGTTGGAGAGGGAAGGGTGCATATCATTTGTATTTAATGAAAAATACATATATATATATATGCAATTCAGTTGTTTATTTCTCTTTCATCACCTTTCATTTTATCAGAATGAACTCTGTCTCCCACTCTTATATTTATATAGAATACTAGCAGAAATACCCAGCTTTGCCCGGAGAAATTTGGTTCAAATCCTATCAGAATTCTAGATGATATATGGTATTTAAGAATTCACTCGGCCACTGTTTTGAATAAAACAAGCAGAGAGAAACAAAAACCATGTATGAATTATTGCTGGGAGCCCTCCACAATTGTACCAAATTTGTTTCAAATCAATAGTAGGACTTGGGAAAATATGCGTAGTTTAATCAGTCCTTGCCATCCAATTACAGATAAGAAGTAGTTGTTTCCCACCCTTCTCACTATGTATAAGATGTAGAGTTCTTTGTTCTTTGAGAACAGGAAGTTGATGAGAACAGTTATTTTATTGAACAGTTTAGACATCTGAACAGTTTGAAAAGAACTGTTCTGTTCTTTCTGACCCATCTCTAGATGGCAATGCATTAACATACAAAGTTATTTTGCTTTTTGTACAATTAATATAAAACATTTGGGATTAAAAAGTAGCCTATGGCCTTCTTATTTGTGAAGAAAGTGTCTGTTGAAAGTTTGATTCCTCTAGCTGTAACAGTATGTAAATGTATAGATGCACAAATAAACAAACAAACAAACTTTCATAAATATATAGGAGATTTATGTGATTTAGGTTTCTTACTGACAGCTGGCAAAAATTTTTTAAAAATACGTGATAAATAACATGTTTATTATTCTACAAATTAAAAAAAAACATTGATTAAAAATTGTGGAAATAAAATGAACGGTATATTGCGCCTACCGAAATATGCCGACTCAGTACCACATGCCAGCACGACGTATAGAGTAGGCATTTTGCAGGGCAAATCTCATGTAATGTCCGCACCCCCTCTTTTTCATGTGAACTTTTGGGGAAAAAGTGCGGTTATTACACGAGTAAATACGGTAATTATTGAAAAATCTACCATAATAGATGTAATCAAAAAATTTATTTAGTTATTTTTATTGAACTATGGGTTTTATTTGTTCACTTCAAGCCACAGCTGAAAATGAAAATAAAATTGGGGTACGTTAAACTCAAGTTATCCTCTTCCAAATTCTTTAATTTTGTCCAAGTGCTACAGAATTGTCCTTACCGTCATAGCTGGCAACCCCAAAACTCTGCCTATGTCTGCAGCTGTTTCACCTCGTTCATGGCATATAACGGTATTTAGTTTTTGCTCCAAAGTAATTGTCTTGCATGATTTTTTCGCTGCTGACATACTGCCATTACTACCACTTTTTGCAATTATAGCAAATTTAATAAAAATACTTCAATCCAGACCTCATTTCCCACTCAAATAAAGCGATTCACCACAACTTGTGTAACAGATGTGCAGTTATTTTCTTGAGTCATTTCAACGGCTAGTCAGGGCGATGTTAATCAAATAATCGACAACATTAATTTGAATATAGATATTCATTTTTGAATGGTGTTAATGCGAATCAACGTTAATCAAGGTGACATTAAACCAAGGACACACTGTATTTCCTCCTTAGTGCATTAATATAAAATTTACTTTTAAAAATAAAATTGTATTTTTATTTTAACACGATTAATTATTATTGCAATATTTTTACTGATCTCTGTCTTGTTATTAATGTTACAGATTGCTTTTTAGCCAGTCCTTGTATTCGCTTAACCTGATAGAGTACTTTTTGGAGAAAATTGATGAGAAAACACAGAGTTTGGGCACGCAGAATAGTCAAGAAGAAACAGAAAAAGAAGAGCAACAATTTAATTTTATTGGCTCGTGGGCTAAAGGTCTTGACTATTTTAGAATTGATGGATCAGTTTCAGGAGAAAATCGCAGTATCTGGTGTAAAAGCTTCAACAGAGAGGATAACTTAAGGTTAGTCAATTATCAAACAAAAGTATTTTAATCTTGAATTATATAAAATATTTTTTAAAATTTTAATAACAGATTATTAGATTAAATGTAATTTTACTACACAGGGTATCTTATTTCTTCAAACGATGACCATGTTACAAAATGTTTGCACATACTGCATATTTCTTCATACCTAAATTGCTCTTTTATTTCAGAGCCCGTTTGTTTCTAATTTCCACTCGTGCTGGAGGAATGGGTATAAACCTTGTTGGGGCCAACAGAGTTGTGTTGTTTGATGCAAGCTGGAACCCATCTAGTGATCTTCAAAGTATTTTTAGAATTTATCGATTTGGTCAAAAGAAACCATGTTATGTCTATCGTTTCCTTGCTCAGGTAAATATGAATATATTCCAATTTCTCATGTTTTGAGAGTTATTTTTATTTGTATTGTAAAAGTTTTTCACCTCTTACTTAGATTTTTGAGACAATGCTAGTTCATGTTAAAAGTTTGACAGCTTGATTCAGAAAGCTAACATGAACTTCAAATAGTGCCACACTATTCTGTATGTTTATGAAGATTTGTATTGTTTTATACTGAAAATGTTGTCTCTTTCCTAGGGCACTATGGAAGAAAAAATTTATAACAGGCAAGTTACAAAGCTCTCTTTGGCATCAAGGGTCTTAGATGAGCACCAAATTGAGAGGCATTTCAATATTGAGGACCTTCAAGAATTGTATAGATATGACCCAACAGTAAAGAATAAGAGTTCTACTCCAATGCTTCCTAAGGTGTGTGTATGTTTAAGTAACATTGCTGATAATCCCCTTTGCTATGGTTTCTTTTGTATTAGAGAGAAATATCCTAGTATTTTATTTGAATATTTATCGGTGAAGTAATGGAAAAGGATTATGACTCATTTTATTGAGTGTCTAAAATCTTGATCAATTTTATAGATTTTAGCTTTTGGCTTTCATAATCTAGATTGGCTTTTGTTTAAGTAGAAGTGTTTCTTTTATTTCTTTGCCCATTGCATGATGAAACAGAGAGCGAGAGAGAGAGACGATTGTGTTCCTCTGTCTTTCTGTCTCAAGCCCATGAGTCATTCAACAAAGCTTTCTAAATTTACTTGTATCTTTTCTATTCAGTTAATCCAGCAGCCACTCAAACGTAAGTTTTGATTTCATAAATGAATTGGCTTGGTGACCAAAAAGCAAAACAAGAAATTGAATGAATATGTGGCACTTTGTTGTGTGCATTGCCAAAAGAATGAGATAATGTGTCTCTGATAAGCCCCAAAATTTGGATTGATCAATTCTTTTAGAACTTAAATGATGAGAAATTTGATCGTGATTACACACACTATTGATGTTCATTTTAGTCCTCACTAAAGTAATGCATTATTTCTCACTTTTATAAACTTCACAGTAAATTTTAATTTAGTGGATTGATGCATGCAATTCACAAATTGGGGATTGTGAAAAATTTTCATAGAGTCACAATGGTGGAAAGCCTTTTTTAAATTTTTTATGGGCATATTTAGAATAACGTCAGTTTTTGTGGAACTAAGATAGATACCATAAATACCCATGTACAACATGCACTTTTTTCTCAATATTTTGGAGTTGAAAAGTGGAGTGCATGTTATACGAGGGTACATATTTATCGTGGTATTTAAGAAAATGAATTACTTGGGCAGATAAAGAGAAGAAAGGTTGATTTAATATGCATATTGGCCATAATAAGCACATTAAGTTAAATCGAATTTGATTGTATATGATATTAACTTTAATCTACATGAATAACATATATGGCGTGATTGAGGTCCCACACTTAAAGAGGCCCTACGCTCTCTAAGAAATATTTATTGTACTTATAAAGTACATGAAAAAATATCGATGTGTCAGTGAGAGATGTTGATTTAGTTATTATAATTTACCATTAAAAATTTTTGACGCTTAAGATGCCTTGCGTGCACACTGCGCTGGGCCCCGCGATTTTCCTAGCCGTCTCTGATGTCATTTTTCATTCATTGTTTTATCATATCACAATGATACTGACAATTTAACGCATAATAATAATGAGTTAAATTAGTGGTTCTCAACTGGTGTGCTGTGGCACATTAGTGTGCAGCGAGGAAGGGACTAGTGTGCTGCACACTCTGAAGGAATTTAATTTTTAAATTATGTATGTATTTAATGTACAATAAAATTATACAATTATTTCTTGTTGTTAATCGAAGAAGTTCGCAGTTTGAAACTTTGATAAAAAGTATAAAAATTACACAGAAAGAAGTTTTGGAATTTATTCACCAATATGAACTTTTAAGTTCATTTCCCAATGTGGAAATTTTGCCGAGAGTTTTCTTGGCATTCGCCACATCAATTACAGTGGAAATCGTTCTTTTAGTAAACTGAAATTGATCAAAAATTACCTACAGTCATCAGTGAACCAAGAGCGACTTTCTGGTCTAGCCATCTTATCTACTGAATATGACACTGCTAAAAACATAAATTTCAATAACATAATCAATATGTTTGCTGCAAGTAAATCCCAAAATATAAATCTTTAGTTAAATACCCCTTTAAAGGTATGCAGTTGTCATTTTATTAGATCATTTTTGGGCAACAAAAAATCCTCTGCCCAGGACAACAGAAGTGTTCACTACGGCCCTGCGCAGGTAAATAAAAAAATCGCAGAATAAGAGACCGAAAACCTACCTGCTCGTTATACGAGGGTGTGCATTATACGTGGGTATTTATGGTATTCGAAATATTTTGAATTTACTGTTACATTTTATATGTATTGGTTGATGGATAAGGTTAAGAGGATTGTGGTAAAGTCGGCTGTATGAAGTGGGGAGGGATCAAAGATGCATAAATAGTAACATAAAACTAAAATTATGAATGCTAGCAATAAAGTAATAATAATCATTTATTGATATTATTTATACAAATCAAATTGAAATGTGTTGTTTGTTTATCCAGCTGTTTTTCTCACAACCAATGTCGCCCATAACCTAGAATCTTGAATTTTATTTCGGATGAGAGCATTTACATTTTCTTCAAATCCTAATCCTAGCTTATTTCCACTACACATCTTTCATCTTTAAATTAAAACTTTTTCTCTGATAGTTCACAAAGCTCTAAATACCGTAATTTTCTGTATATAATATGCATTTTTTCCATGAAAATTTGACAGAAAGTTAGGGTGCCTATTATACATGGTAACATATGCATACAAAATTTTCCAGTTGGTAAATAAATGATATATTTGGATACATTTTTTACTAATAAATCGTACTTGTCGTTAGATTATGATAGCATTGCTTTAAAATATTTTTAATCTTAAACAATAATAATAATCATTTATTTATTTCTAGCTGTTGTCATCAATAGAGCCTCTAATTCTTTATCACTTTCCCCACTACTCAAATAGTTTATCGACAATCTTGTGCTCTCTCTCTCATCGTCTGTGTAAATGGCGATGCCACGAATGTCGTCTTCATCCTCACTATTCACTTCGGTGAAATCATCATCCTATAAGATGTAGTTCTCAGAACCATCCATGGCATTTTTGAGGCAACACTTTTAAAAGCAACATTTATATCATAAACTCTCTCGCTTGGCAGCAAGGCGATAACTGTCTCTATACTGCTAATAATCTACTGAAGTTACATGATGTTCTTACAAAAAAAATTAGGTGCATGTTATGCACGGTGTTAAGGCAGTTTTCACATTTCACTCATGAAAACAAGAGTGCATATTATAATTCGAAAATTAAGGTATCTTGTTAATATTGTTTATATTCTATCATTGTTTAGGATCGGCTGTTGGCTGAACTCATTCACAAATACACAGACTTGATTGACAGTTACCATGAGCATGACTCTATGTTAGAAAATAAGGCAGAAGAGGAATTATCAGAGGAGGAAAGGAAAGCTGCCTGGGAGGATTTTGAAAATGAAAAGAAGGAAAAATTGCCAGAAAACATTTTCATGGGTATGTTTTCAACATGCATAAACTAACTTTTTCAATAATTCTTTTCAAATGTTGTGAACCTTTATTTTATTGTACTCTTCATCTTATTTTTGTAATTTGAAGCAAATTTTATGCAAATCTTGTATAAAATGTGAGTTTTTAATGGGTTACACAAATATTATACAAAATTAAGCTCTGATTTCTCCCAATTAAAGCAGTCTAGACAATATTTTTATTAAGAAAATAGTGGGAAAATACATCATAAAGTTTTGTTTTCTTATATACTACTTTAATTGATTTTATGCATTAATTTTTAGAAATCCCCTAAGAAATATTTTATTAATGCAAAATTTTGTTACTTATATATTTTAGATAATGCCATGGTCGGTGGATTGCCAAATTCAATGTATGGAGATAATGTGCCATATTCTGTACCAAGACTTCTGGAAGCCATTATGAAAAAAGTAATCAAACTTTGCAAATAGATATTTTTCATAATCTTCTTCATAGTATTTTTTTAAGTTTCAAGTATGTGGTTTTTTACTTGTAGTTTTAATTTAAATATATACTTGTCAAAGATAACTTAGGAAAATGATAAAACTTGCATTGTTACAACAAGTTCTGCACCAATTGAAATATAGATTTCAGTGTTTGTATTATACAGGCAGTTGTCGACTTACGATGCTCCAGATTTACCACGTTTACTAATTAAGGAACATGCTCCAGACTTAGGAGCCCCTCCACAGTTACTATGCTTTGCCAGCCAGTCAGGCCAAAGCGACGTTTGTCGCCTTAAGGTCAGTTCAGGCTACAGTGTATACGGCAAGGAACAGCATGCCATGGAAAACGTGCTACAATGAATGCAACTTCACATGAAAACCTCTCAAGTATTGTCTTCTTAAATCCCTTTTACATGAGTTATTAGATTTCAGACAAAGAAGGACTTTCAGAATGATTCCATGTGTGATTGAAACTTACAGAGGTAGAAGGGAAGGAAATAGCATTGGTGAATGTTTTTTAAGCACTTGGGCAAATCCAATTTTTGCAGCTAAAGGGTCAAATCCTTGGAAAATGAAATACAAAAGGTTATTTTTATAGTGGTGATGCTCGACTTGCAAGTCATTTAGTGTATGTTATGATGCTAGTGTGGTTGTCAAAAACTGCATATTGTTTACATTATTTTGTTTAACTTTATTTGCCCTTAAAAATGTCTGATAAGAAAATTCAAGTGCTGGAGATGTTTCAGGTTCTAAGAAACACAGAACCATAACAATGGAAATGAAGATTGACATAATTAAGCACTCTGAAAAGGGTGAGATGCCTGCAAACATTGGTCGGGCCTTAGACATCTCTTGTACATTGGTGGTGACATTCACCTAAAACAGTAACATTATAACCTCCAGCTTTTTATAGTACAGGCAACTCTCATTCAACGAACGACATGCGTTCCTGAAAAGCATTTGTAAAATGGAAATTCGTTGAACAATCGTGATTTTTCCATTGACTTCCCCGTAAAAACTCCAGATGCGTTCCAGACAAAAGATTTTTTTATTCTTGAATTTATAATTCTTAGCTATTAAAATGTCTGTCAAAGCAACTACAATATTGGATCAACTAGAAAACAGGAGCAACAACAATCAAACATAGAAGTACAGTGCCATCTATTGTATGATGCGAGAAAATTCAACTTTTTAGTAAAAAACAGAACCTCCCAACACCGTCAATAAATAGTTAAAAATTCCTCATTATTTAAACATCTCCAGGAAAATAATTAACAAAAAGTTGAACAGTTATGAGAAAAGTTAAGAATGAATAATTCATTATTAAAAAAGAAGATTGAACACTTACCAAAAATAAAGATTTGAAGTTCTTGTAGAAACTTTTTATTTATCTTAAATTGTAGATGAATTTATTGGGCGGGAGGAATCGCAGGATCGTCGACGTCTTCCTCTGAATTGTCTTGTAGTGGTGTTTTCTTGTGTTTGAAGTTGGCCAACCCACATGTAGACGGTTGTGGAGATCTTCGTAAGCTTGGAGACATTTGCGATGGGATAAAAACATTGTGATGGGAAGCTGTGGAACTTGTCTCTTTCTTTCTCAGTATAGTTCATTGTAGCCTCAGGCAAGTGCTGCAGGGCTAAATCAGGAGTAGATAATTCTTTATTATCATCATCAGAGCCATCATCATGTAATGAAGCCTGTTCTTCTCCAAGCTGAATTAATTCCTCATTGGTTATGTCTTCATCCTTGGCAAGGTCAACGATCCTCTTGTGGATGTCAGGAACGGACTCCTGAATATCAGTGAAGTTGTGATTGCATTCCTTCCACAGCGACTCCCAGCAACTATTCAGCGTCGCCGGCATCACTTCATTCCAGGCTTCATTAATGTTTTCAATGGCATTCTTGACGGTATATGACCGCCAGAATTCTCGTATTGTTTGCCTGTCTCTATCTGTTTTTGATATGAGTTGGCGCACTGTTCAATGGAGGTAATAAAAGTCGCGATAACACCTTGATCCATGGGCTGTATCAGAGATGTAGTGTTTTTTGGAAGAAATTCCACTCGAACATATTCAGACATTTCAGAGGTGATTATAGGGTGACGTGGTGCATTATCTAACAGCAACAATGCCTTGTGATCTAACTTTTTCTTCCTACAATATTTTTACTTTCTCCGTACGTAGTAATGGGAAAGTATTGTATTCATGAAAAAAATCGACTTCGAGATTTCAACGGAAATACATGTTTTGAGGTCCCTAGAACACGTTTAGACTATTTTCGGAATGATGTCTCTCTCTGTGTGTGTGTGTGTACGTGCGTGTGTGTGTACGCGCGTGCGTGTACGTGTGTGTGTATGTGTACGTGTGTATGTGTACGTATGTGTTCGTGTGTGTGTACGTGTGTGTGTATGTTAGTGTGGGCGCTCTAACTCAAAAAGTACGTGCCATATCGTTACCAAACTTCATATCTAACACTCTTACATGAGCACAAAGAACTGATTAGTTTTTGGACAATAACGGATAACCGGAAGTCGAGGTTTATTCGAAACCCGATTCGGTTTTTGCGATATTTCTTGGTTAAAATATCATTATTGTATTTACAATTCTAAACAAAAGTTATAGAGAATGTAATTTCCTACAGTTTTCATTTGAAACAATTTTCTATGGGACTTATTGTTTAGGAGTTATTTATAAATAACCGGTTTTTCGGTTTTCGTCAAATATCTCCTTAAAAACATCGTTATTGGTAATCAAAGTTGTAGAGAATAATATTTCTTCCATGTTTTGTTTGAAAGAAATTTTCGTAGAACCATCCATTTCGGAGATATTTCGCTTTATCTTAATACCAGTATACAGTGCCAGCACCATGTAACGGTGAATTCTGTAAACATATTCAAAATATACGTAGTTTACGGCAATAAGGATGACTGTATTCTTTTACGATACAAAATAATAATTTTGCCTCATAATGCTATTCATAATAATTTAAATATCTATACCCCAAATATGGAGAAAGTCATGTGTTGGCCACATCAGATTTTTCTATAAATGGACAGAAATGATTCTTGGACACACGAAGAATCCATGGGTAATCAAGACGGTCTTTGTGACCCTAAGAACTTCGATCTGAGTTGGATACACATTATTTAGTTTGTTGCAGTGAACAGAATTTTCGGCAAAAAGTAAAGCTATAAAATTCAATTCATTTGTTAAAGCGAATATTTGTTCAATGAATGTTCATTGAATGAGAGCTACCTGTACATACTTTATTCCTTCAGTAATTTTTTAGCTTTCTACTTTTGATGATGTGTTTACAAGTCATTATTGTATCCAGATTAGAGTAAAAAGAGTTGTCTAGTCTTTAATAAGTTATGTTTATGTTTATCTTTGCCTGAGTACAATATTATGGATCATTTTATAATAACCCAAATTTTTAACATTGCTTTTATGGGAAAATGTGCTTTGACTTAGGACACTTTGACTTACGACGCAACTTTCAGGAACCAATTTTGTCAAAGTGTGAGGACTGCCTGTATAGAAAATCGTCAAATTGGGAAATATAAAAAATTCATACTCTTCCTACTGTTTTTCATATAAATGTTTCTCTAGGCTGAAAACTGCAAGACATGGATGGAAGTAATTTTTTTAAGAAAAAGTATTTTTACTAGAAGGATGAAATTGTTAATTTATTATTATTCGTATAAAAGCCTATGTATGTGCTGAACGCTGCCACACCTTCCTCTGTTGGCTGCAAATGATTAACTACAATATCTATAGTCATCAATAGTACAGCACCACCAGAGGCATGTTGCTAAGTCCCATTTGAGTTATACAGGTGAGCCCGCTTAATGCGGGGGATGCGGTCCTGAAGTCTCCATGAAAGTGAAAATCTGTGTTTGCCAGGGCACCATAACCTTTAGGCACCCAGAGGGGAATAACTTCCCAAATGGTACTTTTGGACCCACATTCAATGTAAAACATATTTCTACCAGACTTTTAGAACGTAATTTATTAAACAAACTATAAAATTACGTAGTAAGACAAAAAAGCTTTTTAGCAGTAAACGTACATAATTTCAAAATATTTCTCAGAACAGCTACGAAGTTTTATTAAAAAAAGAGTTCAGGGTCAACTGCTTAGCTTTTTTTCACTTATTATGTAAAACTTGTTGGTAGCATTCAAATAGTCTGTCGCAGCCCCGCTTCACGGCACTCACTCATGTGAAGTCATTGCGCTCCTCCAACAAAATCATGCACTGATCGACGATGCTCTTGCAGCTCCGCTTATAGATCAAACCCATAGTAATGCGTTTTGGGTTTTCTGCAATTTATATATCATTATATACAGTGATGAGCTGAAGCCAGCTCATGCGGGCCTGTTGTTAATTTTTCTCAGAATTTGCCGGTTGTTAAAGTTTTAGAAAATATGAAAATTTATTGATTTTGTCCTTTCAAGTCATTTTGCCCTATCTGATAGTCAGTTACTGACAGTGTATGAAATCGAATATATTGTGAACCAAACACTTGTTAAGCTAGTGCAGTAATGGGCAAGAGAGCGCTCTAAGAGCACACTCAGAGCACGTGTACACGAGAGGTCAGCTTTGGAAAGCTATTATTCTCTGCTTCCGAAGCACACAAAACACAATACTATTTCCTCTTGAAGCAGGCTGCAACTACTGCAGGAATGCAAGGGAAGCGCTAGCGACTGATAACGCACCTTACAACTACCAGTCAAATGCACCGCCTTTTCCACATATGAACTACCTAGAATTCTTACGTCAAAATTGTCTAAAAGTTTCCCCCTCCGCAGCTCTTCGCACTCAAGGTCAGAGCAAAGACTGCTCTCGGAGCGCAACCGGTCGTTTGCCCATCACTGAGCTAGTGGAAAGATATTACTAAACTAGAGCGATATGGTGCCCCTGGCATATAGGCTTCCGGCCATCGTTATCCAAATTTCCTAAACCCCATTTTTTTTAGAGAGCTGGTTCTTAATTTGTTTCCAGCTCATTACTGTTTACATATTATTATACATTATATGCATTTAAACATTAAGATCCCTCCATGCGTACCACATGTTTTTCATATGTAGATCAAAATTATATAATTTTTTGGTGTTGAGTTGTTTTATTATTATTTATGACAAGTTAATACGGTAAATTAACATTGTAATAAAGTAATTGTCGAAAATTATATATTTAAAAATATAAATCATCAAAAACATTCTTTACGATCCAATGATACCAAAGAAACATGAATCATGAATCATATTTCTATTTCCGTTTTTCAAATGTTTTCCACCTTAGGAGAGATATTTTTTGTGTTAGACCTGTGAAATTTACAGGGAAAAGAGTGAAATTGGCCACCAGATGATGCAATATTATGCAACACTGCTGAAATATCACAATATTTAGGATACTTTATGAAATTTGATTAGTGCAAAATTTCAAAAATCATTAGATATTAGACTCTGGTCGCACTGTGCATAAGATATCTAAATTTTTTTTTAAATTTTAATTTGAAATAAAATCCGCGTTGGCCTGGGCTGTGTTAAGTGGGGATCACCTGTACTTTGAGGATTTACTTGGATTTATTGCTTTTAAATTTTATTTTGTTCATGATCTACAATGATTTCACAGGTTTGATTCCAAGAGCTTTTCAGTTCTGCATTTGATTAAATTAGAGTCTCATATTTGTTATTTTCATTTTAAAATTATCAATTATCATTGTACAAAATTCAGTCTTGAACCAAATAACGTCTAAAGGAATGGAAATTAATTTTCACACCATTGATTTTCAAATATGTGTTGAATTGGCATACAAATTAATTTTGAGCACTAAAATTTTAGTTGATAATCATTATTTGGGTCTTTAAATTTTTCAGAATATACTGAGATCTACTACTTATGTCTTTTAGACATGTTTTATTCTATCATAAAATCATGAGTGTTTATTTTCATCATTTTATTAATTGTCTTAATTCTGATTTAATACCTCATTTCTGTATACCCATCATTTTTATGGGAAATGACACAAGTGATTTATATTTTTAAATTAACTTTTATGCTGTTATTAGAGAAAGTGATTGTTGTAATGTGGTGCTTAGCTTAATGAATATTGGAAAGCATCTACTGCTTTGGTTAAAATAAAAAAGTTTTAACCCACCATGGCTAGAAATATAATTTGTGCAAATTTTAAAAAATCATAAGATATTAGACTGCGGTCACACTGTGCATAAGATATCTATATTTTTTTTAAATTTTAATTTGAAATAAAATCCGCGTTATAATGAATCCTCGTTGGCCGGGGCTGTGTTAAGCGGGGCTCACCTGTACTTTGAGGATTTTTCAGGTGGTTAGACAAGAATAATTTTTCATTGAATTGACATGAACTATTTTAACTGAAATGCTTTGGTTATATTATCTTATTGAAGGGCAAATTTAAAACTCCAATTTAAATGCTCTTTTTTTATTTTCAAGAACCCAAACGCAACAGAGGAGCAGCTACAATATGAACTGCGTCTCGCAACAACCCGTATAAGCCAATATTTCAACCAAGTGAATATGCAGCGGCAGCAAATGTATAGTGTGAGTAAATATTTAAGTTACGAAATTTTTCATTAAAATAGATCCCAGTTATTTTAAAAAGAACTCGTGATTGTTAAACATATTGGTATTGCAAATGGGTATTCCAATTCCCTTATCAAAGAAAATTACTCTTAAACAAATTATTCCTCTTCTCTAATTTTTAATTATATCTGCATTTTACTGCTATAACAAAATTTATTCCAACTTTGTCTTTTCCTTCTGAGAACATTTTAGCATTCATGATCCTACTCTGTAATTGTACTTATTAAAACCAAAAAATTGCTTTTAACCAGAACTGATCTCCACTCTTATTGAATTATTTAGTATAATTTGGTATAATCTCAAAATTTCATAGAATTCCTTCTTTAATCCTAATTACATGTTCTCATAATACAGTAAAACCCTGTTATTTCGATCTTGGATAATTCAAAGTATGGTGTAATTTGAAGCTCAGATCAGTACCCAGCCAACACCATAGGATTTTGCATACTTTTTGATACGTATTATTCAAAATACACCTACAATGAAATTGGAAGTCATGATCTGGTCCAGTGACTCACAAAAAGTTCGTTTTATTCAAAAACTCAATCCTGTGTAAGCGGAAGGTTCACACGCGTGCCATCACATCACGTTTTTGTTCCCCATTTCTCGCTCACAAAATACATATAGAGCCCCAAACAAGTGACCAAACATCTCATTTTTTCTGGCACAGTCCCGTTTTTATCAAAAATGCCATTTTGTAACGTTTTGAAGTCCATTGCAAATAAAATTTAGATTATCTGATAGTATAGCTCAGGGCTGTCACCAATTTTTTTTCTAAATCCTGTTACCGACATCAAAATATCCTGTAAAATCCTGTAATACTGTAAAGACCTGCGTATAGGATGCACCTTTTTCCAAATTTTTGAAGCTAAAAAGTAGGGCGCATCTTATACACATTTCATGTTTTTCTCTCTACGAAATGTTCAATGAAAAATAAACAGCTGAAAACTAATATTTATTAACCATCAAAGTGTTTTAATTAAAATAAAGCTTTTTAATATGAAAAAAAGATTGCACTTTTACAAATAAGAATTGTAGATAAAGATATTTCAGCGTTATTAGCCACTCATACTCATATATGGATACTAAACATTTTTTGTTTTTTCTGTACAAAGTCTACAGTTAAAATGAAATACAAATATGAAACATAAAATGAAATTGCTAAAATTTAAAAATCGAGTGTCTGTTCATTGAAAAAAATCTTCAATCAAGAAAATAAATCAAACTTTCAAACAATTTCCCTAAAATCCTAGAAATCTTCATCGGTAATATGGAACTCGTTGTGGACTTCATTTGTTTTTGAAGTCTCAGATTCGTCTATTCACTAGCTGAAGTCTCTTGGCCTACTTAGAGCAAGTAGCCAATCACGAACGTTTCCCATTCCATCGCCCCTCTCAACTTTCGTGCGGGAGAGCAGATAACGGTGCCCGTTGCCAGCTCTTGCGGATTTTCGCCTTCAGCAGATATACTACGCAATTTCTAATGGCAACGCAGGCCGATGTGATCTCTTCGAGAGCAGGAGTGAGACTGGGTTCCTCCCCACTACCTTCCCAAACAAACCGTCTCCTATTGGCTGCTGCTAACTGACGTCTTCAAGGCCAAGAGACTTTAGCTAGTGAACCGACTATAATTCTGCAGTCGTTGTGCCGTTGTTGTTATCATCTTCCCATAATACGTCGTCTTCACTTCCATTTATAGCATTACTTATACTGTTACAAAAGTTCTAAATAAAGTTTAGTAAATCAACATTGTTGAGCAAGGAGTTTATTCCACTGAAATTGTTGTAAAATTTGTCCTCCTTACCAGCGGAACTCACGATCGATAAATAAATAAAAATTTATTTTTTCCTTTTTAGTGCATAATATAAAAGTTATTTTTTAAAAAACCTTTTTTAAATTAATTTATTTCATATGTACTTTTCAGAATAACTCATCTTCTTGTTTGTTAATTTTTCAGCAAATGGGCCAACAAAACCAACTCATGGGGAAAATGCCTATATATTCAGGTGTGAGACAGCAGGTTCCTCAGGAAGCATTAATGCAGGCTCATTATAACTTGCAAAATTATTACCACAACCCTCTCCTCCCATCTTCCTCAACTAATACCACACCAATGATGCTTCCCCAAGTGTCAAACAATGCAAGTCATTATGTGCCTGGAGCAATGAACAATATGCAACAGCAAATACACCTACCACAACAACAACAACAACAACAACAACAACCACCAAATGCACATTCAAATGTGCAGCCTAAAAGTAAGGATCTCTTTTACTACTACTACTGCTGCTAATATCAGTATTTTCATTATTATTTTTTAAGTATAATTTTTGAGTTTAATCAACAACATTGGTACAAATTCAGCGCTTCATTTTTTAAATTTTGAAGCATGGTGTTGCGAAGTTTGTACCCTCATTTTGAAATGTTTTTCTAAATAAGAATGTCATAAAATTAGTAATCCAACGCTTTGCTTGACTCATTGATGCTTTAACAGTTTCTTTTTAGCATATAAAATTTGAGTTGTACTTTGGGGTTTGATGTAGATTGTTGTTTTTATTATTTATCTGTAATATTTATTATTATACTTATATCTTTTTTATTTTATTATTAATTACTCACTAAAACATTATGCAGCAATTTATATTTTTCTCACAAAATTTATGCCTAATAGAGTTAAAATAAAAAAATTAATATTTTTGAGGAGGTTGAGGAGAAGGCTAATCATGATAGTTATTATATTTCCATTTATTGATATGCTAACTGCATTCATTGACCTTTGATGATTCTATACATTTCTTAAGATCTTTGCATTGAGTTTTTCTCTAGTATTGATATTTTGAATTTCAGTTCCAAGTGCAGTTGAAGGGAATGGTCCCCAACCAGTGAAATTAAAAATCCGGCAAGATCTAATGCCTAATCTTAGTGATGATAACGATGTAATAATAGAAGCTGTAAAAAGAAGAGAATAACTTTAAATTATTATTTTTTGTATGGATTGCTAAAATATTTTAATTATCATCAAGTTTAATCTCAAAATTCTTGAATAATTGTTTTATTTATATTGTAATACAGTTGATTTGCTATTGCATTTGTGTTAAGAACTCGTTCATTGGAGAGCTGTTCAAAGTTGGTATATTTGCCATTGTAGAATAATTGAGTAATTCAAGCATGTTATATGTAATTTTTCCTTTAACTGTAAATTCAATAATTAGATCTCCTGATCCTTGTAAAAGGAAAACTTTTAAACTCGTTGGAATCCTAATTTATCCCAAAAAATTGTATGATCTGTGAGAATTTGCAACTTACAATATTTGAAGTCAAAATGCTCCTTTTTCCCCTTAAATTGAATTCTTGTGTATTTGTTTATGATCCGTTAGGATATGTATTTGTTAGTATGACAAGTGAGTACCTGAGGAAGATTTTTTATAGTTCTGCCTATGAGTCTGTATACCATTTCATTCATTACAAAATCAAAAATAATTTACAGGCATTGAGGGTTTCCAATTAAGAAATTCAGATCATGTTTTGTATACTTTTGTATAATAACAGACGGTATTTTATGAATCAAAATCTGATTTTTTTACGTGATCCAATGCATCGCCATTCCATCAATCAATTTATAATAATTAAAAAAAATTGAGTAAATTGATCATTAGAGGTAACTATAAATTTTCTTCATATATCATTCCTGTCATTAGTTTCTTTTATATGGGTGTGTATTTGTTTTACTATAAATGTATCTTCACAGCTTTCATCGTAACTGTTTTACTGCTTAGAAGGTCTTAAGATTTTTACTTATTGAAAATTTAACACAGGTTTTCATCAACATAAATCAGCCTTCTGACATTTTGCACTTAAATATCCAGTTGCCTTCTCAGAACATAATGTTTTTGAAAGATCATATCAAAAAGAAAGGCTAAAGTATAACATTTCCTGTTCCTAATTTTTTATACATCTTGGTAAGTGATGTGCTTTTGTTACATAAGAGTATGTCAGCAGAGGAAGGCATATCATTATATACCTTTACTGCTTTTAGTGATTATGATATTTTAAAATGTAAATATGTGTAAGCATTAATGTCCTAAATTAGGTTTTTTCGTACTTCACTTACCATGTCCTTTCTTTTCCTGGCTGTTTGCCATTTTTAATGATCTTGTTATCAGTGTTATTTTTATTCTGAGATTTTGCACAACTTAACCAAATTTGTAAGCAAGATGGAAGGCATGGTAGTTATTGATATTCCTGTGATTATGAGACAGTCTTGAGTAGTAGTCATTGATATGACCAACTTTCCTATTTCCAGTGATGATTTTTGAATGCATTTGTTTAAACATGTAATCACATTTAAATTTCTTTAAAAATTGTTTTGGGAAGTTATAATAAAAAATTTAAAAACATTAAAATTTTAAGCATATATGTAGAATTGATTTGATTCAAAGTATAATTCTGAAAATATTTAAGTACATATTTTATTAAAGTTGATGTCTTCTAGGTAAAAGATGCACTTTTTCTGTGAATAATTTCAGAACTTAGTTAAAATTCCATTGTTCATTTTCCTGTTTTTAAGATGAATTTGGAAAACTTATGAGGGGCAAATAATCTAGCTTTCTTATCTATAATGTATTGACACTTCTTACATAGGAGAATATAGGATACAGGATACAAAATTACGAGGCACTTCCAGATGTGTTAGAAACTTTAAATTTAGTACGATTATAGGTTTTTGGTCAAAACCGAAGGAAAATATGCGAAATCGTTGAAATTCCAATTTTGAAGGGCCATTTTGGCCCCATTATTGCCCCATAAGAAAAGCACGTAGTGTAGAGGTTTTTATATTTTCTTTTTTAAATTATTTCCCATCAAAATTCGAACTCGGGACTTGACTATCGGAAAGAATGGAAATAGTAGTTTCTTATTTTTGAAGATGAAGTTCAAATCCATGTAGAATTAGCATGAGTTTACAGTTTTTATCGGAAAAAAGTGAGAATTTTTCTGGATCCCAACAATTGACTGTCATGGCAACGAGCTCAATGCTTTTATATGGGTAAGATTTTAATGGGAATCAGAGGATTAAATTATAATAATGCCATTAATATTAAACTACGACCATTGAAAGAAATCCAATATTGATATACTCACCATTTTTTGGGCTGTTTTGTCCCATTATTGTCCCATAGGAGGAAAAAACTTATGAGGCAGTTCCATATGAGATACAGTCTTGAAATTCAGCACTATTAGAGGTTTTTGGTTACAACCAATGAATAAAATCCGATATTATATGAATTCTAATTTTTGGGGGCTATTGTGCCCCATACGAGGATTAAAATTATGAGGCACTTTCAGAAGAGCTAGAGACTTGAAATTTGGCAACACTATGTTTTTGGTCACAATCTATGGAGGAAATCCGATATTATAAAACTTTCAATTTTTGAGGGGCTGTTTTGCCCCATACAAGGTTTAAAATTATAAGGTTTTACAGATGAGCTAGGGACTGGAAATTTAGCAAGACTACATATATGTTTTATCACAACTGATGGAAAAAATACGATATAAAACTTTCAACTTTTAGGGGCTGTTTTGCCCCATATGAGGTTAAAAATTATATGGCATTACCAGATGAGCTAGGGACTTGATATCTGGCAAGACTGTGCATATGTTTTGTCACAACCGATGGAAAAAATCCGAAATTGTAAAAATTCTAAATTTTAGGGGCTATTTTGTCCATATGAGGATAATGTTTATGAGACCGTTCCAGATGGCTTAGAATCTTGCAATTTTGCACAATTTTTGGTTTTTCGTCACAACCAAAGAAATACTCTGAAATTACAAAATTTTCATATTTATGGGGCTATTTTGCCCCATTATTGCCCCTTATAAGATGAGCTTGAAATTTGGCAAGGTTATATGTTTTGGGACAAAACCAATGAGAAAAATACGAAATTGTAAAAATTAAAAATTTTTAAAATGCTTGCAGAATGCAACCCAACCATTTGCTGCATTTAACATGTAGAATCAGTTGTGTACATACTTGATTACTGAGCTAACTTCAAATTTAGTGAAATATAATTACATTTATGAATAATCTGTTAAAATTTGTCTTATGAGTTGTATTTTTATGTCAATATGCACCATTTAATTGCAAGATAACTTTTCTTTTGCTCTGTGCTGATATAAAGAGATATTGCTGATTTCACTGTAAATTATTATTAGATACTTTAGTTATGGGAAATTTTCTCCTTTAGAGATTCTTTATAATGACCTTTTTAAAGTAAAAATGTTCCACACAACAGTGCAGCAAATACATAATTTTATAAATATGTAAAAATGACAATCTCTTATAGTCTAATGATTTGTGAGGTAAAAAATATTGAAAATGTCTATATTGTTTGGCCTCTTTTTTATTATTGATTAAATTTTGCTACATTTTATTAATATTATCAAGCTAGGCAGATCACTATGGTTACCACCCCCATCATCCACCAATTACCCCATGTTTGTTTGTTTGTTTTTTTTCTCCTCCCTCCTTGCTTTCCTCCCCTCCGTCAACCTAGTATATAAAGGATATTTTGAGCTCTTTTCTCACCTGATGATGCTAGTCATTTAGTGAAACCGGTCGTAAAATAAAAAAATTGTGAAATTTAACCAAGTGTTTTTCGTTAATATGAGTATCAATTACCACAAAGTTGAGCCAAATTCCTTGGATTTTATTCTAAAATTTTCAGTGAAAATTGATGGGAACTGCTAGAACCAGGGAATATTTGACTTATTCAGATAGTGTTTTTGATTGAGAACTGAATAATAGCAAGAGCAAATGTTAGAAGGTAAGAATTAATAGGACTCCAGTGCAGGCCCTTTCAGAGAGGCCCTGGTCACTTCCAGATTTTGAGGCCCCAGGTCAATAAAAATTTAAAATAAATAATGTCCCTATTAAAAATTTATTTTTATCATCAAATGAAAATTAATTCTGATCTGAACAAGGAAGATCTGACTAAACCCATCTTGTTCCATTTATTGATATGTAATACCTGCCAAAAACTAAGTCTCTGAACATGGCCCCCCTTGAGGTCGAGGCCCAGGCCAAGTGGCCCCCCTCTGATTGGCCTTGCTCCAGTGTAGCAAGTAAGCTATTGATGTGGTGCAGGCTATGTAAGAGGAGAAATAAATTAGTCAATAAAGGAAATAATCTGGGAGGTGAGTAATAGATGAGCCATATTTTGAGATGCAATGGAGTGTTGGAAGAATGAAGTAAGAAATGGATATTGAACATTTTAAATGAAGAGAGGAAGGCACATTTAAATGGACGAACCACTAAAGCATGAGTGGGGAGCCTCTGGTCCTCGAGAGCGTTTAGTGTGGCCCGCGAAGCAGTGATGAAAAAGAGATCCGTAGAATTTAACACATAAACTCATTTTTTAACCCAAATAATGATAATAAAGCATTTAATACTAAAATGTTAATCCTAAACACACTAATTTAGAATTGACTTCCACTTATATGATACCTTATAGTCTCAGTAACTTCAATTTAAACTAATCAGGCCCACCAAAGCATTGGCAACTTCCAATATGGTCCCCCGAAGGATTCGTCACCGCTTATGCAGCCTACCATATGAAAAAGGTTCCTCCTTTATTTTGTCCAACATTGTTTTAGGATTATGAGCTACGCAAACGAATTAATTTAAAATGGTATATTTAGCCTTATCACTATTGTAGTATGCCATGCAAGTGTTGGAGATTAAGGTTTTGGTCTGTTGTCTAGTATGGCCTCGGTGTTGTGTCAGTAACTTGCAATTTGGACCAGCCCGTGGACCACACCACTGCTGTAATCTATCAGTAGTTTTACTTGCATCTTTTTCTCCAGCAATTCCTATTCTAGGTACAACATCCATCCTAGAAATGCTGCTACTGTGCTGTATCTATTAGTTTTTTATAACATTTATTGTTAAACCATATAATTAGGAACTTGCTAATAGAAATTTAAGGAATTATCCACCAAATAAAAAGAAAATTTTGTCATGAGTAATTACTAGATCAGGGATGGAAAATGATTTTTGAGTCACGTGTCAAGAAAGTAATTGAACCATCAGAATTTTTATTCAAGTGCCACTAGTTCTCTAAGAAACTTCATATTTTATACATAAAATACAAGTAAAATCGTTTGCATGCAATATCTAGCACGCATGCCACGTATTTGCCATCCCTGTACTAGATTGATAAAAGTAACCATTTTGTTGGAAACTATTTAAAAAGAGTAGTCCCTTGCCGACTGCAGCATTCAGTCTTGAACATTCATGGTTCTCTGCACAGCTGTGTCTAGTTGGATAATTTCACTAATATTAAATTTTGTGTAAATACAAACTAGTCTTTACCAGGAGAGACAGGAAAGAGGGTTTTTATTTCTCATTAAGACTACGAGTTAATCAGGAAATGGAAGCATCGGTTTTACTAGCATTCTTCCAAGCTTTAGGCCACGTGGACAGTGTCAGCAAGGGCTGCTGTGGCATTAAATTATTAACGTAGAGTACTTCTTTGAACATCGAATGTATTTCTTGAATTGTTATATAAGTTTTTTTTAGATATAAGATACTTATTTTCATTGAAGTGCAGATTATAGAAATTTAAGCGTCTCTCAGAGATCACTCCTCTGCTTTAACCTGTGGCACTCTGCCGCTGCTAGTTAAACCAAGAATAAACCCCACAGTTGAATACTACTGGTCAAGTACATATATCATGAATGGGTTATCACACTTTTTTCCCCATCATTAATCCTCTGAATGCCATTGTTACTTTCAACAAAGCAATTGTCTAACATAAGTAACATTTATAGAAGCTATTTTATTAATATAAAGATAATTTTGTATTCAGTGTGATCCAAGGTTAATAATACAGAAAATTATATTTAATGTTTTTATTTACACAAGATACTGTTACCACAGTCAGTGTTTCACCGTGGTGAGACATGAATTACAAATAGTATAAACTGTTCTCTTTAAACATATAAAAATGGTCGTTTTAAAAAAAAACAATGAACCTGGATTACAATAGTTGTATGATCATTAGGGATTGTAAATATCCTCCAGTTATACCGTTCCTTTCAACTTATGGCTTCTCCTGAGACAAAACTACTTGGATATGACTTTTGCATAGTAACCTGGAAAAGAACGAATCCTCAACAAAATCACCAACTAAAGAGGATTATCAGTTAATGTGAGCACCATGGGACGATATAAAACTGGTCTCATACATTCCTCTTTCATTAACAGATTTTTTTTCATTCAAAGTAACACTTATCTTGAAACCACAAGCACTTTGTAATATTCAAGTTGTATACCAATAGTAACAGCCACAATTTAAAAAAATTTATTTCCAATATGGATTAAAACTTGTCCATTAAACAGAAGTTGGCATACATAAGGCTCTTCAGATAAGGCCCTTCTGTTTTTCTACCCTGATCTTTATTTCCATCTGCAAGATCCTACTTCGTGATTTCATGAAGACTCTTCATAAAACTTACAACGTTCAATTAAGGCAACTATAGAATTCTAAGGCAATTCTCATTTTGACATTGGTGCAATGCCCAGATTTGCAAGTTGACAGCATCAATTTTCTCAAGATTGGAACATTTAATGTGGTAAATAACCATTATAAGTTACAAAATGAACAAACATAAATATAAAAGGAAGCACATGCGTCTTCTTACAATTAAGTATTTACATCACTATCTGATTGACTGCAATTTTCTTTGGTGCCAAATTCCAAATTTTCGGTAAGCAGAATTCAATAATTGGTTGAGATGACTAGTAAGATGCTGACTGAGAGGAGTATACTCTCGGATAATTTTGTCCTGCAAATAAAAACAGAATCATCTTTACACTTTGCCTCACTTCAAAATCACTGCTAGGTCGCTTTATAAATGCCTTCAAACAATTTACACCTATGTTAGTTTTCTTCTTTACCAGATCTATTTGATTTCATTTAATACCCATTTTTGCATGCAGAAAAAACTCATTAATCAGCAGAGAAAATAAACATTTGGCACTAACCTCAAATACTTTCAACCTAGCAGAGTGGAACCTTTGTAAAGCCTCGTGCATATGAACTGCTTTCTCTTCCAAGGAGACAGTTGTTGGAGGAAAACAGGCCCAAAAATGTCTAAGCAACTCACACAAGGATACATAAAGGTTTTTAATCTCTTGCTCAAGATCTGGTGGGACCATTTCTATAAATAAAAACAAGAGTTAATAAATTTCTACTATAATAAAGTTTGAAGAGTAAATACAAGATCAAAGCATATAAAATAGGAAGAGTTCTTACGTGCTAAAGAGTCTTGGGCATAGCCCTTCATTAGTATACCACCGGGAGTCAATTCTCCCAAAACATTCACAGCAGTGGCAGGATTAATTAAGTGGGTCTTGTGAGAATTCCATCCCTCAATTTCCCTTTTGATTTGCTGGTGTGAGTAAGCCAACTCTTCACCTGAGACGATGTTAGATGACCCTGGCATTGGACCATGTAAATACCTTTCCACCTTTGATAGGTTCAGCCTTGAAGTTACAGTACAGGAGGAATCTTCCAAGTCATCATAAGTGATTTTTTCTTGTATTCTCATCTAATTCAAAATACAAAGTAGTTTTAATTCAATACTCGGTTTTTAAAAAAATTACTCATGAATTGCTGAAAAATACCTTCTTATGCTGTATGTCCGCACTGCTGTCATCTGTATTAGAGCAGTTTCCATTGGTTTGACTAGCTAAATTTTCCACATTAGGAGTTTGAGTTGTGTTTTTCTGACATGCTTTCATAACCATGATCGAATGTTGATTAAATCTGAAATAAGTAAAATTGTATAAATAACATTTTTAACACACAAACCAAGCAAAATTATACTAATAATAGATCTTTACCTTTTGATCATGCTCTGGTGCACAATATTACCACTTTGACTTAGTGATGGCTTATCAACACTGTTGCCATAACCTTCATCTAAAGTTTTGTCTTCAAACGATGTTATATCAACTAAAGGGTCTTTGATACCAGCAGATATGTCGCGTTTTATTTCTGAAACAAAACGATAAAATGTTACCAAATTCAACATTCTGAAATAAACGTTATTTTTTTAATATTACCTTGGTCATCCAGTTTAGCGCATTCTGTGAAAAGATCTTTAGTTCCTGCATGTATCCTGTCTCTATGAAAATAGTGTGACTGAAAGAATTTGGTCCAAAACTCCGATTCCGACAATTTATGAGGAACATATTCTAAATGCTTTTTCCTGACAGCTGGGTATGTTTTAAAGATGGACTCAATGATATCCGCTGTCAAGTTATATTTTAATCCATTGCAACCATCTGTTTGGGGTTTTATGTCAGCCTATAAACCAGTATGAAATGATTATGCAGGTGAATGATCATAAAACGTGAAATGTGATGCGCGATAACCAGAGATGTCCACATTACATACTACTCCATACAAGTTAATATTTACCAAAAATGCGCCTGATACCCCAATTTCTTGCTTTTGGTTTTGCTTCTGAGCATATTGACTTGCATGCTGTGCCCAAAACTCTTCAGAAGAAATCACTTGAGTAATAACTAGGTCACGGTATAACTGGAGTAACGTTGGATTCTCTGATAGAAGCCTACGAAATTACAACAAGAACGCTAAATATAGTAATAAAAATAAACAAAAACCTGTTAGTGCGAAATTGAATAAGTATTACCGATTTTTCTCTTCCAGCTCTTTATTTACTTTTCGCTTGAACTTCGGTAAGAGATGTTGAAGTAAATCTTTCACGTCGTCTCTATCTTTAATTTGATTCTGTTGTCCCAAAGGATTAACAAAATGAAACGTTGATGCTGTACCATCATGTAGAACAACTTGGAGTTGAATTTTGGCTTTTCCGTCCGGTGATATTTTTTGCACTGAAAATAACGCAACTTCTAAAGTGGCAATCACAACAACACTAACATAACTTCAAAAATATCTTAATACCCCTTACATTTTATTTCCGTGTACATATGACTCACGGAAACTGTATCTCTATTTTCCATAATCCATGCTAGTCGTTCGTTCATCACGTAGAGAGTACCATCACTTTTCTTGAAGCGAACATGGTTTATTTGCAAAAGGACGTCTTCGGAAGAGGTAGTCATTACGTGTCCTTCACCCACCACACGATGGTTTCGCTATTATAGCTGCAAAATAATATTAAAACTGCTATTACGATACGAATTACGAGTTATTTTTTTTAAAATATGCTACTATTCTCGTTAGGATGCTTTCTTAATCTATCGTTACAACTATCGAGTATTACGATAGAACCTCATTAATATCTTCTTATATACTTAACAAATTCTAAGTGGGATAGGATGATAATAATAATACTGAAAATTTCAGGCTAAAATATATGACACGCTTTATTTTAATATAGCGCCATTATTTCCAATCTTCCTAAAAGTTGCGACTTCTTGTATTACAAAATGGCAATGCATGCTACGAAGTAACAACTCCAACTTTTTAACACCAATTTTAGCGCAAATTATAAGCCATTCCACTTAAATTCCATGTCACTATCCATTACAGTGAATTCATGTTACTTAAAGTTCAACTCTATAGAATAAATACTTGTTTTACCTAATGAAAATTTCAAAATTTCTCCGAGACCGATGTTCTGCGTGACACGGTCGACGGAGCCATGTGTGACACACATTACGAGTAGCGACATCTCGATCGACCAGCAGCCCTCACTGGAATACCACGCAAACTGCTCCCAGACTCGTCGGAATCGGGTGATTCCACTTCCTCCGCCGCTAGGATCGCTCGGTTACCTTCATTTTGTTTATTCATTTCCAATGGGATCTAAGTCCGGAGGTGCACGGTTGCCAAACCTAATATATGATTCGATGGTTTTTTTTAAGTGTGGTCAATATGAGAGTGAAGTATGACATATCAGTGAAAATTACTTAGCAGAAGGACTAATCATGTGCAAACTCCCTTTTAATGAAAGTGTAATAACAGAATTTTAACGGTAAACGTTGAGGATAAAACTGATTTGATATAAAAGCTTTCTAAATGTGCAGAAGTTGCCATGCATGAAAATTAAGATAGCCGTTATGAAATTATCTTGAGATTTTCTGTTTTATGTCAATTTAAGGAAGTGAACAGTGCATTATGTCTTTAAATGCATTCTGTGGATATTTTTCATAAAAAATAATTTGTGTGCATGTGTTAATTATATTTGAAAACGTACGTTAGGAACAGTGAAACGTCCGAAGTAAAAGATGACGGTTTCTTCTCTTGTCGGATTTTGAATAATAAAATATTAAATTTAATCCAATATTGATCAGTATAAGGTTTTTGCACATTATCGCGTGAAGAATTTACTGCTTCATATATCATTTATATATATTCCAAAATTTCTTGAAACATTTAACATTGTTATTTTTTCAGGATAAATTGGAGCAGAAAATTAGGATTGTGGAATAATGCTTCATAGTTTTGTGGAAATTTCAGGTTTAAGTTAAAAATGACCGAAGTTAGTGGTAAGATAATTAAAATACGTGTGACATTAAGTTTTGATGGTCAGATCGTAAGGCTAGGAATCTTTTGTGTTTAATGTAATTGATGATTTATGCTATCCGAATCTGTTTATTTCAAATGTACGTCTTAATCTAGGACATAAATTTGATATCTGAAATAATTGCTATAATGCCAAATAACACCATGATGTTATCGTATGAAATTACTTGCTATCATGTATCATTGTATTTAATTTTAACCTTTCAGTATACTATAATCCACCAATGGTGAAAGCATTTGAATAGTCGTTTAAATGTACCATCTTTGATAGAATGGATTATTGTTGAAAGAATCTTAAGATAGAGATACTTCTCAGAAATTATGAAATAAAAATACTAGAAATATATAATTAATTTTTATATCACTTAAAAAGAGACAAGTATGTCATCATTCTGCCAATAATTTGCAAATGATGTGATGTAACCCTTGTTTTTATGTCATTCAGGATGTGTTAATTTGTTAATATATATTTTATATAATTGTTTTATTATTATTATATTCAATGACGTCAGAATGTCATTAGTTACAATTCCTAAAAGTAAAAATGGAGTTAACTACTTTTGTTTAAAAATTATTATGATGTATTACTAGAATTCTCATTGAAATTTTAAATTAGTAAAGGTTGATATTTAAGCTGGGAATTTTATCAAAATTAAATCTTTTACCCTTAGGCTATGTTAATTGTATCAAAATAATTTTCTTGCATATATCAGCCTTTGAGTATGTGGTTCAACGCAAGGCCAAACAACGTGTATCATTTGGGACAACTCAGGAAAGAGATGTTTCATTGTTGCATTCTAAATTTGACAGAGCTAGTGTTAAGCATGTACCTGAAATCTTCCCTAATTTATCACCTTATTCATACTTCAATGAGAAGGTTTGTTACTTTTTATTATTGTAACACAGTTACTGTAAGCTTTAAAGTGCACCTATTTACTTTCCTATATTTCCTGTGTAACTAATGTTAATATTTTGACAATTCATAGTTCTACTTCAAAAATTTCCTTCAGTCATTAATGAATAAATTCAGTTTTACAAAACACGTTTTGTTATGCATTTTTAAGTGCTTTCTATTAGCATTTTTCTGGAAAGTATATTTTTTCTTTAAAAATACTTTTAGTGTGAATACATTGAGGAGTATTTGCTTGTTCAAGATAGTCTTGGCATCATTAAGTCTATTATCTCTTCAGCCCAAAATGACAGTTAAATGAGCTATCTTGTCCTAACCTAATCAGCTCAACCACCCAAGCAACCGTTTGATGTGTAGAATTTTTGGAGATGGCATACTCCAGTTTTCATATTTGGGTAACTGGTATTTCCTCAAGCAGTAAGCCCAAAGAAAATCGTCAAAGAGAAAATTAATAAGGAGGGCTGCATATAGTTTTTCTGTCATTGTAATTTCCTTCTAGGTCTTGTATAAACAATAGCAATGGACAAATTTAAATGAGCATCTGCTATTTATATATTCTTATTTATTTTTATATAGGTACTTCTTTATTATTCAATTTATATACATTTTCTTTGGGAGCCCCAAAATAAGAGATTGTTGGGGTGACAATAACTTCAGCGAGATATTTTCTCAAAAAGGGAAATTTATTACATATTATATTAAGATCTGGAAACACTGCTTGGTTTTTTTAATTAACTCAAGGATGCATGGTTCAAGGTGTGCGCACACATTGGTGTGGTAAAAAATTACTAAAATCATGTTTTTTCTTATGAAAAACACTTAATTTTTTGGCACATTATAAAGCCGAAAAGGTTTGTTTAGAGTTTGAATAGCTCCTTTCACATCTCTTATCTTTCTATGCTGGGCCAGCTGACCTTTTTATTATTTCTAATTTATACTTCTGAGAAGGGGCTGCCCGTGTGTAAGTCTCTCATTGGCCATCCTTTTTAGGCATTCTTTACAAACATCTTTTTAAAAACACCTTATGCTTTGTTAAATACATTTTTATCGTAGGATCCACTGTTTTTAAGCAATTCTAAAAAAATCTTAACTTGGAAAACTTCTTACTGTACATATCTGACGATAAATCGGCCGCCTGTGTGTATCGCACATACGGACGACCCCTGCTTCTGGCTGACTTCTAGTTGTTCTATGGTGATGAACTTTTTCAAATCTTCCGGGATAGTTCTTGGTGATCATAGATTTTTAGTCTTCATTGCATGTATGCAAAATCAAGTTATATCAAGCTATTCCAAAAACGGGTATGCAACTTTTTTTACTTTCAAACCACAGCTGCTTCTGAATAAACATTTCAAATCTGAGGGTTTGATGTTGCACTATATTGCAAAAGAATATCTTTTCTGTGTATTTACTGGATTAGCTTTTAGTTTTTTCATCCACAATGTGAACTCCATCTTCTATCTGCTTTTAATACTGGTTTATCTTTGGATTCTTTTGGGTTATTTTGTCAATGGCATCTTTGTAATGTTGAGTACTCAATAAAATCAGAGCCTTGCTTTTGTTAGGTACGTAGTTAACTAATATCTTGTTGTCCTTGAATTCAAACAAGGATGAGTATTTTTCTTTATCTCACCTTGGCAGCTTTTCTTGGGGAATTTCTCTTTAATTTTTTCTTATCGTGCAAAGAAGTTGCTCCATGAGTAGGGCACTAATGAAGAAGATGTCTATAATAAGATTCTTTGATGAATTTTGGATTGATCTAGTTTGGTTTTCTGTTGCTTCAAGATTTTTTGAGGCTTCTCTCCTCTCTGTTCTCCCATAGATGGAACCATCCATAATACAAACAATGATATTTTCTAGCTAGTGGACAAGTTCTCAGCTCCATTCTGTATTATATGGCATGGTTATATACTGGGAAGGTTTCTGTTATCTGCTTCATCAAAATCATTGTTCCGAATGGAAGTCATCTTGCTTATATGTTCTCCAGGTCATTCATGATGTTGCCATTTCCATCTTCCAAGTCAGTCATACCACTTAACTCTTTGCTGGCATAATATTCCTCATCGTTTCATTCATTAACTCATTCTCTGAAGTATTCAGCCTAGGCATTAATTTTCCTGAAATATTTGTCATTGGCATATTGAACTTGTTTTCAGAGTAATATAGTTTTGATGTTTTCTTCATGAATTTTCAGATGTTGCTGCTGGGCATTGTTAAAATTATATCTCTTTTGTAATGTTCTCTTGTATGATCCTCATCCTTAGCCATCAAAACATGACCCTGCAATGCATTGTTAGCCGGCTTGATGGCAGTGCGATTTGTCATACTTATAAAGTACGTGCATTTGTAAAAAAAACCTGAAAAATAACAAAGTGTCATAGTGAGAGAGATTGCTTTAGTTATTAACATTTACTATTAAAAATTTTTGACGTAAAATACACACTTTGCACCGGGCCCCGCAATTTCTTAGCCGACTCTGGTTAGCCTTCTAAAACAATTAAGTTATTGCTAAGCATAGATGAAATAGTATGAAAACATGACTGATGAAAGCACCCCACCTATGTAAATATGCAATATTTGTTGTTTTTGTGTAAATTCTTGAAAATGAGTAATGATAAATTTTTCAAAAGATTGTTTATGAATCACAAAGGAGGTGCCACAAATCTATATCTTTAAGAATTTCGAAGGTAGGGTAATTTTTAAATGAGACTGGATCAAATACCATGCACCCTAGAGATTACCTATTTTTTGTTGGGATGTTTTTCATAAAAATTCACCCTAACTAGCTAAACTCTGAGGAATTTTTATTTTCTTGTTATATAAAAAGTTATATAGGATTTATCCTGAACACATGCCAAAGTCTACTTGCAAAAATGATCCTAAAGGGTTTTATTGACCCTTTAATTAACTTCACTCATGACCACATTCTTTGTTGGTTTAACCACTAGTATAAAACTGAAAACTTACCTAATTGTTGTTGGGTTGAAGTACACCGAGTCTCTTTGCTCTACAGTCGCTAGCCAGGTTAACATGGTTATATGTTACAATCATTCATCAGTTATAGATTTTTATTCTTTTTCAATGAATGTATATCTTTATTATTATATGTCTTTAAATTAACTTTCTAATTGACAATCCTATGAATTTAATTGAACATTTTACTACATTTAGGTTCTGTAACTTTCATAATTGTAGAAAATTAGGCAAATATCTCAAGTATAGTGAAATTACTTCTCACAAAGAATGTACGTTTATAATAGGTCACTTCTTCTAGCCCTTTACTTTGCTCTTAATAAGGTAAGTTGGATAGGTAGCCTGATACAGATAAGAATATCACATTACAATGGAGCAAGTGTGAATTTTTCTGTTTATCTGTCTGGAATCTGATTGACTGCTGAGAACTGACAGCCCTACCTCTAGCAGCAAGAACTTAAACTACCTCGTAATCATAATTTTCATATAAGAAGCTGATGTATTTGTTTCAGAATTGAGCGTATTTTATATGGATTTTTACTGGCTTAGAACATAACACCATGATACATTGTGTTAGCAAAATCAAAGATAAAACATACAATAAGAGGGAATGAATCTAATTACCATGTGTTGAGGATTCCCAAAAGCCATTTAATGACAAACTAACATTTAATGATACACAATCTAAAAAAGGATATGGACTACTGTCATGTAACAACAATTATTCAGAATCAATCACGACATAATTATTTTTTCTTGATTATCTCAAGTAAATTAACTTTTACGCTGCCTAGGGAATACCAATAAATGAATAACAGTAAAAGAATTTTAATGTTGCTACCAATATACAGAAACAAAAGAAATTTATTTTGCACTGGCAGAAATACCCGGCATTACCCGGGGAAATTTGGTTCAAATCTGATCAGAATTCTAGATGATACATGGTATTTAAGAATTCACTCGGCTGCCGTTTTGAATAAAATGCGCAGAGAGAAACAAAAACCACATATGAATTATTTCTGGGAGCCCTCCACAATCGTACCAAATTTGATTCAAATCAATAGTAGGACTTGGGAAAATGTGTAGTTTAATGTTTAAATCAACTGCCATTTTGAATGAAGCGGACATATAAACACTAAAACCCCATGTCGACCTTCCCCTTAGTGCCCCTTACTATCCTGCCAAATTTGGTTGAAATCAGTTGATTGTGGGCATGCATAAAGGAGCCGAGAGAAAAAGGGCTGCCATTAGCATTAGCATACAAAGGTATTTTGCTTTTTGTACAATTAATATAAAACATTCAGGATTAAAAAGTAGCCTACGACCTTTCTTTTTGTGTAGAAAGTATCTGTTGAAACGGTGTGGAAATGTATAGATGCACAAACAAACAAACTTTCATAAATATATAAGAGATAGGTATTAAATCCAGAAATGTAAATGATGCCTTGAAGCAATGTTGCATAATTTTCAGGATAGCTCAGCAATTACGATAATTGAGGGGTGTGAGGCAAAAACATGGTAACCAACAAACTTATCTATTTGTAGTTAGGTTGCATACAGAAAAGAAAAAAACTTAAATTATGATTTTGGAAATTTATCATTTGTTGTAGTTCATATTTTGTAACGTGTTTATTTAAGATTTCTCTTACGGGTGCCCCCCCCCCCTCCCCTTGGTCTGATTTTGCTCATCTACAAACTTGATCTTATACTTGGGTTGAAAGTGACAAATATCAAATTTGAACTTCCTAAGTTAATTTACTCGAGAGTTATTGTCGAAAAACCAAATCGATGCCTCCCAAACCCTCACTTAAAATTTTTTGAGATACACCACATAGCCTATATTTTAAGCTGGACCAGTGTAAAGATACGCTGCAAGTTTAAAAAAAATTCGACCAGCCATTTTTGCGTGATGCGGTAACAAACAGACAGACAGACAACAATTCTGCATACCGGTTCAAACGTCTTCTTGTGATGCAAAACACACAAAAAAAGTAAAACCCCGACAAAAAAACAAATGTACAGACAGAGGTTACAATTTTATTTATATAGATGTTAAATGAATAATTATCAGCTAAAAACTTTTATATTGTTTGTAGTTGAAAAGAAAATATTATTTAAACCTTTAAGTTTGAAATGTACAAACACGGGAATAACAGCACATTTGGGCAATGAAATTTTGTAAAATTAGCATTTTATTTTTGGAATTAGGAGCTAGGAGTTGATGACCCATAGGGTCAGAAATCTACTAGTTTATTCAACTAACCAAGAGCCTCTATAGCATCAATGATTCCAAATTCTGGGTTCCTACATGCTACTTTACTATCAAACATGGAGTTTATATAATTGAAATCTTAAAAAAGTACCTCAAACCACCAATACTGGCATTAATTAATTGATTGAAAATCCATATGACCTGTCATTCTTGTGTTTTTGTCTGTCTTTTTGAGCAAAGGATTTTTTCAGTATGAGCACATTAAAAACCTTCCTATCTACCTGCTTGGAAGCTGAGCATAGTCACATGATAAAAGAAGTAGGATGATAGATTAACTGTCAGAAAAACCCAAAAATAATAAATATTTTTTTATAAAAGTAAATGTATACATTTGATAAAATGCCATATACACATAAAATAAGTACTATGGATCCACACATTCATTATTTGTGGTTTACAGAAGTGGAGATTATAATAGTACCGTCATCAACCTTAAAGGTTAAATTTCTTCGAATAGAAAAATATGAAAACTCGCATGAGCATTTGAAACTATCTTTGGTGGCTGCTGTATCAACTTAATTTTTGCAGGGCACAAAAACTAGGATAGCTGGAAGTCGATTACAAGTACTTTTACTGTATATTGACTTTCATTTCTTTAACCCTGTTTTTCTGTTTATATCACAATCCTCTATTGTTATAGTTATGTCCAAAATTTTCAATACCAAATTCACCTGTTCTTAGTATATCTCACTTGTGGTAACTCTACAAAACAGTCATATTATGTCTATAGTAACTCAGAAGCTTTTTTGAGCAGTCAAGTTTTTAATAATGTGACTTGTTGGGACTGGAACTAGAAGTGTCATTTGTTTGTCTCACAATAACATTTATTGATTACCTGTTGAAGGAGAAGAGAGGAGCCCATCATGGCATATATAGCTCAAGAACATCGCGTTTCAAGAGAGTGATAGTGGAAGGCCCATCACCAACTACTTACTCATTACAACGTTTTCCGAATCCCATTTCCAAGTCTAAAGCACCTTTTGGCAAAAGAACAGATAGAGATGAACCATCCAGTGAAAGAAGTATTACTCCTGGGTAAGGGAAATAGTAATACTAAGATTTTTTTATTTTAGTATTTTTTTGGGTCTTTGTTAGGCACAGCATTTTTATGGATTAGCTTTCATTTTTACTCTGTTATGATGCTTTTGTATTTGTAGTGCAGAGGATGTATAGATTCAGCACATGATCATTTAGAGGTATTTGAACATTGTGTGAAATACAGTATTATTGTTTTTTTCTTATGTAATACCCAAGTTCTAAAAATTTATAGTGTGAACATTACACTGACTTTGCATTAGGTGCTTCAGAAAATCAGCATTTGCTGCATGCTGTGAAAATTTTTTAGCATGTATGTATGTACATTCAATTTTTAGTTGTATCATATTGTCAACAAATAACATTGCAAGTGAGAGAACTCTTTTGGATCAACAAGCCATTGCTTGATGGCCATCAAATCAAAGAAAAGAAAGAAAGCCATTCATCTCCCTCACTCAAACTGTATCTTTTTTCGGTGGAGGAAGTTAATTTTTAAGTTCTCTCATTCATTACTGTATGATCTCTGGTATTCTGTCATCCACTTCTGATTGCAATACAGTCAACCTCGGTTATACTGGCCTTGGTTATAATGGCTCTTCAGTTATTAAGAATTTTTTCTCAATCCCCAATCATTGTGCTATTCTATAACTACTTCGGCTATACCGGCCTCGGTTATAATGGATCGTCAGCTATAATGGATTTCTTCAGCATTCCCTAACAGTAAATTTTCCTCAGCTATAACGTTTAATGCAAGAGGATGATTTGCCACAAAACACATACACACAAAATTGCAAGTGTGTTTATAGACTGAACCAAAACCAACTAGGTTATTTTGTGAAATAATTCTTACTGCATTACTCCTCGCCAATTTTTATTGGAGCATGTGGCATTTCTCTCCATGCTTTGAATTTCCCTGGGAAGTTTAATATTGGCTGAAATTTTCAAGAATAAAATCACTTTGCTTCTATTCATCTTTGCTATTTATTTATCTAAAAGAACATTTGCTATATAGTGGTGCAAGGCTTGCATGATCATTGTTTTCAATAACTGATGTAATTAAATTGTACTTCCACTTTTAAAATGATAAAAAGTGTTATACTCATGAAATTATTAATAATAGGTAGTTGCTATATGCAGGTAGGCATGTTTCATTATTGTAATAGAATACAGTTATAGGGTAATATATGTAACTACTTTGTTTTTTCAACACAAACCAAACTGCTGCCAGTGTGTTTTTTTATAAGTGACATGATATTAGGCTAGATGATCTGGCCTTTTATGTGATCTCTGAAATTGTAGGATTTGGAAAAATATTGCTATACAAACAATTACTTTGACCTAGTGATGTGTTTTTATCCAACCTTTTCTGAAAGCATCATGAACTGTGTTTAGCTTTTTATTTAAATGACTATAAATTGTTCTAAAATATATCTTTTCTCCTGCTGAAATTAACAGTTTATAAGTACAGTCATTCCTCGACTTACGACACTCCAACTTACATCGCTATGGACTTATGACATTTATTAATTAAGGAAGATGCTCCGGAGTTAAGGCATCGCTCCACAGTTACAATGCTTTGCTAGTCAGCCAGGCCAAAACGACATTTAAAGCTTTAAGGTCGATTCAGGCTACAATATACGAGGGCTGTTAAAAAATATCCTGGACTGAATTTTTTGTAAGAAAACTAAAGTGCTTACAAGTTAGTCGAAGTTATATCCTGCAAAGTACGATCCTGCAGATAGTATGCAGTGATTCCAGCGATCCCTCCATTTTTCAATGCATGTCTGATAGGCCTTTTTTGAAATGACCTGCAGCTGCCATGTTGTATTTTGTTTTATCTCTGCAATGTCTTGAAATCGTTTTCCCTTCTGGGTGCTTTTCAGCCTGGGTAAGAGAAAGAAGTTCCAGGGTGCCAAATCTGGAGAATAAGGTGAGTGGGGAACCACGAGGATTCTGTGCTTGACCAGGAATTCCCCGAGACGTATAGTTGTGTGGCATACTGCATTGTCATGGTGCAGAAGCCAAGTGCCTGACGACCATTTGTGAGGCCGTGTCTGACAAACTGCATCTTGAAGGAGTTGAAGAACGGTTATGTAGACAGTCCGATTCATGGTCTGGCCTTGGGGAAGAAATTCGTGATGCAGTCTCATTGGTTCATGCCATTAATGGTCTGCCTGTGTGTGGATCATCATCAATGGAAATCCAGTCATTTTTAAAACAGGAATACCACTCAAATGTCTTGGACCGACTTAAGGCTGTTTCTCCAAATGCTTTTTGTAACATTTCGTACGTTTCTGTGGCCGTCTTACCAAGTTTCCAACAGAACTTGATGCAAACACGTTGCTCCTTCAAAACATCCATTTCACGATACAACAGAGGGAAAAACACACTTGTACTGTAGATCAACTCATTCACGACTGAGTCTAGCTGCTACACCCTCCTCTGCTGTGTGGCATCAGGACATGATGCTGAATATACTATATTGTTGCCACTTCGATACTACTGGTAGTAATTCAATCCTGGATATCTTTGAACAGCCCTCATATATGTAAGGCTACCATATGTTCAAGGATCAAAACCAGGACAAAACGATTTCTGAAGAAAAAAAACCGGGACAAATCTGGAACATAATCTAACATGACCGGGACAAAATACGGGACGGCTAGTCTTTTCTTTTTTATTGTTTAAATATACATTATTTCTATTCTTTTCCATTTTTTACATTTTCAAAAACCAAAAAAGAATATTATGGGGATGTGGAGACGGAAAGAGGGTTGTCAAAAAATGTCTAAAAGAAAAAACACGAAATATTTCTAATATTTCAATATTAAATACATCAATACAGTACAATATACAAAAATCTTTCTGTTTATTAAACCAATTATATTTGTCACTAGACATAACTTTACCCGAAAATATTTTATCATTTTTGATTTTAGCATAAAATTCTGCACAATTGAAATCAGTATTGATTATAGACTGTAACATCGCTCGTACTGTACTTTCATCCATGCAACTTTGGTCTAGGGAACACATTCATAATAGAGAAAAGTCACTCTACTGGAGCTGACATTCCAGGTAAACGGAATACGTATTCAATAGCTTTCGTTAGATTGACAATTGAAATATTCTGTTCGAGAAAATGTCTAAAAAATTCAATCCATCTATCTTCGAATTTCAGCCCTTCCTCATCCCAACTTCTCTTTCTGTCATTATGAAACATAAATTGCTTTGCTAAACTTACTTCATCGAAAAGATTGTCGATATCAATTAAAAGCTTTCCATATCTTTGATTGATGGTTTGCACTGTTTTTTCAACCTCGTGCCAATTGAATGTACTATTTACCCAATTAAATGATTTTGCTTCTTCAAAACTGTTTTCCCACAACGATATGTATGATAAGTATCTAACATAAAAAGTGTCAAATTCTTTGATTTACGTTTTAGAAATCGCATTCCCAGATTCATCAAATTTCGTTAGCAAAATTTTAGCCCCTTGTGGGATGAAACAGTTATCCTTGCGTTCTTGCACATTCATTTTTAAATTTCATAGTTCACAAGCTACATTTATTGCACTAGCGTAAGTTTCTTCTGTGTTCAGTATTGCTTTATTAAATAAACTGGCAGGCAAATTTCAATTTACAGCTAGGTATTATGAACCATCAAAAATTCACTATACTTTTGTGAATGCTATTTTACCTATTTAAGTTAAAACTTGGATCATTTTTGTTATAATTAGACCTGGAACATACAACCCAAGAGGAGACTTTCATCATAGCTTAAGCTATTACCAAAATTTTGGAAAGAGAAGAATAAAGGTAAAAGCTCCAGATAGGGTGGAAGATTTGCAAAGTAAATGTGGGATTTGTCACATGTTACCAATTGAAAATGGTCAGCCTTTCTGGAAGAATATTGCAAAAGATGGAGATACACTTGATGTACTGTGCTGTGAATGCATGAAGAATTTACAAAAGGAATCACTTAACAATCTTAAAAAGAAAGCTCTTATGAAAAAATACAGAGTAAGTATATTTGATGCCAAATATGGAAATCACTTTAAAATTCTGTAGCCTATATCATCTCTTTAGGTCAATTAGACCTACTGTCTCTTATGAAGTTCTTCACTTAATATACTTTGGTGAATTTTACTCTAATACCTTGTACAGTATTCTTTTTTGGGGTTCTTCCCCTTACGCAATTAGAATATTCAGAATACAAAAAAGAATTATTCGTTTGATTGCAAATGAATCATATCATGCACCATGTTGAGCTATCTTTAAAAAACTGAATATCCTTCCTTTGCCTTGTGTATACATTATGACTGTCATCTTGCATAATAAAATGAATATTCACGACTATACTACAAATTCGAGTATGCATTGTTATAGCACCCGACAAGTTAACGATCTCCATATCCCATATGTGCGCACCTGCAAAACTGCTCTTGGACCTAAATGGGTTGGTCTGCATTTATTTAATAAGCTTCCAAAAAATTTGAAAGCTGTTAATGGAATCACTTCTTTCAAAGTTAATTTATGGAATTTCTTGCAAAACAAATTATATTATTCTACAAAAGAGTTCCTTGAGGATAATATTGACTGAATATGAATTTTTTTTGTTTATTTTATCTTACATTTTTTCTTTTTTGTACTTTTTAATGTACTCAAAGTGTTTATATGTTTGTACTATGTAACCCGGACGTGTCCTATGTCTTAAATTGTGCCTTACTTTTTCAAGATCTTTGGACAAATCTTATCTTATCTCCAACATAGTGGAAATATACCAGCAGTCTAGTTTATTGGTTATAAAAAGTTAACTGCAAAAAACTTATGAAAATTTCTGGAATTTTTATTTTTATTAGCTCTGTAAGCCAGTAAGAAAATATAAAATTCTAAGTTTATCAAAGGCTCCTTAATAATTTCAAAGTTTTGATATATTAACTTGCAACAAAGAATGTAGCAAAAATAATTTTTTGACTTTAATGATTTACATTAGTTTTGAACTTCTTACTCTACCAAATTCCATTCCTAACTTTCTGTATAGCATGACTGATATCAACCATAAGTTAAAATCTTGGTGTTAAAATAATATGCCCTACTGAACAATGTCTTAGAAAAATTTTGAATTGCATCAAGAGATTTTATTATCAAATTTTAAAAGATAATTGGAGTGCAAAGGTTGAGAGAATTTCATTTTATTTTATATACAAATTCATTCTCAAAGTATCCCACCATTTTAATTCTCTTTTAGATACTAAACAAATATTTTATATGGTAATCAGTTTTATATATAGAGATGCATCAATACATCCATCTATCCATTAATATTCAGATGCAGTATTTTCTGGGTGTTGTGCTACTAGATTCCAACTATGGCTGAGAAATAGATTACCACATTTACTTACATAATTTATTCCTCCCTTTGATCAATTTTGAGGATGTAATAAACTATTTTTATCCTCACATAATTTTTCTCATCTCTACATTAACGCAATATCCTCATTTGTCAATAAATGAAAAGGATCTTGTATGACTACTCATAAAGTTATCAAATTACACCCCATTCTTGTTCACAAATCTATGCTAGCTTTAGTACTAGCATCACCAATTTTACATTTAAATGAGAATTATTCTCGCGATTTACTCCTTTATATCAGTGGAATTATTTGATAAAATATTGAAAGTCCTTGTGTAAATAAATCACAAGTTATTGAGTTTCACTGCTTAATATACCTAAAAGATATATACAAAGCCTTTAACAACATGATATTTATATATGCCGTAAGAGGTAACATATAAGAACAATGAGTTTGTTGAATAAAGTAATCTGAGTCAATATAATGGCCTTTTCAGCTGGTATGTGAATGCCCTTATTACAACAGGCATGCTGGTACATCAAATTACCGTGCTATTATACGTTGCAGTAAAGATGAGTTACCCCAGGAGGCCCGTTTTGACAAATTCCTACTTAAAATGAAAGAAGAGAAAAAGGATGAGTAATAAAGTTCTCAAATATAATTGTGTATTAAATTTAATAATAATAAATTAAATAAAAAGCCTTTTTAGTTTATATAACTTTTATATTTAAGGCACTAAAAACCAAAAAAATAAATTAAAATTTGACAGGGTGTCTTTCTTCTCTTGTGATAGATTCTTAAATTTCCATATTAATAACATATCTAGTGTTAGGATACTAATTAACGAAATTTGAATGCACCTTAATATAAAAGTTGTGTGTCTAATCAGCTGATCATAAATCTACAGGAATGTTTAACATTTGGGATGTTGACGTTTGTTATTACGTTTTCCATGCTTTGGTATTTAATTTCTTGATCCATCAGATCAGCATTGCAAAAGCCACACAACTTTTATATTAAGATGCATTCAAATTTTGTTAATTAGTATCCTAAAAGTAGATATGTTATTAATATGGAAATTTGAGAATCTATCACAACAGATGACACTCACCCCATGTCAAAATTTAATTTATTTGTAGGCTTTTAGTGGCTTTAATATAAAAGTTATATCAACTAAAAAGGTTTTTTATGTAATTTATTTGTAGGTTTTTAGTGCCCTTAATATAAAAGTTCTATGACAAAAAAGTAATTTTTATTTAATTTATTATTTTGTGTTTAGTATTACTAAAAGACAATTCATTTAAGTTTTTATTTCCATCTCTCCTTCCCTCTCTCCCACCCTCCTTCCCCTCCCTCTCTCTCGTATCAAAGCATGCTTTTCTTACGCTTAGGAAGACAACAATGTAAGCTCAAGGTTTAAAAATGTCATGGTCGTCAAGGCAACATCCCGCTAAAAAGCCTGGTTTTTCCCAAAATATGTGAATTAAACATATAATTTGAGTGATTTCGAACTGGAGGCGGAAATCGACAATAATAATAAGAAACTCGATTCATTTTTCTTTAAAACAGTCCAGGTCCAAAGATCATAGATCAATTTCTACCAATTGAAATTTGCAAAACTTGGGATTTTTTTCTGAGATTTGCAAATTTTTACATTGGGGGTATACAATAATCTACAAACAATCAAAATTTCATACTCCTAGCTCACATGGAAGTACCCAAAATGTATTAGTTATTGGGATTTGAAACACGGCATACATACATACGTATAGGTCAAGTTATTTTAAAAGTTGTGTAATAATAAGATTGGAGGATGACTTCATTCTCTATCATAAATAACTTTATATAATTTTGCTTTTGAAGTACTGTATTTACTCGCGTAATTGCCTAACTTGCACAATTTTTGTTACATTAAAACATGGGTGGGGTAATTACGTGGGTCGTATGTGAATAAAGTCTAGCAATAATGAAATTTAAAAATATTTACTGGTATTTTGTCTCTGTACAAATGTGTGTATGAGAGCACTTTATTTTCTCGAAACCTGAAAATGTTTTTCTGTTCTGTATCTTGGCTTCCACTTAGCTACATCATATTGCCAGCACAACGTTCCCTACAAATAAGAGAGTATAACGAATACACAGGTTCATAAAGTCGTACACCTACACAAAATCCAGATGTAAGAAATTTACCTTTAATAATAATAATAACAATAAGTTGACAACCTGGTGACTTGGTCCACTACAAAGACAGACAAAGATCATTTCAGCACAAAATCGGATTCATTCATGAATCTGTTGAGATGGGGAGGGAAAATGGAAAGAATACTGAATGTAAACAATACAAAGTTAAGTTAATGATATCGGTGGCTCCAATAGCTATAACATTTTTAAATGCAAAGTTGGGCAAAGGCTATTTTTTGCACAGAATCAGATCAATCCATCAGTTTGCTGGGAGGGAGAGTGGACAGAAAAGAGAGACTGCAGTGTAAACAATGTTAACCGTTGTGTCAAAGTAAAGGAGAGGCAATTATGTGCTACAAAAAGTAATCTTTTATATCCTCCTCAAAAATTGGGGTGTGGCAATTATGCATGGAGGCAGTTACGGTAGTAAACCATTAATAATAGCTTGTTTCAAAAAATCGTTTGATTTGATTGAATTTTTACAAAACATTTATATAGTAATAATGACCATAATCTAAAACATATTTCACCAAACCCATAAAACAATTTTAATTGGTTGATTTCACAATGAATCTTTCCAATATTAAGGTGTCTCTGTGTAATTCTAGCTCTTCAACTTATGTATTTGTTTCTGGAGGTAATAACAACCTTTATCGCATCCATTTGGAATGATTTTGTTTCTTGTATCAATTAAAATAAAATCTCATATCCATATTGGGCCATCATTCCCTCTGTCTTCTACATCTCTCTTATTCCCTTTTTTCAACCTGTTGTAATTTTAACTGAAATACTTAATTAATAATCTATGAAAATTTAAAACACAAACAGTTGAATAAAAATATGTAACTGACATATTGTCATAATATCCCAGCATATATTCCCTGCTCCAGATAAATCAAGTTAGCCAAATTAGGCCCCAAGTCATGGTCTCAAAAATGTAATTTAGATTAATCTGAAAATTTAGGGATGAGCTTCATAAATACGTTGCTAAAACTGTTTCTCTTCAAACCACCAATATTCATTCTAGACCAAGCTTACTATGTAAGACCCAATCATTAAACCAATGAAAAAATGACCAACATGGTGATGATTTTTAAGTGCCATTTATACAGATTATACAAGTTATTGAACTACTTATTTATGTCATCTATCTAAACAAGCAGAAGGAAAAAACTTCCTATTTACTTCATTATCAATTTCATCTTAATGCTAATTAGATATTTGTCTCATCATATAGTTTTATAAGTTGTGGGGAGTCCTAAATTTAGGTGTGTAAAATATATTTTTATAGAATTTTGTTATATTGTAGAGGCAGAGCCGTAGTGAGGGTGGGGCAACTGGGGCACATGCCCAGAGTGCAGTTTCGTAAGTGGATGCCTAATGAAAGTCTTATACACTTGATAAAATGTGGTTACAGTTTTGTTTTTAGGCGTGAGTGCCTATTATCGTCACTTTCCATCCGTCCGCATGTTCGTTCTCGGCTTCTATGAAATGGATTTTCATGAAATTTGATATTAAGGACTTACAATAAAATATAATAAGAAAATCGCAAAAATGAATCACGTATGCCTGTCAAGGGTACCACTTTACTGGTGACAAAAAATTAAATTTTTGTCATATCTTGTAAAGTATTGCTCATATTAAAATATTTTTCAAATAAAACTTGTAGAACTAGTAAAGAAGAGTATTTCCTATACATTAGTATTCCTATACATTTTTATCGTAGTAGTCGTTATCGAGAAAATCAAACAAAAATGTCTTAATTCGAGTTGAACTTACAAATTTTCTTGCATGGTTACTTCTTCATTGTTGCTAACATAAACAATCTCACAAACAAACATTTAATTTCCTTAAGTGTGCATGTAATATTATTAAATAGGAAGAAAATGGGTTATTTATGATGAAGAAAAGAACTTTAAAACACAATTCCCTTACGTACAGGTATATAATTTCTTTCTAATAATCCATTGAACGAAACGCGCCCATTTGTGATACGTTGTACACTTTCCTAACTTGTTTTCAATCTCTTCACAACTTATAACAGGCAATCTGAGGTGTTCTGTTGAAGGGCCATGGCTGTACCAAGTCATAGGTTAATGTGTGCAAACTTAATTGCCTGCTTTTCGGCAGCCTCTACTCTTTACACTGAATGTAATTTCTTTTATTTACCCTCATCCCCAAAAATGTGTGCTCCCTATCTCATTTCATTAGTCGAGCAGAATTTCCATTCAAGTCATAAATAAAAAAGTAATTATTGAGGAGGCCTTTATTAATTTTACTGATGTCAAATCGAAAAGGGAGACGGAATCGCATCAGAAATAATCCAAAAATTGGAACAGGATGGACTACATTTACAAAATATAAGAGCTCAATCATATGAAAATGCTCCTTGTGTGACCGGTAAATTAAACGGTTGCAAGAAAATAATTTTAAAACATAACCCTCTTGCACATGTACAGAGCTTAATTTAGCTTTTTATTGCTCCACTGAAAAAAGTCAAATTAGGAAATTTTTTGCAAAGGTAACGAATTTTGGATATAGCTGCCTAGACACATGAGGTGATTCTCCTTGCAAAGGCATTGCTTTATCAGGAAATATACGTCTTAGTTGCAGGGAAATATCAATAAAGTAGAAAAAGTGCCTATTCTTTAGGATAATAGTGTTTAAGAATGTCGAGACAGAATTAATAAAGTGAATCAAAATTATTAATATTGTTACCATGCTGATATTTCTTTAATACTAAATACTTCTGTAGAATTTTTAGAAAATTATAACATACCTAATCAGATTCAGCATGAAATTTAGTACGATGGGGCATCATAATTTCATTTAAATGGCATGTTCACCAAAATCACAAAAAATTCTAGAGGGGGAAGCAAGTAGTTGGACATAGTATGATTCGCTGGTCAACTCTGATGTGCAAAAAATCGCTCCTGCTCCAAGCATTTCACTCATTGTCAGTGGTATAGTCATATCTAAAAAGTTGACATACACTTGAAGAAACATTTGGTTTGGTGTATACCCCTGTCTTATCAATGGAGAATGTTGGTATTCCAAGGATATTAAAATCTTTAATTTATAAACTCATCGAAAACTTTCAGAAGAGGGGGTTAGAATAGAAAACAATAAAATGTATTCCAGTCGGCATTGCACAAATACAATCTATAGAATAAGAACACTTTTTTATTCATTGGTAACTAAAATATTATAAATTTATTTACCTATATAATTTTCCATATTTCCTGCAAAGGATTAACTTCTCTTCACTTTAACACCCTTTTTCTCGATTGGTTTTCTTTAACTAATTTGTGTGAATTTTTTCCTTGATTCAACATACCTTGCCAGAATAAATTCACCCAAAGGTGGCCCATTTATTTTAATCATTAGTAAACTGCTAATGTTTTCCACCTGTTTTTTTAGTGCAAATCCGTTGCAATCATTCATTTTATAATAACCCCTCTCGCATTTAGCTGTGCTGCAAGGAAATGTTTTGGCTAATTTAAATAATAACTTGAAATCATTGGAAACAGTGTCTGTGTCAGCATATTCTCAGACTATATTCAGTACTTCCAAGTCAGACAACAAGGAACTCTGGTTATCAGAAAGAACTCACCAACAGAAACAGCATCTAGGTCAGGGGTCGGCAACGTTTTTCTGTTGGTGCCACTCTTTATCAATATTCATAATCCATGACCCTCTGCACATGCCACCCTTAAATTCACTTTGTCCGTTACCATTACAAAAAGCAGTTCTTATATGAAATCCCGGATATAATGCAGTATCATTAAAATACAAAATAAAATTGAAGTAAAAGTGAAATTCTTTTTAAAATAAATAATTTTCATAATTATTTTCTGAAATACTGTGCCACTTAAAGTACCTTTGCATGCCACTTTTTGACACGTGTGCCATAGGTTGCCGGCCCCTGTTCTAGGTCTTGGACCAGCTGTTGTCTAGGGTATATTTTAAAGAATTATAATACTATGATGATTCGCTTTATACCAGTGGCGTAGCTAGGATCTTCGGTGCCCGGGGGCAAGGGATCTTCTTGGCATCCGTAAGGGGGTGAGGGGTTATATCCCCAGTCCAGGCCATATGACCTTTTTACTTGCCATCAAGTGCCAGGGAGGCGGGGTTTACGGGGTCTTCTGTACTCAATTTAGTATGTTGGCATCTTTAGGCAATTCCCTGTTTTGCTACCCCATTAGGGTGGTAGGTTACGTCGCTTACACCTTGAACCGACCCTGTATGTAAATGGCATATCATGGCATAAAATATAATTTTTTGCGATGCTTTCAAGTTCTGTACAATAAACCTTTAAGAAAATGAAAATGTAAAAATCCGAAATATTGATTTTGCTGCCCCTCTGAAGTGGTGCCTGTAAGCAACCGCTTACGTCGCTTATGCCTGAAACGGGCCCTACCCAACCCCATAGGTTGACTGACTGTTATATAGGCAGTATTATTGAAAGCAAAAAGAAACTAATAAAAAAATGAATTAACAAGTGAAATGTAAAAAGTTTTTATTATTCTAAAGAAAGTAAAGAATTGAAATGCAGCAATTAATATAATAATCTCTGCATGTAATTTCCATGACGGATCTAACTGTTGAAGTTCAATTGGTTCGTGCACTACTCGTACTTTACACCTACGTGTTTGTATGCTGTTACGTGGCAACACTGCCAGGGCCTACAGTTCAATGTTCAATCCAGTCAGGCGCGATCTTGTTCAAACATTTTAACCAATCACAGCAATATTCTACTATCTATTTTCCTTGGAAACTATTTCAGAATCCGAATACAAAGGGAAGGTATTTAGTGCCTATATTGAAAGTGAATCAGAGAAATTTGTTTTCCCTTTATTTTCTTTGAGACATCTTGCCAAAGGTATTTTTCTTTCCATTTTACTCTTTGCATCAAGCATTATACTTAGCGCACATGTGACACAAAGAGATAGATAGAACCGCACATTTGAGACAACAATATAATGGCATGGTGTGCGGAGGGCCCCCAAAGTGCCTGTGCCTTGGGGCCCCAGAAGGTTTTAATCTGCCACTAGGCACTATGATGCTTAACCTCGGCGATCGAACAAGAACTGATGTTTCCATCGTGCTTTGGCTGTTGCCGATGATGATTTTCTTTTATTTCCACAAGCTCATAAACAGCACATAAGGACCTTTGCAATGAGATTAACAACAATAACATGGACGAACACACATAACCATGCCCTCAGCAGGATTAGAACCTGCGACCCTAGCATTGGGAGCTAGACACACTAACCACCCCTCTACCAAGGCTGTTTCTTAAAGATATTATTGCTAACATCATCACTATTTATACCCTTAATAGCCACTACATCATTAATTTCATTTTTTCCTGACTCTGTAGTAACTTTAAGCCTTTAAGTTGAACTAATAGAACCCAATTTATATTAAAACAGGCTAATTTAAATCGACGTAAATCGGGGTATACCTGTATGGTGAAAGAATAAGCTATTAATTCAAAAACCTCTATAGGTTTTTCCTGTATACATTTAGATAATGGTTTTTATTTTTTAAGATTTTTAAATGTCTGTTGATTGAAATGGCAGGATTAAAGAAGCTGATCTTATTTTAAAATAAATCTGAGGTCACATTTTACAATTTTTAAATTTATTTACAAAAATGAAGTCTGCAATAAAAATTAAGTGTTGATGTTAATAGGCAGCTCATTACTCTGAAGGTTTTTAATTCATATCTTTTTATTGATTCTTAATAAATTATTAAAGATTCTGTTCATGGTTAAAAAAATATAATTTATTAATACAGGGTTTATTAAATATTTACACATTTTTGAGCTATAAAAACACTTTTATGGCACATATATACATTGTCATAATTATGAAATGAATTATTAAACACTTTACATAATATGGATGATATAACTGTTATGTACAAAGTATTTATAATTAATATAATTCTTAAACAGAAGTATTATATTAATGTCCAGGGATATAATTTTAAAACTCAAATGTTGGCATGGTTTTAGGTTTTTGGGAATGTTGAACTGAATATCTTGGCAATCCTTTGTATTTCTTGGTTATCATATAACTTGTTACACACACGAACTATAGAATCATTCCTAGAACAATCATCGTCCTGGGTTTGATTCTGTTTTGGTGATATATTTTGAGGTTGTGCTTTGATTGTCTCATCTTCCCGTGGGTTACCCCCTTCTGGTGCTAGCCTGGGAAGATCAAGCACCTCTAGTTGAGCATTAACTTCCGCTTCACCCATTGATGCCTCCATTCCTTTGACACAATCTACACTTTGTTCTTCCTCTGTGGCCTCTCTTAATTGACCCTCACTCCCAAAGTTGGAATTATTACCATTTTCATTTATGCTTGATGAACTGTTGCTTGAACTGGTTAGAGCAATGGAAGAGCCTGATTTGTGAATATCTTTGCAACTTTCATTAAACTCGTCTATCCCAAAATCCTGAACCAATTCACTGATCTCTTTTTGATTGACACACTGATTTTCAACCTTTTCCAAATCTAAATCTGGATTTTGTTCATTTTGGCATACCCCACTCCTTGTTTCCTGATCCACCAATTCAAACTCATAATTTCCAAACTGGAGAAACAATTCTTCTAGACCAGGTGAAATACAAACAGTATTATCACTATTTTGTATACTTATACCATGCACTAATTCACTTACATACTTTTCTAAAATTTTTAGATCGGTAGAAGGATTTACACTTGAAAATTTTCGGCTGTTATTGGAAGAAATGCTGGCTTCTGAAGGACTAGCCAAATCCAAGGATTTACCGTAAGTATTACTTCGATGTAATTTAGGTATATCAACATCTACTGTAGCATCTTGTAGAAATTGCTGATCCTTTGTGACACCAAATTTTCCCTTCAATTTCCTCATCATTTCTTCTAGTTCATCTATTTTTGATCTGAAATATAAATGTTTGTAAACATCAGTTGTCTCTGTTTGTTTTATTGTCTAAACCAGCGGTTTCCAAACTTTTTTTTTTCGCATACCACCAAAAACATGACAAAATTTCCTCGTGCCACAAAGTATGAATGTAGTGAATGTGGCACCAAACTCACGTATCACAATTGATCTGTCCCTGCTTCTTCCTATTCGAAGCAGGTATTCTGCTGCTTTTCACTCTGCTCACATACCACTGGCAAAAGCTTCATGTACCACTAATGGTACACGTACCATAGTTTGGGAACCGCTGGTCTAAACAATTTTTATTCTAATAATGATAATTAAAAAAATAAAATAATAGAACTGGCCAGAAGCCATCAACTTAGAGCATCTTCATACCTTCATTTGCATGTAGGTATGAAGAAAGACTAATATAATGCAGTATTAACATTTTCCACTCATTTGTCAAGTTTAGCCTCAATATCACTTGCACTGTACCTGGAATCTGACTTGCTAGTTCTTTCAGAGTTACCGTTTTGCTTATAGGATTATTATGGTTCTAGATTTGGTTTATATTGTGTGTATAATATTATTTTTATCATTAACGGACCATATCATAGATCAGGGGTGGCCATACTGTGGCTTGAAAGCCACATGCAGCTCTTTTTAATTTCCATTCAACATTTTTCACCACAGAATACAGTGATGTAGTACGACTTGAGACATTTTGGGAGTGCCTAAGGGACATGCATTATATCTTAATTGCTTCAAATACAGGTTATGTACTGCTCATAAATTTATGAGCACAGAATGTGTGTCGTGCCTCTTCAACTTCTGAAGATTATCATATGCAGCTTCAAGGGTAAGTAGGTTTGGCCACCCCTGTCATAGATCATCTACATAATGTTTATCTGAAAGACTTCATAAGAAGATCTAAAAATGTTACAAACAATTATATAGCTTAGAATTTTAGCACTGAAAAAAAATATCTAAAAGTTCAGAAAGTGCTATCTTAAATAAAACAATGCTATCATCAAACTTGATTTCTAATTATAGTGATGATATTAATTTTATATATCTATACAGCATTTAAAGCCTTTCTTCTAAATACTTACTTGAGAATTTGAGAGGCAGTTTCTGGAGAGCTGTTTTCTTCAACACTGCTTATGTGACATTGTTCTTCCAATATTTTCTTTTTCAAATCAATGAAAACATCATTTTCAGCTCCAAGTTCAAGAGTATGTGACTTTATTTCTTGAAAAACTGTTGGCTTACTTGATAATTCAGCATTAGATTGTTGTCTGATGCATTTAATCAATGCTGAATTGTATGGCTCTTTAAGCTTTAAGGATTCTGGGAATGAAAATTTCTTTGCTATTTCTCTAAATTTGGACAAGTCTTCCATTGGTGTAACATTTACCTAAAAATAAGCATATAATTGTTAATTTTAAATGATAATGATATATTACATTCTTATTGTTCAGAAATGATTCTCCTACCTTGATTTGCCCAATACATTGTTGGCCAGAGTTGAAAATGTTGAACCAACCAGATATTTGGGGCATACCATAGACAAGTACATTTAGATCAATGCTAGCAAAGCCCAAACTTAAGTCTTTCACTGGATCTGGTTCATTTCTTGCGTCTCTCTTATTCCATACTTGTAAAACAAGTTTCTTTGAGCTCTAAAAATATACGTATAAAATTAATCATTATAAATTTAATACATTTTTATCACACCAGAAAATTATAACTGTTTCTTATAAAATTTCTAAAGCCAAAAATGAAATAAGTGCATAATTCAGATTAATTTATGATGTTCCCTTAGTTGGTAAAATAAGCTAATATAAAAAGATATATTTTATATCCTATAATTGATTATATTATTTTAGATTATATATTTGTGGCCATGACTTTCAATAAATATGGATAAAAAGTAATTGCCAAAGCATAAACGAAGATATTAATTTATGGTATCAATAAAACTGTTTTTTTGTTATATGTGATATTTCTCTCAGGTGTTTTTCCTCGTTGTTTTCTTGATCGTTATTTGAATTTTAGTACTACTCAAGTAAGTGTTATAAATTTGGAAGGAATCAATTCAAATTTGAAAGAAATGGATAAATATTCCAGTCTGTGAACACAGGATTAAAACTTTTATCCTAGTTACACCTTCATGAATTTAGATTAATGGGACTATTTAATGGGTTCTAATAAAATTTTCTTACATTCATTAGAAGCTCTCCACTTAGGTATGTGTCACAATGCCAGTTCCATCTTGGATTGCTTCCATTATATATACTTGGAGTGATCCATAACTGTTCATTGTTGTAAGACCAAAATGTTATATAAGCACCAAAAATTATAGTTTCAGATTTAAGATGAACAGCTTGGTGTATTTCTACATGTACTTTGAACAGATCTGTAACAGATTTTTTATCACATATGTGAGAAGTAGGACTTTCACAAAATCCTTCATTTAAATTATCTGACATAGGATGTGAATCAACACTACTCTCCTGAATGTTGTTAAGCTCAATGGGCTCCTTTTCTTTGGTTGACATAAATCTGTGATCAACCAGAAGTTCATTTTCATCTGGAGTATGATACTCTGTCAAACTTTCCACTTGGCTTGAAACAGGCTCACGAAGATATTCAAAAACTGGTCTTATATCAATATCACCAAGTGATGCGTCAGTCTGACATTCTTGACTCTTTTTTTCATTTAAATTATATTTTAAATCCAATGCTTTTTCTGGGCCTCCCGTGGTTTGAAAGGATACATTCTCTGTTAAGGTCTTGGATTTATCTTCAGCCTTATCAAAAATTTTCAACATAAGAAAACCTGAACAATGGTTGTAATCATGAGTGGGTTCTTCTATTGCAGTAAGAGGCAAGGAAAAATTTTGAGTCCAGCCTTTATTTAATGATTCATTTTCCCTTGAAAACAATCTGGACAGGGGAAGTTTTGTTCTTGCAACCAATCTGTCTCTTGGTGGAGTATTTGATTCATAGTATCTGCACCAAACATAGAATGTGATTTCACCTGTGATGTTTTTGGGGCACTCGACACAAACCGGAGGAGAAAAGAATTTTACAATTGAGGATACAGGTTTCACTTGAGTTTTTTTAAGTTCTTGATCATTTGGCAAAGGGAGCAGGTATTCAACATAACATTCAGAATTCTCAAGAGATGATTCTTTTGGAAATGGTGTGAATCCCATCAATCTGTCGATTTGCATATTTTTTTCAAGTGTTGGTATGCCAATATCTAGGCCATGTTTCTCAATCCCAGCTTCGTCATTAATCCCAACAGCATTCTGCAAAGAATCATGTGATGACTGTTTTCTGCTCTTCTCTGTAATTTCAGAAAGTGAGTGGAGACCTGTAAAATGGGATTTCCTCAAGAAGTAAACCTGTTCTTGAGTACCAATTGCAAGAAGTACACGAAGCCATCCACGGATATTGGAGGGATCCGTTGGACTGAATAGCCGAACACTGCCATCCATACTTATTACTGGGTACTGCAAGTTAAGAGAGAGAATTTATGAAATATCCCATTTTAACTATGACATAAATTTGTTAAATAAAAGGTTTCACTAATAAGTACTACAAAAGTAAGATATATTTGTTTCAATGCTATAATGACAAAAAATGTCATAGAGCTCTTTAGATTGAAATTTTTGTACATAATGTATAAAAAAACAAATAACATTAACAATTACAGGCTTTTAAAGAGTGCTCATTTTATTTTAACTTCTAAATATGTACTACCAAAATTAAATTAGAAATTTTCGGTAGTCTGTGTCAGAAAATAGCTAGCATTAAAAATGACACAGTTCAGAAGTGAGTAACATGTAATTACAATAATATTGTGCACACAAAATATATACTGGAAATAACTTGCCTTTGGTAATCATTAAAAATTCATCCAAACAATGCTACTACAGTCAGGAGTAAATATGCATGCAATATCCTCTAAAAAATTATAACTGTGCCTAAAGAATCATAAACCAATATCAAGTCAGGAATAGATGCACATCCAAATATGTACCTTTAATTTCATTAATTCTTCAAGTACAGTAGGGTCTTTGTATGCTAAATAAAATTGATGTACTGAGACTTTAGCAATTCCAAGGAGGGTGTCTTCACCATTTTTAACTTTCTTGTTCCAAAGTTCAATCACCATGTAATTATTCTGACACATGTCAACAAAATTTGATGTGAGTAATAAAGGTTCCACTTCTGAAAACTCTAACTTTGGATTGTTTGAACTCCAATAGACTTGACTCCTTGGAGAAACTCCCGTGTTCCAAAAAGCTCTGCATACTAAGTACATATTAAAACTTGCCTTCTTGCTTACATCTACCGAGCCAGTTTTTGTGAGACAATAGTAGACTTCTGGTACACATATTATGACATGTAGCAAGAGAGCCTGAAAAATATGGAAAAACATTATAATATGTATCTTTAATTTTATGAAATAAATGTATGGAAATTTCCAAAAACAATTATTTAAACTACATGAATTACAAAAATATATGAAATTAACATTTATACTAATGGTAGATGTCTGAAATAATTATTGCCTAAAAATCTCCATTTATTAGCCACTTATGCTCTATAAAGTTAGAAATTAAATACTTAATCATTTAGAGTACTGAACTGGAAAGATGTATTTCAAAATTTCATTTCATAATATTTTAATTTGCTATCTAAATGATGAGTGAGCTTTTTAAACCAATATTGTGGATGTTATATTCCAAATTTCATTGGAAATTTGTTTCTCAGGATTAACAACAACCTAAAATAACTAACTACTCCACTTTTTTCTGAAACAATACTTCATTTACTTTCATTGTATCCACAGGTATAGTTGAATTATCCTTAAGTCTAATTCGAGTATTCTGTCACACCTTATATTTATTTGATACATCACAATTAAATGATGACTGTTTGAGAGAGATTTATGAGCTTACCTTTAATGATGGCATTAGCTTGTTTTCCAGACTTTTTTCTTTTTCAGGGTTTTTTACAGATTGAGATAGTTCTTTTTTCTCCATTGATGACTTGAGGCAAACATTACTTCTCGTCATATCCATTAATATTTCATTAGTTTTTTGAGACAGACTTTTAGTATCACAGTCTAAATTTTTGGCAATACTGACCCATTTAACCCTTAACACAAGCATTCCTTTACATTTATGATGATATGAGTGTGTTGTGAGAATTGGTATCTTCCTTAACTGACTGGCTTGTACATTATCGGGCAGTAAGTCCTCTAACAATACCTGAGCTTCTCCAATTAATGAAGGAACCCTTTGGTTAAGATGACGGCAATGTATTCGAAATATAAAGTTGGTTGCTAATTGCTCCTCCATAGCTTTGTGATTTGTTGATAATTTGTGAATTGAACTTTGATTGAAAAAAACAACTAAGGAGAAAGAAAGTGAAATAATATTAGAATTGAAATATTATTTTCAAGTCTACTTTTAGCATAAATTATCATTCACTATTTTCCCATAAGGTCCAAACATTAAAACTTCTTACGAAGGGAAAATTATGTAAGGAATTAGAAAATATTGCCATACTAAGTGAACAAAGAATGTATGTATTTGTGAGATTTTATATTGAGCAAAACAATTGCCTAAACAGAAAAATGAAATCACATAATTAAAATTAGGGTATAGTGAGTCCATTTATGTTACAAATTCATGTATTCCAGTAATGCCTTTGCCATATTTTTTAAGTAAAAAAGTTTTCCTAATATTTGAAATGAATTAAGTCACATAACTATTATACTTTTCAGCATCTTTAGTACATAAGAGCAGTAGGAGACATAAAAGTAAACTTACGCAAATGAAAAAACTTTTTGCTACGGAAACAGCTTTCTTGAATTTATATTTAGTGTCATAATTATCCAAGGTATAAGGCTGAGAGGACAAACCTGATCCAACTTGTTTCTTTGATGACATCCTGACCCCTTGGAGAGGTTCTTTCCAAGGTTTTACCTTGGATTCATTTTGAGTCGATGTTGGAAACCTGTATACAATGAAATATGTTGCCCCTGATGCAGGAAAGGTTGAAATTGATGATTTGTACATCTCATAGGCATCCAAGGATGTCAACTCAATACTGATAATTTTCAGATAAACATGAAATCCCATGGATGGAAGTGAATAAATACCACTACTTATATCAGTTTGATGCTTGAAAGAATTTTTTTCACTTGCTGAAATTTAAACATATTTTAAGTATATAATTGACTTTTACATGGTTGAAAGTACTATTATTATAAACAGTAACTACTATCTTCAGTATTATAAAATAAGTACCAGATTCATTATCCGACTTAACCAAATCTGAATTTTTTGTTTCTTCTGAATTGTTACTAATTGTAGCCAAAACACTTTCCAATGCAGGCCAATGTTTCAGGAAATTCACTGTGTTTTTTTCTTCTACTATACTCATATTTTTTCCTGGAATAACAACAAAGTTATCAATTTAGTTTAAGACAGAATGGAAAGACAAATCAAATCAGTGAATGCATTGAATATGAGTTACCCAAAATGTAATCCATAATATTTACTTCATCTTCGGTATCTTTTTGTAGAGCATTCACCCTTTGAGTTCCAGCGTCACTTAAGAAAGTTTCGAATCCGCTATCGGTATAACGTTCGCTGCTGGATTTGCTTTTTGACATATTTCTCAAAGAGCATGTATTTGGACGTCTTTGTTTTGGATATGAAAAATCACCCTTTATTTTTAAAATTTCTCTTTCATTTTCTTCCTGAGAAATACTGTTTCGATTGCTCATTGAAATGTCACATACACTAGAGACTTCATTCTGATTTCTAAATGTTGTAGGCACTTTCTTCTCTGAGAAACGGACGTTGAATTCGATATGAAGCTCTCCAATACATTTACCATGTGAATTTACAATAGGGAAATAACTCTTGTAAGGACAGTAATACAGCATAAGCCATAAATCTAGTAAAGTAACCCAACCAATATTTTCTGAGTCATCTTTGTCGATGATTTTTATCTTTAAGCATTCACAATCTTTTAAATACTTTTCAAACTGTTGAATACTTGTTCGTATCTCATATCGAGCTCTTCTTTTAGCAACACTTTCGGTAGAAGCAAAATTAAGAATGATTTATTAATATCAAAATGTAACATTAAATACAACATAAGATTCTATGATTAGGTAATGTTAAACTTACCTCATTAGCGTAGGTTCCTTCTCTCCCCACCAAGAGATAAATATATGCACATTTTTGAAAGTTTTACTATGAAATAAAATATCTCCTACAGTAATCGTAAGAAAACCAGTTTGTTTTCCATTTATTTGAGGAGGCAATATCCCTTGTATATCTTGACAGACGCTATGAGCCATATCTATACTTTTATATTCATCGAAATTACATTTTAATTGTTAAACTTGAATTATACTATACTTCGCTTCGTATAAATTTGGGAAAAATATCTACCTTAAACTCAACAAGTATTTTAAATGTGCGCATTACATTCGTTATTAGTTTGTTTTACTTCAAAGTCAGTTGTCGTTTTATAAAAGGAAACTTTCATTGGGAAATATTTAACAATAAACTTTTATGATAAAGAAATATTGCCTATAATTATTTTATTTGCTAATTCATCAATATTTACTAACTAACGAAAGAATTACATTAAGAGAGTCGTGTGAAGCTTCTCATACTGTTTGATTTGTGCTGTAAGGAGTGGTGCTACCTGTTATACCGTTTAAAGGCTTTGTAAACGTGCGCAATGTAAATGACCTGTTGGTCAAATAAAATGATTTTATTAATGAGTAAGTATTTAAACTGTGGCACTAGTACATATTATATTTACAGAGCGTTCCTTTAATTGTATCGGTGAAAGTTAAGTGACGTGCGTCATAACTTTCACTGTGAGTATGATACACTTAAAAGGATGAATTTCTGCAAGCCTAATTTGTGAAAGTTTTATGTAAAGTATCTCGTTAAAATTTATTATATTTCATTATTTTTGATCCGTTCTGCTTTGAAATAGGATGATATACCTCAGGTGTGTGGTATTTTACCTGGCTGAAACTTCTTCCAGATACTTGTTTACGTGAATTTGAAGAAATTTAAACGAAAAAATGGGTAAGTTGACGAAATTTTCTATTTGGTACTAGCATAACATTTATTATTAGTAATTTACATACCCTTCACATTATTAAAAAATCTATGCTTTCGAGTTAAATTTGAATTTTAAATTTCCTTTTAGATAACCATGTTTAGCATAGCAGTGAATTTTGGTATAATTTCAGTTATCGTGAAGAGCAGAATGTCTTGCCCACATGAATTTTTTAAGGTCGCCACTGGTTGTTATGATGGCTCGAAGCTGGATGCGTGTAACACCTGTTTGCTTTTGATCTCTAAAAAATACAATTTTCTCAAAATAATCCACTCATGCTTTAAAGTAACATTTCCCATGTTGTATTGAACTATGTCATTTATTATACCACTGTGCATTTAATATGCTTTCAAAATATTTTTAACTAGTTTAAAAAATAATTCATTAACCATTTTAATGCATTCGCCTGTAGTTAATAATCTTTAATAAAACTTTTTGGTATTAATTTACATAAATTTTTTTGTAGCAATTCCGTTCTTACTAACATAAGATGTATTTCACCGAAGTTAAGAAAAATTGAGTTTAAATGTCATTCTTAGAAAATATATACAAGCATGTCTGAATTTTTAACTAAGGCAACCCATTTTTTATTGCCACCGAATTAGTATGAGTTGTATAGCTTTCAAGGGCGACGAATTGATTAATTAGCCTTTAATTACTTCCTACGTTAAAATAGAGCCTTAGCGTTCATTATATGTTTCTGACATTTAACAGTTTCATGTATTTCATTATTTTTCTTAATTTCTTTTCTCTTGATTCTTATGAATTTAAAATAAGTCGATTTTTGTTGAAGCATTCTTAAAAAATATATTTAAAATAATTTAAATGCAATAATATGTTGGTAGAGATTTTAAAATAATAGTAGCATGTCTATTATGCATTTTTCATTGTTAATCGGTGAACGTTTTTACCAAAATGATGAAGTCTTCAAGGAAGGAGTTGCATTAACATTTAATTGATGTGTTAGGGTCCGGTTTCATCCCAAAGATTTTTAACACTGTGATAATATTGTCACAAGTGAATGACGTTCTCAGTTAATATATAGACTTGTTTACATTGCAAAACTACTTCGTTAACGATAACAATGCTAGGTGTCATATCCCTCCCTTTTCGCCGTGCCAATATTGTTAAAACTGAATGAAATGCTCGCTTGCATTTGAATAACTTTGAATTAAATGTCGTTGCGTTGGCATTTTCGATTTATTTTCATTCGATCAGAATTATGAATCATTTCATTCAACCCTATCTTATCTCCCCGCTGATTAAGGTGAGCGTATGTGTTGAGGAAGGAGCAATTTTTCATTCGTGTTACGGAGAAGTGATACTTTTCTTGCGTTCTTCCGTTTTTGAAGACATTTCGTTACCGTTCAGCTTCGTCAAGCGTTGCGTTTTCGGTTTCAAGAATCTTTCTGCGTGCTGCGTCCAATCCCTTGCTGTACACCTTTTTCCTGCCCCTGTTGTACCTTGTCGGTGTTGTTTTCCTCCGTATATCTCCGTTTCCATTTACGGATCTACTCTTTGCCGCTACTTGCGTGACGTTTCTTGATACATCAGTCATGTCCCGTACTCCTCGTGATGCTTACAGGAATAATCCGGACTCGGCAACGCCCCTTCGCGAAGGTGACGCCGTCTCTACCAATTACTCTCTTGTGTCATCAGAGCCATCCTACAAACGTGGTGAGTGACTCGTCTTCCTCGGGCGACGTTGCAAGTTGTTTCCGTACCTAACTGTTTTCCCGAATCTGTTTGTCGTTCGGAGAGATCGCCCCGGTACTTAGCGTCGATTGCCATTATTTCCGGCACGTCGCAATCTGTTCGAGCATATGCGAAAATTTGGCGTTCTGAATGAATTACGCAGCAGTGTTGCCTCTAAGTTGTCGGTGTCTTGGATAGCTACTTCACCTCAACCATCCGGCGCGTGCTTTCTTTTTTAGGTTTCCTTTAATGATTATTCAATAATTTGATTACTCACTGGCTTCTAGAGATATCATCTCGTTTATTCTCGCTATCTAGATTTTTCGTTTGGAATTGTTGATAATCTCGTTGTTGGAGAGGACTTTTCACACGTTTCTCCGGAAGTTGTGCAGAAAAATGTTCAGCGCGTGTATCAAATTCCCGGAACCGCTGTTATTTCATTTATATCCCAAGCTTTAATCGTAGCCTGTTTATTAATCAATAAATGAGATATTCGCTATTTTGAGCGCGTCAGATGTTTCCTTATGTTTCATATGACTAAGTGATAGATTCGGTTGAAACACTAACAATTTCATTTGGGGTGCAAATGCTTTTACGCGAAATCCTACGTGTACGCTCAAACGCTGACATTTAAATGTCACAGGCGTGCAAATGGATGGCTTGAAATGTTTCGTGCTTGTTCGCAGGATTGTATCAACTCTCTTCCGTTAGTTTATAAAGAGACTTCCATTCCATTTAACGTATTCTTTCAAAAAGAGTAACATGGCCTCTTTTCCCGCGCTAGAATCCTTAATTTTCAAAGGGTAAACTTTTGCTGCTTTATTTACTTGACAAAAATTGTTTTTAAATCAGTATTTTAGGTTTTGAGAGCGAAATGAGTTTTCACTCACCAAGGTCAGGTTAAATTTTATCAACGATTGAAATGAATCAAAGAATTTCGCCCTGGAAGTTTCCGGAATTAATATTTTTGTGAGAAATGCATTCGCTTTAATTTTGTTAGGATCATAAGACTATTCGGAGGGAGCGCTCCGGAGCGTCAGGATTTTTTCGTGTCGAAATTGATTCAAAATAAATTGCGAGGAAAATATTATTATTATATATTACCAGAACTGAAGTTTTACTCCGAATCACGTCGAACTCGGCAATGCTTGTAGATGATAACGTGATTTTCATGAAATGGAATTTCATACCCTAGTAAAAAGGTTTTGTTAACGATTTTATCGCATCCCGATATTCTGGGAAACCACTTCGAAAACTCGTCCTTGGATCCAACATAATATTTTTTATGGGTGGTGCCGGAAAATGTATTGCCGGATCTGGGAGGTTCGACTGTGCTTGTTATTGTTGAAAATAAAAATATTTTTCCTGTGGACAAGCAATGAATGCCAGCTTATTTATCAGTCCTATTTAAAGTGCCATTTTTCTTTAACCTGCGGCGGCGAATGCCATGACGCGTGTTCTGATTTATTTTTTATCTAGTCTGCTATTTTTCTGCCCTTCTTCCGGCCCTTCACACCCTGATGAACGTGTTCTCTCGTTTTTTTCTGGCGTCTTCCTCATCCGTGTAGTTCGCCATAAGTGGAAGTTGACCCGCGCTTAGGAGTTGTTCTTCCTGAATCGGACCGCGTCAGCGGTTTTATAACTCTTTTTAGTCGAATGTTTGCGGAAAAAGTGCGCTGTCATTCGTATTGAAAGAGGTTGAAACATTTTCTTTCTTGCCGAACGATTCAGTGTGAAGGAATTATGGTCATTGCGTACTTTGTTGATATTGATGTTTATGAATCCTCTCAAGGAATCGTCAACAAATAAAAATTAAAAAATCGTGCATAAATGATTTTATTCTTTCATTTTCTGTTAACCTTTAGGTGACAGAGATCATGAGAAAACTCACTTTTTATGCATATGATGACCAATAAATTTCAAATGCTGGAGATTGTTCTATTTCATTTCATTTTTATTGAACAGATTATTAGAATAGCTAGTCTTGGAAATATTTGTATTCTTTTTATCACATCACTCGATACATTTAAAAAATATATTTAAAAATAAAAACAAATATAGTTCTAGTAAATTATTCTTGCGCTTGTTTGTGATAAGATTATAAACTTAAATATTGATTTTATTCTTGAATATATCTGATAGAAGTATTGTATTAAAAATTTGTGTTTTAATCATTTGAAGTTCAAGTCAGTGGTAATTATATACCAGCTTAACAAAAATATATTTGAGACTTATGAAAAAACGTATTTTTTAATACAATTAAATATAATTTTGAAACATGAATTGTTTGAGAATAGTTTATGCTTCATATACAGGGTGTAACAAAACTCTACCGACAAATTTCACATGTGAACTCCTCATGCCAAAACAAGAAAAAAACCGATGTGAATTTTTGTCCTATGTCACATAGTTTCCCTGTGAGGTTGTTCCACACGAAATATGTGTCTGACAAATATGCGTTGGCCGAAAAACAAGGTTTGGTTCAGTAGAGTCGTTGAGTTGTTTGCGTGGAAGCATACTGTCTGCCTGTGTTTACAATGGACAAGTATTCTTTTGAAGAAATGGCTGATATGCACTTTTCAATTAATATGTGATGTGGCATACTCAGTGACAGTCTCATAGGACCACATGTCCTGCCTGAATGGTTACAGGGCAACTTGATCAGGATTTCCTGGAGCACATACTGTCCGAATTACTGGATTACGCACCTCTCTAAATCCACAGGAGAATGTGTTTTTTTCACGATGGTGCACCTGCACATTTTAGCTTGGTGACACGTGAGCACTTGAATGTTACCTACGCTGAGTGGTGGATTGATAATGGAGGCCCTGTTTTGTGGCCACTGCAGTCACCAGAGCTTAACCCCTTGGACTTCTTTCTCTGGAGCAATTTTAAAAGCCTTGTGTACGAGACCCTGGTTGAAGAAGAAGCCCAACTTCTGCCTCCCATTCAAGTTGCGTGCAACAAGGTTCAGCAATCAATGACGCATTGATGTATGTGCTCTGTGTACGGAGGTGGATGGGCGATACTTTAAACAGCTGCTATTAACCCAAAAATAAAATTAATGTAAAAAACTTTTTTTAAAAATATATATATATAATAAATGAGAACATAAACTCGAAATTGCATGCTTGGACAATTCTGATTTTATTAGAAATTAAAAATATTCTGTTAAAAATGCTACAAATTTTTAGAATCAGAAAGTTAAATGTTATACAGTTGCAAAACATTTCAATTACACATTCCAATAAAAATATTTTTTAAAAGTTAAAATAATTCTAAAAGATTATTTGAAAAACTACAATTTTAGTAGTGCTGTTTTTTCTGTGATTTTATTAAACGTAAAAGAAAACCCTAATTCTATAACTTTGCTAAAGAAATCATTTTCACCCTTCATTCTGGTAGAATATTTTAAAGCTTTAAGATAGAGTAAAACTCCCGACATTGTTGCATTTAGAGTTTACATTCTTCCTCATTCTGTTCATACTCTGAATTGGAAACAATTTCATTGCTTTATGATCCTACCACAGTTTTCAAATCAATTTTCTCAATCGAAGAGTTATTACAGTTAAATAAGACAATTGCATTAATGGGCAAAATTAATCTCTATTTTGGTCTTCCCACTTGCCCCCAATTTTTAGTTTTAGCAGCCACCCAGAAAAACTGATTTTATTTTGAAATATAATATGCTAAGCATATGTTTGTAGACAATATATTTTGTCCATAAAAGCTGTTGACTGTTAAGTACAATACAAGCTTTCTTTATGAAAGGTATATGAATGTGCATAAAATTATTTTCTGCAATATATTTTATTAAAAGTATCTTTGTTCTTACAGGGAGCCAATGTCGGGATTGTATGGCCCGTATTCCATATGCAACACTGATTGCAACAATTATGTGTTCTGTTGGAGTGGGAGTCTTTTGTGGCACCATGTACAGAGGTGCAACATTAAGTGTACTCATGTTTGACCAAGTTTTTCACCTTCGACTGCCATGGTAAGAATAATTATAAATCACAACTATTTTTTTCAATTCAGAAAAAATAATATTTTTTATGTTTGGATAGGAATTCTGAAATCTGGTATTAATTGAGCAAGGTAAGAAGTTTAGTTTCACTAATTTGAAGGTGGTAGTTGTGATAATAATATTGTGGATTATTAGAAAATGTTCAAAATAAATTTTGAAGACGTTTTATTCTAATGTTATAAAAATCTTTATATGCTTATTCTTTAAAGTGTGGTTTTGCTAATATGGTTTTAATATTTATTTTGTCATATACAGTAAAACTCGTTTATAACGATCACGCCTAAAACAAAATCTCGGCTATAACGAAGAAATGTCTCGGTCCCTTGAACTTCTCCATAAGGGCATTGGTTAAATTTCTCGGATGTAACGAACACGCATTTTACGAATTCTCGGCTGTAACGAACAAATGTTTGGTCCCGTGGCAAAAAAATGCCCCATATATAACGAAGTTTGGCGATCAATGCGATAAGTAATGAATAGTTTCTGCCCGTTTATCGCGCACTTGTTCGTAGAGGTCCCCTTCCTTCATCTACCCCTTCCATACGAATTTCCACGTTCCCTTTGTTTTGAAATTGATATTAAAAATGTGAAATGTTTATGTAAATTAATGGCCATAATAATAATATTAATTGACCATTTAAAAAATCGTATGTAATAGCACCCGAACATTTTACATGCTGCAAAGTTGATAAGCATCTCTTTGCATATGTAAGTACGGCATTGAAGTCGACTCACTGCAAATACAGTAAAAGCTGTGTTATCCGGCTATCTTGAGGATTGTGGAAAATTTTCAGCTATAGTCACTTTAATGAAAACATTTTAGCATAAATTTGTATGTTTCTCAGATTATGATGCAATGCTAATGAAATTTTTTTTCTACTTCCTCAGGCTTGAAGCAGTGCAGATGGTTTTTGTTACAATTGGTGCCAGTATGGGAGCTTTAGGACTGATGATTCTTTTTGTTGGTTGTTTGGCAACTGGAGCCACTCGTCACAAAGTGTATCGGGCTTGGAGAGCTAGGGTTGGAGGACGTATATCTTGTGCCATTGTGAGTAAATTTTTAATAATTTGTTCAGTTTTTTGTGAATTTAAGAAGTTTTTCAGTCTTTGAAAGTCACAATTCTAACTGGCATCATCATTCTAGTTTAAATTATTTACATCCTTTTAATAATACTAATATATTTGAGGTTTATAAGTTACATACAATTAATATTCAGTAATAACAGTCTTGTAATTTTAGAGAAGCTACTGGATTAAAAATTCTTAATAGTAAAATCCTCAGTGCATTTTGTTTTGAATAATTTATAATAGAAATTTGTTATGCCTACTGGCTTTGCCCTCTGTCTTTTTGCCTTAACCGAGACTTTTTATGGTTGATTCAATCCATCTCTTAGTATTTGATTCTTCATTGCCGATTTTAGTGAAAGTGGTATCCTCGTAAAAATAATAATTGACAACTGTAAAATGCATGTTATTTTCAGTAAAATATAGTTTGGTTTGTAACCTTATTTTAGTATAATTTTAGCTCTTATGAAAATGTAATTTGCTATTTATTTCTTTTTTTACAGTTTATGGGTATCACTTACATTCTACAGCTGGCTTGGGTTTTGATGTTATGCTTCCTTGTCATTGTTACTTTATTCTATACTATTTTTTGGGCAATGTGTTCCAGCAAGAGAGTACAGCAAGATCATCAATGCATTGATTTTCAACAATTTGGTATGTTATGTTTTAATCACTGACAAATTTTCTTTTATTCTAAAGTACTTTTTTGTGAAAGCTGTGGATTTTTTAAATTTCAAACTGATGGTGTTATCTCTCTATTATGCCCATTCTTTTTTATATAAGAAAATTTTTATTAATTTTGTATTGAACCATTCTTTTTATAGATTTCATGTTTCCAAATAACACCCGGCCAGATGACATGAAAGTTTGTGAAATGCATGAAATCAAGCTATTCTGCAAAGACTACGTGGAGAAGGCTGAAGTGATGTTCATATTGGCAACAGTTGCATGTCTTCTAGTAATTCTCAGTCTTGTGAGTATTTTTGTGTTATCATTTGTCAGATAAGAAACTGGTATTTTCCTTTAACACTTCCTTTTGTTAGTAAATGATAATGATTAATGAAATATCCTATCTATATACCATATTTAATCGATTGTAAGCCAACCTGTACTTTTCACAAGGGCGTGCAAGGAAAATTCCATATTGGGTGTACAGACATCCTGGTTTTTTGGTATTTTTCGCAAAAAACTACCGAAAAGTATGAATGCCTTGGTTTTTTCAATTCATAATTAAATAAAAAAGGTATCAACTAAAGTTACGACAACACAAATAACATTATATTTAAGCATTCGATACAACTAGTAGCGATACCCGGCATAGCATATGCCAATCTAGTGGATCTTAAAGGTTCTTAATTAAACATTCAGGCATTTATTTATTTTTTTGATCAAAGATTTCTCTAAAGACACAACTGTCAATTTCTGGGTTCCTTCCTGACATTACAGTAAGTGTATCAAACGATCTGACTCTTGATAGAGCAACATATAGTTGTCCATGACTAAAAACAGGCTTAGGTAGGTAAAGGCATTTTATCAAATGTTTGGCCTTGTGATTTATTGATTGTCATTGAAAAAGCTAATCGTATGGGGAATTGTTTTCGTTTGAAACTGAATGGTAAATTTGTATCTGATGGAATGAGTGAGATTCTTGGAATAAGTCTTAGTTTGCTGCACCAATCACTTTTGCTTTGATTATGTGTGTTTGTATTCGAGTAACAGTGTCTTGTACCATTATATAGTCCTCTCAATGGCATTAGGTTTCTAAGGAGCATGATAACGGCTTCAATTCATGAGGAGGCATTCCGGCCATACCCACGTAATGTTTACGCGGATTTATTTCAATTAATTTATTAATAATAATGTGAATCAGTTAATGATGCAAATGACATCCCCCTAGAAAACTATTCTATTAAAGATGTATTTTATTATTTTTGTGCAATATTGATACATCTTCCTCTCTCTCTTCCTATCCCTCCCTCCCTCACCATGTCTCCTTTTCCCATGCCTGCATAACCCTTCTTCCCTATTTTCCTCCTCTCTTTATCCCCCTCTCTCCTGCTTTCCCCTATCTCCCTTTCACATTTTTTCCTTTTCCTCCCTCCCCTCTCTCCCTTTCCCCTCCCACTCTCCCCCTTCTCCTTTTCCCCTTACCCTCTCTTCATTTAAACTGCTTATAAAACACGTTATTTTTACGCTCGTAAGCTATATAGATGTTCATACTATTAAAAGGCAAGAATCCCATATAAAAGCATTGTAGCATTTCCATTGTTATAAATTTTAAAATTTCCCGTTTTTATGCAGTTAAAATCGAATATTTAGGTTAATTCGGCATGAATTCGTATTCTGTTTTCAAAAATAATTATTTTCACTTTTTTCTGTTTAATACTTCAAGTCCGGAGCTTGCATCATAATTTTAAGTAATTTTAAAATGCAATTAAAAAATGCCTTGCACCGATTTCATTGCTTTTCTTATGGGGTAATAAATGGTTACTTGGTAATGGTAATCAACAAAGCATACATACCTAAGCGTTTTATATATATAGAATTTTACTAAAATGTAATTTGTCCTGGTTATGTCCCAGATTTTTAATCTTGCATAAAAAATATCCCAGTTTCTCTCATTGTCTTCTTCAATCTCTCACATTTGACTCATCAATCCCGTAGCACCATTGTGCAGCAATATTTGATGTTTCTTCCGCATATACTATTAATTTTCTCTTAAAGTTTGCAGAATAATGCATTCGTCCCATTATGGGATTATTAAAAAACTGAAAAACTTGGCAAAGTAAATGACAAAAATTTACGCTTGCAAAGGCACAAGGAAATGATGGTTGGCTCAGAAGATCCTAGGATTGGGACCCGGTCAAAGGGCCAGCAGCCAGTGGGCCGACAGCCAAAGGGCCCTTCTATCATGTTGGCCCTTTGGATTATGTTGGCCATTTGGATCATTTGCTCATTTCGGCCCTTTGGCATATTTCGGCCCTTTGGCTGTCGGCCCTTTGACACTGACCCATAGAATTAAGGGCACGTGCATACTAGAGATGGCTCAGGAGTGAATTTATCGAAATATATATTTCTTCCTGTTTAATTATTGTGATTCTTTTTACACACATTTAAAGTAGGTTGTTTACTTATACATAAATACAGTTATATCTAGATTTATAATGTAACTACAGGCACTAATGCATTGATTACTTTACATTTTCGTTCATTGATTTTTAAGATCTGATTCTAAGCCGAGTGGCAATATTTAAGGAGGTAAAAAAAGTAAAAAAAGGTCGTCTCACAATTGATTAAATACATTAATGGTAATTATTTCTAATCATGCAATAATAATTCACGTTACGTTTATGTATATTTAAGTCATCATAATCCCTGTCACACAGGCAGGAAATATTCTCTGGAGTTTGAAAACATTTTTTTAAAAGATGTTTGTATGATGTACTGTGTTTGATTAAATTTTCATATCTTCATAGGATAAAATTAAAATTAATATATGTACTTCCTTTTCTCTTTCTCTTCCCAATTCTCTCACACTTTACAATTTTCTTTCTTTTCCCAATTCTCTTTTCCTTCCCTATTCTCTTTCTCCCTCTCATTTTCTCTCTTCTCTCCCCCCCCCCCCCCTCTCTCTCCTGCACCCTCTCTCCCTCCCCTCTCACTAATCCTTCCCGTCAATCTCTCTCTCATTCTCCTTATCAAAACCAGTAATTTAGCCTAAGTAATTTAATAAATTCAGTTGTCCTTGGTTAAGAAAGATTTTCTTCCCAAAAAACCTAAAATTTCATGTTCAAACAATTTTATGAACCAATTTGAATCATATTCGAAAATTGATGCCAGCAAGGTAAATGTAATTCTTTTAGGTGTACTTATATTCAAGTCCCAAGTTTGTACGATGATTGCAATCTTATAAATATTTTAGAGAGATTTATTTATTTATTTATTTGTTTGTTTGTTTGTTTGTTTGTTTATTTATTTATTTATTTATTTATTGGCTGAGAAACAATAATAAAATTTTGTACTATTATAATTAACTAGCTTTACCCGCGCAGAACATCTGCGCGCGTCTAACTTTATTGCTCAGTATCATAAATTTCTTTATACACACAATTTTCGATCTCTTGATTTGCAGATACAATAATTAGAGAGTCAAATGATCTTACGTGGCACACAATAACATTGTATTGCTGCAACTTCTGTTTTTAAAGTAGGTGCGTTATCTCTTCTTAAGTCTAAGTTCGGATATTCCATAAAAACCATTCTAACTTTTACTGTTGGATTAGATTGTGTTATCCTATGCATTTGATTATAAGACTCAGCAAACGGATTTATTTGTCGTGACATTATATCTAATCTCTCCATTACAATTCGTAAACAGCCTTGGTTATAATCCATACGTTTGTTTATTGCTTCACCCGAATCAGATATATACATTTGTCCATACCCTGGTTTGTTATGTTCATTCGTGAACAGTGGAGAAACCGTATAGTAAATTTGTCCATTAATACGAAAACAGTAGGGTCCTATTCCTGGAGGTGCTTTGATTTCGGCACCCATTGAAGCGAAAGCTAAAGTAGCGTTGTATTCTCTGATATGTTCTCGTTAATTTTTAGCTTCAGGTGAGTTTGTTGTTAATAATTCTTTTAGTAAATCAGGTGTTTCAGATAAATCTTCGAGGGAGACATTTCCGTCGTGACAGAATTTGGTATATTTTTTAGAAGTGTTGAGTTCATTCGGCCAGTTAAGTGCACACCAGTAATTGCAAGCCTGAGTCATATTTCTACAGTTATATTCTTCAATGGCAACGTCAAGTTGAGAATTATCGGCATCAGGTGCACGTTCATTTAATCTATGTCGTTTAGCTTGCCTTCTCTTGCGTAGTTGATTTTCTCTCAATTCCAAACTCAGATCAGCCCTTCTTCTTTGTTTTTGATTACGTTGTTCTCGTTGTTGTTCATCTTCAATGGCTGTTCGATCTCTGTCGGCTTGATTTCTTTCAGTTCTTCTTTGATTTGTTTCTTCAACAGATTGATTAGCTCATTCCGCTCTTCTTCTTGCATTATAATTAACGTAACGTGTTGCTCTTGAAGCCATTACTTTTATTCTGAGAAAACAATTTAAATATTAATTAAATTACTTAATATATAGTTGCATATAAACAGTATCTAAATGGTATTAACTTTATACTGTATTTCAATGCGATACACAGAAGTTGTTTATCACGTTGCTAAAGACATTGAGTAAATAAACATTAGACATTGTTTATTTGGTTGCGATATTAATACAGAAAAGTATTATCATGTATTATTACTTTTAAAATGGTAAATATTTTGTTTTTATTTAAATTGACGTAGTTCTACTTAGTTGTTATGTATATATATAGAATGATATACATTTAAAAATAAATAATTACTGTTATTAATAATTTAACATGTAAGATTTGGCTAAAAGTGATACATTCTGATGTACAGTGGTGGACATAAAAACTGCACACCCTTGCGAGCGCTCCGCCGAAACTTCAGTGAACTACTAGTCTCGAACGAGCTGTCACGCGATATGGCAACAGAGATGGTAGAGGAGGGGGTGAAGGGTCTTCTTCCTCTCCCCCCCCCCTTAGAGAACGGTTTACGGTTCTCTCCTAGCTCTTAAGGATCGGATATTTTCCCTCAAGATGCTTTTGAATTCAGTAGCGCTTACTTTCCCCATTGCGGTAACACGTGAATGAGTGTCAGATATAATTCTTTTCATTTCAAAATTAGTTAGAATCGAGACACGAACTCCGGAGTTTAACATACGGACGTCAAAAAGAACGATGTTTATTTTTCCATTCAAGATTAAATTAATTAAATTCCGAGTTAGCAGAAATATTTATTAGGAGTCGAAAGGAATACACATTTCAACGCCTTAACAATGAGAAATGTTTAGTTGCGACTACTTCACGTATTATTTCATTTCTTCGACGCCCAATATCTGTTTATGTATGCTATAAGTTGAATTTGAACAATATCTTTATTCATTTACATAGGAGGAGGATTTTGGTCAGTTATGTGACGGGATGCCTAGCACTTAGGTAAGCAATTTAAAAAAATAACAAAGTATAGAAAACTACGAAAAACGTAACATTTCAGGAATTAAGTGAGAAACTATTAAATTTAAGTTTATGAATTATGTGTAACCAAAAGTTAAGTAAATAACTTTAATAAACGAAACATTTTTTAAACGATAAAATTACTAGCATTCTTAAATAGGAATTACCGTATTTACTCGTGTACCCCGCGCACATTATTCCCGAAACGCCGGGGAAAAAAGGGGGTGCGCGTCTTACACGAGGATTTCTGATCAGGTTATATAAATTGTGAGTATCGATAGTAAATTCTCTGCAATATGATTGCATCTACGTTTATATTCGTAAAAGACGTCGAATTCTACGAAGTATACGCGTATTTATACGACCAAGCAAACGTGTAAATTACGCCAACGCTGCTGGAAAAAACTCGCAAAAGTAGGCGGAAAGAATACGCCCACTAACTGATAACTATAGTTCAATGACTACTGAGTGTTTGCCATTTAGGTTCAAGTTCGGTCCTTTTCCCTCATCCACTTCAAGGAATTCCGAATGGTGAAATTTTGTTGCGAATGAAAGATTTCATCGTTCGAAAGCAAGAAAGAAATCCACATCTCAAGTGTTAGGACTTGTTTGTTCCTAACCTACCAATATTTACTCACGAGACGATACGCAAAAAAACTCTCCATCCGCGTAGGGAAGTTCTTTTCCTTTTGTGTCGTTGAACAATCAAAACCTTGAATCTTTACTTCATTTTATATTTTAAATGAAATTATAACAACCTAACTAAACTTTTTTTTAAAAATAACTCCATTTGATCTGTGGACAATAAGGTCGTTGGAGCAAAACCACAAGAATCTCCTTTTCTGTGGAAGCACTGCATGTGGTAAATAAGAGCCACCTTGAGAAAAACTTGAGATAACTCTATGTTCTTCCAAGAAATACCGCTCCCATTATCCATGAGTACACTTTTCGCCACTCACTCCCCATTGCTTGCTACCTGCAACCTTTCTACCCATCTACGAACTCTTGTCGGCATCTCCCACAGGCTCCCAAACCCGTCCCCATCCCTTTCTCCTAACCCACCCCTGCCTTGCCTTCCAGAAATGATTCCTATTGCGCTATTGTAAACTTGTGTGTCCACTTTCAACGGACACCTCACAAACACTAATCACCTTTTCTTTTAAAGCGACCCTTTTGCCCCCATAGTGATCTCCCGCAGCCAGGGGAAAAACCGACGAATCGTAGACTAAAAGCTTTTGTGCAGACGACGAATTTTTGGCAGGATGATCGCCGGAAAGGAACCCCTGTAGCCGTGTTGGATATTTACGTTTGTGTTGAGCATTCACTCTCTCTCCAGACTACATTGCGTTCACTAGTGATTTTACTGCTTCCCTTATTATCGTTATTTCTTGATTATTATTGTTATTTATTGCGTGTTATATTTGTTTCATTATTTCGAAGTTTAGTTTATTTCGTTTTTTGTTGTGAAAGTGTTTTCTTTGGAAAAAAGAAAGCTATGCCCAACAACCAACTAACTCCTAGGAGAAGAAACCAAGTGGTTGGCCTGTTACAAGTTTTTTCCAGCAGCGTTGGCGTAATTTACACGTTTGCTTGGTCGTATAAATACGCGTATACTTCGTAGAATTCGACGTCTTTTACGAATATAAACGTAGATGCAATCATATTGCAGAGAATTTACTATCGATACTCACAATTTATATAACCTGATCAGAAATCCTCGTGTAAGACGCGCACCCCCTTTTTTCCCCGGCGTTTCGGGAATAATGTGCGCGGGGTACACGAGTAAATACGGTAATTCCTATTTAAGAATGCTAGTAATTTTATCGTTTAAAAAATGTTTCGTTTATTAAAGTTATTTACTTAACTTTTGGTTACACATAATTCATAAACTTAAATTTAATAGTTTCTCACTTAATTCCTGAAATGTTACGTTTTTCGTAGTTTTCTATACTTTGTTATTTTTTAAAATTGCTTACCTAAGTGCTAGGCATCCCGTCACATAACTGACCAAAATCCTCCTCCTATGTAAATGAATAAAGATATTGTTCAAATTCAACTTATAGCATACATAAACAGATATTGGGCGTCGAAGAAATGAAATAATACGTGAAGTAGTCGCAACTAAACATTTCTCATTGTTAAGGCGTTGAAATGTGTATTCCTTTCGACTCCTAATAAATATTTCTGCTAACTCGGAATTTAATTAATTTAATCTTGAATGGAAAAATAAACATCGTTCTTTTTGACGTCCGTATGTTAAACTCCGGAGTTCGTGTCTCGATTCTAACTAATTTTGAAATGAAAAGAATTATATCTGACACTCATTCACGTGTTACCGCAATGGGGAAAGTAAGCGCTACTGAATTCAAAAGCATCTTGAGGGAAAATATCCGATCCTTAAGAGCTAGGAGAGAACCGTAAACCGTTCTCTAAGGGGGGGGGAGAGGAAGAAGACCCTTCACCCCCTCCTCTACCATCTCTGTTGCCATATCGCGTGACAGCTCGTTCGAGACTAGTAGTTCACTGAAGTTTCGGCGGAGCGCTCGCAAGGGTGTGCAGTTTTTATGACCACCACTGTACCTCTGCCGAAATGATAAGTATAATGTGGTGTAATCTACCATATAAGATTGTGCGCAAATTAATTTCTAAAAAGTGATATCTACTTAATAATAATAATCTTTAATACAGATTTTACAATACCATACTAACATTACGATACAAAAATCTGATATGTTTCAGTGACAGCTGTTTATATATCCTGTTGCTTAGCAATACAATGTTATTGTGTGCCACGTATTGCCTTAGCGTTTTATTATATAGATTTCCAGTTTGGTTTTCTGAGTCTAGAATTAATGCATTCATTTAAATGTAGATGCAATAGTTATTTTAGGCGTAAGAATTTTATATGCAAGTTAGATTCATGGTAATACAGGCAGTCCTCGACATCTGTACATAATGCATTCCTGAAAACATGTACGGAAGTCGAATGTACGGATGTCAAACGGGGGGGTTCCGTTCCCAGAGAGCCAAAAAATATTATAAAATCTTTAATTATGGTATAAATGTTTAGTTTTTTGAGCAGGGGCCTTTTATACACAATCGTCGATTTTATAATATAGAGAGATAGGGCAAAATGCAATAAAATATTTAAATAATTGCACAAATAAACACTGCTTTACAGACAAAGATGGCAATGCGGTGTAAACTGGTGGCTGGCAACCAGCACCACTCGAAATATTCATTTATCATTTCGCTGACACACAAAAGTCCGAATTCGGCATACAAAAGGCGGTTCAGGGATGTTAATCTATGCTATCTCAGATTCTTGTTTCTCACTAGCAGCTTCTCCAGTCAATTTAATGTTATGTAAACAAGCCCTGCTCTTGAACTTATCAAACCAGCCTTGGGCTTGCCTGAAATTCCGGAGTATCAGCAGCCCCTTCTCCTAACAAGGGGAAGGCACTACTGACCCCCAACCGATTTGGCTGAAACTTCGTAGATTTAATGTCCATGATGTCCGATTAACGAAAATATATACATACCTGGGCCAATACCCAGCCGCTTTTATTTTATTAATATACACCTCACCTTTTAGACACAATCTTCGACGAAATATTTCCAGCATTTCGTACATATTCTTTAATTTTGTTCTTCTCCTTCACAATTGAACACACTCGACCGGCTTAAGTCCAATGAGCATCTGATTGAAGCTAAAGATTCACTGCTTTTGGCACACCTAATTATTTCCATCTTTGTCCCAATCTTGTTCACTTTATGAGCACTACGTTTCTTTCCACTTGTATCAGCACTTTCAGTTTTCCGTTTCTCACTCATGTTTATAAAATAATAGGTGTAAAATGCACAAACAAAGAAACACTGCTGTACATACAAACAAAGATGGTAATGTTACCGAGACTGAATAATAATAATTGATTGATTATTAACCGACTTTACAGTGGTATTAATCTTGTCAAATTTCAGTACAATATTTAAAAACATTACACATAAATCTTACATTACATATAATACATATATTATTACGTAGCATACTTTAATTTATTAAAAGTGTTGACTTGGCTGACAGACAGCACCATTATGTGATAGCTCAAAATGTTTGATCGTCAGCTGATGTATGAAAGTCCAAATTCGGCGTACGAAAGGTGGTTTATGGGCGAGAATTTATAATGTACGAAAGAGCGAATTGTACGAATGTCGAATGTATGGATGTCGAGGACTGCCTGTATGACACAAAGTATTTTGATTAATAATTTCTCTCAGACAGAGGCAGGCTATGTAATTTATAAAGCATTTTATAATGCAATTTGCAAAATCAGCAGTTTGATATTTTGTTAATTAATGCAATAATGAAAATATCAAGTAAGGTCATGAATTCTGCTGTTGTTTCCAGTTCATTAAATTGTTAACAAATAAGACAAGTAATTATTAACTGTATTTCACCTCAATTTTGTTTAAACATTTTATTGTTGAAATGACCAACTTTTATGTCAAATAAGAATTACCCTGAAATTTCTCATACCTCTCTGTCTACTGAAAATAGAATGAAATAATTTGTTTATCTAAGTGGATTACCCTGTAGAATGTGCTTCAGAACAATACTATTCGTGTGGATGGTTTAAATGCTGAATTTCAGGAAATGATCACAAAAAATTAATTCCTTTATTTCAGATCCATTATCTGATGTGCTTATCTGCCAATTATGCACACATCCGTGACCATGAGAAACTTCAGGAGCTTCAAGAACTTCAATATCTGCATGATCCAGACATGTCGACACATTCCAAAGATCGTTTCTAGGATACAGCCAAAGAAATTTTCAGAGAAGAAGGGCAATAGCCATTAAAAAGCTGTCCCTACTCATCTGCTTCTCATCTATGCAGAGGTATATGATATCAGGCACTGAAATTTTTGTAAATGTAATTTAAACAAAGAATCTCACTATCTCATTCACAAACCAATTGTATCGCACAAGAAAAAGTGCAAAGAATTTTAAAAAATAAGCACTTAAAACTAAAAATTTGAAAAAAATAAGCACTATCTCACTTAAAAGGTTATGAAAAAACTGGATGCACATTTCAGCTACAATGCAGCTGTTTTCGGTGGTTATTTACCCAAAGCAGATTCTATAAGAGAACTGGAGCTTTTGGTATATCACCACTGTAATTGAAATACACTTCTGGTTTTTCATATTCTTGTTATGGCCATTGGAGTTAACTGAGATAAGTACTTATTTTTTTCATGTTCTGATTCTTTAGAGCTTGTTTTTTTAAATTTGTTTTCAGCCGTAAGATGATCGTGTTAATTCCCCTTTGAATTATGTGTGAAGAATAATTTGGACTCTGAAGATAAGTAGTTTGTAAAATTTCCATTTATATATTTTTAATGCATTTCAATGAAGGCAGACTACTTTATGCTTCCTTAGCTATCAGAAATATTGATGTCCTTCTAGTTAGTTAAATTTTGTGTTACTGGGATATGTACAAAGCCTAGTATTATTGAAATCTTCTGCACCTACATGATTTTCAGGTATTGCTCAATGGGATTGTATTTGATCGGTGCTTATTTGGTAGGCTGGTCAATGAAGCTGCTTTGGTTTACCTGAATGTGTAGGGCAATTTATGATTCGGTCACAAATATGAATTTGTACTTGAAATTAACTATCCCTGACTCCATGAGTACATTTGTCTTTTGACAAATGATAGCATTTGGATATCTTGCAATTATTTATCATAAATAGTATTGTATGCCGTAAATAATTTAGTGCAGGGAAGGAAGTGATGGAAAACTCAAAGTGCCATTTACAAGCAATGTGTTCATATATATTGTGTAATATTTTGTAAGTCCTTTACACCAATTAACCCACATAGGAAATTAACCAATGATAAGCATATGACTGAGCCAAGGAGTACATTTACTCATTATAAATAAGATAGAATTTCTTATTTATGTTCAAGTAGTGGTATGGTACATTGGGAAGTTTATTGACTGACTTAGTATTTGTAATGGCAACCCTTACAATTTAACAGTATTTGTTTCACTCTCATTTTTTCTAATCGATTAACAATTGAATTGAAATTCATGTTTAATCTAATACTTGATAACACATTAATATTTCCCCATTAAAAGCAACATGATCTTGCTCATAAAAGTTCAGTTCTTGTTTGTGTTTTAGCTTTCAAAAATCTGTTTTTTTGCCAGAATAGAAAATATTTATAGCTGTAGTGTCTTTTGCATTCAAAATTTATATTTGACATAAGAATAATATTACAGTATAAGAACTAATATATAACTTTGCATTATACCTCTTTTTGGTTGTAAAACATACCATCCAAACTGAGTCATTTTTCAGGGATTGAGTTTTCTCTGTTGTGTGAAAGAGAAAAACTTGCATTAATTATTCTGTTTGTTATTTCCCTTCCTTTTGCAGTTTCTTTAATTATTTCATCTTTCATATCTCATTCCTTGAGGACTAAACTGTTTCTCTATCAGTATTAAAGCACCAGTAACATAATTTTAGTCTAAGAGTGAAAAGATATTTTTCTCCATATCCATTATGCTGCCTAGGTAGGTAAGCTTCTGTTTTGAACTTCAGATTCTGAATATTTAATTACACAAATTTGGCAGGGAAGAATAACCACCAACTTGAATGCATTGGATTTATCAAAATTCTTTCAGAAGGGTGTGCCAATAACAGTTGCTTGTGGATGTTGAATTTAAATGAACTTGGGATGTAATTTTGAATGAACTGTTAAAATTACCAGAATGGGATAGTTAATTTGAATTTAACTTAGAATATGAATTATTTTGGAATTTTATTATTGTTATGACTAAATATTAAAAAACTAGTAATGTTAAATCTTTGATCTAAGTAACAAGGTTTGTTTCACTGCAAGCCATCAAACCAATCGGTAGTGACTCTTGCTTATCTTGTCTGGGAATTTCTTTGGCATTTAATGAAAATGTACAGATACTAGTAATCAAGTAATAAAACTTGAATATTAGAATAGTGGATATTTATGCCACCAAATTTAATATATTTTTAGAATGGGGCCATTTTCCACAAGCTTGTAAATAGTGCTATCACCTTAGATCTGATGCTTTTGATACAGCATATCTGAATGGAAATGGTAAAGGGGGAATTGAAGTTATGTTGTGATTTCAATTGTAAAGTAGCGTCCATAATGATGGCAGCTAAGAGGGAGAACATTGTTAAAACATACAAATTGTATGCTCTCTAAATATGCAATAGGAGATCAATGCTTGTGTATTGGTAATTGCCAACCTAGCTCATTGGAACATGTATTTTCAAATTTTGGGTTGAGCTAAATTGTATTGAAGTCGAAATTTGAATTGAACAAATTTAATCCTTTGCATTAATAAGGATTTATTAGTTCATTTAGTAAGAGGAAGCATAAGAATGTGAAGATTGGTTAAGTAAAAAGGGTTTTGTCAACATTAACTCTAGATTGTAGTTATTCTACTTAAATACTAATAATATTTAACCAAACTATTATGAATCATATAATTATGTAAAAATATTAATAATAATTTTTAAATTTTTCATACAAGGGTGCTTAGTGTTTGAGACTTGGACTTTCCTTGATGTATTTTAATACTTGGTATTATGTTTTTATTAAAATGTTTTTGTATACCAAATGCTTATCATTCAAATTACATCCAATTGTTTAAAAAAGTGATTAGAGATTTACCACAGTGTAGTTTAGTGTCACTCAGTGAAATTCGGATGGAATTAAGTTAATTATGTATATGATTGACAACTTGATGAGTGAAGGGGGAGAGAGACCATAGAAACTTAATGGAAATACCTTAAAGTAAATATTTAATGATACCAAAGAAAGTGAACATATTATCAACCAGTCCATCTAACATGAACTTCTTAATTTGTGACTTTAATACAGTATTCTATTTCCTGTGGATTGCTGGTCAATTACGAGTACATACCAATTCTAGTCACTGAAATAAATTCTTAGATAGAAATTTTTAATCATTTTGTAGTTAATACGTTATTTACAACATTAGTGAAGATGTACAGATGTTCAAGAGTAGTCAATTTAATAGTATTTATAGGCAGTAGCTTTAATGAAAGTGTTTCATGGTTTGAATTTGTCCAAGTTATTATAATGAACTCAAATTTTATAGAATGACTTGATTAGTTTTCGATGAACCTTTTAACCCTTAACTTCATGTAGGCTGATGGTGCAACTTTTACATTAGAGATGCTACAATTCCTTATACAGGCATACCTCGCTTAACGACAGGATTAGTTTCCTTGAAAACATGTCGTAAAATGATTTGTCGCCAAACGAAAAGCGAATTTCCATATACTCCCATGTTATAATGCTAGGTACGTTCCTAGAAAATTGATGTGTACTACTTTAGAACTAAATATATGCGTTTCATGATCTATCGGGAATATTTTAATAGCATATATACGGCGCTTTACACTACGGAAAACGCGTGCATTACTTTAAAACACAATTTAATGCCAAAATTATGCTGACATACACTTCGATAGGAATATTAATGAGAAACAAGAACTTACCGCTGTTTTGCAGAGATGGGGCAATGGAACCAGATGGTCGAAGTCATTTCCACACCACCCAACGAGGTAAACTTCTCAGTGTGTTGATTTTTTTTAACTTGGAACCATACCCTGTAGGTCTAAAACCACAGAATGAGGGAAAATTGTAGGGAAGTCATTGTCGCTTTAGATGTCACTTGTTTTACTCCTGATTTTCTTCAGTAAAGACGGTAAAGATTCATCCACTCTTGTTGTAGGAGATTGATGTTTAAAAAATGATTCTATCTTCATTTGTGTGCTTTTATTTTTCTCCTTGTAAAGTTTCTGGTAGTACTCATATGCCTTTTTTATATTTCTGTTGACTCTGCTGCTTCTCTCCACGTTTTCGTCTTTTTTGGCAAATATGGCCATTGCAATTTCTAAATGCATAAAGGCAGCTGACATGTCTTTAACAGTGATCGCGTGATGAGGTTGCAAAACTGTTGTTTCTTTGTCATCTTCTACCGCCCTTTGGTTTTCAAGTTCTAGAAGTTCTTCTGTAGTCAGTTCTTCTTCATGCAATTTTATTAAATCAACCACATCCGCCTCTTCAATGTCCTCTAAGCCAGCCTCTTTAGCAGTCTCAACGATGTTCCGTTGTATGTCTTGCGCTGGATCCTCAAACCCGTGAAAATCTTCGATACAATCAGGCCAAAGTTTTCTCCACGCTCCATGCATGTTAGATGTCTTTGATTCCTTCCATGGTGCTCCTATATTGTAAATTGTTTTCAAGATGTCAAAGCGCCGCCAAAAGCCTTTGATGGATGCCTCCTTGTCTTCACTAGTTGAGTCGATCAGCTGTTCCATTGTGCACCGCAAATAGTACAATTTGAATGATGCGATCACTCCTTGGTCCATGGGTTGCAACAGCGAAGTTGTATTTGGCGGGAGAAAAATGACTTTCACACGATTGCTTAACTCGTCAAGATTAATTGAATGTGCTGGCGAATTATCGATTATAAGCAGGACCTTGTGGTCTAAATTATTTTCTTTGCAATATTTTTCTACAGCAGGACAGAAATGCAAATTGAACCACTGCCTGAAAATATCAGCCGTCATCCATGATTTTTTGTTTGACTTCCAAATTACAGTAAGATTGGATTTGCTGCGGCCTTTCAATGCTCTAGGATTTTCCACAGTGTGTACTAACAAGGGCTTCAACATTAGATCTCCAGTGGAATTCCCACCAAGCAGAAGAGTGAGGCAATCCTTCGACGCTTTAAAACCCGGAGCACTCTTCTCTTCTTTTGAAATAAATGTCCTATCTGGCATTTTCTTCCAGAATAATCCAGTCTCGTCAACATTGAAGACCTGGCTAGAACTGTAGCCTCCGTCTTCTATCACCCTTTTAAAAATTGCTGGATAACTGACAGCAGCATCCAGGTCGGTACTTGCACGTTCTCCACTTTGTTTAATGTTGTGCAAACCACTATGCTCTTTAAACCTCGTGAACCATCCCGCACTTGCAACAAAATCGGGTGATTCCGGACTTTCACCTTCTTTGGCTTGTAAACCACGATACACGCTCAGAGCTTTAGCTTGAATTATCCTTTGACTCAGTGGAGCATTTTTCTGAGTTTGGTCTTCTATCCAAATGTTTAATAGTCTTTCCATGTTGCACATGATGTCGGATCTTGTTCTGGAGGTCTTACTAACACTTAACAATCCTACTGTTTGGGCACTTATTAAAATTTTTTCTGACTTGCCGCAAATAGTTATAACAGTGGTTCCAGCAAGACCCATTAAGCGGCCTATATCTGAGGGCTTTTCACCAGCCTTAAAACGATGCAAAACTTCTAATTTCTCAGACAGACTTATAGTTTTTCTAGTTTTCTTATTGCTAGAACATTCTTCCACGTTATTTGTTGGTCGCTTTGGATCCATATTAAGGCCCATGTCCAAGCAAAAAACTAAAAAAATGACAAACACACGGAATTAACCGTAAGTGCACTGGCCACTAATGAGTAGGGTGCATGACGTAAACGGCATCGGTTATTCCCCCAGTGCCTTTGTTTGAGGAGTGTTTTGAGGGGAAATATTTCACTTCTCCTCTCTCTTCACTGTGATACAATGCATGTAAGTGCATGTGCAAGTATCGCCGGAGCTCTAATTGTGAGCCAAGGTAACAAAAAACGATCCCTCCACAATATATTATCCGATCGTAAGAAAATGCAACAAAACTATTACCGGGTTTTTACATTACAGCGCAGTTACGGTTTTAAATGTCTCATACAAAGTCAAACGAGCCTGTGTTTGACGTGCAATTATACATTTCGGATTCGGATTGAAGACAAGCAGAAAAAAAACAAGTGTTGGCGACATACTGACATAATTATATTCTAGTTACGCCGTTAAGACGTTGTGTTTTAACAAAGACGTGTGTATTTCATTCTTTTTACCAATTAAATGAATGTTGAGCTGTAAATAATACTTCAATTTGTTGGGAAAACTTTATACGGTGGAGGTAAATTGCAAGTGACACGCATCGTAACTTTTGGGTAGCTGTTTATTTTTGAATTTGTCGTTATACCGGAACGAGGGATGTCATAATGCGAAGATTGGTCGTGATTTTTTAGTGTTGTTAAAGCGAATTGACGTTAAGCGAATTGTTGTTGAGCGAGGTATGCCTGTATTGGATTTTAATGCTCCATAAATGTTATTTTAACTCTTAAATGCCTGAAATGTGTCAAAAAATATAATATTGACCAAAACTAAGAAACAACCAACAGTGGTAAATTTGGAAAATTCCCACCTGTTGACCGAATTGTTTTTTCACCCCCATTTATAGTGCTTTTTTCTAAAACAATTGCTTATATATTCAGTTTGTCCATCCATCCTCTATGGATCGTAATAGTCTAATTCATCTAAAGTCTACCTAACAATTTCTTTCATTCCCACACTAAAACCCCGTTTTTATTGCCGCAAATAGACCATTGCCCATTTTGACCTTATTGCAGGTCTGCTAATGATGACCAAGATCCCTTGTGTATACCATTTGGTAAATTTTGTTGCCTCTCCTTCCTCCCATTTTCTCTTCTTATTTCCTTTCAAAGAGTGTAAATACTATGCTTCCTTCAGTTGCACAAAGAAGAATCTTTCTTCAATGCCTGTCCTGTAGAAAGTAGAACCAGACACACATAAGCTGTTAACATCCTGACATCGCAAGTCATGAAACTTATTTTTTCGATCTATAGATTGCCTGTTTACGAAGTATTGCAAAGTAAAGACAACATAAAATTATCCAGAAAGCATTGGATGAAGTTTGGAGCAACTCAGTGTATACAAAAGAGTAGAATATCTCTGCATCACCTGAGTTATCTATGTTGTATGGCAAGGCATTTAAGGGTTAAAGATAAAGGTCTAACATTGGTTTTGCTCTCCAAGTAGGTTGAAGAGTATGAGAAAATTTGATAAATTGGTAAGTTTTAACTCCATGACTACATTACTTAATTCTAAAGAAATCCAAATTTTCCCCAAGTATATAACTGCCGTTTCTTAATATTTAAGATCTCAGTAACATCATAGCCGTTACAGTTAGGTTGATTTAATGAACTATGCTACTATATACATTAAGCAAATAGATCATTTGAGTCATGTTTGTTATTTAAAATGATTAATATTCTTAGGTTTAGCTTCTTCCAATAGTCGTTGATAGTTGATTGAGATAGGAATTTGTTTCCTGATGTTAGTGGTGGCTTAACAGGATTTCATACATAGCTAAAGGTGACATCTGCCTTTTACCCTGACATATTTCCAGGAAAAGGGTAATCTGAAGAATTAAAGAATGTAGCTTAATTTCATGATTCCACAATCATAGACTCCAATCTCAATAATTATAGCCTTTATCCTGCTCCAATTAAAATGCTAAATTATACCACTATGATATATGAAGAAACAGGTTAAAATCAACATGAAAGGGTATTTAAGATTTTTAGTTGTAACCATCAGTGGGACTAAAGAAAAGTCATGGGAATGTTTAGCAAGATAGATATTAGAATTTGATTGAGGTGAAAATTAGAACTAATATCTGTAATAGTCATATTACTACTAATGTGTAAAAATAATGAAAGTTGCCCATAAGAGAAGTAGTAATTGCAGAAGTAAAAGGTTGAATGATCTTAAAAAATTCTTATATATAGAGCTAGGATTGTAAATGATAGAAAGAATTTGGATTTGCCTACTGAAATTTGTCTTGTATTTGTGTTTGAGAGAGAAGTTATTAATAGGTTAAAAGTTTTATGCCTGTATTTACAATCTTTCAACTATACATTGATTTTATTGAATTATATGGTAATTTTTCGTGGATGCATACTAAGGACTGAATAGTAGACGTTTTACAATTACATATAGTGATGTACATTTTACCATTAGTTTATTGAATTCTCATGAAGATTGTTTCATTTGCTCTTGATCCGTCATCACATTTCATTTTTGGTCTCTTGAAGTTATTTTGAGTGCCGACATTTGTATTGTTACCTAAAAATGAATGGTTACACACCCTCCCTATTAGAAACGTTGAATAGTACATGTAATTATTTTTTGTTTGTCATTAAATTAAATTAAAATAATTCATTTCTAAAATGTATTACAAAATTATATTTCTTAGGTCACTTGAGGAAAAAACGAGAAATAGATGAATATTACTTAACACAAATATGGAGTATATTTTTACTTTCTCATTTACTTAGTCTGTGAAGGAAGTACATACTGTGATCATGAAAAAATTTGACAGATTTTTGTGAATATTCAGTTGACCGAAAAAGTTGTTTTTGCAATTCCATCCCTCTATTGTTTGTGTGCGGCCCTAAGACCTAAAAAATTTTAAGCAAATCTGAGTTGAAAGTTTAATGATACATTACTCAGAACAAAAACGATTTAATCGGTACTTTGAAAATTGCTTCACAATCGACAGCTGTCATTTCATTGATTTTCTTACTCGTATAGATTCAATTATAAGCGACAGAAATACCTGAAAGCAGTATCGTTAAATTGCTAAATCAGGTCCATAAAAGAAAATCGCCAGGGCCAGAAGCCATACCCGCATTCATTATAAACTTGCTAGCAAAAGAATTAGCTCCATACCTTAAGATTGTATTCACAAAATCTCTAGATGAGGGAGTAGTCCCTTTGATATGAAAAACAGTCCACGTTACATCTGTACACAAAACGGGAAATAAATTAAAAGTGGAAAACTACCGCCCTATATCATTGACGTCAATCTTCTGTAAGGTTTTGAGCACATTGCTGAGATTACCTGTTAAACGAGTCTACTGGAAAGGAACTTGGGCGGTACTTTGAAGACAGCATCTAATTGTCTTCCTACCCTCCCCCCGAGCATACCCCGTAGTGTGTGTTCCCGGCAAAAATATTTCCCGATTCTTAACTTGGATTTTCCTTAAAGTTGGAGGTTAATGTCCCCATATACTTTCACTTCCTCTCCATATCCACTAGACCCTTGTATTCTGGTAGTCATTCTAAAACTTATCCAGGAAGGATCGCTCCGCAGTCGTGGTTTTGAGATATTCTTACTTCGGCTATCCTTTGTTACAGATTAGTAAATTTCTATTTATTTTATAGAGTGCATCTTAAAATGTGCGCACATATTCGTATTGATTGCTTAAAACTGAGGAGAAATTAAATATGAATGCGAATTTGTTATTTTTAGTGAAATATTTTGCGGAATGCAGAAACCCACATTAGAGACTCCGCCTGAAGAAAGTTCACGACGGGCCGAATAAGTGTCTTATTTTCTTTTTGTTTGCATGTTTGATTGCAAGGTAATATGTAGATGTATGTAGATGTTTTTTATATGCTGCCGGGTGAAAATCACATGCTTTCGCTTAGTAATAATTTTTCGAAACGGTACTTATCATTTCAATTTCATGAAATAATGAAGTTTAACATTCTCACACTACGTAAGTGATTAAAAAATATTCAGTCATCGTAAATTTGTATCATGTTAATAAACATTTCTCAGCCTTTCTGAATTCTCGGACCCTCAACTCCTGCGGGCTTCTTCCTCATAGATATTTTATAGATTTTTTCATCCATTTAAGTAATTCTGAATGAAAAAATTAAGCCGTGCATTTACAGTTTTTACTATAATACGAGCAGTGGACGTGATCTACAAATTGTTAATGAAAATAACGTAATATCTTACTCAACTTACTGGCACTATTGAGATAACGCGATCTCTTATTTTACCGAACGATTTGTAAATAAAAATATTAATAATTCATTATTAGACATTCCAGCTTTAGCGCATATTAGCTTCGGTCTGTCCGTTCTTCTATCAGGATGCAATTTTTTTCCGTAGCTATTCAGTGGATTTTGAGAAAATTTAGTAATAAGGACTAAGCACAGTAAATTAGAAAATGAGATGAATGCTTTGCATAACATAATAAGTTTAGAATGCTCTATCGCAGAAAACGTGCTCATTTATAATTTACTTTATACTTTCCTAATATGTTGAACCAAGGAATATATCTGGGGAGTGACAGCCGTTACAGTAATAAAGCGCAATATTTTCCAGCGTAATCGGAACACCATCTACAACATCGCATATTCTGGGGGGGCATTGTTTATAACCTACCTTTGAATGGATGTATTTTGATTACAATGGTAACGTGCGGGGTTATTTGAAGCTCAATTCGCTAGACTACGAGAACTTGCAAAATTCATAAAGGTGGAGCCAATTAAATTCATTACTTAATGCATTCTATGCTATACTATACTATAAAAATCTTATGATGGTCGTGTCAGACGCTGGGCCTTGAAAACAGTATACGCCTATTTTCGATTCCACTAGGAAAATGCTGCCATGAATTTTTTATTGAAGTTATGGAAATAATTTTTGAGATATGATCTGCGGGTGTTTCGTATACAGTGTAATGGAAAATATGTACATACATAGTAAGTACATACAGTACTTTAAAAACAAACAAAAGGTGCCGGTACTACCCCCTCTCCACCTCTTCATGCACCCTTCTCTGTTGAGTTTGTGATGAACTTGTAATAACAAAGTTGATAATAAAAGTCAAAATGTTTAACATTTATAGAAGCCGTTTATTAATTTAAGTTTTAAAGAATTAAAAAAATAAAAATGTACCGAAATTAGACGGGTCAAGGTCGCTCTGAAAAAAGTTGCCGGAACACCGTACTGGCGCGTACTGTCACAGAAAAAGTACTGGGTATTACACATATATACTCTTAAACATTGTCTCGTAACAAGCTATAGTAACAATCTTTCTGAATTGGTGTAAATTCCTTTAATAAAATGGATATAGGTGTTAAATTTACTTTATAACTTTAAAAAACTTGTTTTTTTGTGACATCGTTACGTATAGCGTAGCTACAAATAGAATCAATCGATAGACAACGCACCCAATCGATGGAATTGATATCCTTAGCCAAGCATGTTTAAGCTGACCAGACGTTCTTTTTTCGTCTCGTGTTCCCCTTTAACAGGCTGTACTTGTTCGCTTTTTTAATTAAAATTTAAAATCGATATAAAAAAGAAAATTCTAAGTTTTGCGAAATATTTTTACTCGAATTAAAGCGGCCAGCCGTACTGATTTACTCAGTATTGTATTGATTTGTACTGATTTCGAAAATTTGTCCCGAATCACGAATTTTCTAATTTCATAATTTGCCTTCTCCGCTACCCCTTGACACCACGCAGAGGGATCTCCCCAAGTGGCACGTAACGTAACATGTCGTTACATTCATGGTACTACTAAACAAGGTAGGTCGTTGCGCATGTTTCTACGTCTTCCTCGTTCGAGCGTGACGTCACTTGGATTACAGAATTCACCGATCTACATAGCGCCACCTATCTCAATAAAGCAGACCGTGTTCGACGCTTTGTTTTGGTAGGACAGTGTTTTAGTGCTAATAAAGTTTTATCCAGCGGACTTTGCCATCGTCTACCAGGATGTCACATTGTGTAGTATTTGGTTGCAATAACTGCTACAGAAACAGCAAGGGGAAGGTGAAATTTTTTAGATTTCCTTCTGATCCTGCAATTCAACAACTATGGATACGAGCATGCCGAAGAAGCGACTTCTTTAACGTTAATACAGGTAAAAATATATTTTTTCTATTACTTTCAGATAACTACTATTATTAGAAATAATTTCCTCGTAATTTTGTGTGTAATTTTTAAAGTAAGTGTTGGTAATGGATGTATTAAGGCCAGACTTTATAATCATATATCGTCGCAAATTATTGCAGCTCGCATTTGCTCGGTGCATTTTGAACAAAATGCATTTGAGAAAAGCCTGCAACAGCAATTACTCGGCTATTCCCCCAAACGCTGTAGAAAGCTTAAACCGGAAGCGGTACCCCGACTTAATTTACCGGTGTGCATGGTGGAAACTGAAGTTTCAAAGAGAAGAAGAGAGAGGATCTCTAATAGAGGCCAGAGGAAGCTCGTGCATCAATTATTAGAGGATAATGCAGTACAAGAATCATCGAATTCGTAAGTAGTCATACTACTCATAGCGTTCATTATGTATAGTTTAAATAATGTTGTTAATATTAATTAATATATTTTTATAAATCCTGACATGGTTACATGCACTAGTATTCTTGAGCAAATCCCTATTAAAATTACATCAAAACTTCAATATCAAATGTGTTTGTAAAACATATGTCATTCTTCCTTGAAGTCTATCAACTAAATAAAACAAAATTAGTAGTTAAGAACTAATATTTATATCATAAAATGGCTAATAGTATTGAATGAGCTCTCATACATCTTCATTTTTCTTATATATTTTGATAATTTCCAGGTGTGAAGTATCTGCAATGGTAGAACATGCAAACGTAGAGCCAGAAAATTTACATACGAAAATGAAAAAGTTGGAGGCAGAAAATGAAAGCTTAAAAGTTAAAGTAAAAGAGCTTGAGGATGAGAATGTGCAATTGCATCTAAGATTAGAAGAACAGGGTAGAAACATAAAAGAAAATACAAGCAAATATGTTGAAGACGTATTGTTGCAGCTGTTTTCTCCAGGTCAAGTTAAGTGTATTTTAAACCCAGGAAAAAGAATTGTTTGGTCAGAAACAGACATTTCAGCAGCCATTTCCCTGCGGTATGTCAGTGCCAGGGCCTATAGATATTTAAGAAATCAGCTAAAATTTCCTTTGCCTAGTCCTACTACACTTAAGTCTTGGGTTGGTAAGTATGATTTCAGCCCTGGTATACAGAAGAATGTCTTATCAATAATGAAAATTAGGAGTGAACACCTCTCAGACCTTGAAAGATTGACTGTCATTTCTTTTGATGAAATGAAGGTAAAGAATGAATTGTGCATGGATAGGAAGTTAGAACAAATTCTTGGTCCCAGTGACCAAGTGCAGACTGTCATGGCCCGTAGTTTGTTTGGTAAATGGAAACAACCAGTTTTTTATGGATTTGACCAGGTGATGACAAAGAGGCTTTTATTAGAAATTATAACTGCATTGGAGGAAAATGGTTATAAAGTAGTTGCTCAAGTTAGTGACATGGGCCCTACAAACAGAACCCTTTGGAATGAGCTTGGTATCAGCATTGAATGTACTTCCTTCAAAAATCCATGCGATAACTCAAGAGATGTCTTTGTTTTTGCTGATGTGCCTCATGTTATGAAGTTGTTTAGAAACCACTTGGTGGACCAAGGTTTTGTGTTATCCAATGGCAACAAAATTTCTGTATATATTTTAGAAAAGCTTTTCTCTTTGAAAGATGAATTGAACATTATTCCTAAAATAACCCAAGAGCATCTAAATCCGACTCTCTTCAGGAGACAAAAAGTTAAACTTGCTACACAGTTGTTGTCAAACACTGTCGCAAAAGCTCTAGAATATTGCCATGAAAAAGGGAAGATTCTAGAAGACATTGAAGACACAGCCAGGGTTATTAAACTCATGAACAATTTCTTTGATGTCTTTAACTCATCTGTGCTCCATGATAAGCAAGGTCCCCGCCATGCTTATGGGACAAATTTAGAGTCCCAAAATAAGATTCTTGATGATGTGCTGAATTTGGTTGAGGGTTTGCGAGTGGTCAGATTTAAAAGCTTGCAGCCTTTTCAAAGAGGAATAATTGTTTCCATAAAGTCCTTGAAAGGGTTATACAGTTACATCAGGGAACATCATGGGGAGAAGTTTCTTTTGACAACTAAGTTAAACCAGGATGTCCTCGAATGCTTCTTTTCCTACATGAGAGGGATAGGGCATACCAATGACCACCCTAACTGCATAGATTGGAAGCAGAGAATCAGGGCATTTATAATGGGTATTAGTAGTACCATGCTTGCCAAGAGATTTACATCGACCTCGTGTTACTGTGATCCATTGTCGGGTTTGAATTCTTTAGTTAGAAATAAGCGAAAATATAATTTAATTGCCGCCAACGGCATGCTTCAGCGGGTTAGCATTACCGCATTAATATTGCCGTACAATTTTGTCTCAAGGTCATTATTTCTTCCGATCCGTAGTTCACAGATTTTTTGAAATTATTTCTTAATTAAACGAAGTGGTTGATCTCTTCACTTTAAGTTAATGGCGGCATAATCTTTGCATTAATTAGGGGAAAGCTTTATATAGGATCAATGCAATTATTTTTCCTTGTTGAAAGTTTTAACCACGTGTATTTTGGGTGGACTGAGTCAAGTTTAGACATGAATATGGTTTTTAACTTGTCGAGTGGTTGTGTAAGCGTCAAGTTACAAGGTAAAGGTTGGTTTTTTATCACATAGGACAGGTAGTGAAATTTCTATCGTTGTTTCGGAAATTTTTCTCATACACCATTTTATAAATGATTTTATATACGGTGGTAGCCGATGATGAGGGTTGCCAACAGTGCCAATTTGACGAGAGTCCGGGGCAGTGCATATAACTTTTCGTATATTTTAACCTCGATAAAGCGTACGCTTAGCTGAATAAATAATATTTTAATGAATAACTGAAAAAATATTAAGGTTCTTTCCCAAATAGTCAGTTTTCTGACAAAATTCTCCGTGTCCTGCGATGTTTAATGTTGGCAACCCTATCGTAAAATTCATTCTTTGATATATTTCGTTTATTGAGTTGATATTAATGTACGTAATCAGTACATACTAGTCTTATGGTTTTGAAATGAGTATTTAGCCTAACTTAGCAACTAAAGGGATACAAATTTTATATTTTACAAATCTTGGAATTTGAGTTAAATATAATATTTTCGAATATTATCGGAGTGATTTAGCACGAGAGACATTACATGATGTTAACAGAAATAATATTCAGCATGAAATTACAGTACAAACTTTAAGGTTTCATTCTCTTGTTTCAGAAGAATGTTTCCAGAAGACGTGAGAAGACTTCACAGAACAGCTGTCGTGTTCCCTTTTGAGATATCAAGAAATATTAACGGTGAGTACAATCTCAACTTCTTTAAGTAATTTGCCTATTGCATTTAACGTATTGGCTGTTATCTCAGGAAGTTTCCAGTGAGAATTATGCTGGTTTTTCCATCTATTAATGGTGAAAGTGTAACTTGAGTTTAAATTGGAAAGTGATAAATCTCAACTTCTTTTGTTAACATAAGTGTTATCAATGCTTCAATTTTTGGCATATTTTATGAAATACTTTGTACCTGGGAAATTTTATTTTTCAGTCTACTGACTTTCAATTCAGCATAAATCAATTAAATATGCTGTATAAATAGGAGATAATTTCATAGAAACAAAAATATTAGTTTTGCAGTGACAGTGTAACGTGAAATGTTCATTGAATTTACTCTTTGGTGACGTGTAAAGTATTTAATGTTGAAATTATGGAGACAATTTGAGTCAATGCAAAATTATTAAAATACTTTGCTTGGAAAATGCTTTCTATATGGAAATGGCTGAAGCAGTCGAGGAAATATTTTTGGGAAAAAGATTTATTAGTCAAAAGTCAGTCGAATTATTGGAATACATGCAAACTTTTGGAAAGTTGCTATGCTAATAAAAGTTTGCTGTGACAATTTGTGTTTATTGTTTTTTTTCACTGGTGGTTGGCTAATTATCAGTTGAGCATGCAAAGAATTGTACATGACTTATTCAAATATCATTTTAGAGCATTTTATTTTATAAATGTTCAGTGAATCAAATCAAAATAGCAATTAAACTGTAACAGATAGAAGGCTGAAATTTGTGGGTTGTATGTGATGTATTATGCCAGTTATTACTATGATAAAGGATTTTATTTTAATGAATAAATGAAAATATATGGATAAGGTTTCCTCCCAAGTATTTATGTATTCATTTATCAGACAAACTTCACATATTAAATGTTGGCAACCCTTTATCACAAAATTCATTCAAAGCAATGATTTATTTAGTTGATATTAATTTCCATAATCAATATATACTAGTCCAATGGTTTGGAAATAAGCTTAACTAAGTAACTTAAGGGATAAAAGTTTTAGATTTCTTTACAAATCTTTGAGGTTGTGTTACAATAGAATAAATTCCAATATTATCGGAGTGATTTAGCACGAGAGACATTGCATAATGTAACCGGGAATATTATTCAGCATGAATTTACATTACAGATTTCATTCTTTTGTTTCAGAGGAATGTTTGCAGAAGATGTCACAGGACTCAGCTGTCATGTTCTCATATATGTGATAACAAGAAATAATAACAGTGAGTATAATCAGTGTGTTTCTTTTAAGTAGTTTGCCTATTGCATTTAACATATTGGCTGTTTTGTGATACTTTTGTTGGCTGTTACCTGAAGAAGTTTCCAGTGAGAATTATCGACGTATTTAAATGAATAGCTAGGAGGAATTTAGTCGTGTAACCATGCATTTGTTTTTTACTATATGTTCAATACTTACTGTGCTAGTTATTCATCTATTAACGGTGAAAATGTAGTAACTTCAGCGTATATCGGAAAGTGATAAATCTCAACATCTTTTAAGTGGATATTTCGTTGATAGAATAAAATTGATTTTATAATTTAGACCTTCAAAGATTTGCCAATTATCGTTAACATAAGTGTTATCAACGCTTCAATTTTTGGCATAATTTATGAAATACTTTGAGCCGGAGAACTTTTACTTTTCAGTCTACTGACTTTCAATTCAGCATAAATCAATTAAATATGCTGTATAAATAGGAGACAATTTCATAGAAACAAAAATATTAGTTTTGCAGTGACAGTGTAACGTGAAATGTTCATTGAATTTACTCTTTGGTGATGTGTAAAGGATTGAATGTTGAAATTATGGAGACATTTTGAGGAAAGTGATTAAAATATTTTGTTTGGAAAAGGCTATCTATATGAGAATTACTGAAAATCAAAATAGATATTAAACTAAGAATTAGAAGGCTAATATTTGCAGGTTGTACATGATGCATTATGCTAGTTATTACTAGGACAAAGGATTTTATTTTTGGTGAAATTGGTGTGTCAGCAGGTCCAATGCTTTTTAAAATGTGAAACATATTTCATGGCATTATTATGACGATTTTTATCTTATTAGCCTGTTATTTATGAAGTATTAAAGACAGTGAATAAAGAAGTGACATGAAATCAGAAGCGATAACGTCAGTTTTTACCTTGTTAAGTGCAGCATATTGGTCTTGTTACGATGAAAGCTTTCGGAAGATTAAAAATATTTCCTTACTATTATTTGGCTTAAAGTTCTAATCAGAATTCATATTCTTTGACCGTTTTTCAATGTAAAAACAAACCATAGTCTTATCCAATGTGAAATTGGTTTTAGATTATATATTATAGATATAGACATTATAACCAATGCCGTGATACGTCGATAATTTCCAATTAAGAATACAGGGAATAATTTTTATAAAGTTAATTCATTAATTTAGTTGATTTGATAGCATAAATTGAAATGAATATTGCTGTTACACTTGAAATTATTAACAGATAATATTTAATACTTATCTGTAGTTAACGATGTTTATTTGTCACAGGAAGACTATAATCTATTAAAATGCCATCTCATCTAAAAATATTAAAAAAATTTTAATAACTTGGTGGTCAGCAGGAGGTGCCTTCTAAAATATCAACTTAAGATTGAGTTAACAAATAGAACGTTGATATCCCTTCATTGACTATTGAGTATATTTACTTTGCCATGCAATCTATTGTTAAACCTTAAAAGAGTTTAAGGTTCGAATTTATTGCACCGGCAAATGACTGTACAATTTTTAATTTCAATTCTTATCTAATGCGATTGCTTTATTTCCTCTGATAATTTACGCTTTATTTTCTATAAAACAATTCTTTATTTGGTTGATTAGTCAACAATCATCATCATCATAGGTAGTCTGTCCATAGACAGGTCCGTGATTATTTATGGTTAAACTTGGTTCTCCATATACTCTTATTTTCTGCAGTTTTCTTCATGACTTGATAGGTCTCTTTCTCTTTCAAGTCGTCTACTAGCTGAAACCTTTTCTTACCTCTTTCTCTTTTTCCATCCAGTTTTCCTTCTAGCACTTCTTTAATCATGCACTCTTTCCTCAGGTAATGCCCAATCCTTTTTTGATATTCTGTATAATCGTTCGCTTCTCTCATATTCTTCGTAGTACTTCCTCATTTTCTACCCTATCTGTCCATTTTTATCGTCAGCATTCTTCTCCATGTTCACATTTCGAAGCTTTCCAAGTATTTAATATCATTTTTCCTTAGTGTCCATGTTTCTGCAGCATACGCTTCATTTTCTATAAAAAATCGTTTACTTGGTTTATTAGTTGAGGCAATATGGAAGGTTAAAATTTAAAAACTAATTGTCAAATAAATCTTCGCATAATAATATGAATAAACTCTTAACCCTGGAATGGTATCGTTCGTAATTTTTACGACGCAATAATGCTGTCAAGGGTGGGGGTGAAAGTGGGAGCAGCTCAAGGTCACGTGCTCTTCAGTACCTTCCTAGCACTCGCCGGGGATGCTTCGGATCGTGATATCCTGTATGTAGCTGCCTTCTGTGCCTGTAAATCACGATCATCGTCGTAATTTTTACGATCAATACCATCTATGTAGGTGGAACCGTCAGTATTCATTTTTCTTTCGTATCATTCTAGCTCTTTATTTCAATTTTCCTCTACCAGCTTGCTTAGACTTTACAAATGCACTTTCTAATTAATTTTTAGAGCATTCTAAGTGATCGTAATTTTATTGCAAATGGCGGAATTTTCCGTAAATGATCCTGAATTCGGGGAGAAAGTTGGAAGTTATCTCCGACTGCTAAGTGAAGAAAGTGAGGAGTGTGATTCTGGTCAGGAAGACCTACATCCAGATAGTGATTTGGAAGAAGATAGTGTTGAAGTTGACGTCGTTTTTGATACTGATAGTGAAAACCACGTCGAGTTACCAGTGCAACCTGTGCAGGCACCAAGTTCATCAGGTGACGAAGGTGATGTCATACGATGTCTAAGAAAGAGGCGTCGTCCCCTAACTTCATCTTCCTCAGAAGCAGAACGTGAGGAGTCTGTAGAAAGTGATGTAACTAGACGGTATGTGGTTTTACCTAAAAAAAAAAGATCGTTGAAGGGAAAAAACGGACATCGTTGGTCAACTAATCCCCCACAAAAAAACAACGTCGTACTCCGCAAAGAAACATAATGCATCATGTTCAGGCAACGCTAGGGCAGGCTAAAAATGCACTTAGCCCATTGGAAACTTTCTACCAGATATTTACTGAAGACATGATGCAGCTTATTCTAATCCACACAAATGAAGAGATCACGCGCGCACAATCCAAATATAGCCCTGTATCTGGTACGCACGGACATACGTTCATGAAAGAATTGAAAGTTTTTTTTAGGAATTTTAGTTCTCACAGCTGCTTTGAAAGACAGCAATTTATCTACCATGGAGATGTTCGATTCCACATTATGTGGGAGTAGATATAAATCAGCAATGACTCAGAAACGTTTCGAATTCTTGATTACATGCCTACGTTTTGACGATAGAGCAACACGTGATGAAAGGAAAAAAAGTTATCCATTTGCACCTATCAGAGAGCTGTGGGATAATTTCATCTTTAGATGTAGATCCTGTTACAGACCTGGCTCATTTACAACCAACGATGAGCAATTCCTGGGATTTCACGGTAGGTGTCCCTTTCAGATGTATATACCGAATAATCCCGCCAAGTATGGAATTAAACTCGTTATGGCCTGTGACAGTGGAACCAAATATATGTTTGATGCCTCACCATATCTTGGTAGGGGTACACATACAAATGGACTGCCTCTAGGACATTTCTACGTAAAAGAACTCTCTAAAACATTGAAAAATCTAATCGCAACATCACGATCGATAACTGGTTCATGTCCATTCCACTAGCTGAAGACTTATTGAAGGATAAGCTGACTGTAGTTTGTACATTAAGAAAAGATAAAAAAGAAATACCTCCTGAATTGAAATCAATAAAAGATAGGCCGGTCGGTACATCCATGTATGATTTTGATAAGGAAATGACTTTAGTTTCTTACAAGACTAACAATAAGTCAAATAAAAATGTATTGTTACTATCCACGACACATGAGAAGCCTAGAATAGATAACAAAACAAAAAAACCGGACATTATAGAGTTTTATAACTCTACGAAATATGGAGTGGACACGCTTGACCAAATGTGCAGCAACAATTCGTGCAGTCGGAAAACCAGACGTTGACCATTATGTGTATTCTACGGGATCCTCAATATTGCTTGTTTAAATTCATTCGTTATACACGTGCTGAACTCATGCCGTGAGAAGAAAACTCAACTGAACAGGAAGTGTTACCTTATAAAACTCAGCGAAGAACTAATAAAGCCATGGATGAAGAAGAGGCTCGAGATAGCACGTTTGTCCAGTGATCTATGTTCCGACATTTTAAGAATTTTAGGTGAAGAGGAAGCCAAAGAAGACTCAACACCCGTACCTGACAAGTATAAAAGTACAGTATGCTACATATGCCCGTCAAAAAAGCGCCGTATGACGACGACCCACTGCTCCAATTGTCAAAAACCGTTTTGCAAAGAACATCGCGCAAAACTGTGTAATAATTGCGTAAAATGAGCAAATTTTTTAAGTGTTTTGATGTAATCCATAAAATTTGTGTTTCTTTTTTATAAATATACAGTTGCATTGAAGTTGGTCTCTTTTCTTTAACTTTTTAAGTCATATATAGTAAGCGTCGTAAAAATTACGAACGATACCATTAAGAGCATACAGAAAAACGATACCATTCCAGGGTTAAAGAATTTAAAATTTTACAATTCTAAAATAGGGCTCTATCAATAAGATGTTCTCTTTCATATTGTTTAAGCAAATTAATCTTTTATATTTATAATTTTAGATTATATTTCTTTATTGAGTTCACCACAACCATTTTTTCCTCTTCATTGTAGGTAGTAGCAGTTGATGCTGAGCTGTAGAGGAACCATGAATCGAAGAGTACTGCTTTGCTGAAACGAGAATTGATTCATCTGGGTGCAAGAGTAAAGAGGAATCTGAGCTGGAGGCTATGCATACGGTATGAGAGTTTTTATACCTATATGTTGTTATATTCTTGTTTGTTCAGTATATCAGGCGATAAATATCTTGTATAATATATAGCTGCATCTTATGGAGGATTTAGGAGGAGAGATTAAATTATAAGGCACTTTTTGATGAGCTAGAGACTTCAAATTTGGCATTATTATAGATTTCTGCTCACAGCCAATTGAAATGAATACAATACAATAAGAATTCCAATTTTTAGGAGCTGTTTTTCTCCTATCATTCAGAATAAGCCGAAATTTATGGTTGGATTAAACTACACACAAACAATTTGATTTCTTTTAAAAATATTTATTAATCAATTTACACGTAAAGTAAATAAATTAAAAATATATCGCCACCCCTGAAAAAGAATGTTTTGTCTGGTATTGTCCGTTCGAATATTTTATTTCTGAGAATATAAGGCATCAATTTTCTGTTTGAACTTGAAAACTTATTAAATGCCAAGTTTTTGTGTTGACTTCTGAAACAGCACTGTATTAGCTCATGTTTGCAGACATCATACGTTTCTATGGTGAATATCGTTCAGCAAATTGGATATTGGAAAGTAATTAATTAAATTTAATCTTAAAATAGGAGCAGCCCTTTAAAAAGATTATTTGGATCAGGATGTTTTGTGTTCTACATATAAAATTTTACCAAGAGGTTTTGTCGTGGTTAAATAATTCCAGATTTAATTTAATAATTTAAAGAAATTTGGAGATAAATGTACGATATGCTTGAATTAATTCAGAAAATATTCTTTGGGTTTTTTTGTGGTTTATTCAAGGCAGAAAAATTTCTGAGGCAATACAAATTCTATTCATTATTCAAGTTATCAAAATCAGATAAAGAGTTTAAAATGCAAATGAAATTTCGGTTAGTTTTTAGAGCTTTGATTGAAAATCCGAACTGAATGCCTATATGTAAAGGAAAATATTTTCGTTGTGAAAAATAGAGGAGTGGTTAGTGTGTCTAGCTCCCAATGCCGAGGGCATGGTCGTTTGTGCTTGTTAAAAATATATTACAACACATGTAATTGGAGGAAACTGTTTGTGTTAAATAAATTATTATTATTATTAACATTGATATCTCGTAATTGGCTATTGAGTATATTTACTTTGCCATGCAATTTATTATTAAACTTATAAAGAGTTTGTTTGAATTATAAATATTTGATTCGGTTCCTTTTAACTTTCAATTGTTATATAACGCGATTGCTTTATTTCCCCTGATAATTTACGCTTTATTTTCTATTAAAAAAATCAATTCTTTATTTGGTTTATCAGTTGAGGCCATCATCATCATAGGTAGTCTGTCCGTAGACAGGTTCGTGATTATTCATGGTTAAACTTGGTTCTCCATATACTCCTATTTTCTGCAGTTTTCTTTACAACTTGATTCACATATAGATTCCTGATCAGTCTCCTGTCTTTCCAGTGTACACCTATATCCTTTAATATCCTCATCAGCAGTACCCAGTTTACTCTATCGAAGGCCTTCTGCCAGTCGACGAAACATAGGAGCAATCTTGGCTGTACTCTGTTGCCCTTTCTGATATGATTCTCACTACACTGATAGCATCTCTGGTTCCTCGTCCTATTCTGAAGCGGAATTGATCTTCCCCTAGCATTTCTTCGGCCTTTTTCTCTAGTCTTTTATTAAGAATACTCGTGGTGATCTTCAAAGTGTGTGACAGTAGGGATATCGTTCTGTAGTCCTTAGACTGCATTGCCGTTGGCTTCTTTTTTAGAGGGATCATTGTTACATCTAGGAAATCCTGAGGCCTCTCTCCCGAGTTGTAAATCTTGTTAATTAGTTTCGTAATCACTTTGTCCTTCCAATCCCATGACTTTTAAGTACCTCTGCCGGTATTCCATCGCTGCCTTTCTTTAATTCCAGTATTGCCTTTTATGCTTCGCTTTTCATAATACTTAGTCCCAATCTTCTTCAATGCAATTCTCTTCTTCCAGTTCCATTTGTGCCGATCCTGCCTGCTTGTTGTATAGTTCCCTAATGTATTCTTCCGAGTCGAACTGTCCTTCTCCTTCCCATCTAGCTTCGCTCAGCCCTATGATGTCAATCCTATTTCTTTTCATTTCTTCTTTCAGGTTCTTTATCTTTTCTGCCATCCTCATGGTTTTTACATTCCAAGTACCTATGCATGAGTTATCTTCGACACATGCTTTCCTCAAGGCAGTCCCTGCCCGGAGATCCTATTGGGGGATTATTTTACCTCGAAAGAACTCGTTTTGTCCAACCATATAATCGTTACTAAGGAATTGTAATGTGGCAGTTTCCCTGTTGCTTTCCACATCGCAGATCGCAGTACTGTAGCCATTCAAATCGTCCCGATCACTCCTACAGCTCTATTGGATATAAACCCAGCCAACATAATTTGTTTTTAGCTCGATACCAAACTGACAGTATTGCTGCCTACTGCCAGGCACCGATGATAGTTTTTGTTATTAATTTTTTGTGAAAAACCTCCATTCGTGGATATCGAACCCAGGAACTTTGTAACGGGAAGCCGACACGCTAAGCGACACCATATGGAAGGTTAAAATTTTAAAACTAATTGCCAAATAAATCTTTCACATAATAATTTGAATAAACTCGTCAGGAATTTAAAATTTTAAGATTCTAAATAGACCTTGGTAAATGAGATGCGCTCTTTCGTGTTGTTTGGGAAAATTAATCTTTAATATTTAGATTTTTTAGTTTATATTTCTTAATTGAATTCACCACAACCATTTTTCTTCTTTATTTTAGGCATTCACAGTTGATGCTGAGTGAAAATGCGATGGTGTGAGGCATCAAGGAACCATGAATCGAAGAGTATTACTTTGCTGAAACAAGAACTGATGCATCTGGGTGCGAGAGTAAAGCGGATTATGTGCTGGAGGCTACACACATGGGATGAGAGAAGGTTTTTATACCTATATGTTGCTATATTCTGGTTTGTTCAATATATCAGGCGATAAATATCTTGTATAATAATATGGCTGCATATTACGGAAGATTTAGGAGAAGAGATTGTAAATTATAAGGCACTTTTAGATGGGCTAAATGCTTCAAATTTGGCATTATTATAGATTTCTGCTCAGCCAATTGAAATAAATACGATACAATAAGAATTCCAATTTTTAGGAGCTGTTTTTTTCCCGTAATTCAGAATAAGCCAAAATTTACGATAGGATTATACGATACCCCAAGAATTCAATTTCTCTTTAAAATATTTTTAAATCAATTTACACTTAAAGTAAATAAATGAAAAATATAGCGCTACCTCTGAAAAAAAAAGTTTTAACTGGTACCTTCTGTAAGAATATTTTATTTCTGAGAATATAAGGCATTAATTTTCTCTTTGAACTTGAAAAGCTTTGTGATAACTCAACTTTTATAAAATGCATTTAATATTGATTATAAATTTATGAGAATATAAGGTGTTGGTTTTCAGTTTCAACTCTAAAAACTTTCTCTAATTTGATTTTATAAGGCATATTCCATTTTGTTTGTAAAGTTTATTAGCGTACTTCTATAAATTTTAACTTTTCATCAAATTCCACTTCTGTTAATAAGAATCTAATATTGTAAATATTTATTTATGAATTACAGAAGATATTTAAAAACCTTAGAAAACTTATTAAATGCGAAGGTTTCATATTGACTTCTGAGGCAGCACTGTATTAGTTCATGTTTGCAGACTTGTCATGCATTTCTATGGTGAATATCGTTCAGCAAATTGGATGTTGGAAAGTAATTAATTAAATTTAATCTTAAAATAGGAGCAGCCCTTAAAAAAGATTATTTGGATCAGGATGTTTTGTGTTCTACATATAAAATTTTACCAAGAGTGTTTGGCGTGGTTAAATAATTCCAGATTTAATTTAATAATTTAAAGAAATTTGGAGATAAATATACAATATGCTTGAATTAATTCAGAAAATATTCTTTGGGTTTTTTGTGGTTTATTCGAGGCAGAAAAATTTCTGAGGCAATACAAATTCTATTCATTATTCAAGTTATCAAAATCAGATAAAGAGTTTAAAATGTAAATGAAATTTCGGTTAGTTTTGAGAGTTTTGATTGAAAATCCGACTGAATGCCTTTGTAAGGGAAAATATTTTCATTGTGAAAAATTTATAATCTCCAATTATTAAGCCATTCATTGGAAATGGTAATTTAATTGTTCTTAATTCTAGGCAATATTTAGAAAAAGATTTAACTTTGTGGAGAGTTACATTTCTTAATTAAGAAAAATTGTGAAGGTTTTTTTATTCTTAATTAAAGTCAATATCCAGAAAAAAGAATTCCAAGTCTGTATACTAAAGTTCTTTTAATAATTCCATCAATATCCAATTTGCTAGACATTATTTACTTGTAAATAGGTTTCCAAAGGGTTGTGTTATTTATATTATTCAGAAAAAACGTAAATTCTTTTAAGTCTAAATGTATATAAGCTATTGCTTTTTCATTTTGTATAATTACTGCCATTTTTTTAAATCTGAACAAACCAGAATTAGCATTTTTGGGTATATATATATATATATATATTTTGTCTCATATTTTTTTCTAAGCTGCTGTGCTATTTTTCCTCTTTGTCACCAATAGACATTTTTAAAATGATATTATCCTTGCCAAAGTGCTTTGTAAAAATGTCCAACTTTTATTGTAGTGTTTGCTAAATTGTAAATTTTTTTCTGCACTTCATGAAAATTTTTAAATGGCAATTTTGATTTGTGCTAATATTCAGAGCATTTTAAGTCCAGAAATTTTTTAAAGTCAGAGTCAGAAATTATTCTGTCCAAAATGTAAACAAATTAATTTTTTTGTCCTAATTTCAGAAAGCTTTTAAGTCAAAGAGGTAAAAATTATTCTAAGTCCAAATTGTAAACAAGTTAAAAAAATTAATGTGTTTACAATTTGGACGGAATAATTTTTAACTCCAAGACTTTAAAGATTTCTGAAATTAGGACTTGTCCAAAATGTAAACAAACATTTCTTTTGTCTAGAGTCAGTTTTCTTTTCAGTCCAGGTTTTCATTTTGAAGTGCATGATAAAATAAGTAGAGAAAATGTATTATTTCAGATTGTAAAATTTTTATTGAACTTGTATGTATACATTGTACATTATTTTCATTGCAATAAAGACATTTTATTATGATCAAAACCTGTTGACTCCTTTTAGATAGAAATAATTTCTTTTTCTCGGAGCCTCTTTTAGGTATCGTTGGACTTAAGGGGTTTTTTTAGGTATATTTTTGCTAGAATTAGCACACTTTTAGCCTAAAAATGACATTTTTGACCACAAATTCAGCCAAATTTTGCTGATTATGGAACAAATTATTCAACATTATGACAATTTATCTACATTTCAACTATTGAACAACTGACAAATTACATATAACACAATATTTTCAACTGTTATTCAACAGTTGACATAACTACATATATCACATGAAAAAATAAACCATCAAACACATTTTACAGCTGAATTAAATTATTGAACAAGCACTTGAAGAAATTACTTGCCTCAGATAAAAATAACTGCGACTGAGCTGTGGAAAAATTAATACAAGCATTTAGACTACAGAACAGCCGTCATCAGTGGCGAAATGCCACTGACAACAACTGCTCTGAAGTCGAAATGCATGTATTAATTTTCTCACAGCCCAGTCGCAGCTATTTTTATCAGAGGCAAGCGATTTTTCCAAGTGCTTGTTCTTGAAACACTTAAACATATCACATTATCAATGACCTTAATTAAAATTAACAATGTCTCTTATTGGTCAAAATTGAATACACGCAACTGATTCCAAATGGGAGCAATGTTTGCATAAATGACGAAAAAATAATGAATCTCGCAAAGCAATGCTTAATTGGAATTACTTAAATGTCAGAATAACATTTTTATAAACCATTCCAAGTCAGAAATAAACTCCAAAAAATGCAGTTAAAATTTTATGGCATACCTATTTCAAATGTTTATAAAATTAAACCTCTTTATATTTGCCAAATTAATTTGCTTAAAATGCATTGAAATTACACCATGTACCACAATTAGACGCTTGACTGTTTTTTAAAAACGTTAATTGCATAATAGAAACTCAAAGACTAAACATTTACTTCTGATAATTTAATTTTTATAGCAAGAAAGATTGAACTAAATACATTTTGTCTTTAAGAATTATCTTGCTTGGATTTAAAAATATAACATTAATGGAGGTAAGATTATATTTACAACATCAAAAACATATTTGCTCATTTAAAGTTCAGATTCAAAGCTATTATGCAAAATATAACATTTAATCAAAGCAAACACTATTTATGAATAAATATAGCATATTCTCAAAGTTTGTCTTATATTTCCAGGTAATGTACAGTAAATGCATAAAATTAAATGATCTGAGGTTAATTTACATAAAATTTAAGTAGTAATTGCATTGCGTGACTCAACTCACTATCGTTAACAAATCACATTGCTCCTTATCAATAGCTTAACACTTTCATGGCCAATTTGTCAAATTTAAAAGAAAAATCAGCAAATCAAATCATTAAAAATTTATCAATAATTATATTTTTTAACATTATAAATGTGCAAAATGTAAGTAGCAATACATTATCGTTACAAAATATTTATTTAAAGACTTATATTTGAAGAATTTTCAATTGTAATTTATGAAAGTATTGAGTGCACGAAAAACTAAAGTATTTCATTAAATATTTGTATACAATTGAGTTATTTATGTTAATAAATTTAAAGAATTCCTTTTCAGTAATGCTTGTGTTAGAATAAGTCAAAATCTCATATGGAGTTTACCAAAATTATCGTTACAATAATTTAATGAAGATATTTTAAACAGCCATGAAATTGTTAAGTAATCTAAAATATAACTCATCCAACAAGAGACAACGTTAATATTTACATAGAGACCAACCTGAGAATCAAAACAATAACTACAAAATTGAGAAACAAAATAAATATCCTATAATTATTATACCAAATAGAATTGAATGAGCTTCCCACAATCTATATATATTTGCAAAAGTTTGTTTGCATGTCTCATTATGCATGCCATAAACTATAAGACATGAATAACTAAAATTTGGTACGATTATTATTAACATCTTAACTTGATGAATGTATAAAAGGTTTGGTCAATTGGTTAATTATAGTCAGTGCTATAATAACAATAATATAGGAGAATATAACATTTTATAAAAAACAAAGAAGCTTCAAAGTTTATTGTATATAAGGATTAGCTATGATGCTGGTCAACGCAGACATCCATGACATTTGACGGTGCAATGAGACACTATTACGTATGTTAACCTTCATAACAGCCTACTTAGACAACAAACCCATTCAGCGGCCGGGTTATGCAATCTTACTTTCGATACTACACAATTTATACAAGTGAAAACATTTACCACTTACTTTATTTGCTCACATTACACTCTGTTGGATGTGGTTTGGTTAATACAAAACGACAAACAACAGATGAACAAACAAAAAGAATTAATGCAACGAAAAACAAAAACAGTAGAAAAGAGAATTAAAATCACACAGAAATTCAATGCTCCGACTCTTAGAATGATTCTCTAAGCAAAGAGTTTTGTTAAAATAAATTTATGTCAAGTGAATAATACTTTGTTACAATAAGTGGACAATACTTTTGTTAAAACGTTACAAATTGCACTTGACAATGCCTTATCCCCCTCCCTCCCTCTGCTGTTCCCCCCCTTATCTCTCGCGAGGCAATAATATGAATCTCGAGCCTCAAAAATGACATTCGTTGTCCAGGAAACTTATCGATAAAAGTCAAAATCTGTCACATATTCGTTAAATATGCGTAATTTCAAAACATGTGGTGCATTACTTTCTGGGAAACCCTCGTACAATGTTGTGTGAGACAGACGCTCCTTTCTAGGAACCTGGTATTATCTGAATTTTTAAAGAATGTTTATTTTGAACTCTTGAACATCCCGCATATAACTGTCCATGCGTAAAGCAAAGCTACCGTATGGTAACTGACTTAAGAAGTCACCTCTCTACTCTGCGTGCAAGGGGATTTCCCTTCTAGGAAGCGCGCTCACCTTCAATGCCCCTCTATTCTAATGGAATTCGTTCCCCTCCACTCTACATATTACCTCCGATCACTGAGGCGTAAGGTAACTTCTAGTAATTTTCAATTGCTACATTGGGCGGAACTACCTGTACTCTACATGCACGTTCTCTACCGGAAGCTTAGAGAACGAACTCCACCTGGCAAAAAGCGTCACCTCACAAAATGAATCGACTGCATTGATTGCCAATTTTAATTACGAATACTCGAAATATTTTCCAACACTTTCATTTATATCAATTAAAATATGAAAAAATTTCCCAAATAAAACTTAATTCAAGCATAGATATAATTTTTTGTTCATAATTATTGCCATAATTTGAAGTCACGATGATTTAAAACATAACCTGAGCAACGCTGGGTAAATTTGCTAGTTATTTATAAGCAAAGAACTTTGCAATACCATTTTAATTTAATTTATTCACCAGAGAACTATATAAAGACGTCTGTGTTGCATTGTAAAATAAATTCCAATAATTACTCCAAGATTTGATGCACAAAAACGATTACAGTGTAATTTTCCTAATAAACGTTTAATGTGACTAAATCTTAAAAGGATATTTTGTAGTTTAATTTACATTCTTCGTTAGAAATAATTTTATGAACTCTGTATTTATCTCAGATTCACTACAAATATGTTGTCAACAATTTGTTGCTAACATACATTAAAGTTATGGTAATTTAATGTTGTGCTTATGCAAACTGTATAATTATAAAATATCAGTTGATTACTTCGTTTAAAAATTAGTACAAGAGTTTAAAATAACACTAATATTTATAATGAGATTTTAAGATATAAACAAGTTAGGAAAGTGTACACCGTAACACAAATGGGTGCATTTTGTGCACTGGAGTATTTGAAAGAAATTATTTACGTGTTTGGAAGGGAAATAGCATTATAAATTCTTTTCTTCGTCATAAATAATCCATTTTCTTCCCATTTAAAAATATTAAATGCATATGTAAGGAAATTAAACATATTTCCGTGAGATTGTTTACGTTAGCAACAATGAAGAAGTAACCATGCTAGAAAATTTCAAAGTTCAACTCAAATTAAGACTCTTGTTCGATTTTCTCGGAAACGGCGACTCCTACGATGAAAATGTAAAGGAAAAGAAATACCCTACTTTACTAGTTCTACAAGTTTTACTTGATAAATATTTTGATATGACCGATACTTTACGAGATATGAGGGAAAGTTCATATTTTATCACCAGTAAAGTGGTACCCCTGATTGGCTTACGTGACTCATTTATGTGATTTTCTTATTATCTTTGACTGTAAGTCCTTAATATCAAATTTCATGAAAATCTGCTTGGTAGAAGCAGATAACGAACATGCGGACAGACCAGATGGAGACTAATACTAATAGGCTCTTATGCTGGAAGCAAAACGCACCTGACAAATAACCTTGCATGTAATTACATTTACAGATACACATACATTATTAAAAATTTTCTTTAATGACAAGAATGATATGTTACTTATTTGTTCGATATACAAATAGAAGGTGCTTGCATTCTGTAAGCCTTTCAAGTCATTATTTATGGCTTTTGCAAAGTAAAAATTCAAAACTAGTTAAATAAATAAAACAACTTCAAGTACACATTAGAATAAACTTCATTAGCCCACTGATTCCCAATGAAAAGACAAAACTGATAACGTTTTGATTCCGATGCAAATGAATTGGAATATTTCGAGGCGGTGCTTACTGTAAAAGAGAGACTGACTGATATTATTCACTTCTTTCGGTAAATTGTGATGAGATTAGCCACGAGGAAGTGTACCATCTGAAACAAAAGTACCACGAAGCCAATGAAAAGGAAGAAATCCACAGTACATTGAAACCTCTGCATACTGGACCTTGATGGAACGTACTTAGGATGTAACGGACAGAATGTCCGGCGATGCAAAACAGTTAAATGACGCCACTAATACATTGTGTCTCATGCGGACCTATCACATGTGCGTTATTTGGAAGGCCTAATGAATACATCACAACATTATAACTAACGTATATCACGGTGTATAAGTCGACCTTTGAAGCTTAAAAAATTTTCCTAAAACTTAAAGTCGACTTATACGACGAATACAAAATTGTAAACTTTAAATTACAGATAAATAACATCGATATTTACTAACAAGGGGAGGCCATAACATTAATATTGAAATTCGTAAAACCCTTTTAGGAGGTGAAACTAGAACTAAAACATCACCTATATCTCTCTGCGTTTTTGCCAATGGGCCCTTGTTTAAAAGATATTAACAATTTAAATTCAGGTGTAAGCATGGATGCAACATATATCATTAACCTTACGGTTACAAAACAGAAGCAGCAATAGCTTAATTGGTAGAATGAATGTCTAGTAGTCGGATGGGCTGGGGTTCGATCCCAGCAGCCAGCATTTTTTTTCAGAAATGGTCTGTATATATATTTTAACTAGTAAAATTGTATTATTATTATGTCTTCATTACATTTTTGTTTTTTTTTTCGCAATTTTTTGATCATTTTTTTTTGTCTTTTTCACATAATTACTTGATTTATTTGCACTTTCCACATGTAATTATAACATTATAATTATAAATAAATAATACAACTTAGAATGTTATAATCATTACTTGATTGTTTATTAAAATATCAATTCCTTAATATGACATTTATGAAATGTTTATTATGGACAATTACCTTGTTTTTTTAAATGTATCATCCAAAGTATTGTAATGCTGTAGAAGTAAGTGAGATAGAAGAGGTACACTTCGATAGGAATTAACCATACTAATTGCAAGTTATGATTATATGTGGAATATGCAAATAAATCAAGTACAAAAAAGTACGAGAAAAAAGACAAAAAAATAATCAAAAAATATGCGAAAAAAACATTTCCTTTTTTGAAAAGGGGAATAATGTAATCATCAAAACCATCCTTATGCCTGCCAACGTGATATTATATTGAATTCCACCACCGTAGATATTGATTGCGATAACTAGGTGCAGTTAAATTTGATAGCATCATTAACAGCCGACATCAATCAAATCACAGGAACCATTATTTAGTTGGTCAAGCTCTCTGAGAATAGCAGTTTCTTATTGGTTGAAATGAAAACACCTGTCAAATGGAAGGCTCAAGAAGAATAGCACGGACTCAAAACTATATTCATATATTTTTTTATTACTATGTTTATTTCTGTATCTTGTTAAAACTTGGATCGTACAGGACCTTGATTTTGCCTGGCGATGATTTCATGAGAAGTATTTTTAAGTGAAACAAAGGGGGTCGACTTATACTGCGAACATATACTTAATCTAGTATTTTCAAGTTGAAAATTCAAGGTCGACCTATACGTCGCAATATATGGATATATATACATATTATAATGTATATAATTACTGTATATACTCGTGTATGATGCTTCCCAGTGTATAACTGCCGTGTATAATGCACACTCGTACTTTATTCCAAAAAATCCCGACTTTTTCTTATACCACGTGTATGACACACATCCTTCATTTTTGGGAGGTATGTAAATATTAAAATGTTTGGACTTGTCCATAAGTGTATTACGTTCAATAAGCTCCATATTATGTCTAAGAGAGACATCGTCAATAATTAAAGCGACTGAGTTGAGATGGGAGCAACTTCATACAGTAAGTTGGGCAAAGTGATGCCGTGTAGAAAACCGCAGCGCCACTGTTGCCAATACTTTTACATCAGACAAAAAGGGATCTATAAAATAGTTTTGATTTAAAGTGGATGTTGGTTCTCTCTTTCCTATCTCATTCTAAAACTGTTTAAGAGAAGGAACAACATAAAAATTTAACAAACAAATCTGGAAACAGGAAATGCGACAGGTAGGATTAAGTTCACACACGAGATTCTATGGGTTTTAAATTACTTACATTGTCAATCGTACATACTAGAATCATTAACTAAATAAAATTATTTCAGTTTGCTTATTCTATGTTTTTTTTGTTTTTGATATGTGTTTTGCAGGAAGACTTATCTTGTGATTTTGCAAAAATTACAGCAATCAGCTGATGAGCTAGTGAAAAGCGGAATAATTGGAGAGGATGGGATTATAAATGTATAGAAGTAATTAGGTGTTCTATACATATAATTATGTATGTATAACCTGGAGTATCAATAATTATTGTGCTTTTCTCATTAATTAACCCAAAAAGCGTGAATCTGGTGCGAGGTAGGTTCCTATTTTAAGTGCAGAGAAGTGTTACCTGCGTATAACGCGCACCCCTACATTATGACCTGAAAATGTGGTCTTCAAACAGCGCGTTATACACGAGTATATATGGTAGATACAATGTATAATTTATTGGTGCAGCAAATCCGCAAAAATTAATTGTTCCTGCGTTTGATCATTGTGACTGGTTGAAATTGACTGACTTGCGTTACTCGTGGGGTTTGTTTGTCTTAAAACATTCTTTGTATTCATTGTTACTTTCTGCCCCATTTCCACCAGGGTCCGGAAAAATCTAAAATCTCGAAAAAGTATCCCAAGTTCCATTCCTAAGAATAATTCCTTTCAAATAAGAACGCAAGGGAAAATCAATTTTCTTACGGTCGCTATAATTTATTTCATTCTTAATTATGTTCTTATAACAATATGCTCCTGCTAGCACACTGCAAGCACCTTTTACTAGTAAAATATAAAAATTAATACGATTCCTATTTTCCTAAATTAATTAGAAAACTCTGTGCTATTACTTCATGCGCTCTAACAATTTGTATGAATATATAGCGCAGTAAAACACTGTCCTTCATAACATGTGCACTTTAACAATTTAAGGCAACACATACGTTTCCTTCGGATGTTTCGGATATAACAGACAAGCCTTCCCCTCCTTTTAGTCCAATATATCGAGGCTTCACTGTATGTATGTAAAGAATGCGATGTCGGACTGTGTACAATACCACGTTTTGCAATATACCATACACGAAAACGTATCAAGTATATAATCGCAAGCTCTGGAATAATATAAATTAAAATAGTTATAACAAATCCAACGTATATTTTCAATCCTTTCAAACTTTTACAAACCTATGCCAACAGGTGCTTCTGATGGAATCTTAACTTAGTACTTAAAAAGAGTTAAAAATGAAACAATCTTTTGTTATTCTAAAAGCTCCCAATCGCAAGCGCGATCTGAGTTTATATAAACATTTGAAATACAGTTGGACCTCTATAACCGTCACCATTGATAATCGTTGTTTCGATCAACCCTCATTTGTCGCCAAATGGTACAAAAAAATTAAAAAGTTCCGATGCCAGATTGCACTGTGACAGAGAGAGGAAGATTCCTGGCATTGCCTCCGATTCAATTAGTGCCAATTAAACCTTCAAATAAGTGAAAGAATAGCATTATTCGCTTCACGCTTTAATTTAAGCATCGAAATTAATGCTGTAGCAATGTCAAACTTTATAGATAGCAACAAAAATATTTACGGATAATTATCCAGTTAATAACAATTTAATCAAAGCAATTGATCTTATTTTAAATCATTCGAATGCTGGAATCTTACTTTTTCAGTAAGTAAAACTATTAAACATCTATAATGCTTATTAAAGCAAATTGTCTCATGCATAAATTTAAAATTAGATGAGAATAAGGACGTACATTATTTTTTAACAAATTATAAGTTATATGGTTATGTCACCTTCGTAGATAATCTAAATGACAAAGAATGTTAGGCGACGGGCTACGTTTATTCAGGAGCAGCATGAAAACATTTCTTTTAGATTGATAACCTAGAACTCGCCGAAACTTATCTTCTCTTCTTTGTTAATCTAAATAAACGGTTGCGTTGATTGATATATGAAAAAAAGGACATATACTTCAATTAAAAGAAACAAAGAAAATTAAAAACATAAAAGTTTGCAATCAATTACCGTGTAGCATTAATTTCCTCTCTAATTTGACTTTTAAAATACAGATTTCTTACTGACTTTGCACAATTAATTGTCAATATGCACACACAGCCTCGCCCTCAGCGAGATTTGTACCCGCTAACCTTACCTATACTGGGGAAATGCATTATCAGAGTTAAATACGAATTATTGAGTTATATGTGAAATAATGAGACCAACTTATTCTACACAATTCTTAATTTTTTATAAATTAATTGAAAAAACAGTGAAAACACTGTGCGGGTACAGCTAGTACTCCGTTAATTCATCAAATAGAACTTATAATTTTGTGTGTTTAGTTTACATAACAACGCTTTTACTCATTATTACCTCTGACGGTAAAGCACTATCAATTGCAATTTCCCAGGTTGTTGTTACTATCAGCATTTTAATTACTACAAATATAACTTTTAATTAAAGTTTAAGGCAATAATAGCCCATTAATTCATCAAATGGAAGAAAGAAGAATATAACGAGGTCTTTGAAACTGTGTAATTTTTACTTATGTACCAATGACGTGAATCTAAATTGATTCTTTTGAAAATTTTAATGTCAATCTGATTCAAACGTACTTCATTGCGTCATTTTATGTTACTTGTCGCCACCTGGCAGATCCAGCCACCTTGTGACTAAATGAATAAATAAATAAATATTATAGAGACAGAAGAAGATAAAGAAGAACGACATAGAAGAGAAAGAGTGAAAAGATCAATACTGACAGATGAGCAAAGGCAAACAGCGAGAGAGACCATAACCGAAATCAGGTAACAAAGAAGAAATGAACAAACTGAAGAAGGGAGTAATATAAGAAGAAGCCAAAACAGAATCGATGCAGCCAACGGCGGAAGGCGAAGAAACGACACAAATTTAAACTCAGCAATAGGAAACGGATTAGCTACTCGACGAGATGATTCACATTTAGGAAAAATGGATAAAGAATGTCAAAATCGTAGAGCTTTGTTTTTTAATAACCGAGAAAACCATAACAGATGCTGGTACGAGAAGAGTACTTCCGCAGCTTCCAGATATATTAAAACTGCCGTAGAGAGAAAATACCCCTATGTGTAAAAATACGTAAGACTAATGTAGTTTCTGCACATGCCAGGACATGAAATATATATATTTAAAGCGGGAAGCTCATTAGTTCTAATTTGAAATGCAAAATCAATCACACTCACCCATCTTCTTTCTTGATATCGCAAAGCAGAGCTGGCCTGAGGAAGACATACGATGCTGGCTGCGTTTTCAGACTTCATTCTTCGGAGGCTCGCATCTGAAACAACGACAGAACCACCTCAGAAATCTCGCACCCAAAGGATAAAAATTCTACAAAACCTTCACAATAACTTTTGATTTGAAGTTTATAAAGTAATGGAAACTGGCTAAAAATGTATTATTCATACGTCTTTAAAAACACAGATTCTCATTTTATGAGGTAAACTATAATTTTTACGTTAAAAACACAATATATATTGATAACAAACCCTTAATTAATCCTACGTTAAGAATGTAACGCCATATCTTGGCTATATTTGCCCGTAAACAAATCCGTCCTTGCAAAAAACTTTACCAACTCTTCACAGAAAATGATACTTTACAACGATAAAATCACTCATTAAACATGTTATGCGGTAACAAAATGTTATACATAAGGACTAATTTATAAGAATAATTACTCCATTATACATAAATATGATAAATATAACATTTACTATATACATATATATACGGTAAAGATATTTCAACTATAAATCAAAGATGAATAGAGAAGTTATTTAAGATTTCCTTACCTTTGAAGATATAAATCCTCGAGGAGATTGACCAGGACAGCTGGATCACACAATAATAACAGTACATTTATTTTCCAGAAGATCATAGTTACATGGCAAATCAATAAGACAAACTCAATCACAAAAGAAAATACAAAGTAAAACAATATAACAGCACGAGTGGACTAAAGAAAAACAATAATACATCAAAACATCACCATAAATTACAATTAAGTGGCAAAACAGGGCATACTGAATAATTACATATACAAATTCACATATCATTGATTTACAAAATAAGAAATAGTACTATTAAGAGACGTTAACTAATGTCCAGTAAGCAATGTGAAGATTACACACATTGAAACTATAAAAAACTTTAGATAAAACTTCACTTCACTTAAAGTGTCTTAAAACGTACACAAATCAAACTAAAAGTACATATTTAAAAACTGCTGTCAAAATGCGTCACATGGACCACTGTTTTCGAAGAATAAACGGCCAAACTTTTGTCAAGATCAAAACTATCAACATTAAATTTCGAATACAATAAAAAGGTCTAGTTTTTTCCTTCTAAAATAAATAAAATAAAATAACCAAAAGTATTAAAACACTGCTGTGAAAATGATTATCACGTGGACCAGTTTTCGAAGAACACAAGGCCAAACTTATATCACGATCTTAACTATCAACATTAAATTTCGAATACAATAAAAAGGTCTAGTTTTTTCCTTCTAAAAAGGTCTGATGGAAACATAAAATAAATTTCGAACGGTATTACGCACATAACAGATAATCTCGTCAGCCATTTTAAGATTTCTATGAAACAACAAGAAGTAACGCGCAGGCGCGCAGGCTAACCAACATTTCGTCTTATAAAGCAGGATATTTACAATTTCGACAAAAAAACCACAAAAAATAAGCAATTCCTTTTTATATCTTGATTTCACATTTTAGTAGGAACACAATTATAACTTATTATAGGATCGATAAAATTTGCTTAAATGTTATAAATTACTTGCAGTAAATCAAATTTATTGGCATTAAACTTTTGCTTTGCAAACCTAAATTTGGATTCGTCATGGAGAGGGGTAAAAATAAGGCATTAAAATATATTTTCACATTGCTTAAAAACCGACAATGTAATTAATTAAGTAATAACGAATTTTTGGTCCAAATACGATTGCGTTTTTTGGTAACATTTATTTTTCTGTAGGACATGTCTTCATAAACAATTACATGGGTAGTTTCTGCGACATTTACAAATTATGCGGAAACAATTATTAGTTATTAAAAACTATTCACGAGTGTAATTATAAGAATAGCAATTATACTCCGGAAAATACTTTCAGGTTTTTATCTTATCCATGTACTTTGGAAACCTGTGGGATATTCAATTGATACCGATAAAATATTCGTATAAATTTGAAATGTAGGTACCTACCGTAGGAACCTACCGATTTACAAACACAGATGTCCGGAACAGGTAGAAAAATACACTTGTAATTGTCCTAACTAAGATACTCTATTTAGTAAGTGAATTAGCCTTCATAATGCACTTAAGAACCATAAAAAACTAGGGTGAGTCCTTCACGGTAACCTTCCACCTCATTTCCTATTTGAAATCCAAAAACTCACGTAATATATTTTCAAAAAAAAACATTCGTGCGTCAATTTCCAACAAATCCTTTATCTAATTTTACAATTGTCCGTCCGTCTTTCTCCATTTGTATCTCCCATTATTACAGCTAATGCCTGTCGCATAAGTATATACGGATCATCCTTTGCATCAATTTATATAAATTTATAAAATTTTATTATTGTAATATTATCGTATATTTCATAAAGGTAAGCTCCTCTCCATTATGAATTTTACACTAATAATAATAATACTTTATTTACGGGACAAGCCCTTTTCCTAAAAATACAATCAGAAATGTATTAAAAATAAGCTAAAATATTTAAACGTGCGTTGAAATACAATATAAACCATTAAAGCACAATAATAAGAAAAACTATCTCACATAAAAATCACATCCTATAAAAATTATACTCAAAATCCATCTGACAATATAACAGTATCGTACAATTTAAGTTAAATATGCAGGTAGAAACTTTTGTATGAACTCAACATTAACGAGGATATGTGCTAGTTATAATAAGTACTTCTCTAATCTAGACATTTTTATCAGAAAGTCTGAGTATATAACATAATTATCGACTTTATTGGGGTAGTCAATAAAAGATATGTATGAATTTATAATTTCACTATTGTTTGAAATTATGTACATATCTTGAAAATGAAGGAATATATGATTGTTATCTGCCTCTCTTCTTTTATAAATATATTTCATTCGTTGTTATTGGTAATACATAACTACAATTGTATAACTACCATTGTTACTTGCCTTATTTATAAATAGTTCATAGGTTGTGTTTGATAATATATATATATATACACACACATGTATATATATACCATTTTCAATCCAATAACAACACTTTTCAAGTCAATAACAACACTTTCCAAGTCAATAACAACACTTTTCAAATCAATAGCAACACTTTTCAAATCAATAGCAACACTTTTCAAATCAATAACAACACTAATTAAAATAACCTTCAAGGCTCTTCAAACCATAACGGCATTTCTTACTTGCAATTGCGATTCTTATTTATATTATAAAATTAAAGTTGAAGGTAATAATGCTTTAATTAAAGTCATTGTATTGTTTTAAAGGTTCTAACTTTAAATTATGGTTACAATTAAGATAAATGTCATCTCATGACTTTTTAAGACCTAATCTGCATTTATTGTTATTTTATATAATATAATATATTTATCTTTAGCGTTTTCAACATGTATGTTTTTCTATTTTTATTTTTAATTTTAGAAGTGCAATACCGGCTCACAATGAAAACACTGTTTTAGTCTAATGTTTAGTGGACAGATGGCAAATCGTTTGGCAGTTCAATCTATTAAAGGACTCCTAATCACAAAATATAATTTTAAAATTTTGTCATGTATGCAGTTTTAGGACCATATACTAATTAATGATGTAGAATTTAAAAATGTGGGCAGCTTAGAAAAAATATTAGATAATTTTATAAAACTTTTCATTTACTTTTAATGTTGCATTATTTGTGTATTACTGAGCCATTGTTAATTTATATAAAAACGCCTTGTACATTTAAAGTAAATTCCTATTAATACTTTTTTCTATTGTCCTGTTTTTCACTGTATTTCTTTTAGCAATTTGTCCTCTTTTCATGAAGTCAAAATCTGGTCACTCGATCAGATGAAATCAATTCATTTCTCAGAAATAGTAACTGTTAAACAGTTAATTAAATTTCAACTTCCTCCTTAACCTTTTAGCAGCCATAGGGTGATATATACAGTTATTAACGTAATTTTTGAGAATTGCCAAAATATAAAAGTTCGGATTGAGACACATTTATAATTTTTTTTCTATTTTCCTACACGTAGTAAGCTCTTGGCAACAGTCCATTGTGTTATTAGTTTTTATAAACTTATAAAGAAGAATTTGTCATTCCTAACCAAATATACAAGTCACACACCCAAAAACAGTAAACATCACACCCAAGGTCCAAAATGGTCCATAAGACCTGGATCCGATGGTTTAAATCGCTTGAACGCATCGAACCATCGATTCATCTTATCGAAGTTTTGAACGTGGGAACGAGAGCGAAAGTTTGTGGACCGGTATTCTATCCGATTTTCGGAGGTCCTGTAAATATGTACATATATGTTTGGGAAGGCTACTCCTGGGTTGGTAATGTGATTCATTCGCAAAATTTAACGATTATCCGCGTAATAATTTCGATCTAATTTAATTATGAAATTAACGTTGTTAGCTCAAAGTAGGCTTGCAAATATGTACGCATGTTGTTGATGTAGAAATAGAGTAAATATGATTCTTGTTGTTTTCATTGTGAAACATATGTAACACAGGGCTTCACAACCATGGGTTTGCGTCTCTGTTAATGTGACGTTTCTAAATTATTTTGCATTACTTATAAACGAGAGAAGAAATTGAAGGATTTTAAAATGCTGAAATGATAGACCATGTTCAGAATTTCCGTAAATATAATTTTAAAAACTATATATATAACTGTGATTAATAAGATGATTGACATAACGTATATTGTATTGATAATGTAATTATTACATAGTTATTACATAAACCCTTGAATTAAAACGTTTGTATGACATACGTAAAAAGATAATAGCGTTAATATTACAATGAAAACATATGATTCACAATTTGTGGGAAAAAATATTAAAATGTTCAGTTAAAACATTTTCTAGTTACATATTAGCCATTTCAAATAGAGAAAGAAGAACTAAATAACTTCCAATTACAGTAAAATCAGACAATGTAATTAAACATTTTTAGATACAAAGATGACATTGCATTTATTGGCAGGAACACATAAACATATCTCATAAACAGAACACCACAGATGGATTAATAATGTTACACTTCTATTGAAGATGTTACATTATCGCAATTTTATCCTTTATATCTTAGTTATAATCTATTATGGTAATTTACACTTGAATACAAAAGCCTATAAGAATGCATTTTAATCCAACAGTGTTTTTTAATTTTAAACTTTTCATTTTCATTATATCAGTGACATCTTCGTTTTTAATTTTACTTAGTATATCTTTTTCACATGTCATAAACATGAATGCTTCCAGGTGAGACAGGTTTAAACAATTATCAAAATTATAATTACCTATATAATATATAAGGGTTCCAACTGCAATATGAAAGTTATGTGTGTGTTAAAGAATAATTGTGATAATGGATATAATAGAGATAATTTCCTTTCTTTTTTATTTTTTTAACACTTTAATTGTATGCGTACATAAAACTCTTTTGTAATAGAGTTTTTCCAGTAAAAATGGAAATAAAAAAAAATTAGTACTATTGAATACTTTTTGCCTGAGTTTTTCATTCCTTTTGCATTGTGTGTGTGTAAAAGTGTGGGTCTATTTGGTGAATATTTCCTGGGTCTATACGAGCTAAATTGATTCTTATTAGGAAAAACTATGTTGTGATCAAGGGGCTCTGTTTATATAAACCCATGAAAATACTTATAAAATTACTCATCCAAGGCTTAATAATATACAATTAGCTGATTGATTATATCGCATTTTAAGTGGCAGTTTTCTTCACCAAGAATGCGTTCTAAATTTCATTTGAAAACTGAAAGAAAAGCATTAAAAATCAGAGATTTCCAAAAAAAGAACGGGATATCTGCTAAGCCTAATTTCAATCCTCGACATTTCATAAAAATTGAAAAAGGACCTCCGGCAATCCATAATTGAAACTTTCTGTCAGAAAAAAATCATTTTTTAAGCGAAATAAGAAGACTCCTTAAATCTTTTTAGATTTATATTTAATTTCATAATCTTAAACACACCAGTTCTTTAACTCTAAAATTGCAGCAACTTCAAGTTAATTATTTTTCGGTTCTGATATAAGAATTAGAGTATTAGAACCTGACAAATAGTTTAAAAGAATACTCTACTAGAATAGCATAGAATCAACAATTTTGACAGTAAATCACATTGTATGTGTTATTGAACCTTTATCATTTCTTCATTAGTAATTTCTTACTTCACCACACTCACTAGTACTTTAAGAACACAGTTGTTATCATGCTCTGTGTTATCTAAAATTTGAGGGAAAGCCAATTAAAAGCTAAAGGTTTTATTGAAATTGAAATAAGAGTTCAAAATTTGTTCATATACATATATGTATATATATTTTAACAGAGAGACACTTGGATTTTACTAGTAATAATGGTATTAGCGCTATAATATTTATTTATTCTATGTAAATAAAAATCCTCTTTACAGCAAAATAAATAAATTAAAAATGAAATAAATTCTATATCTACGAGTCTATGAATAAATTTTTGTTATCACATCTTCAATATTGCCTTAACCCCTCAAGTCTGTATTTAAATTACTAAATAGTGTAGCTTACGATATGTTTTTCCTCTAACAAAGTATAAAAACTAACAAACTGACAGGAAATTGGTGATCCATTGAAAGATCACATATCGATGGACTGCTGTGACACATATAGTCCCATGAAAGACTAATTTATGCTGATAGAATCGCAATTTAAGCAACATCTGCATTTGGCGAGTATGTAATTGGGCTATCGGCTTAAGGGGTTAATACTATATACATGACCGTGCACATTTGCCCCTCCCTCTAGAATTATTGGTTGAAAAATAAGAGACATATCATTCAGAATATTTTATAGAGGAAGATAAAATAAAATAAATATTATTGAAGTTGAACAGTTTACATAGGAACTCGAAGAGGGCTGAATGCAGTCTTATCACTGGAATAGTTTCAAACTGACCCTGGTTTTCGTTCCCCTTGCTCCCACAATATGTTTCTGTGAATGCTGATGGCAACATAAAATCTTTTACAATTTTGAAATTTCCTTAAGTTTGCCTTATCATACTATGCCTTATCATACTATAATACATTAACTAATCCTGGTTATATGGCTAACATAAACAAAGAATTAAAACTTATTAGTAAACTTTACCAGCCATCATGATATAATAATATTTATTTTCCTTATTTTTGTCGAACAGTTTATTACATTGCCACAAACCATGACAAGTTCTGTGTCCTGAGTTTAGATGCTGTCTTCTCCAAAGCAATTTACTAATTTTTAAATTGAAACAAGTAAGATACACTTACTAAAGCAACAGGTGGAAGCACATTTTATTAAAAATTTTCAGAATTCTGTTTTGCCTCCCTAGTTGCAGAGGGGGAAACCTGCAATGTTGGAACGTAGACCTTCCCATTCATGAAAACTTCGCTCCTGTAGCTTCAGTAGTTTGGTTAAATACCATTTCAAAAGTCACCTAGAGGAAAAACGATGAATTACATGAGAAGTACAATTGCAGTGAACTTCAAGGATGGATAAGAGCTATCTAATTCAAAAAGAGTTTTCTAAATACCTCTTTAAAAAAACGTTGATTGTCCACTGACAGATGGACACAAAGTTATCATAATAACATGTTTTGGCTTTTAAGAAAATGAGCTACAAATTGTGATTATTATGTGTAAAAGGATATTAATTTAAAATATTATTTGTTCTACCCTGTGTGGATAGCTAATATTCTTCTAGGCCATTGGTGAATTCAGTAATACCTCTTTAAATTAATGATACTAACTTTTTAAATAACTATGTACTCATACAAGGAAAAACATTGGAAATTTTCATAATCTGCTATTTCATGGTACCAATGACTAAATGTTCTGATTACATATGTGTTTTCTGGAGACTCGGCCACTTGGGCTATTGTTACATCAAATATTCTGATATTAGCTAGTTTTACATTTGTAGGATGACCCCACAGCTGATATTTAGTTATAATAAAATTCCACAAAATAATATTGGTTGCTCTTAGAGGTGATAAATCCATTATGCATGATGGCTGGTCATAAAAGTACTTACAATCTAGACTCAGCAGTGTGTCAGTTTTCAAGTCATAATAACTCAGAATTCAAGGCTGGTTTGTCAGCAAACACACTCCAATTCTCCACAGGATCTCCTCCTGATAGAATCCAATTTAAAAGGAAAATGCAGTTTGGCTGTACATCAATAAAGATTGATTCAAAATTCACTCTCATGGCAGCAATATCATTTGAATATAACTTCAAAATTTAATCTGTTACATAATTCTATGAATATGAATGAAAATAACAAACAACAATTCAAACTATGCTCTTTTGATTGGAAATGCAGATTTGATATCTCCCCAAGTTTCAGGAAGTAAAGCCTGCTTTCCTTATTAGAAAAACAAAATTTACGAGAAACGTTGATATATCTTGTTGAGAAAAGACAGAAAATTTGTTATATTTAATTAATGCATGTAACGGAACTAAAATGTGATGCAGTCTCACTTCACCGAACATGACCATTCTTTGATGATGGATGAAGCAGAACTAACAGTGACAAGCTGCTATTCTTGCTATCCTATATTATTATGTCCGAGAGTGGCAACAAAGACATAATGTCGAAAAATTTGAAAATAAGAAGGAAGATATGTTCCATGAGTGGGTGTGAGGAACGCAGCGACGGGACAAGAAAATTTTTTAATTTCCCGAGGACGGAAAAAGTGTAAGTTAATTTATATTAATGAATATTTTTCTTGTGAATGCTGAAGTGTTTCTGCAAGTTATAAGTGTAGTTTATAAATTGATACAACGGTTGTTTTCAGTGCAAAGATTGTCATTTATAAACGAAATTTAGAATTTTATTTATTCACTCCGCTTTGAGGAAGTACGTTTAACTAAATGAAGGGATTTGTAAGGCGAACATATATGTGTCATTGGTCTCTCCATTTGTTAAATATGTATAGGTGGTTTGTTTGAAATATACATGAGTTTCGTCAATTAAATCTAGTGGAAAAGTTGCTGCCTAAATTATTACGTTTTGTAAATTATAAATTACATGATTTCAGCTTCAATGTGAATTATTGTATGCTCTTGGAGATTCGTTCCTTACATACTCTTTAGGACGTAGGAATTAAATCATTCTTTTCGTATTTATTTTTAAAAAACTATGTCGATTCTTCTAGTCTTTTTGCACTTACTATTAACCTCTCAAACTGTGAGAAACTATCTTTAATTTAATAGAAACTTTTACAGCATATGATAGAATACAAAGGGCAGGTAATGTGTATATTGACATTTGCAACATTCTTATATGAGATAAAAGGAAACTGAAAATTTCATGTACAAACAAATGTGGTATGTTTCAAAGCATTAATTTAACTCCAAATATGACAGCAATTCCTAAAATGCATTTATTCCTGCTAATTGTCGTAATGTGATTGATTTGCATTTATATTTTCCAGTGTGAAATATTTTTGTATTATTATTCCTTGACCTTTTATAAAGAAATTAATAAAATGTTCGTGATTACCTTTTATATAAAACCGAGTGCACCTTTGCAATTATGTTAAGAATAACTAACTTATAGGTATAGGTTTTACATTTCTTTGTTAATATATGTTATTGTAGGGTATAGGCTTTAAATTTTGTAAATATATATATATGTACATATTCATTATTCAATCTTTTAATTTCTATATGCTTTTTGTTGGGGAAATTAACATAATTCAGATATTGTGCGACCTTTTATGTTGCAGTATGTACACATTTTCACTTCTTATGATTTAAAATTATCTGCCTAATATCATTGCCCTCATTAGGTTTGGGAACAGGTATTACATCATGCCTCTTAATGTTAGAGTACATATTTGGATGGTTTCTGTGTGTTGTATGCACTGCTTAGTGTATATATGTTCATTTTTATACTGTTTATTTGGTTACCTTGATATGATATTATGAACTTGTATATATGTCATGTGAAGGGTGTCACTGTTTATATGCTTGCATGAATTAACACATTTGAGATGTTGCAGTATGTACATACTTTTACCTTCCTGTGATTTCAAATTATCTAATATCAATGCTCTCATTAGCTTTGAGAGAAAGTATGATTTTATATGCATTTTGTGGCATGAACTAGCGCAATGCAGATAATTTGCAACCTTTTATTATTTAGTATGTACCTGCATACATCTTTTTTGTTAATTCATTGTTCATTATGTTCATATTACATTTTTTGTCTATGTTCAATTGCATATTTTCATGGTTTACAGTACTGTCTATACTACTTCGTGTATGTTAAGATTTTCTTATACTTAGTCTCACTTTTTTCTGTTTGTGTAATACCAGTTGAGGATACATTTCCACATATTTTGTACTTTTCCATGTGTGATCTCTGTTGAATTGCTAATGTTTGAATTGAGATTTGGCAACTGTTTGTTATATCTGGTACTACTTTGTAATGTAACTGTGCCAGCTTTATTAGATACCGGCTCCTCCTTATCGATGCTTGACATTAATACTTGGCGTAAAATTCCCCGCACGGGACGAACCCAACAGTGTAACCTTACGTGTCGGAATATCATTGCAGCTCGGATTATCTTGACACGATATGTTACATTGAGGGTCCGCATTCAAAACTTATCGTGGCGACATACATTCTATTTGTCCGATTTGCCTGTCCCAATGATATTGGGTCAGGATTTCATCAAAAGGACACGAATCGTACTTTACCACGACGCGTTTTCCTTTGAAAACTGTCCAGATAAGAAATTCCCTTTCCACTTCAATTCCGACACTTCGTTAGCGTCGTCCGATTCGCCCCCGTCATCAATTGTTCATATGCAATGCCAAAATGCCCCACTTGCAAGCAAAACCCATTCCAACAGGGAAAAGGTTTCCTTCGGCGGCGAAGATAACCTTAGTCGTCCAACAAAGGAAATAAAATGTCTCATCGATGGCTATTCCGACGTAATCTCTTCACAATTAGGCCAAACCAACCTGATGTGCTATGAGATTGAATTGCTCGATTCAACTCCGGTCAGATCCCCTCCATATCAATGCTCGCCGCCAAAATTGGCCATGATGAGGGCTCATGTCGATAAGTTACTCGCCGACGGTATTATCCAGCCTTCGTTATCGAACTGGAGTTCACCTGCCTTTCTCATCCCCAAGAGAGATGGCTCCGAAAGACTAGTGGTCGACTATCGTAAACTCAATAAGCAGGTCAAGGCCGATAATTTTCCTACGCCTTCGATAGAACACGCCCTACAATATTTGGGCTCGGCCAAATATTTCACCATTCTTGATTTAAATTCTGCCTTCCATCAAATTCATTTGACACCGCCTTCAAAGGAGTACACCGCCTTCGTCACACCGTTTGGGCTGTATCAATATAATCGTCTTCCATTTGGTTTAACCACATCTCCTCAGGTCTTTTCAAGGTTGATTGACAAGGTGCTAGGTGATTTAAAATATTCTTGTGTGTATCCATATATTGATGATTTATGCATTTATTCCAAGAGCCTGCAAGAACATCTTCGTCATGTCAAACTGGTATTGGAGAAGCTAAGGGCAGCTGGTCTCACGGTCCATCCAGAGAAGATGAAATTGGCCCACGAATCCATTACCTTCCTTGGACATCGAATCTCCCATGGCGAACTTACCACTGACCCAGAGAGAACACAAACCCTTTCGGCATTCCCTGTTCCTAAATCAGTTAAGGAGGTCTCACGCTTTCTCGGTATGTGCGGTTTTTATTCCAAATTTATTCCAAATTATGCGGAGATAGCATCCCCTCTGAATGCACTCCACAAGACAGATGTCATTTTCAAATGGACCAATTTGCAGCAAGATTCCTTTGTCACATTGAAACAATGTCTGTCTTCTCCCCCTGTACTTCAACTTCCTAACTTTGAGGAAGAATTCCATTTGTTCGTGGATGCCAGTCAGGTGGCACTTGGGGGGGTTCTTCACCAAACGTTCGATGGGAAGCTAAAGCCTATAGCTTATGCGAGTAGAACCTTGAATAATTTTGAACAAAAGCAGCCATCTTATGAATTGGAGTGTCTTGCTTGTTGTTGGGCGGTCGAAAAATTCAGGACTTATCTACAGCCAAAACTATTCCATTTATACACAGACAATGGGGCGATAACCTGGTTGTTTAAACATCCCAAGCAACTAGGAAAAATTGGACGAATGGTGTTAAAATTGTCATCCTTTCGCTTTGTAATCCATCATGTGCCATCTTCTAAAAATAGGGTAGCAGACTGTCTATCTAGAGCGGTTGACCAACCAATTGAGGATCCAACTCATTGTTCTATGCTGTTACATCAAATACCTCTGTCCTTCACAAACATTAGGGATCACCAGAATTCAGATCCGCACCTAAAACAGCTGATCGAGCAAATCAGACAGGGAAGCCCATCCCACAATTATTTCATTAAGAATGGGTTATTATATCATGGAACAAGCAGACTTAAAAGGGGTAGAGTGGTCGTTCCAGATGCCCTCAAGGCCATGCTATTTTCCTATTTCCATTCCTTACCAACTGCTGGACATATGGGCATTAGTAAGACTTCTGAGCGAATCTGTAGGGAGTTTTGGTGGAGTAACATGGTCAGAAATAGCCCAGATGGTTAAAACCTGTCATGACTGCCAAACATGTAAACCTAGGAACACCCTTCCCCCTGGAAAAATGAGTTCTACTACTCCTAACTACCCCTGGGAAAGAGTTTATATAGACTTTGTTGGTCCATTACCCAGAAGTCGGAATGGAAATACCTGTGCACTCACAGTCATTGACGGTTTCACCAAATTTACCTTCATTGAACCGTTACGCTCTCAGTTAGCCTCCCAAGTTGTTTCCACGTTATTCCAGAAAATCTTTCCTAAATTTGGCTATCCTAAATTCTTGGTTTCTGATAATGGAACCCAATTCAGATCTGCGCTTCTGGCAGATATGTGTTTTAAATATGGTATAAAACAGATTTTCACAGCCCCTTATTATCCACAACCTAACCAAGCTGAAAGAGTCCACCGCAACCTGAAATATGCCTTAACCATCTTATCCCAACATGACCATAGGAAGTGGGATGAGTATGTGCCCAGCCTAACCTTTGCCTTCAATTCTGCCAAGCACAGCAGTACAGGATATACTCCTGCGAGGGTGTTTATGGGAAGAGAACTTCCTCACCCTCTAACAAATTTCTGGAGAATTCCTCCACAAGCTCTGTCGGAGACATTAACACAATCTGAAAGGCAGTCCCTATGGCAAGATGTGTTAAGAAATTTAAAAAGGACAAGACTTAGACAAGCAGTGGCATTTAATAGAAGTCATTCAGGGAATCCCTTTAAAACTGGTGATATGGTCTTGTACAAAAGGTTTCCTACTAGTTCAAAGGCGCTCCACCAAACTGCCAAACTCACACCACAATGGGTCGGTCCATTTTCGATTAAAAATTTTTTATCTCCTGTGACAGCTGTTCTGGAACTGTCACCCACTAAGGAGAGAATTGCCAATATATCGCATTTAAAATTATATCATAAATAATTCTGTTATTATAACTTGTATGTGCCGGTGTAGGGAATTAGCGACCCCATCGCCCAATGATACTGCATCATTGCAATCAGCCCCCAGATGAGAATCTGGAAAAACATATCCATTTTCAGCTTAAGCTATGCCTTTGTGAATACAAAGATGATGTTCGAGGCAGCATAAAGGATGATTAGACCTTTATGTTTGTCTCCATGGCTCTAAATTTTTATTATTTAAAGTAACCTAGCCATGCGTTTCTTATGTTTACTGGTAATACTGCCACTATTACCACAATAGTTTTTGTGCACTCTCCCCAATTGGGATAGTGTACCTTAAAATGTTTATTACACTGTATGCTATTGTCAAAACAGCTGTGCATCTCAAACAGGGAAAATATACTAATTTAAAATTGTTTGACTAATCATAATTATCTGGACTATTCTAAATATTAACCAATGTTATAATAATTATCTGTACCACTGTGAAAATTAATTAATGTTATAACAATTATCTGTACCACTTACTAAGCTCAAAATGGTTAATGTCATACTGACTTGAGCCCTTGTCTTAGAAAATAACTGCTGGTAAGTGCCCAGCATAAAATACTGTTTACTTTACTTAATACTTTAAATTCAAAATAATCTTTTGTTAAATTTCGGTACTTCACACTTGGAACTACCATGAACTCCTTTTTTTCTTATAATATCCATTGTCTTTTAATGTGCCCTTATTGTAAGCCTAAGGCAAGGAGTGGGCAATAAGTTTTTGTATCTCAATTCACTGGTGCTATTCTGAAACCACACACCAGAACCCTTCATGATAATTAATATCCGTTATGGTAAAGACATAAGTGGGGCGATTGAATTTCCATCCAAGAAGACATCTCACTGCAGTGCTTAGTGAACACTTTCCAAACCTGCCTTCAAGGAGTGTACTAAACCCGAACAGTGTTAATCAGTGGTGAATGTTTTTCCGTTTCCCCTAAGAACTTCCACTGGAACAGGGGCGCAGACTCGGATTTTCAGAACAAAATAACATTTCCAGTGAATTATTCCCAATATGTTTGAATTATTCCAATGACATTAAATAAATTATATTAACAATACTAAAGAGAATTCGTGTGTGTGATCTAATATAAAGAGCGATTAAGGAAGTGCTACAGAGAAAGGGTGGGGACAATTGGGGGAAGAGATGGTCCAGGGAATCTCCCCCCACCCTTCAAAACTTTATTTTTTTTCATTTTCTGAGGGAGGATGCAGCGATTTTCTCTAGTGCTACGCACTTAACGAAGCACTTGTCGAATAAACGCGACGAAAACGCAGAAAATCGCCGCCTTTCATTATCGGTGTCTTTCGTAATCGGTGAAGAGAACACGGATGGCCTCACCGAATGGCTGCTCCCACACCAACGCGCTTTATATAGGGCGAATATTACCCCTATTTCCCATTCCCTCCTTTTCGCATGGTTATATCACATAATCAGGAAATTAACCAATACGAAGTCGAGGAGTCGCCCATTTAAGCTACCCGCCGTACCCCCCCCCCCCCCTCGAGCGGCGACATGAGACGAGAGCGGCCGTTGAGAGAACGAAGGCAGAAGCACCGAGACATACCGAGAGCCGAGGGTCGCCGCGGTGAGCGAGAGTAAGAGAGAGAGAGGAGGCACGGAGACAAAAGCGAGAAGAGTTGTTCCTCGCAAGGGAGAGTGTGCTAAAGTTTCCTGTCGGACAGACTGTAACGATAAGGTGACATTTTCTGAAGTGGTTAAGCTGGGAGACGTACGTCTCAAGAGCATTTGTGTTGTTAATACTTTATTTTACTTTATTATGTGTACGATATAGCATTTAGTTAGAGCCGTATGTGGCTATGATTTTTGGTCGCCACACATTGCTACAGAAAAACTTTTCTGAGGCCATTAGTGAAGGTGAAGAAGATGTTTTGACTTTGTCACCATTACAAGTAAAGTATCAAAGACCACAACTAAAATTGTTTGGAAAGAGTCTAGAACAAGGAACGATGTTAGTCCTACTGCCTTCCTGGGAAATGAGCTTTTACCAGAAAACATTATAAAACTAAATTCACCATTTTTACTTTCTCCATACGTAGTAATGGGAAAGTATTGTGATCACAAAAAAAATCGACTTGGAGATTTCAACGGAAATACGTTTTGAGGTCCCTAGAACACGTTTAGACTATTTTCGGAATGATGTCTGTGTGAGTGGATGGATGTATGTGATTGTGGGTTCTTTAACTCAAAAAGTACTTGTCATATTAATATCAAATTTCATATACACTTTAGCATGAGCACAAAGAACTGATTAGTTTTTGGACAATAACGGTTAACTGGAAGTCGAGGTTTATTCGAAACCTGATTCGGTTTTTGCGATATTTCTCCATTAAAACATCATTATTGTATATAAAATTCTATACAAAGGTTATAGAAAATGTAATTTCCTAAAACTTTCATTTGGAACAATTTTCCATAGCAGTTATTGTTTAGGAATTATTTATAAATAATCGGTTTTTTCGGTTTCTGCCAAATATCTTCTTAAAAACGTTGTAATTGGTCATCTTCGTGGGGACCAAAGTTGTAGAGAATAATATTTCTTCCAAGTTTTGTTTGAAACAAATTTTCGTAGAACCATCCATTTCGGAGATATTTTGCTTTTTCTTAATTTCCAGTATACAGCGCCACCACCATGTAGCGGAGAACTCTGTAAACATATTCAAAATATACCTAATTTACGGCAATAAGGACGACTGTATTCTTTTACGATACGAAATAATAATTTTGCCTTATAATGCTATTCTTAATAATTGAAATAACTATACCCCAAATTTGGAGAAAGTCATGTGTTGGTCACATCAGATTTTTTTCTTTCTGAAGAGTTTCTGTCTGAGGTTACATGTCAGTCATGTATTTTCAGTGTGCAGACCATTTTCTATTACACTAGAAGAAATTCAAAGGTTTATTGGTGTAATACTTTCGATGTCACTTATTCAGCAAGCATCAACTCGTCGGTTTTGGGCACCAGATACATACATTTATCAAGTTGCAACTGCTTTGAAAAGATAAAGAAATTCTCTTACACTTTTGCAACAACATGGAAAATACGAGGAAAACTGACAAGATTATGCCAGTGTTTGAGTATATTAGACAAGCATGTTTCAAAGTACCCATGGAAGAGTATTTGTCTTGTGATGAACAAATAATACCCTACAAAAGTAGAATTAGTTTGAAAACATATGTAATCCTAAAAACACACACAAATGAGGTTATAAAATGTTGGTGCTTCCAGGTACGTCTGGATTTTCGTATGATTTTGAATTGTTTTCTAGCAAAGATGGTTACATAACTGTTCCAGGAGAACCCAATTTAGGTGCTGCGAGTAATATTGTAGTTTGATTATGTAGAAATGTACCGAAGAATATCTATCATAAAATGTACTATGATAATTATTTCAACACTATCCTATTGCTGCCATATTTAGCTAAATATAAGATTCACAGCACTGCTACAGTTAAGAGTAAACCGATTAAAAAATTTTACTTTCTTCACTGAAAAAGCTTGGAGTAAACAGAGTAAACAGCAGTTGTAGATGAAACAGAAATTCATGCTGTCCAACGGTATGACAACATAGTGTCACTTGTTTCTACATATTGTGGAATCCAACCCACCTCCAAAGTAAAACGTTTCTTCAAGGCTGAAAATCAACATAAAGATATAGATTGCCCAAACATAGTATATGAATATAATTGTCATATGGGAGGTGCTGATTTACAGGATTCTTTGTTGGGACTGTATCCAATAAAGCTTCGATGCAAGAAATGATATCATTGAATATTTTATCACATGCTCGATTGTGTAGTAGTAAATTCCTGGCTTCTAGACAGAAGGATAAATAATCAACTAGGTCAAAAGGATAAAATTATCTCTTTTACAATTCAAGAGAGAATTAGCAAAATCATTATGTAACAAAGGTTACTTGGATACTGCAAGGAAAGGTCGTCCTAGAACATTGCCTAGAATAGAAAAGAAGAAAAGACGATGCAAGGAACCTCGACCATCAACAGATCTTCAAACTGACAAAATTGGACATTGGCCTAAGTGGACACAAGAAAGAGAAAGGTGCAAAAGAAATGGTTGCAATGGCAAATTATGAGTAAAACGTCAGAAATGTAATGTACATTTGTGTTGTAACTCAAAAAGTAATTGCTTGACAGATTTTCATATATAATTTGCATACATATTATACCTAAATGGGCCCACTGGTAAAAATTTTTAATGATATTTTTTATTTTTGCTCAAGTGCTAAAGAGATGGTTACAATGTCAAATCACGAGTAAAATGTCATAAATGTTATGTACATTTGTATTGTAACTCAAAACTAATTTCTTTACAGATTTTCATTTGTAATTTTGCATACATAAGATCCCAAATTGACCCATTAGAAAATCTTGACAGATTTTCATTTGTAACTTTTATGCATATTGTGTCCAAATGGGAACATTAATAAAAAATTATAAATAATTCGATTGATTTTCAATAATTTTCCTATATTATTATATGATAATGTATGGCTGTAATTAATAATCTCTTATTTTCTATGAATTTTTAAAAAATCATGCAATAGAGGGTTAACGTAAAAACAGGTAATAATAAACAAACATAAATTGAGATAATATGAAATAGAACAAAATAATGATTTTTTTTGTTTTTGTTAATTATTTCGAAAATTTTAACATTTTTCGTTATGTTATTCAAAAATAATTTTGAATAACATTTTTCGTTATGTTATTCAAAAATCATTTTGTTACATTATGCATAACATCTCCAAAACTACTTGATTGTTTTATCTAGTAAAAAAGGCAAAGACTTATTACAGGCTCAAGGGCTACATTAAATGGGGTCATGGGCCACATATGGACCACAGGCCATAGTTTGGAGAGCCCTGTTCTAACACGTCCATGGTGACTGTGCCAATTGGATATCTGATTTTGGCACGTAACTTTGCAAAATCAGGAACACTGGTGACCTAAACTCTGTCTTTCACATAGATCAGCAAATCCAAAGGATTCAGAGATGCTGAAAAGTGTAAGAATGACCAAGTAGGTGTTACACTTGGATCCATGCAGAAAAATGACTCAATAATCACATAGCACCTGAGCCATTTCACCTTCTAGTAATTAGAAAAGCTACAGAATTCTCAGTAGCCCCTAAAAATTTAGCAAAAAATATGAGTTGTTTATTTATGCTATCAATCTTGCCTTTTCGTTTTTTTAGAGAAGGTCATAAAATATGGAAGTTTAAATGGAATGCCTACAATTTTGTCAAATTTAACTCCTAAGACAATGCCATAATCATTTAGATCACTGTTCCATAAGATTATCATCATTCTTAACCTTTTACACACGTATTTCGAGTGGGGCTCGACATCGCTGGCACCTGTAGCAATTTGTATGTGGTACTTGACAGGCATTTCAAAGAAAGTTTGGAGATTTCTATCATTTGTGTACTTTTGATGCTCGAAATATAATCCCAAATGTGTCAGCAACCCATCAAAGGTTAGAATGAATTAAGAGCATTCATCATAAGTCTCTCTGGCCTGTCCAGAGTCCCTACAGATAAACAAACTGCAGCAAGCATCCTCAGCACAGTTTTGAGTGGATGATTCATAGGATTTTGGTTCTAGTTTCATCTCGTAGGGTATATAAGCAATGGAAGGAAAGACGAATGGCAACCACAGATTATTTTTCCTTTTCTATCTTTTCATCTTACCACATTGAAAAATTTTTCCAGAATTATCACGAGTGATTTGCAAAGATCCAATGATAAATTTTACTTTGATATGGAGGAACTGCACCAAACAACTGATAATTATTACAGTGAGTCGTCTGATCCTAAAGAAAGGGAGCTATTTGAACTGGTTGCTGGTCCCCAAGTGGCATTACCTTACAAAAGAGATCATTACTTCACAAAAGAGATTGTCTGTTCCTCTTACCGAGAAATGCATGGAGAGTGGCACCGACAGCAGCATAATTTATAGAAAAATTCCAGGAGGAAGAAGGAGGACAATTTATATATGTGAGATGTGTGAACATAAACCGGGCAAGTGTTTCAAAAAGGATCACACTGAAAAATTATAAGAATTAGTATGAAGGACTACATGCACATATTAACAATAAATTGTAAAAATTGCAAAAAAATCCAAATAAATGCAGTTATTTACCAGATCATGGGTATTTAAATTTCAGGTGGAATTTAAATCCAAGTAGACTACCAAACCTAGGAGAAAAAATATCTAAGTGCATAAGGTTAAAAGTTAATTACATAAACCAGTGATGATAAAATTTTGCTCAAGCCATTTAAAGTAATGGATGTTTCAGCATGAGTTTATGTTGGAAGTTAAAGGCAACTATCTCTATAGATCATCTCAACTCACATCAGTAATGATTTCCTTTCAAATTTTAACCTACTTCAAATGGTGTGTTATTATTTACAAATATAATAAACTTTTAAAAAATACTGATTTAAACTTATTGCATATGGAACATACATTGATATTATTAATATGCCACAAGTGTGAAACTGCTGATATTATGGTATAAAAAAATTAGGAACCACTACTTTAAATAATTTATTTAAAAATATTATTCTTTAAAATTTTCACGATAAAAACTCAAAATATTTGAGCTCTACATTTTGTTTGTCATCTCCTAATACACACAATTCTATACACAAAATTAAGATATTTTTATACTCGAGAATAATATAAATGCATACATATATATTTATACACACCCATACATACACACAGTCACAATTTGTTTCTCAACCATATTCTAATTACATTTGACGATAGTACGGCTCTATTAATAAACGACATTTATCAATGACAGTGATGAATAAGCTATTAATAATATATATTTCTTGTGGATGCCATGGAATTTATATTTAAAAGAGATTCTGGAAGTGCCCATTTGCCAAATACATATTCAAATCATTTGTTGCACATTAACATGGAAGCCCCTCTCATTGATAAGTCATCACATCCCAGAAAGATTTTGGAGGGTAATAGGGAATTGACTAGGTGGGTGGGGGAGAATAAAACAGAGAAAATATTTAATGCCATTAAACATATACCTTCATAGTGCACATGGAGATAAATGACAGTAAAAAAGATATTTTTGTTCTTGATTCTGATGCTAAAATTAGATTCTTTAAGCAGTGAAATTGCTAAAGTCTGTCTTCAGCTGAATTGTGGGTCTCGGTGGAAGCATCAATGAACGAGGACAGGATGAGGATCCCTTTCCTTCTGTTCCCTCACTACCATTCTTATTATTCTGCTTTAATCTGATTGCAGATTCCAGTCGCTGTCTAAGGTCTCCTCTATGAGCCATCAAAGATTTGAACTCCTAAAAAAATTACAATTTTGCTTTATAAGGAACTCATTACTTAGGTATTATGAAAGAATGAAATGATATTTAACATTTGATTCAATTTAAATTAACTTTCTTTGAAAATACAAGGAGAAGAGTATGAAAATGAACACTACCTGTGGGTATTGAGGACCAATCCGCATTAAATGTTGTAGACATTGTTCATGAAGAAATCGTCGGTGTTGACTGGCCTCTTTAAATGAAACTCCTTCCAGAAGACAATTTATCAATGAAGGGATAAGGAGGCCAAATAATTGTCTTCCTATAACAAAAAAAGTAATTTCAGTACTTGTTTGTACTTCAAAATGACACAATGAATCTTTCAGGCAAATAAAACTTATGTTAAGTAGAGAAATTGTCATAATGTATATAGCAGTGGCATATGCAGGGGGGGGGGGGGGGGGTATGGACCTCCCCTTAAGAAGTAATACAGACATCAATAAAATAATTAACCATTGGATATTATTTCTATCACTTTAAAATTCACTTCTATAATCCCTATAAGGTGCTGTTAGAGTGGATGCATAGTCTGATATTTTCTAAAAAGAATGCATCATCGTCCGTATTTATGCCAAATATAGACTGTGAGTCTGGCACATAAGTCGCCTATTATGTAACCAGGGGTGTAGTTGAGCCTATATTAGTCCTTGATTTCAAAATGATATTATCGAAATAGTCGGAAATTTTATAATGAATCAAATAGTAAAAGAAGTTAATGAAGATGTGCTTTATGCTAAGTCTTGGAATAAAACAAAAAATAATCAGGTGATCCTCAGACAGAAACCTGTGTAATATATTTGCAATGGGTAAATACACTACATAAACAAGTAACCCCGTTTCTTAAATGTAGATACAATAAGTAGGTTAGTGTAAGAAATGAGGTCGTTCACAGGACCTGGAAGAGTTGATGAAGTGGTCTGCAGAGTTCTAAAGAGGTGCTTCCCAAACTATGGTCTGCAGACTATTTGTGGTCCGCAGAGGTTTTGTTGGTGGTCCGCGAAGGCTTCCAAAATTAATTTTTTAGAATGAACCGCATATTTAGTTGAATTTTTTTTTGGGAAAAGTTAATCAATTCTTACACTATCACAGGTATTCAATACTTTATTAATGTACCTAGTTAGCTCAAAGATTTTTCTAGTCCTTCATATTTCAAGATTTCACCTCTCTGCAGTCAAATTAACCCCTTTTCATTAATGTGGTTACAGTAAGTACGTTTGTGTCAAATGAGGTGGTCCGCAGGGCCTGGAGAGTTGCTGTAGCAGTCCGCGGAGCTCAAAAGTTTGGGAAGCACTGCTCTAAAGAATACTAGACTGTATTTTCACCATTATTAGAAAATTTTCTGACTAGTCTTCAGCAAAAATTTTCCAATCACAAAATCATAATGGAAAGTATCCAATACATTTTAACAATAACGAATCAAAATGACACTGCTACATCAACAATTTACGTTCACATTGAAAATTTATGCAATTTTTATCCAGAAGACAAAATGCAGTACACAAGAACTTTTTGAAGAAATAATACTTAGGCAGAAACACTTAAAATAATTGCCATTCAATGCAAATGATATTGCATTGAGAGAAGTTGTTTGAAATAAACAAGTTTTCCTGAATGTTTATAATCTTCTATGCATCCTTGTAACACTTCTGGTTATTACTTGTGAGGCTAAAAGAAGTTTTTCGATGTTAAAATAATTGAAAACTTAACTAAGGTCGATAATGTCTGCAAACATTGTCTTTGATGTATATTTATGGGGAAACTAACCAGGATGTGCATTTAATAATTAAAGAATTGGCCAAGAAGCTTAGAAGAATTGATTTTATTTTATAAATAAAAAATGTCATTTTTCAGTTACTAATTATTAATAATGAAATCAAAATTGTTTCAGCTTTTTAACAATGAGTTTCATTTTTGTTCCTAAGAATAGAATTTGTCCCCCTCCCAGGAAAATTCTGCATATGCCACTGGTATATAGATAAGGATTTTACTTGATAAAAATTACGTCTCAATTTTTTCTGAGAAGGATCCAAGTCTGGCATTATGATTACCATTGCCATAAAAGTCCATTGTGAATATAATGTTTGCTTGTAAAATTAACTACAGAAAAATGTATGCTTTTATAAATTGGTATTGCAGTCCACATAATAAATTTAGTAACACTAAGGAAAAATTCACCATTGCACACAGGTGCTTCAAGAATCAACAACATATTGATGTTTCTTTCAGGGGTAGCTAAATTGATGACTTTTCTAAAAACTGTATTTCTTAAATAATAATGGTGGCTTAAAAAGAAAAAATATATACAGTACACCCTCTATCTATGTGAGTTCAAACATCGAGGTTTCACTCATTCAGGGTTTGCTATCACTGCAGCACTGTCAACTCCCTCCCCAAGACATTGCAGCAATCACATTCCTTCTGTTCTGCAAACAATCATGAGTTTTGCTGAATTTATCGTGTTTACTACTGTCTGATCCTAAGAGAGACAGAACTGATAGGAGAGTGACTGAATTTAAGAGAATGATGAATAAACATGAAAATGGAGTTACTGAATCAGTCTGCATGGGATGAGAGTAGGCAACACTGAGAAAAAAGAACAAAACATAAAAATTACTATGGTAGCATGTACCCTAAAAAGCATGAAGTTTCCTCTTATACTAATGATCCCAAATGGAAAAGCCCTTAAGTCTATGGATTGAGGATCAGATGCATAAAAAATGTTCCTCTAAGCAATCATATAATACATGAAAGTCAAAGCACCTGCATAAGCTTAGAGAGCAAAAGGCTGGTGATGGGGTGAGTAATACTACAAGTTCCACCTCCTTCAGCAAAAGTTAGGGACGATTCCAGCAATTTAAAAGGAGTTATATGGGGATTATATGACAGCAGAAATTTATCCTACAAAGATATTAAATTGCATAGAAGATAACAACTAAAAGCCATAACAGGCTTTCAATGCTGCATTATTTTGGTAGAGGATGTCTTCCAGAACATTTTTGTCCAAGGAGGAGAAAGTGGCTGCCAGCTTTAAGGCAGCCAATTTTTAATCTTGTTTTCTGTGCTAATGCTTCGGGGGACTGTTTTTTGGAGAGCTAAACAAAAAGCCTTAATCAAAATTGCCCTGGTCTTGGTGTGGCTTGATAAAAGGTTCATTAGAGAGGTAGAGAAAGAGTTAAGTTTCCCAAATAACCATTTTCCCAAAAATAATTTTCCTGAAAGATTCATTCCAGAATCAAGTAAATCCTCTCCATTAGTGACTTGCAGTTTTGATAGTTTGCTATTCATATCCAACCCAAAACAAAATTGTCCCAAAGTTGATTAGCCTGTTTATAACAAAACTTTTAAAATTATAACAATAACGTTCCTATTATTTCTATGAATATCTACAACTAGTTACATATGAGCTTTTCTGGAAAGTTATTTATGGGAAAATGACATTAATGAAAATAGCTTTCTGAAAAATTAACCTTTCTACCAAGTGAGCATTCATGAAAATGATTTTCAGGAAAGTGGGCTAATGTCATAGAGAAATTCCTTTCCTCCATATCACTGCCCTTCCAAGGGCATCTTGTTTTAGGCAACGTATCTGCCCATCTGTTGACAAGGAAATGCAAAAGACAGCAATGATGTCCCATGCCATTGGAGGTGAGGGATTTGAGGACAAAGGCAATAGGGACAGACATATTCATTAAGTCTCACAGAGGAGGAGCTCTTAAAGTGTGGTAAGAATGAGGAGAAAATGTAGGCCAAAAATCTCAGTTAAATTTGCAAATACCAGTAGAGATCTTCAAGATGGAAAGGTTATTGATGCCCAAAATCTCTGAGGTGTACAGTTTGGAGTAGAGTATAAGAATGAAGAGAAAGTCTGAGGCTGCCACGATATTCTATGGTGAAATTAATACAAACAAGCAGAAAAATGCTCAAAACCTGCCCATTTTGATATTCCTGCACAAGCTAGAGCTGCAAGTCTCAGACACTGATCCGTTGCACTCTCATGATATCTCCCAATGATCTATATGATACTCCAGAGTAACACAAATCCCACATCCAATATCATCATCATCTTCCTAATCCTCATTGTCTTCATCAACATCTATGTTACCATCATCATCTGTGCTAAAATTAAAGTTCACCATTACATCATTTATTGACGACAAAATATATAGTTATGTTTAAGAGTCCAGATCCTATCTCCCTTTTTCCCATAAGTTTTGATTCCTGCAGGACCCATCTTTGCAGTATTCTCAGGAATGTATCTCCCCTGAAATTTCAGGGTGTATTGTATTCTTTTTCAAAATACTCAAAGCCATAAGATGAAAAATTTAACATTATACAAAAGTCATTTGAAAAATATTTCGTGCATAATAGTTAACAATTAATTCATCCATTAAAAGATGCTAAAAAAAACCTGTAAGGGGTTATTACAAAACCTAAACCTTAATGTTAGCTGAAACATTTGATAAATTTCTTGTCTCTTGAGGTCCTATAAATATGCTCAACTTTTCTGAAAAATCCACCGGTAACACCAGAAAAATATTCCTTGTCAGACGAATAACTTCTCTCCCAAACTTACTTCTGACTAAAATTATGATAATGAACTTATATAAATGTATGATAATTTTTCTTGCAGAATTAAATAACAAATAAGGTTTAGCACACATAATAACATCAATAATTTTACCTTGAATTTTCTTCCCTTTCTGAAATAGGCAATTAAATAGCCAATTGTGTGCAGATGAGCCAAGTTTCATCAAGGATAATATACATACTGTGTGGTTGAAGGACAACACCAACAGCTGCTTCCAACGCAACCATTCCTTCAAGAAGGGTTGCTATTTCTTCCTCTTCTTTTATCTCCTCTGAATCATTTGGTGGCCATCCTACTTCCACACTCCTTCCAGAGTGTACACCTTGACATACTATCTCCAGCAGGATTGGGGTAAGGTTGCGCATATATGGAGTAGATACCATCACCTCCTCATGAGAAAAGATCTTGCGAAGCACACGCATGCATTCCAAACGTACCTGCATTTGAAAAACAATAATTGAATATATAATCTCCATTTTAAAAATAACATTTCAAATGATATTTATAATCACTATGACTTGTAAAGCACAATATCACAGATGATGTGATTGAACATAATCTTACCCGTGAGTCAACACCCTTCAATCCACTCTTTAGTACATCAGTTGCACGGCTGCACAACTGATAAGCACTGGCTACTTGAGGTGGTGCATTGAGAGCAATGGTGGAAAATGCCTTCATTAGCGTCGATAGTTGGGTATCCTCCTTGGTCTTTCCAGGTAAGCCTTAAGAATTGGAATAAAGGTAAGTACTTTGTTAATGAGCAGGTCTTAATAAAAAGAGGTGGGTGGCATGTCTGCCACTTGATGCTATGTTTGCAGGTTCAAATGCTTTTGGTCTTATATGGCCACCACTGTAGTGGTTAACATACATAGTACAAAATACAAAATGCTACCTATGAGAGCAAGCATTAACACAATTGTCACTTTAGGGCAGAATTCATAAACATCAGTTTTAACATCACGGTTGGACAAAATTGGATAAAGAGATTTAAGGACTTCTTTTTAAGTAGCAAAACAAACTGTATTACCACTGTAGTTTCTTATTTTTGAAGATGGAATGATTAGGCATAAATTTTAGTTTTTATCGGGAAAAAGTAAGAATTTTTCTGGGTTCCAACAATCGACTACCATGGCAATGAGCTCAACGCTTTTATATGGGTATGTTTTTAGTATGAATCAGACAGCTATATTATAATGACATTAATATTAAACTATGACCAATGGAAGAAATCCAATATTCCATATTTTGGGGGTTTTGCCCCATAGGAGGATAAAACTATGAGGCACTATGAGGAACTATGAGCTAGAGACTTGAAATTTGGCACAATTAGAGGTTTTTGGTAGGAAAAAATCCGAAAGTATAAAACTTCCTCTTTTTAGTGGCAATTTTTTACTAAATATAACAATCAAGCAGTGTTGGAAAATGTTGCGCGTAACATAATGAAATACTGAAATGATTTTTGAATAATGTAATGAAAAAAGTTAATGAAATTTTCAAAATAACTGTAACAAAAATGCAACGAAAACAAAGTGTTATTTTGTTATGCATTTCATATTACCTTAATTTATGTTTGTTTATTATTACCTGTTTTTACCTTAAGTAATTTTCATACCAGAAATAAGACAATATTTTCTACTTTATAAAATAGTTGTGCTCCATAAATAAAAGTTAGATTGGACACATCAAAAAATTTCCTGGAAAAATCGTAATTTACCCAATTCACTAAACAACCTTTTAATATGAAAATAGCATACATTTGTATATTGTGCACCTATATTTTCAAAAAAGTTTTTCAGGTTGATATTCTAGCCCACAAGCATAAAATTTATTGACCAAGTGGTCCACTTGTAAAAATGTTTGTAGATCTCTCCTCTACTATATAGGCTTAAAATGAAAAAAATATTCAAGTTTTGAATATGTGTACGATAGAGAAAAAAGTGACCCTAACCAGTTGCCGACACCAAATCAAGGACTTTTGCCATTGCACTCTGAAGAAGATGACTCCATTCTTTGGCACATCGAGAATCATGTCCATGACGATCAGAGCAAAGGGAGAACAAACAGCGTAGACTAGCCTCAGATGTTTCTCCCCCTTCTCCAAGTACTCCTGTTGCCAGGTACAATATTGTGGGAAGCACTGCTACAGCACCTGCCAGAAACAAAGAAAAACTGGGATGAAGAAAAAGCGTTTACCAGTACATATTGCTCTAAATTGCCAAATCTCAACAAAATCAGGAGTAACACTATTTTTTTGAGAAATAAATATACACAATTTTGTGTTGCCTGATGATGCCATGATACTGCAAAAACAATCACAATTAATTAAGTTGTGTGGAAATTGTGTATTTATTTATTCAAATAATAGCAAAGTTTATTGAGAACGAGTTAAAGGTTTAATCAAGAAAAATGCAACATTTGATCTATCACACAAATTAGAACAAAAAAGTCAAATATATCCACCATCATTGGTTGAATTAAAGAGATTAAAAGTTAATTTATATGATAAATTATAAAATGCCTCTCCCACCCCCTCTCCCTCTTCTCTATTGAATTTGTGATGAACTTTTAATAACGAAGTTGATAATAAAATCATTTATAGAAGCTGTTTATTACTTAAAGTTTTAAAGAATTTAAAAAATGAAAATGTGCCGAAATTAGACATGTCAACATCGCTCTGAAAAAAAAAGGTGCCAGTACGCCGTACCGTCATGTAACGTCACAAAAAAGCACTGGCTACAAGTATATATGTACTTATGAAATGGTTTAACAGATACAAACTTTATACCAAACAAAAATTGCAACGAAACTACACAGATGATCCACAAAACACTACTGTACCCAAAACATGAAATACTGTGCAATGAAAATTTTTTCTATTACATAATCAATTTTAGGCAAACAGCTTGCTAGGCCTAATTCTGCCAAGTTTAACACAATGTTTTCTGAGAAAATTCAATAAACATGGCTTGCTAGATCTAATTCAGCCAGATTTAACACTTAACATTATCTAAGAAAATTCTGTAAACTTTCTAAACAAATTACTCATTATGTTGTAGTAAAACAGGTACAACGGAAAATTATAGTTTTAGTCAATGTTCACTTCTTTGTCTGATTATTTGATTCTGGTATGAAGAGGGGTAACCAAAGTATCACCTTCAGATACATTGCTTTTAATGCAATAAAAATCAGAATGTTACTAAATGTTTTTCCTCACCTTATGGTGAACAAAGACGTGGGATTTCTTGCCTTGCATAGAGAGCATTTGCCACTGGACGGGTATCCAATGAGACACTGCCTGATAAAATAGGGCGAGGCGTAGCAGGAGGAATGTCTGGAGAATTTGGTGCAAGGTGTGGATAGTATCACAGCATAAGACATAGACAGACCTCAAGGAGAGCAAATGCAAGTGACTGTCCAGGAGTGATATCTGCTTCACCCTCAACATCTGCTGGCATTCCTATTCCATCATCAAGGCTACGATTGGCTGGTGAGATTTCTAAGTAGAAAAATTAAACTAATCAAAACAATGTCGACCAAAAGATTTAGGTATTATAAGGACCATTCCAGGATTAGAAGTTGTCAAATAGAAAATTTTCAATAAAAAGTAATGGTGATAGAAACATGATTAATGCAGAGACGATGATTGTTAAACAAAAATTATTACATATTTACTGGATTTTATAACAAATGATTTTAAAATGGGTTTTCATAGTCATTACCCAAATACAGGGCAAAATTTAAGAAAAAATGGAAGAGCTCCTCACCTTTAAGCACCTTTCGCTTGTAAGTTTCAAGAGCTTCCAGACCAGCTTTAAGTATACTTCCAACTACTTCCATTGCAAGAGCATGTACTTCAGGCCACTCACGAGTAAGCACAAGTCTATAATCACAAAAAAAATCAGCTGAAAGTTTTATCTCATAAACTTAACTTTTATGGTATAATATGTCAAAAAATCTGAAGAAAAGTTTCTATTATCTTTGATTGTTTGTTTTAATTTGTCAGTTTTGTGTGGTTTTAAACATGTTAACAAATTTCAAATGTTTTATATGAGACAACAAGAAATTTAGTATCATAGCTACAAGGATATATTACATGAAAATTTGAAATGCTCTATGAATTATATGAAATATAATTTCAAAATTTCATGTAAAACAGGTGGTTTTATAATATGATTGATAAAAATGTATTTTGATTTTACAGTTTACCATATTTGTAAATGACCATAATTAAAATATTTCTATAGGAAATACAGTGGAATTTCTATAAGTTGAACCTCGAGGGAAACAAAATATTCTACTTATAGAAAGTTATAGAAGAAAATAACATGAAAAAGATTTTGTCCTGTAAAATGAATTAACTTTGAGTTATGGAAAATTCAAGTTATAGACGTTCCACTTATAGAAGTTTGACTGTAACTAGCTAATTCAGCATCACCAACCATTATATTCAATGCCTTGGCTTTCAAACAATGCATCATAATGATACATTTTTAAAAATTGTAGAATGGTAATGCAATCAGCTTATAAAAATAATAACAGGCTTGGGAGAAGAGTGCAAGATATAGCAACTACTACTGTATTTAATCAATTGTAAGCCAACCTTTTTTACCTTTTTACCATCTCAGAAATCGCCACTCGGCTTAGAATCGGTGTAAAAAAGTTAGTCAATGAATTTATGTCCTTAGTTACATTATAACGCGAGATATAAGTGTATTAAAGTGGAAGTAAACTATCTACTTTAAATGTATGCAAAAAAGAATCAAAATGACTGAACACCTATGGAGAAATAAATTATGTAAATAATACGTGGCATGTCAAAGTCGTAAAAAAACGCAGCGATAGGGCTCGTAGGCATAAAAAGCTATATATGTACACAATGTTTCGTTTGACTCATGAATCAAAACATTTGCCTTTCCTACCTCCCTCCCCTCCCTATCTTGTTTCAGTGTGTCTAGTATATGCGTACTGGGATTTCCCGAGCGAACCGTTACTTCCTTGTGCCTTAGCGGCATAGCAGCCAACTTGGGAGAATAATTTAAGAATAAAAGTGAAAAGGAATTCCCAGATGATACTCGTGTAGTACTAACGTATGTTATGTAATATGGTGTCCGCATTTGACTGACGAGAAACGGCTATTTCTTTACGAGAATAAGATCCCGGGGAATAACAAGGTCAAACTACTCTTTTAGTAGAAGTTGTTATGAATAAGTGAATAAAATGTATTTTATGTCGCCGTAATTTTAGTTAATACTCTTTATTTAATTATTAATTGAAAATCTGAGGCGTTCATAATTGTTGGTATTTTTAAATAAATGACCCCAGCTGTCTAACAAGCACTTTAAAATCAAAATTTTTCCTTGCGTGACCTTGTGAAAAGTGGGGGTCAGCTTACAATTGGTGTCGGCTTAGAATCGATTAAATACGGTAAGTTAAAAAGATCAATGAACCAATTTTAACTAGGATACTATGGAATACTTTTGAAACCTATGAGAACTTACCTGTGCAGAACATTACAGAGCTCAATGGCAAGTGACTTGTCTGGAAGAGCAGAATGATTTGGTTGTTGATTGGAAGCGGGATTGACTGTTGAAGATGAATTTGTGTTAAGGGGAGTTGAAGGGAGGAGGGAACGACCAAAAGGTGATGAGAGGAGCGTCTGCAGGGCATTCAAACAAGTTGTCACAGACTCTTTTGGTTCTGATGATGATCGTGGTCCACAGAGTGATTCCATGCAGATACCTGCATCAAAACATTTTTCTATAATTAGATAAAACTTCCTCCAGAATTTAAAAAAATTCCAATTAAAAAGTTTTCACAATGTTCTAAACAATTAATTGCACCACAATGAAATATAATTAAAATATACCATAGCACTATAAAAGTAACATACTACACATTACTGATATGAATTAAGAATACTTATTTTGAAACCACAATAAGCATCATGTTTTCTGCTATTCCCTCAAAAATAACTTATTTTCTAAATACTACTGTAAAATTCCCAGTATGGAAGTTAAATAAGTGATTGTACATTAAGGTGGTCCTTCTATGGAGGCAAAATTTTTTTTTCGAGATATTCTTTGGGACACCCACTACTTTTTTCCTTTCGGCGTGAGGATGCTGTGTGTGAAATTTTGACTCAATTGAACAATATTTAGAGGTGGCTCATCGAGGCTGAAATATTTCACATTTGTCGAAGATTTGTCAGTAAACGAAAAATTGGTTATATTCAACTTGTCTGCCAAAATTTAGCTTTATTTTTCATTTTTTTGTATTAAGGTAGAACAAAGGAAGGGATAAGTCCACTTAAATATTTTAAAGAGAGCTTTATTAATCTCATTTAGCATTCATGTCTTTCACAAGTGCTGCCTTTGAGGAGTCTGTATACATTTTATGGTAAAGGGACAAAACTTGTAGCATATCCTGCTTCTGAGCTTCATCTTTGGTGTGCAGGCTATTGTACTGTTCGATTAGAGCTACTGCTCTCTTAGCAGTGCCATTAACTACTTTCAGGTTCTTAACAATATGAAGAACATGAAGGTAGTCCTCTCTTATATACCAAGTCGATGGGACAGCATCAAGAAAGTCTGAATTCATATCAAACCGTGAAAAAAGAGCTCGTGAATTTAAAGTCACCAGGCCCTCTAACTTAAGTGTTTTCCACTTGAGAAGACTTCCAGATCTCTTCAAATTCACTTCAACTCTCTTTGGAAGATCAGGTATCCTCACCGGTCATGTAGCCCCAACAGCCCTTTTCTCTTTGGTCACAGAGAAAATCTATATCCTGTTGAATCATGATCATTTTCATAGCATCATTATGTATTATATCAAAAAGATCATCTAATTTATCCGTGAAGTCATAAACCATCTTTAGCTGGGTGGGGTTTTCATCACGGCCACGGTTTTTCACTATAGCTTTCCATTCATCATGAAGCTGCACTACATTGTCAACAGCATGTTGTTTCTTTCGGGTTGGGATACAGGCTTTATCCCAGAAGAATTGCACTAGATTCACGATTGTGGTCGCAGCAATAAGAATTTTCTCCTGCAGAGTGATGTGATGTTGGAAGAACACACTTAAGCACCTATCTGTTTGACGGTAGCTTGTTACCCGTGATCTCATGTGCTGTATGACATACTAAATATAGACTGAGGTGTGAATCTTGTTGGGGATGCCATTTTTGCACACAAGAGTAGTCGGCACAGCATGCATCCCACTTACTGCCTGGCACGCCTAGCACTAGTGTTTCGAATGCACCCAAGAGCAGGACGCTGATCTAAGCTTGCAGACAGGGATGCCGGTCTGAGCTTGCAGGTGGTTCCAGGAAAACATACTGCACAGTTACAACTGCTGGCCAAGAGCAACATGCTGCTGCATGGGAGGGAACAACGTGGCACTTAAGCTGTGTTGTGTTGCAAGTGTACGGCTGAAATCATTGTGTTATCACTGATTTCTAGTGTATTTTAGATGTCAAGCAGAATAATAACTCCTAACATGTCAAAGAAATTAATTTAGACCATTTTTATTTATTTTTATCCGATTAGGCCCATATTTCACACAAATTACTTTCATACTAAAAGGAAAAAAATGAAGGGGTGTCCTGATCAAATTTCCAAACTTCAAAAATAAGGACAACCCTACTGTACATGTAAAAAATACTTAAATGGATCTTAATAGCAACTTATGACTGAGATAAAACAAATAAGAACTTTTATACGAGATAATACAACTTAAAAAATTCTAAAAGAATTCTCATCATATTACTTCATCAAAGATAAATAAAGCCATTTCAGGCTATATTTTCTCTAAAACATCTAAACCTATCAAAAAAGTTGATGCAACAAAATATTTCATTATCAGCCATAATAATTATAAGAAACTTTTTCCATACATAAATGTTTTAAAGCAAGTACTTCATTTTTTTGACAGATGCTAATAGTTACACTTCTTTCAAGAAGCCCTCTTCAAAATTAATTAGGTCAAAACAAAATATATTCCCAAAAGTAGCATAGCATTTTAAACAGCAAAAACTTACCAAAAAGCAGATGAAAGTGGTCAGGTTCCATGTTTGGCATTTTACCAGATTTATCTTTATCTTCTTTAGTAGCCACAAGGCCAAGGGCAGCTGCATGAAGGATTGGTGGCCAACATGCAGAGTAATGAGTTTTTGAAGCTTCAGCTGTATCGCTTGTGTAAAAAGCTCCTCCGTCATGAGGAAGCTGACTTCCAAACTCTGTAAATTGCAGCAATAATGGAATTAATAGATTTCCATTTCAAGAATAAGGAAAACAATGAGTGAAATATCACAATGAATATATACTAAATATTGTGGTGTATACGTCAACCCAAGTTGAACCTGATTGTGTGGTTAGGCATATAATCATTGCATTGTATTCTTTCACTTCACAAGTACTTTACAAAGTATTATTTTTGTCAGACAACATTCAGGTCCTATGTGCTCATATCTAAGAATGCAACAAGATCTCAATTATGTGTTGATTAGGAAATATGCATGTAATCCTCAATGTTCATGTAACATATATTGCTGACATCAAATAAGTACCCTTTCATCATGGCTCCACATGTAAAAAGGATGAATATCAAGCTGTTTTAAGTTAAAAGTCATAGAATTTGCTAAAAATCAAATAATTGTTCTGCAGTGATGGAATTCAAAGTCTGCTAAATAGATTCTAAACACTGAAACAGCAGATTCAATATGGAGATCTCCTGCATTGGATGATTTGTAGTATTCAACTATTGGCATCTCCCAATTTATGTGAGATCCATCGTTCCTCCGATGTAAAGCACTTGTTTATTTTACAAAAGAAAGCTGTAAGATCTACTGTTGGTATTTGGTATATAGAATCATGTAAACCTTTGTTTATTCATTTTGGAATATTGACAATCTATAGTTTATATATTTACAAAATCCTCATTTATGCAAAAGAAAATTTGAACAAATATGAAGTTAGATCGGATATCCATTCCCACAATACAAGAAATAAAGATACTATTGACCTGAAATTTTGTAGATTAAAATTAAACTTGTTAGCTTATAATAATGCTGGTATACGGTTATATAATGCATTGTCCCCAAAAGCAAAAACTGTCTCCCTTTTAAGGTTTAAAAATGTGTTGTATTCTTGGTTAGCTGCAAAAGCGTTTTACACTGTAAATGAGTTTTACGAACTGGATGTGGCTAGTATTGCTTTTTAGTTTGTTTATCTTAATATTTTGTACTATGTTTTGATTCTTTTGTTGCATTATTTTTATAATTATTCATTTGGGATTTTTATATTTTCTCTTTTTTATATTTATTACTTGGCATCTGTAATGTGTACCTCATTATTGATGAATAAATTAAATAAATAAATTAGTACCACGTCCAAAATGTAGTTATTTCTCGTAATTGAGCATTTCGAAAAAATAACTCCTATAGTTACTTTATTACCATCACTCATGTACACAACCACAATGTTTACTTAAGTTTACGTAGCTACACAATCCATTCACAGAATGCACACTATTTTTAACTAAATAAGGGTAATACATTCCATAAACACACACCTTGAAGCAATATTTTCCATACAAAACGTTTTGCGAATGTCGGTTAGTTGAGAATTAAATAATTACACGTCTTCGAACATATAAGATGAAAAGTAAAGGAAAACTTAGTTACCTATACACTTCCGAGGTATTTTTCAATGCTTACGGTAATAAAAATGTCTTATATTTAAAACAATTAACACAGAGATGTGTCGATTAATTTTTGGGTTTATTAATGTTAAAGTAAAGTATAATGTTCGGTAAAACTCCTGCCACGTACAGCAATAGCATCATACACGCAATAGTCTCCAGCCAAGAGCAGACGATCATCTCCTTGCAATCCACGTGACGTCATGCGCAGAACAGCTCGTTTTCGTCCACCGGGACGACCTACCTTGTATTAGTAGTACCATGGTTACATTGTATATGTACGCATTTGTAATCAATCGGCGCCCGGTTAGAAGCTATAGTCTTCGTAGAAGTTGAAGCGGTTTCTTATATAAATCTGGTCACCTTAAGTCTGTTAAATATCTAGGCGTCACCATGTCGCGTTTTCTCGTGGAAACTCTTCCGTCGGGTGGTAAGTGCCGCCAACAGGAAAACGGCCTTCACAGGAAGAATTATGCAGAACGTTAAGGAAAAGGTGAGAGAGACGCGTTACTTATCCCTACGCAGTTCGAACGAGATTCAAGTGTTTGGGACTAGCGTGAGAAAGGTAACATTGCAGTATGAAAGTGTTGATCTGCGCAACTGAAAGTCTGTTCTAAGGGGGACACACAGGGGCGGTCCATTGGCTCCAGATCAGGTGTTGGCAACATTATTCTGTTGGATGCTACTCTTTACAGTGGCGTAGCTATAAATTCTACCCCTCCCCCGCGAATTTACTCCCTAATAGATGTTTAAAAAACACAAAAAATACAATAATAAAATAAGTACTTATATTCTTCAAACTAAACAAAAAAAATATTTTAATACAAATTTAATAACACTGAAAACAGGAGATTGTGAAACATATGAACAAAAAATTAATCAAAAATTTCTTCTTCCCTGACAGCCTCGGCAAAGTCTCTCATTAATAATTCCTTAGGCATAGCTGCCACTTCTTCAACTTCTATTGAAGGAATTGTCAAATTATCAAGACGCTGAGAAGAGCTGTTCCATAGGTAGTTCTTTATTATCTTCAGTTTTGAAAATGACCTTTCTGCCGAAGCAGCTGTCACAGGAAGTGACAAAAATAATAAAAGGGCTGTAACGATTTCGCCAAAACTAGGTGTTAGACAATTGTTTCGTATAAGTAAAACTTCGGCAAAAAATCTATCTTTCAATGGAGCAATTTCATTTCGGAGAGGTTTCACTAAGGATACAATTTGTAAAAGAAATTCTGGTATATCATTTTCATAATATCGCTGTTATGTCTGCGTCGATTGGAAAAGTTCATCTAAATTGATAAGAATTTTCGGATTCAAAAAATTAAATTTATGTATTACCCTCTGCGTTGCCTCAAACTTGGAATCTATTCGTGTAATGATGATGCCGAACATTCTGTAGTACATATTAATTTTGTTCTAAACTAGAAAATCTATAATCATTGCAACATTGTTCGTACTCTTTTTTCACAAGTTTAATTAAGTCAAAAAATCACAATAAATTCCATGTGGAACCTGATCTAAGACTGAGGCTTTCTTCAATCGAACCGATGATAGACTCTTTATGTTGTCTAAAATTGACAAATTAATTTGTAAACTTATTAATTTTCAAATAAACCTATTTTTCATTATTCTTGGAGCGTTATTTTATAATAGAAAACGCTTATTAATTATATGTAAACTCGTAATTTTTAAGTATGTATATTTTGTACGAACTAACTCAACTACCAGTATTATTTTATAAGGGGTACCTACTTTAATTGATTGTTTGAATTCAAAGGGGTACGCGACCAAAAAAGTTTGAGACTTCTGTTCTATTATGAAGAATCAATATAAATTCCTTGCTGATTAAGGAGAACGTCATATCTCAGAATATCACGCTCAGAACAAATTAATTTCTATTAATTTTCATTATCAAAACCGGGACTGTCCTGGCCGAATTGGCACGTATTGTAACCCGAATTGGGATACTCTTCCTTGAGAAAATCGTGCGTGATTTTCTGTCCATGAGTCAGAGACTGTGACATAAAACTAAGTGTTTCGTAATTTTAAGCTTTATTCAGGACTAGCTGCAGTACTCGGCGTTGCCCGGGTCAATTTGTCTTAAGGATTGAGTAACTTTAAATCAAAATTATGGGGAAACGGGGAGATATAGGCCCCCCCAAATTTTGCATACTTATTGTAGAAGGAATAATGTACGACTTCAGTAAAAAAATTGAAAAAATATGAAAATTTTAAAAAATAACCAAGAGAGAGGGGCTTTATAGGGGAGAGGTGGGAGGAAACAAAGTTGCCTAAATATTTTCAGGGATGATAATGTGCAAAGTTTGAAAGTTGTGGAACTTTTGGTTCTTAATTTATAAACGGACATACATACAAACACACTAAATTATATATTAAGAAGATATCGCTAGAAGAAAGACTTTATCTATCAGCCGACGTAGAGTGATACTATTCATTATTATGCGCTTTCCCTCGGTGCTATTGCATCCCCTTCCACACACCATTGCGGTGGCTTGCAGGGTGAACTGTAGATATAGATATATGTTTTTATAGAAGTATATTTTTGAGGAACTAGATGGCGTAATTTTAGGAATAATCGTAACTACGTGATTGTCTCTTTTCTATTAGCGCACGCCTTGAAAATTTAAATAGCACGGAATTTAAGTTAATTTAATCAAACTGCAGAGTCGTAGCTATAAGATTCGGAGCCTATGGCAGAGTTCAAGTAAGCAATATAAAAAGTTGAGTGGTATATTATTTTGCCTACGTTTTAATTAAACGGCAGTTATTTCTAGTTGCAACAGTTGTGACATATCAGCATGAGCTAAATATATTTGAACGAAAATATAATTTCCTTGGTAGCGGCTGTCGTGGCGCTGCTTTTGCGAGCGGCTCCTATGGCAAATGCCACACCCTAGTTACGACCCTACCAACTTGATTCCAGTGTGCGGATTCCACTCTTAAGTAATCATATAAATAAATCGTTTTATAAACGTTTTAAATTTTATGAAACGTTTTTTAATAAAATAAATAAAATCAAATAATTTATCTGCACAAACTTTTCTGCACTTTTACTGATCGATTTAGATTAGCTATGTATTACTGTCGATATTGTAGCAAAAATCGTATGTAATAACGGACCGAGTTCGGTTCCAAGAGCGCTTGATTCCTGCATTTGAATAACATGGGAATGGGACCTAGCGTATTTTTATTTTCTTTTGAAATTACGCATAATCGTACAAATTCGAGACTTGAGCCAAAGAAAGCCTAAAAGAATTTAAATTCAATTTCCTACATCGATTTTCAATTAGGCGTCGGATCGGGCCAAAAATTTGTTTTAAACATGAAAATTTTAGGTTTGTCGAGGTTAAATATCTTTAGTCAAGGGCAAACGCGTTATTCCTGATTTCGCAAAATTAATTGCATTAAATTTAATTGAATGTAAAACGAAAATTTCGTGAGTTTGTCAAAAGAAAATTTCATTTTTTTTAAAGTACATACATATACATGTACATCTTGTCAAAGTTTTGTAAATTATATTTTAAAACCAAGTGGAACATTGTGTCAATTAAAGTATATTAAATTAACTAACCAATAGAAAACTGATGCTTTGTTTAAGAAGAATTGTCAAGGAAAGAAAGTGAAAAAGACGGAAATTTGACATTAACAGCATTTGTAAAATGTGGTTATTGCATTATTTTATTTTATCAATAATTTTAATCTATTTAAAAATGATTTTAAAATATATGAATACATGACATTCGATTTCCGTCATTTTTGATGCGCATTTCTCGAGTGTAGGAAAAATTGTTCACGTATTGTGTATTCCGCACTCTACCTTAGCTGATCGATGGCGGTTGCGAGGCGGATTGACGTGGTAGGTGCTTTGTTGATAGCTAGCGGTTGCTAAGCAATTGTGATGGGGAAAATGCCATTACAGGTGTCATCATTACTGCAAGCTAATGGGAGTAGGATAGGGAAAATTGCGTAATTGCAGGAATCACTGAGACGTGAAGCGTCTTTTCAGACTCGGTAATTTACCTGCAAATGGCTGATAAGTTGGTTATAACGGAATGTATTATCGATTAAATAAAAAATTTCAATTTTTTATTTGGATGTCCGAAATAGTATATACAATTTCAAAGGTTTTTATTTCCTCGATAGACCCATACATTTCATTTTTAACAAAGGATTATACGTTTCCATTCTTTATACATGGGTCTGACCGAGGAAGCCCTGTTGTAGGCAGAAGGCCTCTTCAGGGTCGGTTCAGGTGGCAAGATCATAATGGTATATCCTCTAGCGTCTTTTTTATTCCAACGGTTGAGATTATTTTGAAGCTAGGAAGAGGAAGCTATGGCGAAAGCTACGAGTCGGATAAAAGCCGACAGATAAAATCCTTGGTTAACCATGTTGGTTTTATGATAGTTAGATATTTTAGGAAGCATGGGGATTTTTTGTCATCTCATTCTTAACCTGTATCTATAGATTATTAATAGATGTCTGTCGATTTTAATAGGCAGTTAAGTACACTATTAAATGTCAGAGCTGTTTAGTTGAGACATCGTCTTAAAAGATAGTAACCACAATTTGGGCAATGAAAACGCTCCTTTTTTAAATAACGTACAATTCGAAATAAATTTTAAAGTAAATGTATCAATTAAAATTAAAAATAATTTATACGACCAATAAGTTAATCGGCAACAGCAATATCGTCAACAACGGACAATTCTCGAAGTTAGAACGACATTTCTGTCGTTGCATTTTAGTAGGGTGACCAGATTCCAATGAGATGAAAACGGAACCTACAACACGGACAAAATGGGACAAGGATTTACTCATTTGTAAAATGAGTATTTATTGCTCACTTTATTGCATGTTTACGAGTGGCATGAAACTTTAAAATTATCGTTTCTTCTTCCAGGTTGAAAGGTAACTTGAAAACAAAACACACGCTACTTAAAAGAAAGGAACTTATATGTTTTTTCAGGTTTATCAGTAAAAGTGGCATATTTGAATGACGAAAAACAAATTTTGGAGTAATGCTCCGAAGAATTGGAAAAACCAGAATACAAACTTATTAAGCTACAGGTTACAGTATTAGATTTAGAAGCCGATGAAATATCGAGGTCAATACTTTTCGAATATTCTACGATAAAAGATCAGCCAAATGTTAAACTACTTACATAAGTAAAGTAATAGTCTAAACTCAGAACAGAAATCAAGGTGTCAGAATTTCGTTATGTGCGGTCAGTAATCGCAATAAGCTAAATTGTGAAATAAGGCGTCATATTCGAGAACCGGAGGAAAAATTTAATCATTGCAAAATTGCTAAAATCTATACGGTACTGAATAAATCAATATGGTTGGACACTTATATTGTACTCTGGAGACCCGTTATAATTTTTATTTGAATTAACATTTCGTTAAAGGTTTTAACTAATATAATTATTAAATATTTTTTAATTGCGACATTGTAAAACAAAGAAATAGCTTTCACAAACGTACTAATTGGTGTAACGACAAAGGGCTTTCGAGTATAATAATAATATGTGTAATTGACAAGTTAACGTATTTCCTTTATTCTCGGATTTCTATAAATTTTCCACCGACAAATGACAGAAATGAAGCGCGATTGTATACACATAGGGAGCGAACAACACATATTTGATCAAAACGACGGGAGGGTCAGGAAATACATAACGGAACGCACGGTCACGCTACATTTAGTTCATCCATCATATTCTCGATTTCATCTTCTGCGAATAGTTCTCGGCATTCCATTCCGAAGATTCTAGAAAAAATATCGAAATATTCTAAAGTTAGAGAAGCTCTTTCATTTAATTCTGGGGACTCACATCGGCACGCGGGCCGCATGAAAGCACCGAACCAAATCCACGGACCGCATTCCAGTGTGTCCTTCCCCAATCCTCACATTGGACTAGGGGGGGGGGAGGGGGGGGGGGGTCGAAGATCTACCCTCACCCCTCGATGCGCCCTTATACTCATTCATTACAAAAATAGTAGATTCGGCACCGTGGGTTAGGTCCTTTGAACGCGCAAGCAACACGCTAAGAGCGGGAAGAACGTTTTTCTGTACCCAAAGAGTGCGTGGTGTTATAAATGGGAATGAGCGATAATCTGCGGGTATTTTGGAAGTGATCATTTAACACGCTTCTTGAATTTCTTAGATTATTTATTCATGTGAAATATTCTACAAGAGATACAGTTGAGTTTAGACCGTATCATCTTATAAAAATGACTTTTGCTTGGCGGGCCGCATGGTGCCCACGTGTTTGAGACCTTCGCTTTAACGCAGGGTTGACCAAGCACTGAAGGAGGCTCGGATGCGAACATCAATGGGACCCCTATGATATATGTGACATCTGAACAATGAATTTTTATTGCGGTTTTTTTATAAAGCATTGGATGATTAAACAAAAAATTTTAAGGTGCAAGTTTACAACAAAACATTATACATATAATATCCCAGATCTGTCATCGTAACCCTCTTTGAAGCTTAATATCTCGCAAATTAATTAACCGAATTAGATGTGATTTTCAGGATAGCATTATGATATAATAAAAATACGTTTTAACGTATTAAACTTGAGATCAAAGACCCGGGTTCGACTCCAGAAGATAATTTCCATTTCCCATAAGGTAACACTTAAAAAGGGACATTTCGACGTGCAGGCTTTCATTCTTTTTTAGATTAAAATTAGAAAGAATTGACCTAAAATCTTCGGATATAAACCATTTTGAAGAAAACACTATAAAGTTTCTTATTCTGTTCATCGTTTTCCGCCTACGGTTCGAAATTTCTCAATTTAAACGTTTAATTCACAAAGTTTGAGGAAATCTTGCCATTTTAACGGGATGTTGCCTTGCCTACCAATTCCATTGTTAGACCTCTATATCATATTATTAATAATTCAATCCTTATGAGTATAAGCGTGCTTTGAATGCTTTTATTACGAGAGGGGGGGGAGAGGTAGAGGGGGGAGCGAGAGGGAGGGGGAGAGAGGGTGTAAGATGGGGGGAGGGGGAGAGGAGAGTGGGGGAGAGGGAGGCAACTATTTTAAGTTTAACTAAAGATAGCCCGTCAACCACACAAAATATTTCATATGTAAAAGTGTGATATCAATTGTTTGAAATGAAAATATTAATTATCTATCTATAATTCTTCCCTTGATATTTCAACGGGCATTACACTAGTTATATAATAGTAGGCCAGGGATGGCAAATACGTGGCACGCGTGCCAGAATTGGAACGCTTGCGATTTTATTTAGCTAGCGTAAACTTGTATTTTTTGTATAAAATATGAAGTTTCTTAGAGGAGTAAACTAGTGGCACGCGAAAAAAATTCGAATGATTCACATTACTTACTTGACACGCGAGACAAATATCATTTTCCATCCCTGCAGTAGGCAGTACATAACGCTGATTAGTTTTATAATTACCACATCATCGAGTTATTTTTATTGGAAATCAGTTTGGTTATTATTTAGTAACATTTTCCCCAGATACTTGAATAATTGAGATCTCCGAACTTCGGGAGCCCGAATAATCGGAGACCCGGATGTCTCGCATCCGATGCACCTCTCCTCCCTTTGGCCGTCACTGCTTTATTAATGTCTCCGCGTGTTGAGAAATACTTAGTTTATCTAGAAACCTCTGGAATCGTAAGACAACTCACGCGCCTGTTTGGACGTGTTAGAATTGATAACGAGAAAGTTTACAGTACACACTTGAACTGTATCTTTCTTCTTTTTGTAAGCTAGTTTTGCTTGCATATTTATACAGCGAAGCGGCATTGACAGCATCGGGGAGCGCACACCACTCCAACGTTCTTCAGCGGCTGTTGCGCTTACGTTATCATATACTGCACCATTAAACGCGTCTAGAAAGAATAGTTGAGCTTTTCATCATAGATCAAATCTTGTATTACCTTTTTTGACGTATTAACGCAAGTAATATAATCGTAAGCACAACTGTGAAAGGAATAATTCAACACTCGGCGACAAAAAAAGAAAAATAGTTACTTCCGGGTTTTTTTTTATCGCATTAAAGCTGATCAATAATTCCGTAACTCTGTGATTATTCCCCTCCTTATATCGGCCCCATTCCGCATCACAGTACTTCGCCAATAAAAATGTCAAGAATGTGAATTATATTAACCCGCCGCTCCTTCGCACATATTCGATTTTAACTAAATATATGGTACTGCGTGTACAGATTATCAACAATGATAGGCAGATATATTCAAGATTTGCATTTGAGCGAGAAATTTACATTTTTTGTTTTGGTTTTTAAAAAGGAAATAAAGCGAAAAATCAAAGTGGATATTTTTATACAACCGAGGGACTTAATTACTTGACGTAGACTTTGAGTTCTTTATGCACATATCTGGCCGTGAGTGTGGTTATTTTTTGTTTATTTTTATAAAATAATAAAAGATTTGTTCGCAATTTAATTGTCGAGCAAAAAACATGTTAGTTATGAATAAAAGGGTGTTTTTAATTCTAGGTTCAGTTAGGTGGTGGTACTCGAGAAGGATCATTACAAAATTCAAGTATCTAGTTCGAAACTTTGAATGAAGTAAGATTTGTCACACCTCTTGACAATAAATTAGAACTTACGAATGAATTTCTCGATGGTTATGCTTAACAGCGTAAAGCGGGATCAGATACTTTGGTCATAAGCGTTTTTGAGATCACCGTTGGCGGCACCTCGCGATGCATTTAGTGGGTTAACAGGAAATGTATTTATGGAAAATTTATGAGAGTGGAGGGAGTAAGTGATGTTGAGAGCTGAGGGGCTTGGATGGAAAGTGTCCGTTAATTTGTAAATTATGGGGTCAGGGATGGGACTGAAATAGCCGGTAACGCTCTCGTAGGAGACCCTAGTGAGGGAGATGAAAAAAATTGATGTTGACCGTAGTAAGAAGCGGCAGGTTTCGTTTATATTTTTGGCAATATATGTCTGAAATATATTCTTTCGATCTAAAAATAAGCTTGGTCTCGGTCTGTCCAACTTGTTTTTGGACACAAGAGCTAGGATTGTCACAGGGGCATATTTGTCCAATATCTTTAATTTTACCTAATGTCACATTTACTCGAGTAAATATTATTTTTAATAAGTTAACATTATTCTAAACTAAAAATGTGGTAAGGATTTTTAGGTCCGACTATCACGCAGGATTTTAAAGGAAAATAATTAAACATTTTATCTTCGAGATGCACGTATTGCATAAACTGTTGTTTATAGTTTTTGACAAATGTTTCAATGAACGAAAATTGTTGTTGCTTCTTATGTTAGTTTATTCACTGATAGAAATGTATTTTTTATAATTATTTTCAAAAATATATAATTTTGTGCGAATGTGAACATCTGGAAGAAAAAATAGAAAGTTGATTACTTGAATCCTTGTCGCAGAGGCATCCAGCAGAGTTTTGGCAACGTTGCAATGCTAACCGACGAGAGACTCGAGTAAGTTAATCCCGATGACGCGAGAAATTCAACGAAGTTACCGAAGAAAACCTTTTCAATTTCTGCAGTAAAAAATGCTTTGGTCACGCTATTGAATTAACGAACTGTAGATAAAACAACCAATCTAAGATGTGTTTTCTTTCGTCAGAAGCTGAATTCCCTATTTGTACAAATGGCGGAAATGAATCAGTTTTTTCCAAGTACAGGGCACGCTATTTCTTACCGTCTGGCAGGTTAGCGCAGGTAAGGATGGAACGTGCATAGACCTGCGTGGTTTGCGCCGTTAATCAAGCAGTCCAAGAAGTACGCCTGCGCACAATCTTATGAGGGGAATTTTATTAGCAGTACAACATTTGGATATCACTATAAATTTACCTTGGTTTACGTATAGGTGAAGGCAAGAGTTTCTTGGCAAAATAACGCGCTGCATTCGGACGTTAAAATTAGCCGAAAATATTTAGGAGCAACCTTCATTCATCACGGCCTCTTCCCTTCCATTTAAATCGCATAAATAAGACAACTGCTTTCCACCTCTTATTGTTAGAGAAATTCTAGGAATCTCGAGATTGCGGATTGATCCAAAACGTTTCGCAATATTGTTTTCCGTGCAATTATTTTTGTATACGGCGTTGCCAATTTAACCGCGGGAAATTATTTAATGCTAAATAAATTGTTATAGGGAAACTATTTTAGAAACGCACTTTAAAAGGTCGTCGAAATTTCGAACCAAAATCGAAAATTGTATATATAATATCACGGAAAATTTTAAATGACATATTATATCGAGTTACTGGAGCGGTGAAACGTTATCTTTTATTTGCGTTTCTCACAAAATGGACTTTCAAGGCTATGATAAATCGTTAAGAGACGGAAACAGGAAGGATCGCATGACCACGGCGGGAAAAATACTACTGGAACGTTTTCCCTGAATGCAGAAAAATTGGCATTTTCCTCTCGAAAATTCGAGATCGCCGATTATAATCGATGGGAGCAACAAATCCTTGGTGCGCTCTAAGTCTAACTTGCATCACCTAATGGAAGCGATGAAAAATCTTTGCTTGCATAACAAAGTTGTGAATTAACAAACAAATATTCCAGAACCTTTCAATAGCCGGTTTCCATATTAAGGGATCGGGTAAACAATCTTAGAGAAATGGAATTATTTGAGGCAGTCAAATAAAAAACTTATGAGTCATTGGATGGTATATCAATGACTCACAGCAAGTACAATTTTCTTATATTACCATGCTTTGATCTGTTACCATAGAACGGTTGTATTTAACTAAAAAAAGACGTCCTCAGTGGTTATTCACTTATAATCTAAAAAAAGTATGACTACTTTACAGCTAAAATGTACGTTTTATTCAATTTGTACAGAAACAGGAGGGATTTTTTCGACCAATTGTGTTCCATCTATATGTTGAACTTCATAATACCTTTCTGTATGGATTTAACTAGGTAATTTATATACATTTTTAGTTTAACAATCGACCTGAACTCTTATATCTTTTATGCATCAATATCATGTACAATTCAAGTTACTAATAATTCCATCAAATCCAGGATTAAAATGTTTTCAATAGCATTTGTACTATGTATGTTTCTAAAGTGTGATAATCATGAGCTAGTTCATTCTATAACATACAAATCAGTGACTAAATGTGAAAAGAGCAGCAATAAGTAATTCTCGACATTCAAATAAAAGAATTTTAACTCATAACAACCCATTAAGCTTGGAGAGCATCTTTAGATGTACTCTAAAAAAGAATTTATAGACAAGTTACTTTATGAGATTTTTCTATCTAGCGTGTTTCCTTCCAACTAGGTAGTCTCAGCATGAAACACCATCGATGTGTTTATGGGAGAAATTTCAGCACAATTCAGATGCTGTAAATAATAGCATGAGAATAATGTACTCAAGAGTAAATAAGAGTGGTTACTTAGTTACATTTGTGTTTATTGATTTGAAAGTTTATGTATTTTGTGCAAAATGTTGAGAAATTTTAGGTTAAACAAATAATTTCTAAATAAAAAATTATTAAAAAATAATTTTAATAAGCATTAAGTCAGATTGTTCTTAAATAGGTTATACCAGATATTATAATTTGTTTTTGGAAGATTTTATGTGAAAAATTGGTGGGATTGCATAGAGAATATTATTATTAAGTCATTTTTGAGGGGTTAAAAATATGCAATAAATTATTTTATTTTGAATTTTAAATGTGGAGAAATGAAGCAATTAAAAAGCTAATCCAAAATTTATAACTAGTTAAATGGCAATACTTACCAAATTACATACCTGAGATACATTATGGCAGTTTTATTAGTCATTCATCAGGAGTAAGAATAAAAGCCAAGAGATTATTACAAATTCACTGAGAAAGTTCTCAGAGAGGATATAAAATTTTAAAAAATCACTCTTCCCATTCATTGAGAGATTAAAATTAATTTATTACAGGGCTCTGAAATTTAACAAAAACAAATCTTATATATATTCAAACTTCAAGATAAATTTAAAATCAATTTTATGTTAAATGTGGAAATATATACAGCAACATTTTGAGACTTAGCTTGGTCATTGAACTGACCTCAAAATATACAATTCATGTCTCACAGAATGACATTTGCTAACAGTGAATATTGTAAATTGGATAAAAATTTAAGTCAATACATTGCACTATAACAAATAATACTCAAGGACGGATTGATTAACATATACTCTTTATCTAGGTACACATTCATTCTTATAACATTCCAACACCTTACTGTTCATGGAATTATAATTCCTTTGAGGATACCAAATCATCTTATCCCACGAGTTTTCGGCCACCTCTCTTGTCCGTTCATGAGTTGGTCTATCACTCTGGGCATGAGAGATAATTTTTCTCTTATGTGGAAAGGTAACAAGTCTTTCTGCTGGTAAAACACTGCTTTACCATTACAGCCCACGTATTCAGTTGTGGCCTTGTGAGAATTAACGGTGATTTGTGACCCATCAAGATATTCCACCCTAAGATCTCCAGAGAGAAACTGCAAAAGATGAGTCAAGATGATGGTTTTAAAAAATGCAAGAATCATATTTGCTAATTCCAGCTCAATAATGTTTAATTGCATACCTGGGTTGCAATGCCAATATTAGGGACAAGAACTTGTCTTATGGGCTCGGGTGATTGTACTTCATGAGGTATACTTGTACTTTTAGGATGTAATCTACTGCTAGATATTGTACTGTTCCCATATGATGCATTGACGTGCATAGAAATTGCTGAAGATCTTTCAAATGACTGAAACTGAATTCTCGTCATTAATACAAAAAATACATACAATTAGATGCTATATATATATATATATAGAATTACAAAGAAAGTCTTCCAACTATTGTGCTAATACCATTGCATTTTGAGGAGATATTGTCACTTGGTTGGATGGTACATTTTCTTTATCCTGTAAAACAGCTTTAACTCCTGACGAAGGCCTTCTACCAACGATGATAGGAAAACAGGACACACTACTTTTTTCAGACAATTCTGATAAGCTCTTTTCTAATGATGTACAATGATCATAGCACTGAAATCAAAGTTAAATACATGTGAGCAACATGAAACTTTACAGCATAATTTCTAATAGTCGAAGAATACAGACAAAATGCCAAATAATACCTGCTCAAAATGATTCCACAAAATGTCGACACTGATTGGGAGGCTTTTGTCTTGACTATCCGTTCTTATGACAGTAGGCTTACCAGCTGCATCAATGACTTTAACTTCATGTTTTGTTTTGATTATTTTCCCCCCTGGAAATATGAAATTATATGAATAATGCATGCTATAATAAGTTACAGTTATCAGAGGCAGGTCCCAGGTGAGAAAGCTTTCCACCACCCCCATTTATATATTTTTCTTAAGAATTTAAAAGAAACCTATTAATTTGTTCTTTACTTCATAAAACTATTGATAATGAAAAAAATAAAAGGAATGCCATCAAAAATCCAGCCTGATCCGCAGTATAAATTGTTATCCAGAATTTATTCACTTTCAAATAATGTATAGATTAAAGCTTCAAGGATGGCAGAGCTCCAGACTTTGGCAGCCATGGGCAGCCACCAGGCTTACCCGGACCTTGGGCCAGCCCTGACAATCATATTAGGGTAGAAGTGTAAAATGTATGACACACCTTCATAAAAGCAAGCCTCAAAATCAGGATCAGGAGTATTTTCCATGAGCAAGCACTTTGCCTTTTCACTATAATAAGTCACTTTTGGTGTTTTTGCCTTAACCAAATCAATGAACCTAAAAAAAGAGATAGGTATTAATAGACAAAAAGATATTAAGTGCATCTTATCAAAAGAGAAATAGTGATCACGGTTACCTGGCAGCATAGAGGTATTTTTTCCAGTGCTTTTGAGGAAGACTTTCATAGCTGTAAATCGCATCAGTACCTTGTTTTGGAAGCTCAGGTGGGGAGTTTTCCAATGAACAGCCCTTTCCTTGATTAGGCTGATATAACACTACCTATTAATGATAATTTTCCTTATAATTATTACCCTCCAGCTATTTCAACAGCCAGATATAAACTTTTTACAACAGTTCTTGAAAGGATTTCTTTTAAAGATAGTTTTTTTCCCTTTAATTATAAACTTATGGGACTCATAACATTTCATAAATGTGCTGCTTACAAACTTGTCTATATGGATAAAAATGAACAATACACAAGCCTGAAAAATAACCCATGTATTTATATTTACATAAAAATCTATTTTTTACTTATGTAGCTAGTTTTTAACTGATTTAACTATCATCTGGAGCAAGCAATTGCTTTTTGAATTGTTATGGAAATCCATTTTCCATCTGGCCAAATTGATGCTTCCATTACAGCAATTTTAATATAAATGACAAATGAAAGAAATATAGGCTCTAAGACAATAATTTAAAAACAACCTACTAAATGTTAAGTAATGATAAACTTACTCGCATTCCATCAGCTGATATCCTGCACACATCCACAACCTTTTCTTCACCACCCCTCTTCTTTATAAATTCAATGCACACTTCTCCCGACTCCAGAATGCTTAAAACGGCATTTTTTGTCCTGTGACGAGTGGGTTGCAAACGGCATGAATTCAAGGGTGGAGTAAGCCCATGCAAGTCCTTGCCTTCACTTTTTCTTTCACTGTCACCACTTTTGGGGAAATTATTTCTCTGTTCCACCAAGTCACTCCCTTTCTTGTCCATGTCCTCATTATTCTTGATTTGCAATTCATTTTTGGGCACGTTCAATGTGGCAATGGCACCACAAATGTCTGTTTGCTGGGAGATTGGGTCGGGCCATTTATGATGACAGCAATCTTCTGTGGGTATTTCCTGCTTATGGAAACTGATTGCCACTGGAATGGTGTTTTGGTGGGGACATGGGGTGTGACCAGACTTCCATTGCGCTTCCACAACTTCACAATGAGAATGTCCATGCCTTTCACATAAATGTAAGTTAGCCATCCTGCAGGAGAGTAGACCATCTGAGTAACAAGACCTCACACAATTTGTAGCCTGTCTTTTAACGAGTTCCACATTCTCAACACTACATGAATTTGTTCCCTCAAAACAATTTCTATGTTCATGATCTGAACAACCTTTGCACCTGTTATCTATTGATTGTCCTTTTGCAATAAGGGTCAAATTACCATTATCGCATCCAAAATCTGAAGGTTGACAGCAAGCATAGGATTTCGAATGGCCTGCTTGTAAGTTGTGTAGACTTCTATTACAACTTCCGCAACAGTTAGCCACACATGACCTATGTCTCTCGGTTGACAGATCTTTCTCATGTTTACGAATACTTGGCAAAAGGAGTGATTTATCTTCCAAGTTTTTTACTTCTCTATCATCAAATTTAGACCTCAGATAACTTGCAGAGGGATAATTAGGTTCCTCCACCCTGTTAATATATAAGAGCAAGTTACAAAGAAATCCAATACAAAATAATATGATAAAATGAGAAAAAGATGTTATGCTTACGCTAGCCTTGAAGGTAAAATATGTTTTTCCTGGTACATGATGCTTGGAACACTTGATGCTTCCGTTTCAGATAGGAATTTGCTTTTGGAATCATCATTTAATTGATGAGAATACAAAGAGATAATTTTACCTTTATCAAAATCCAATTTATTGGAAGTGCTAGTGTTTAAACTGTCACTGCCAGCATGTGGATCTGTTGACATTGTACACATCCCACTGTCACCTTCTCTCATCATCCATTTCTGTAATGGAAATATTCTCACTGTAAAAATGTTGCATGCTGCACAAAAAAACATGGGCACACTAAAAATACTACCTTTTGCAGGTATTCATATTGTTTCTGATTTTTCTTCATAAATGGATGTTCCAAAATAGCTCTCAGTTTTATTCTTTCTTTAGGGTTCTTCTTTAGAAGCAAATCGATCAAATCTCTTGCTTCTGGAGACAAATGACTAGGCAGCTAAAAGTGAAAATGGATTTTTGTAGCAACATTCAAAGTATTACTGCATCAATATACATTCAAAACTAACATAAGTATTTTCCAAAAAAGATATTTATACCCAACTATTTCATAAAATCACCAACGAAGATTTGTTAAACACTGCTGAAAAAGTTATTGCATAATATGCTTCAATGAGTATAATTATACCAAAAATCTACAATCTTACCTGATAATTTGCCATTACAACTCTTGTGAGTGTGCTTTTGACAGCATCTGTATCAAATGGTGGCCTCCCAACCAAAAGTGTATATAGCATACAACCGAGGCCCCAAACATCTGCCTCTAAGCCATGAGAGCTTCTAGTAGCAACCTTTTGGATAAAATAAGCCATTAAAAACTGACCCAATGAAGTTTAATGTATAGGTCATAGCTAACTATTAAATAATAATTATTAAAAACATCCATAATGCCAAATGAACAAGATTTACCAAGATTGTAATTCTATGTAATTACCTCAGGAGATATGTAATTTGGAGTTCCACACATGGTCAAATGTTTTTCATCAGGCCTTGTGAGCTGTGTGGCTAATCCAAAATCTGCTATTTTCTGAAAAATCATCAAATTTAAAATTAACTGCACTTATATACTATACTAAAATAAACAATTAGAAGGTACTTAAATAAATCAGGACATAAACTAAAAACGACAAAAAACAAAATAGAACTAACCACTTGCATATCCTTGCTCAGGAGTAAATTGGCCAAAGTCAGATCTCTATGCAAAATATTATGAGAATGTAAATACAGCAAGCCTTCCACGATTTGCCTGAATACGTGGCATGCTAAGTTTAAAGGAAAAATGGTTGTTTTCAGAGACCTTAGCGTTTGTCATGGAAATAAAAACATACATGCATAAATTTTCCTTACCATCTTCCTCGCACAATATTTTATTGCTATTTTTCAAGTATCTCTGTAGCTCTCGATTGTGACAGAGCTCCAAGACAAGATAAACATAATTTGAATCTTCAAAAAATGTATACAGCTCCAGAACAGCAGGATGCTTTAAACGAGAATGGATAGCAACTTCTTGGCGAACTCTCTCAACCATACCAGCAGCCTTCATTAACTTTTTATCGATCTATAGGAGGAGTAAAAATTTATTTTTCAGCATAACTTTCATAGAAAATTTATCTTTCTAGTGATGTATAAGATGCTCACTGACCATTTTAATCGCAACTTCCAGCCCGCTTTTCGAGCATTTTGCCCGATACACGCTGGCAAATCCACCTTTTCCGAGCAAGTTAAGGACTTCATATTCCTGCAAATTTAAATCACTGTCAATCCAAAATGTAAATAATAAAGGGAATTTCACTTGATTTCAATTAAAACTGTTATTGCTTGATAAATATTACTTTTTGATAAAATCCCGTTTATTTATCAAAAAAATGATGTAAATATCAGAATAAATCCTCACCTCTATTTGCTCTCCAAAACTAGATTGACCTGTAGCCATTGTAGTGGTCTATAGGTGCTACATAAGCAAAAAAAGCTTATTTCCGGTTGAGCTTTAGCCTTATACTGTGCAATAAGAGGATAAAGAGTTTCATTTTGACAATAATATCAATAAAAAAAGATAAATATCAACACGTGCAAAAATGAGAAACATAAGCGTTACTTTGTTTCAAGTTTACCGGTCGCGGAAATTTTACAAGTAATATGATTGGCCGTAGCAATTACAAATTATCCAATCACAAATGTTGTCTTAAAGTACGTGACGTTTTAGTGAAACTCGCAATGTAGCTTCAGCGTCACCAATGCGACTATTCTAGAATGAATGCGAGCCCAACTCACATGTGCTCTGGAAAGTTCGTCCGCCGACCGGTGAATGATTGGTCTTGTTAGAGGAAATAGTTGAGTGCTGTGCTGTTAAATCGTGCTGTGAAACTCTGTTTACTCGTTGTGGTTCGTGGTAAAAACTCGAAAATATGGCTGCTATGTCTGTAATCGGTATAGATTTTGGAAATGAATCTTGCTACGTTGCTGTAGCGCGTGCTGGAGGAATTGAAACAATTGCGAATGACTACAGTCTTCGAGCCACACCGTAAGTAAAAATTCTTTCCTGATGATCTTATGAAATGATTTTCTTTTCAACAGAACATATCCTGTTTTAATTAAATAATCATGTTAATGCGAAGAGCGCAGTTAAAATTTTAATAGCCATAAGCTTCTCTTGTTTTGCATTATTTTTGACCTAGTTAAGCGCGAATTATATTTTAGCATGCTTGTAGCCCATCTTTCTTAAAATATTATACATTATTCTTTTTTAATTATTGGAATTTTGCCATTGTAAATATTCCATTTTCACCATTTCCAACATGTATTTCTGATACATGTAAACGCAGTATGTCTTTAATTTTTCTAGAAAGTACTATAATTCCATTGCTCTAATTTAGTTTCTACGCAATTTATTTTCTATTAGTTTTTCAAAGAATTTTATTTATTGTTGGTTTATTGATTATAATTATGTTTGTGAGAAAGTAGGGCTTGTACCCAAGTTTCGTTAAATCTGACTTGCATGTGTTGTGGTGTAGATTTTCTTGCGTTATATTCCATTACCATTAACCTATTCGTATTGTAATATTTAAGTTTCATTATTATGTTGCAATTGCGTAATATTGTTAATTGAGAAATCTGTAGATCAATATGGCTGTACTCAAGACTCGGCATTATTTACCCATTCTGAATTATAGACATTGTATAACCTTTAATGTGTGCGGGACATTCTCCACAAATTTACCGAATAACCCATGATTTCAGTGTTGAAGGATTTCTGTTTTGGGTAAATCATAAGAAAACCCTGGTACTTAGGCGTGCCTGCGATTGATGTTCCCTGTGTTTCCAAAGTGTGTAATGTTTCTTTCTTAAGCGAAATTATTAATCAATTTCTTTTAGTAGGTGTGAATGGTTGCTCCATGGTAGTAACTTTCGTAATTATGGAATGCGTGATATAGTGAAAACAAAATTCGACTGATAGACATCATACGAATAACTGCATTCAATGACACCTTTTGTGGTTCGTTTCTTATTTATTTTTGTCCTTTGACAACCAAATTCGTCATTCGGTGGTTTATATTCCAGACTTAATTTGATTTTCGTTGCATTCATGCAACTTTCCAACTATCGCATATTAAATCTAATTACCCTTTTCCACAGTCCTGATTGCAAATTCTTTGAGTTTCAAAATGTTCGTTGTCGATATTCTAAATGTTATAATTTTTGTGTTCTAGATATATTTCTAGCGTCCATACTCGAGGGTTGCATGTTATCGGCGATTAGGTAATCAGCATTAGAATGTATCAAGTTCCAGAGGGTTTCACATTGTGTGAAGAAAGATGGTCTTCAATGTGATAAAATGACAAATGCTTTAATGTTATGACCTTATCGTGGCACAGCTTGTCGGTATACGGTTTTAATAGTTTTGTTTAACGCAAAACGATGGCTTTCGTATTTTATGACAGCATTTGAATTGTATCAGTGTTAACATGGTTACTGGCAAGTTAATTTCTCCCATCGTTAGTTGAAGGCTGTATAATAACCTGCTCTATCCAGAAGCTTCTGCAAAACTTTTGTTCGTGTTAGATTAACGGGAAAAGAAGGCAGTATTGTTTTACATGGTTTGAGTTTTAAGTATGATTCTGTACTTAACATCATCATTCTCGAATCATTATGTTAAACATTGGGTTTACGATTAAATTATAGTCCATTTACCTAGTTATTCTAGCATTTATTTAGTGTGCTGGGTCTTAGTCTGAGTATAGATCCATACCTGAGGACCAGGTGGAAGTGCTGCAATGCAATTGGCAACTGAATCGATAAGGCAGGTTTTTGTTTTCATCTTTTCTAAGTTCTTTCGAAGAATTTGTTTTTGAAGCCCGTTTTAGCAGGAAATATACTATTATTTCATATTTTACCATTTTCGTGCGAGAATGTAATGCAATGGGTATCGTATTTATTAAGGCTTTATAATAGGCCAACGCTAGATATCGTGGTAAAATCATCCCAGAATAGCGAAGTTTCGGAACTAGCTCCAGGTGTTATGATGCATCAGTTATCCAACCGCGCTTTTTGAATCAGGTGCATATCGATCTACTGTTGAATTGTAGAGCGTCGTCATTGCAGGGGTGAGCTATCGATCTTAAGTTCATACTTATCTGCCGATAAGTGGTTAATGCATCGTGTCCTACGTGGACGTTATTTTGAGTAAAATGTAATTTTTGCATTTTATTAGAATAAACGACGGTGCAAAATAGTTGCGTATTCATTTCACGGGATTTACATTGCTTCTTATTACTGTTTTTTCAGCAATCACTTTCATGAAACATTGTTATTGAATGGCCAGATAACACGATGCACTTAAAAATATTAGTTTAATGAAACGTGACACTATTGTGCGGATTTACAAGTACCATCAAGTAAATAAGATTTTGCCGTCATATTTTGTCGTTTTTATTATTTATTGTGCCTCGACAGACTTTGGAAGTATCAGTGTTTAAGATATCATCGGATAAACGAGAGTAATGAACTCCAGTTGTGTTGTTTGCTTGGTTCCGTGGTCATTATTTCTCGGGCATATCTTTGAGGTGACGATATATTTATAAACTCCAACCACTGATTTTTCCGTGGTAGTGCCCATGCCTGCCTTCATTGCGTAGGTTTTCATTTCCATTCGCTAGTTAAGCGCATTGAGAACCGAGAACACATTAACCTCGTATTGTAGTAGTTACGTTTACTTTACGGAAAGGTTTATAAGTCTGTCGGATATTTTAATTTCATCTTGGTTACTAAATGCTAGGAAAATTCCATCGTCGTAGTGGATTTTACTAGCGGAATACGAACGGAAAGTATTGCGCGAAAAGATACAGGCCATGTATCGCGAAGGTCGTCGGTTTTTTAAGGGGTTGCGAGGAGTGGACGGATTCGTGACGCAATAGCTGTGATTCACCACTACTTCGGTTGGATTCCGCGTCCGACCAAAACCGAGTCGTAACTTCTCCCTCCAGCCTCCCAGCTTCTCTCTCTTCCCCTTACGCAGATCCCTCCTCACCTCTCGCATCGCGGTGTCCATCGTTGTTGAGTATACGCGGGGGCGGGGACCTCGGCAGGCATTTCTTTGCTGGGAAAGTAGGATGTGGAAGCTGTCCTAATAAGGCTGCGCGTATGCTCAGCTGTTAAAATCCAATCGACCCCCCTCCTGCAGATTTATGGCGCGTCCCTTTGTGACTAATCAACGAAAAATATTTTCGTTTAGTCCTATAAGGGAGACAACATTGGCGTTTTTGGCACAGTTAATAAAGAATGTCATTATTTTTTTAAAGGTTATTTGTGCCTTAAAAAGCAAAGTTACGAGAACGGTATCGAAACATTTGTTACGTTTTATACTAACATGAAATTACTTTTATCATTTATATCTGTCACGTTGTGACATAGTTTAGGGCAGAGGTTCTCAAACTTTCATCTGTCGCGGCCCCCTTGAATGTTACGCGACCCACTTTGAATTTAAAATAGTAAATATAATAAACTTTAATACGAATTCCTTTATTTTATATAACTGTTAATAATTGTTATCACATCGTATTTCCTAAAATTTCCTGATGGCATTTTGTTATTCGTGAATATTTTATATTTTGGCATTTCACCTAACATCTAAAATAATTTTGCGGCCCACAGTTTGAGAAACGCTGGTTTAAGTGTTCCTGAACAATGGCAATTTCATATGTCCGCCTTATCTCGCCAATTAGTACTTAAAGAAATACATATTTACTAGCAGGTGTCATTTTATGTCATTTATGAAGTCTAGACCTGTGTTTTCCAAACATTTACGTTCATCACACATTGCACACACGCAAAAGAATATTGGTGGCGAACTGCCCCAGTTTTTCTGGGTAGCATCGAACGTGTTGGGATTAAAATTATCGAAGTTGATTTTTTAGAAAAACTTGAATAAGTTCCAAATTAGCATAAATGTTTACGTCACCACCAGAAAAAAGAAATTTGTGACTGTTTAACTACGAAAAGCAATAGTTACGATGATTACTCCACATATTATTGTTGCGTTTCAGCTTTGTGCCTTCCCCAATAGTGTGTTTGCTATGTTTGTTAGTAGCCAACAAATTTATAATTGCTTGACAGAAATTCAAAATATACAATAAAGTTAAATCAAAGAGATTTAACTTTTTAATTTGAATGATTAGTACTTTAGTAAACAGCAGTCATTCCTATCTCAATCAATTTTAGTATCACAGTTTGGCTGCAGGAGTCTTATCCTCCTTTTTCTATAAATGAAAAGAAATGTGTATGATTTTATCTGCATTTTAGTAAGTCTGATGTAAATTTCAAGGATCCTCAGATTTTAATCTCTTTGCCTAATGTTTCCTGTTTTTCTTTAATTTCTAGATCATGTATTGCCTTCAGTGGGAAAAATCGAATCCTGGGAGTAGCAGCAAAGAATCAGATGGTTACGAACATGAAAAATACAGTATATGGCTTTAAAAGGCTTCTTGGGCGGAAATATAATGATCCATTTGTTCAAAAAGAGCTTAAACATCTTTCTTTTAAAACCGCTCAGCAGTCAAATGGCGGTATTGGAATAAAAGTATGTAGGCAACTGAAACGACCTGTGTTTCTGTTTCAAATGTTGAAATGTAGTTAAGCGTGCTCATAATTTGTTTTTCATTAACAGGTCAATTATTTGGGAGAGGAACATGCATTTTCGCCAGAACAGATTACAGCTATGTTATTTACCAAATTAAAGGAAACTTCTGAGAATGCATTGAAGACGAAAGTAAATGATTGTGTAATTTCAGTAAGTAAAACAACTACAGCCTGATGTTTATTGATGTGCCTTCATTAATTAATTTTATTGTTTCGTGCACGTTTCATTGCTCTTTTTCTGTATTTGTCCTAAGATCTTTGAGGTATACATTCAGAATCTCATTATTTACCTTAAATAGGTAGTATTTATTCAGCGTGAATAATTGCTGAGTGCTCATTAACATATGGTAGGCAAATTTTCTGAGACTCTGTATATAGTAGTAGTGATAACAAATATGTTTGTCATAAACTATCCTTCTGAGTTAGTTTTTCCATGTTTCATCTGAAGCTAATCAAGGCAATTACTTCAAATTTATCTTAAAAACTATTGCATTCATTGCTGTCAATGCTCTTTGAGTTTTCAGGGCTTTGATATCTCAGTAATAAATTTAACAGTGAGAGCAAGCCCATAAATCCTGTTGGAATTGATAGCCTCCTAAATTGGCATAACATATAAATTGTCTTTTCTATCTATAAAGTTGCTTGGTCATGTTGTGAAGTTGGGTGCAAGATGTCCATATCACATATTTTTTGTTCATCTTGAACTATGCCTTTAGTAAAATCTTTAATTTTAGTTTTTGAAGCAGTTGCTAAGCTTTACACACTGATTTATTCTTTTCTTAAGGTTTATTCACTTGTTTATCCATTAGATATAGTTTATTTTTCTCTAATGGAAAGGAATTAACAAAATTGTATCCTATAAACATCCTGCTAATTCCCAATGTATATAAGAGTTGGATAGATTAAACTGTGAAATTGTTTAATTTTAAGGCCTATACTTTGAAGTAAATATGTTACTTAAATTATGCCTATCATATGTCCTCTATCCTGAACCTCCGATTGATTGTTGTAAAGATCTTCATGCTATATCTGTTGTCCAGTAAAAATTATTTTAAGGTGGATCAATAAGTATCCTAAATATAGCTATATTTCCCAAATTTATTGCGTAACTAACATAATGACATAGTTATATTATTTTTTTTTAAATAGCTGCAGAGTTTGTTCAGACAGTTGTCCCAGTATGATAAAAGATTGTCTATGCCTTCATATAGAAGGTTATATCCTGTGTTGTAAACCAGTGTGGTTACACCCTCCCTGTCCCATGGTGCTGGATAGAACTGAACATACATAGCTGACACTTTTCTTGATTTGTTGTGATAGCTATTGCCTAATTTGAAATGATAGGATCAGAATTCTGGTTACTTGTTATCCCTCTTATTATTTCATGTTATTATACAGATTTCTGAATGCAAATGTCTAGTTTAATTTCAAACAATTTATTGTACAGAGAAAAAGTATTCTGCTTTTTGGAAAATATTGTACTTTATCATCAACATCTTTGGGAGGGAGAATCCTATAAGTCAGACCCAATTCATTTAAGTACCTGATGCATCTGTCATAAAGATTGCTTTATTTAAATATTTTAATTTTTCCTTAGGTTCCATCGTATTTTACTAATTCTGAAAGGAAGGCTCTGCTTGATTCGGCTGCAATAGCTGGTTTAAACGTATTAAGGTTGATGAATGAAACCACTGCTACAGCCTTAGCATATGGCATTTATAAGCAAGATCTTCCTGCACCTGAGGAAAAACCTAGAAATGTGATATTTGTTGATTGTGGTCATTCTTCTCTCCAAGTATCTGCTTGTGCTTTCAATAAAGGAAAGCTGAAGGTATGTTAATCATTTTTATAAAGCTATTTATTTGTTACGCTCCTCTTAGTTGAATTCGTTTTTATGAATATTCTATTGTCATAGTATATCATTAACTTTGTTCTATTTAAGCTATGTAAATTATGGTTCTATGTATATTTTTTTATTCACTTGCTAGATGCTTGCTTGTGCATCAGATCCTGAGCTGGGAGGCCGAGATATAGATATTATCTTAGCTGAGGATTTCTCCAATTTATTTCAAACTCGTTATAGAATAGATCCCCGTTCAAACCCACGAGCTTATCTTCGCCTTACTACTGAAGTGGAAAAGTTGAAGAAGCAAATGTCAGCTAATTCTACGAAACTTCCCATGAACATTGAATGCTTCATGGATGACAAAGATGTGCATGGAGACATGAAGAGGTAACTGCTTTGTGTTGTGTATCTGACAGAAAGATTTAATTGCATTTTGAAGATTTACTCATGAAATATATTGCTGCTATTGTCATGTATTTCATGAAATGTTGTAATATTTTTCACAGTGATGTTTAATTGTCTGATAATTCTTTTCCTACAATTGGCTTTCTGTCTTAGTGTTTAAGTTTGATAATGTTGTTTAGTAAATTTGTTACTCAACTTATGCCTTATTTTAAATGTTGCGTGATACGTTTGGTTTGCAGAAAAATTCAGTAAGAAATAACCATTCTTTTTGTTGTAATTTTGTGTTTTTGTTATAAGCTTTTTTATTATGTTCTCCAGATTGCATGGATTTATATTGAATTTGTTTTTTCCAGTCCTACTTAATGTTTTATGATGTTGGTAAATTTTTGTGGCATTAGAAGTGTGTAATTTATCAACATAAGATTCAAACAGGCATTTCTGTAAATTTTCTTTTAAACCTCATTTTTATTTTCAGGAGTGACATGGAGGCTTTGTGCAGTCATCTTTTTGAAAGGGTAGAGAGAACACTACGGAAGTGCTTGGAAGATTCAAGTAATTTTTTTTATTTTTTATTTTTTATTCATTTTTCATTTGGTGGAAAGATGCTTTCAAGTGTATATTATAGGTCAACTTAGACCATTTTATATCTTTAAATAGATAAGCATTAATTTGCAGATAAATAAATCTATAGTAAAATTTTACGTAAAGATGTTATTTGATTAACTGTTTCTTGCAAGTATTGCACATGATTACATTAGCAGCCTCTTTCAGTGAGAAAATCAGTTCAGGTGTTTTTTTATATCATGTAGATAATCATTTTGTTACTACTTCATGCTGTGATAAAGTCCTACCTAAGTTTCCATTTGGATACAGTTTTTTTACCATAGTTATGTTTTTTTTAAAAATTATTCCCAGTATTTGCCCAGTTAAAATATTCAATAATTTTTCATGAATGCGTAGAATAATGCAATATTTTGATGCATTAATTGCAGAGCTTCATCTTGACGAGATCTATGCTGTTGAGATAGTCGGTGGCTCTAGCCGCATCCCTGCTCTGAAGCACTTATTGGAGGTTGTGTTTGGCAAGACTTCTAGCACAACACTCAATCAAGATGAGGCGGTAGCTCGTGGCTGTGCTCTGCAGTGTGCCATGCTTTCTCCTGCTGTCAGGGTACGAGAGTTTAACGTGACTGATGTACAATGCTATCCAATCAAACTTCTATGGGATGCTTCACTTGGAGAAGATGGGTAAGCAATACATTTTCTTTCACTTCCACTATATAAATCCTTAATTAATAAAATCTGACAGTAATTGATTATGTACTAAATTTTAAAATGGTAATTGAATTTCTGAATTTTTCATTCAGAAGCTCATAGTGCAGCGTGAAACTATTAGACAAATCAATGTTTTTAAAAATTTGTTGGATAATCATGCCATAATTAAAACTTTTCTTGTTGCTTGGATAATTTGAATTTATGCAAAATATTGATTTGAGTTGCTTCATAGATGTCTATGGAATCTTATTCATTTAAAGCAAATGATAACTTTCTGCAAAAGTTTGTCAACGTAGGTAACTCTTTCAACAAATTTTCTTTGGAGGTACAAATGCATCAAGTTTACACCTCTATTCATTCCATCACCAAACTAGTAGGTGGGAAAGTAATTGTGAATTTAAACTTTTGACAGATGGCTCTTTAGGAACCGATGTTGTTTATTGAATGAGTCACAATTTATTATTTTCCATGTAATTTATACTCACTTTAATTAAAGTGTATTGTTATAAAATACAATGGCTTTGCACCGTTTCCTGTAACATATGTGAATTTTTCAAGGGTGGTGAGAGTTAAGTTTTTATTATGAACATTTTATGTTGGTGTAGTAGTACAGTTAATGAAATCTAGGTTGGCAGTTATTAGGAACATTAAGAAAATATCACAGAATTGAATTTATTGTAGTAGTGTATTACCAGCAGTATTCTGTTGCTGGAAAATTAATGTGGGTTATTCTGCAGCATTTTTAAGTATCATCCTGTCAGGTTCCCCTTAAATATGATTTTTAATATTTTCTAATTTGTTTTATTCTTAACATTTTAGGTGTAGGTTGTCATTTGAAATATGTTTTGGAATTTTAATGAGCGTTCAGATTTATACTAACAAACTTTATAGTTTGAAATGAAATGTGTAATGATGTGTAACAATTCCAGAAAACTTGTTTAAAACACAAACAATGGAGCTTGGTTGTGTAGAGGTATGAAGGGTTTTTATTTTTCTGCAGATCCTTGAATGACTTCTGTTTATACCTTGGCTTGCTTTAGATTACATTGTGAAAAATTTCAAGAAAAAATTTGGCTTAACTATTAAAAGATGAGGATTTTGCTGTTCTATATGCAGCTGGAACTAATATGACACACAATTAGGAAAATAGACTTGAAGTAGTTTATATTTTACTCTTCAGAATTTCTTGCTCATATTTTGGGTTTTATGTTTACAAGACACTGTGCTGAGGAATTGCACTTTTGCAAGGACAGTTATTTGATAGTTACTAATCCCACCTGTTATGTTTAATAAATGTAAGCAGATTCGGTTAGTGGTGAAAGATGTATAAACCCAGGTATCTATATACTAATTGGATTTGTCCATCTTTTTATGTAGTGTTGATTTTAGTTTAAAGCAGGAGTGCACAAAGTGTGGTCCACGGAAGATTTTGTATAATAAGTTTAATATTGAACAATGTTTAGGTTAGGTTAATTTGGTAAATCATAAGGTGAAAATTATAAGAGAGTGCAAAATGCTAAGGTTAACAAAATGCCCTACTTTTAGCAAATTTGTACTCCTGACAAATTTTAGTCCTTTACTCCTTCTTTCAAGGGTTGTACACCTTTTCAAACTCATACTACATTGTATATTTGTGATAGTTTTGCATTTGATTATTGATAAGTAAAAATGCTTTAACTTGTTAATAAAAATTTTATGGTACTTATGTAATAAGTGGTACACAGTAACTAGTTCAACGTTTAGCCACTAGAAACTTCTTCTGCATGCCATTCTGCCTCCCAAGAACTTCCTAGTTTGTCCATTACGTGGCACTGTGAATTAGTCACTCAAGCTGAGGTGGTTCTGTATTCTCATTACTGGCCGAATGGGATTTTCCCAAGTACACGCCACACTGGGTTTTTCGCTACTCTTTTGTTATTTGCGAAGGAAATTTGGTGGCTAAAGTGCAATATATCCCTCCTGACTGTTGCGCCGCAAATAGAGCCTATTTAGCTTGCAAACCGGGACTGAGGGATAGGTTCCATTTTAGGCACCCGTTATAACTTTTTGCAAAATGTAATTCTTCTAACAAAGCTGCAGACCTATTTAGCTCGTATGGTGGGACTGAGAGATTGATTCCATTTAAGGCACCTGTTATAACTTTCACGCCAAACATTATTGTGATGGCGCTATTGTCACATGCCAAGGTTTCAAAATAATGGTTGGGTTGTGGTGATCTCTGGACTCGGGGAAAATCCCATTCTGCTGGGAATGAGAACGTAGAAACATTGCAGACAGAGCGAGTAATGCACACAGTGCCACGTAATGGCCAAAATACAAGTTATTAGGAGGCAGACCGGCACGCATAAGAAGTGCCACCTAGTGGCAAAATGTTGAACTAGGTACCTCGAGCCACTTAATCCCTAAATACCTATTTTATTCTTGTTTAATTTACATTACTTAGCTTTTAATTAAGTGTGGCCCTCGGATAAGTATAAACCATAGAAGTTTGTGCACCCCTGGTTTAAAGGGACTTACAAATTCTTACATTAAAGACATGAGAATTTGGTTGAAGAATGCTTTAAAAGCAGTTATTTACTTTATTTTTGGGTTGTTTCTATATGTAATTATCTTGAAGAAACTTATGGTCTGGTGAAGATTATCAGTTTGGCAGATAAACCTTTAATTCCTGGCTTTACTGTAAAGTATTTGTAATAATTCTGGTTTAAAGATAGTTATCCTAAGTAAACAGTATGGGCTAATTGCTCTCTTTCTAGATCCAAATGGCAGCTCTGTTTGTCTCATATCTGCTTTGCTATACCGAGAAGATTTTTTGAAAAGGCAGTTTTTTGTGGTGCCCAAAGGTACATCCGGGCAAGTTTCTTGTGACCTTGGGATTGGGAGTATTCCATACTTTCGTTACATTTCTGTCAAATGGCAGCATTGGCTTACTAAGGTTATTGTAATTCAACCTATTTCAGTATCATGTACTAACTATACTCACATGGTGTGATTTGTGGATAAGATCTTTTGGTGACCTGATAGGATCATCTCTTTGTAATATTATCCTTTTCATTTATGGAAGATTGGTTTTAATCTTTAGTAATCATTTATCATTGTTGTCAGCATACGTTGGTCAGCTTTAGTAACTATAACTGTATATGGAACTCACTGTTTATCTGTAATTGTTAAAAAGAACAATGTTCATTTTCTATATTCCGAGATATCAAATTGAAGGTTCACCTTTTGGTTATCTTTAAGTTGAACTATTTCCATTTTCATTATTGCTAAAAATAATGGGTGCTTTACAATAATGTCTTTTCATTAGTATAGATGCTAAAAATTTGAAAGCAGTGCAGTAAGGAACCTTGTATGTGTGTTTTTAAAGATCTTGTTAAAATAATTGACATTGGTGGTTATGTAGGTAAATCTTAAGGAGAAATAAGGATTGATTCACCTCATACTTTCTCTTTAATTAAGTTGTCTTATGAGCACACCTAAAATATCAGGAATGGCAAAAATTGAAGTATTAGGAGATTTTTCGATTGAAGGAAATAGAGGACTAAGGAATATAGATACATAATCCTTGGTGGATAATGAAGCATGCTTTTATGTTTTTGGCTTAATATTAATGCAGTTAATGTGGAATCTTCTGGTATGGCGGAGTGTGATTAATATCAATTTGGTAAGCTGCTATAAGATTTTATTATTTATTATTATTGCCTCATTAACAGCACTGGACCAATACAAGTGTATCGTAAACAATGATAGTTCACTGCAAGAATTATATGCATATTTATATTGGTATTAAAAATGCTTTATGATATCCTTCTATTTAATGTTTTTTCTTTGAATTATTTTAGTTATCTCAATCATTAGTAGTACAGTATTTTTCTGTAAATACTGGGATAGTAATTTGATAATTTGTTATCATACAACTGAATTTTCTAATGAAGAGTTTGAGAAATTTAACAGAGCAGTTGATATATAAGGTTGTAGGATTTAAAGTAGATCTAAATGTTTGTGCTTGTCACAATTAGTAAATTAAAACTTTTCTCAACTTGGGAATTACGTTCCAGGGCATTGAGTTATGAGAATCAATGCTGGGTAAATCATTAAACATGTAGGAAAATATTATTAGGTTCCAAGATTGAAAGGGTATACAGTGTGTCCTCGATTAACGTCATTAATTTGGTCTTGAAATTCACAGCATTGAATGAAACAACGTTAGACGAATCCACAATTCCCATAAGAACCCATGTGTTACAATATAATCATTCGGTTCCAAAACCTCTTGACCCATCACCCCTCAAAAAACAAAAAGATGGTACCGTATTTCCTCAATTTAACAGACTAATAAGGGGAAGGGGTGTCTGTTAAAGCTGAATGTCCGTTAAATGGAGAATGGGATTTTTCGAGCCCAAAAACACATTCGTACATGAGAATACCTACTTTATTGATAGTACAAAATGATAATTACTGTCTAAAATAATATGTTACTGTAATAACAATAATAATAATCTTGTAATATTAAAATTCTAATCGTACGTACGTAAAGCATTTCACTGGCATATTTCTCAAGAACCGTTTATTGTAAAGATATGGGGTAAATGATGTTTTGTTTCTATTAGCTATGAGGTCCATGGAAAAATATTTTCTTTTGCTAAAGTGTCCTGGGTTCGAATCAAGGAGACAGTTATATTTTCCCATAAGTTTACATGGGATTTTCGATTTTTCAGAGTGCTAGGTTTTTTCCTTCATTCATCAAAATAAGTAAATATGGACCGATTTTCTTTGTTCTTGCTTTATTCAACAGCTAAAATTCTATACAGGCAACCCCCTACTTTTGTACACATACGTTCCTGAAAACGTGTATGAAAGTCGAATGTACGAAAGTCGAACATAGATTTACATGTTATAGGAGGATTCTGTTCCCAGAGAGCCAAAGAATATTATAAAACAGGGACCTGACCCGATCCTTGGTCCGGACCATGGTCCGCGTCTGGTCTGTGGTTTTTAGCTGCAGACCAGGATCCACGGACCACTTGTCCGCGAAAAATTTTTGAGGACCATGATCCGGGACCACTGGTCCACAAAAAAGTATAGAAAGGACCAATGCAAAACAAGTGATTGCTAGAATGTGACAGTTCTACCGTGTTGAAATGCCGGTTCTACACGTAAACCATGATGATCACGAGTGATGCTCGGACCTGTGCTTCTACACAAACACTGATTATTTTGACTATGCGACGCTATGAGGTAGTTTTAGAAACTATTTCTGACTGTTTTGACAACAATACAATGATGCAATATATATATATATATATATGTGTGTGTGTGTGTGTGTGTATAATATATAGCTGCTTCTTACATGTGAGATATATATATATGTTACGCAAGCGAGGACGACCGCCACGAGAAGTGCTACCAGAAGCGGGACGGAGAAGGAGAGTACTAAGAGATCACGTGACGCGAGAGAGAAGAGTGTGTGACGGGACTCGTGGTAGTGTGGGCCGTGTGTTGGCTCGTGGAAGAGCTTCTGCTGGAGAGCAGAATGCTGGTGTAATTCGGGTTTAAATAAAGTTGGAGTCCCTTGGACGTGTTGTGTTATTTCGGGTGTGCCTCCCCGAGGAGGAAGTTGGAGAGTGGTGTAGTGTTTTCTGACAGAGCAGCGGCGGGATCGGGATCAGATAAGGATAAGAAGATCAAAAACCAGTTTTCGGAAAGGAGCACGTCGTGAGAGAGCCGACTGTTTGCCGATGAAGACTGTACCCCTCCGTAAGTACGTGAAAGAAAAGTGATTCCCGAGTGAACAATACCCCAAGTATAACTAGGGTTGTGAGCGTCGAAACAGACCTAAAAAAGCGAAATTAGCGAAAAAAAAGCGACCGCATGGCGTTTAGTGGGGAACCGGAAATGACGTATCCAGTGGCGGGAACAGGAGTAAGCGAGGCGTTCTTGACGCGAGCAGCGAGCTTTCCTGAGCTACCGAGAGCGATGTCGACGCCCTCTGTGACCCGACCAAAGAACCACTTAGCGCCTAGGGCGAGCGATAACGACATTGAACGTGAGATTCTACGACGAGAAAGACAGTTGCTGGAGAGAGAGCGCGCGTTGTTAGACCGCGAAAGAGAAATAACCAAAGATGGGATCCGACCAGGCGAGAGAAAAATTCAGGCAGTTAAAGAATTTCGAAGGCCGGAGAATGTTCACGAAGTGCGACAATTTATTGGTTTGACGAGCTTCTTTAGAAGATTTGTATTAGGATTCGCTACGTTAAGCAAGCCGTTAACGCTCTTGACGAAGAAAGATACGGCATTCGAGTGGACAGAGAAACAAGAAAACGCATTTCAAGAGCTGAAGAAAAGATTAATCGAGCGTCCGGCACTTGCGTTGTTTGATGTAAATGCCGAACATGAAGTTCACACTGACGCCAGTAAGAATGGACTAGCGGGGATTATCTTACAGCGTCGAGAAGGAGAATCTCAAAAACCTGTGGCATATTATAGCCGACAGACGACAGATCTAGAGAAGAACTATCACAGTTATGAGCTAGAAGCGTTGGCAGTAGTTGAAGCCGTAGACAAATTTCGAATGTATTTATTGAACAGACCCTTCAAAGTTGTTACTGACTGTAATGCTTTAAAGACCACCATGTCCAAGAAAGAATTGTTACCGCGGATAGCGAGGTGGTGGCTTCGATTACAAGAGTATGATTTCACGATCGAGTACCGACCAGGACGCAACATGAGTCACGTTGATGCCCTCAGTCGAAATCCCGTGGGAGATTCCGAGGAACCGGATACAGCAGACTTGAAAATCTTCACGTTGCGAATAAATCAGGATGATTGGTTACTAACGATGCAGCTGCAGGATGTAGCTATCCAGAAAATACATCGTACCTTACAGCAACCTGCGGTCGCCAATGAGGATAGGCAGATCCACACAGACTATGTGCTGAAAGACAACCGTGTCTGTAGAAAGGTAGACGGTGGGGTCCGTTGGGTTGTGCCTAAGAACTCTATTTGGCGCATTCTAAAGGGAAGTCATGATGACATGGGACATTACGCAGAAGAGAAAACCCTAGAACACGTGAAGAGATATTTTTGGTTTCCGAAGATGAGAAGAAGGGTAAAGAAATATATTGCAGCTTGCATTGAGTGTGCTTATCATAAGAGACCGGGAGGTAAAAAAGAGGGGCAGTTGCACAGTTTAGAGCGTGTAGCCATCCCATTTCACACAGTTCACGTGGACCACTTAGGGCCATTCCCAAGGAGTAAAAGGGGCAACGAGTATGTTCTCGTGTATCAAGACAACTTTACAAAGTTCATCCTACTAAAGGCAGTGAAAACCACAAAAACCAAACCAGTGTACGAAGCTATCAGTGAGATTACGAGCTTATTTGGGTGTCCTGAGCGTTTAATTACAGATCGAGGTACGGCATTTACAGCGAAGGAATTTGAAGAATTATGCGAAAGAAACCAGATAAAGCATATAAAGAATGCGACTGCTACCCCTCGAGCAAATGGACAAGTAGAGCGATCAAACGCATCCATTACAAACGCCATATCCACTATGTATGCACAAGAGGATGGAGGCGACTGGGATACGAATTTGAGAAACATCCAATTCGCCATGAATTCTATGTCAAATAAAACTACTGAGAAGAGCGCTTATGAGCTATTGTTTGCTTATAACCCAAGGAATTCATTGCAAAACCGTGTTATATTGGCGTTGCAAGAAAGCGAGCTCGATGAGACTAGAGAGACCTTAGGCGGACAGCAGAGGGAAAGAAGACGAGAAGCGGATGGAGAACGGCGCGAGCGCCAGAGGAGCAGTTCAACCGGAGGCAGACCGGACCGGGACCGAGGACGGCCCCGATGTCAGGAAAGGCCGACTGTTACGCAAGCGAGGACGACCGCCACGAGAAGTGCTACCAGAAGCGGGACGGAGAAGGAGAGTACTAAGAGATCACGTGACGCGAGAGAGAAGAGTGTGTGACGGGACTCGTGGTAGTGTGGGCCGTGTGTTGGCTCGTGGAAGAGCTTCTGCTGGAGAGCAGAATGCTGGTGTAATTCGGGTTTAAATAAAGTTGGAGTCCCTTGGACGTGTTGTGTTATTTCGGGTGTGCCTCCCCGAGGAGGAAGTTGGAGAGTGGTGTAGTGTTTTCTGACATATATATATATATATATATATATATATATATATATATACATACACACACACACATATATATATATATCGGTCTAGGGCAACTGGCCGCGAATAAGTTTCTCGAAAATGGTCTGCGATTACTGAAATACTGTGCAATGGTTGTGAACCCGATAACATTGAAATGGGTTTATTTAATTATTATTAAAATTACAAACAATATTTTACAAAATATGAGAATAGAAACTGATTATAAAACATTATAATTATTTGTAACATTTTGATGTTTTTTGTTCATTACATGTGAAAAGAGTATGAATAATAGACTGCGGCAGAAAATAAAAATAGCAAAGGCAAGGTTACATATCAATGAAATTTATTATAAAATATCAAAACGTAGGAATTAATAATAATACAGAAAAAATTAAAATATAGGTAATATCGTAATACAGATAATAAAAAAAGTTAGACGTCCATTTCAAAATTATGAGCAATACCCCTTAAATATTCGATTTTGTCTCTATTTCCGTAATCTGCAACAATTGCTAAAATTCTAGTATCCTCAGCTCTATAATTTTTCAATTTTACGGGAGGATTTTGTCCTGCAATTAACTGCTCATAATAAAAATCCCTCCCACGCTGAACTTTATGTAATCCGTTGATAAATTTCCAGATGTTAGGACCACTCATTGTTGTTTCGATCGGAGGATTACATTGTATAACATATGTTTGACGATGTTAATGGGCAGATCCTTTAATAACGCGCGACTATTATAAATTTGAATGCATTATTACTGACTTATTAATTGCTTTTCATAATAAATAAATGAATGATAAATTGAAAGATTTGACAGCAAAAAATTAAATGCATTATAAAATTTTTCAAAATTAAATTACTTGAGTAAATGAGGAACTACAAAAATTTCTCACATTTTACTCAAAACATGTATTTCCGTTGAAATCTCGAAGTTGATTATTTTCATGAAAACAATACTTTCTCTATACTACGGTATATGGAGAAAGTAAAAAGAAATAATTTTCATAAACGCACTGGAAATATTCACATGAATTCCTTCACCGAATTACATTTTAGCCATTGGTTCAAAAGACGGGTTGAATGTTTTTGTTAGAGTGATTTTTTGGTTGTTTCTGAAGTAACCAGTTGACTGTGGAGAAGGGATATATATTTCAATGTTATCGGGTTCACAACCATTGCACAGTATTTCAGTAATGGCAGACCATTTTAGAGAAACTTACTCGCGGCCAGTTGTCTCGCGGCCGGTCGGCCGTGGCCAGTTGCATTCTGCAAGCATTATTAATTTTTAGCATTTTTACAATTTCAAATATTCCCAATCGATTTTGTACATAATCATATAACCGTATCAAATTTGAAGTTTGTAGCTCATTTAGAAGTGCCTTATAATTTTATTCGTCATGTAGGGCGATAATGTGGAAAAACAGCCGCTAAGATTTCGAATTTTTACAATATCGGATTTCTTCCTTCTGTTGTAACTAAAAACCCATAATTCTGCCAAATTTCAAATTTGCATCTCATTAAGAAGTTCCTTATAATTTTCACACTCGTATGGGGTGGTAATGGAGCAAAACCGCCCCTAAAAATTGGAATTTTTGCATTTTATTTTATCTTCGGTTGCAACGAAATTTTAGCATTTTTACAATTTCAAATTATTTCCAATCAATTTTGTACAGAATCATATAACCATATCAAATTTCAACTTTGTAGCTCGTTTAGAAGTACATTATAATTTTATTCGTCATGTAGGGCGATAATGTGGAAAAACAGCCGCTAAGATTTCGAATTTTTACGATATGGGATTTCCTCTACCGGTTGTAACTAAAAACCCATAATTCTGCCAGATTTCATGTTTGTATCTCATTAAGAATTGCCATATAATTTTCACACTGGTGTGGGGCATAAATAGGGCAAAACCGCCCTTAAAATTTAGAATTTTCGCAGTATTTTATTTATCTTCGGCTGCAATGTAATTTTTATAAACATGCCAAATTTCAATTCTCTAGGTCATGTGGAGCTGCCTCATCATTTTTGTTCTTGTATGAAGCAATACTGGAGCAAAACAGCTCCGAAAATGGGGATTATATCAATATCGGATTTCCTTCATTGGTTGTAGTTTAACATTAATGGCATTAAAATATAAGCCTCTGTTTCCCATTAAAAGCTTACCCATATGAAAGCATTAAGCCTGTTGCCTAGGAAGCCTATTGTTAGACCCAGAAAAATTACCACTTTTTTGCGATAAAAACTATACATTTACGCTAATTCTACTCTGTACTAACATTCTTAGCGCAATTGCCCAAACTGAATTTTTTCCATAAGAATAATGGAAAACTACCTCCCGATTTACAAATTTTTGATATACGAATGATTTTGTGGAACCTAACCCCTTCATAAAGCGGAGGACACCTTTATAGCATGTTTGATAAAAATGCATCAATCCAGAACACTTTTCCCACTCAAATAAGGCTATTAGCAACAACTTGTGTAGCAGATTTTTATGCATAATTTCAGCACCGAGTCAGGGTGATGTTAACTCAAATCATCGATAACGTTAATTCAAAGAGGGTATTAATTTTTTAACGACATTAATGTGAATCCATGTTAATTGAGGCGACATTAAACCGAGGACACACTATACTCTAAAAAATAATGTTTGCTAAATCAAATCTTTATAATTCCTTGCAAACATTGTGTATAGTATGCAAATAAATTCTGTAAATTACTATTATAGATACATTTATGCAGTACTTTTTTCTATAAAAATTAAAGGTTCCAGAACGCAATAGAGATGAGTGTTGAAAAAATAAGAACTGAATATAATTTGTCAGAAATATGAGATTGTACAACATGAGTAAAAAAGTATTGTATTGCAATTCCTTATTTTGATTTGTTTTAGGTTATGCAAATTAGTGTTTATTACAATAACGATTGTAGAACAGCATTCCGGAGCGTTCCGGCAGAAAAAAGCATTTCTTTTACTTAACATATATTTTTATTAAATCTTCAGACAATTTAAGGTCCTTTATGGTTAAAGTTTTGCATAAAATGTAGCAGTAAATATCTAAATACTGGTAGATAATTTGGCACTAGGGATATCTGTGGGAAATTCCCAATGCTCACGACATGTATGACTGCACATTATTGTCATTGTTGATATTTGTTGTAGTTGACTCAATTTTCTACATTTTTATTATGTAAGAGTGTAAAATAGCATTACATAAAGAGAAATCTTAATTTTTCATACTATGTGATAATGTATTCATTTTATACATTGGCACACCACATAAAATACATTGGGATTTTACCATATGCAATACTTTTTATAGATGCAATTGTTCATTTTTATGCTGAAAAGTTATTTTTTATAATTTTTATGTATGCTTTTTAATTTAGCACCTATAGTCTAGGATAGTCTCAATACGAATTTGTTACACCAATGCTCTTTTGCATGTAAAAAACGGCATGCTGTTTCTGTAGCTCAATATCTGCAAGTATAAGTTCATATTCATAAGTAAGGTACTAGTGGCCAAGGAATGCTATTGAAGAAAATCAAATATGTATAATCAACACTTTAGTAGATGGTGAAGCTTACCAGGCCAGTTACAGGTTTCATTAAATACAATAAAAAGTTGATAAGACCTGGTTTTAACTGCAATTTTGGTAATTTAAAAGAAATTACTTCACTATAGAATTGCATAAAAATGAATCATCACGTTAAGAGAAATTCAACACATGCTAGGCCAGGGGTGGCCAACCTTTTTTTAAGACGGGCCAATAAAACGGCAAGAGTTTTTTGGCAGGCCATTATCCTTAACATCCTGTTTAAATTGATAGTTTAAGCTTATTTAAATTATGCCAAAAATATATAGGAATAAAAAACAACAAACAAACAGATTTATTTAAATGACATTTGAAATATTAATTAAAAAAAAAAGTATTGATATAAGTATCTCAATGTGATTTTTGAATTTGCTTTTCAGTTAACCATTTCTCAATATTAGAACTGATTTTCGACGTCGATAAAAGAAGCAGAGTGCCCATATGAGTGTCTCTTAAAACGTCTATGTTTGTTTTTAACAAAGTTCATTGTCGAAAATGTCTGTTCACAAACATAGGTTGATCCATATTTGCACACAAAACGCAGTGCAAGGCGATGATTATTTATCCAAGAAATTCCTTCTTTTGTCTCATGGAGGAAGTCGGCAGATTTTATCGTACATGAGACAAAGAGGGTCTCACGAGCACCTTTCTATAAATTGAGTATGTTGGTGGTCATATCTTGAAAGTGACCTGAGATCCTTACGGATTATTGGATGTGGTTGGGGGTAGAAGGAAGAAGCAATAAACCAGGCACTTTCTTTTATCCCATACCAAGTTCATTGTCTCTGTGACAGCAGAGCATGGGATAATAGCATAAGCGAAGAGTGAGGAATTCAAAATAACGGAATGATGGGAAAACCTGCACACTATTTCAACGGAGGATTAAAACGAATGTCAGGTTTAGGTTTTGGTTCCACTCGGACTAAAAATATTTTTTTTCGGTTGAGTGCTCGACTGACAAGGCGACCTTATGACGTTTATCGTTGATTTGGTTGAAACTTGGTGAGCATATAGCACACTCATAGTGATGAAAAATGCCAAAGCAAGAAGATGCACCTCTCAAGCATTCGCGAGATTTTTGCACTTAAATTTAGCGAACATACTAGGGGTCCAGTTTATCTCCTAATATGAGTCTTAACAGGCAACTTATGTGGTGGCCCAGTTGGTTAAGGGTCAGATTCCCAAACTGTTGGGCACAAGTGCGATCCTAACACTCGCAATTTTTTTTTTCAATTTTTATAAGTTGATTTTGTTCTATCGTCTTGTAATTTTTGGGATATGTTATTTGCTGAAAGTTTACTAGATTTATAATTTCATTTTCGCTAATTACGTAAAGCAAAATATTTTTTTGCAATAAAATTGAAAAAGAATTGAATTTGAATTACCAGCAAAAATTAAATGGGAATAAGGGCTGTTTATCACATATATTCAACTCTTTTCATTTACACGTAGTTAATGCATCATTGCAACATATTATTATACACATTTATCGATGAGTGAGTTTGGAAATGTAATTGTATCATGTTCAAAATCAGGCAAACAAACAGCAAATCTGTACAAGTTATTCTTGCAGAATGCTCATCTACCTTAATACCCTAATAAATTGGACCCCTAGTGTGTTCGCTTAATTTAATTGCAAAAATCGTGCGAATGCGTGAGAGGTGCATCTTCTTGCTTTGGCATTTTTTTATCACTAGGAGTGTGCTACATGCTCACCAAGTTTCAACCAAATCGACGACGAACATGTCGTATGGTCCCCTTGTGAGTACCACAGGCCATCCCTGTGCTAGGCTATCTCACAAAAATGTGAATTCACATAGGAGGAAGCCATGCTCAAGGATGTTTTACTCTATACTTACTGTATAAATCCATGGGTGTAGATTATGAGCCAATGATAAGTTAATATCTACTTTTTACTTTCTCCATATACGTAGTATAGAGAAAATCGAATTCGAGATTTCAACGGAAATACACATTTTGAGGTCCCTTTAACGTTTTGACAGTTTTTTCGATGAAGTCTGTGTGCGTGCATGTGTGACAAATTTTGCATGCACTCTAACGCAAAAACTGTTCATCAGATCAGCATGAAATTCTATATTTGTGATTTTATATATACAGTGTTACCCCGAATATACATTCCTGCAATATACGTTTTCCCGCGATTCACACTTTTTTAAAGGCCCCGTTTTCGTCCCATTCATTTTAGTACTACGGTTTCCTGCAATTCACGCATCGTAAAAATAACCGTTCCCGCACATTTCACTCAACCTTATTTTTGTTTTATTGGCATTTCACTGCAAACAACCTATAGTTTATGTTAACTGCATTGAAAAGACGATAGTGAAAATGTTGGTTGAAATTGCCAATGTGCCTTGATTTAATGCCTGGATGTGCTGCCATTTTCCTGCTTCTTGCTGAAACTACGTGACAGTCGCTGTCGCAGTGTTTACACGTTGACAGTTTCCTGATAGTAGCTACCACGATAAAGGCTGTCCTATTTTACAGTAACCGTGTAAACGAGACAAATGCATTAAAATTTTTTATTATTTATTATTCTCTTCAATAAATTAACATGTCAACTCTTAAAACTTATTTTCTTCCTGATTTCGGAGAAACAATCGTAAATCAATGCTGCCGATATTCAACTGTTATGAGAAAAATGGAATTTCGCAGACCAGAATTTTTCGGAATGATAACTCGCGGACCGGCAGCATTCAGTGGACCATTGATTTAGAAACACTGTTTTGCTCATTTTCGTTAATAATTATATTTGTAGGTACCCTTACTTCTTGTAGGATGTCGCAGAGAAACAGGAAAGCCTTATCCATGCAGGATAAAGTTTCAGTTTTGAAAAAAATTGACAACCACGTTGGTACATACATGGATATCACTATCATTGTTGATTTTGATGCTTAACACGATTGTTAAAACCTGAAAAATTGTCGAACATGGCGCCATTTAATGAGAGTCACACGACAAAAAAAGAAAATACACGAAGACCTCTAAATACGACAAGTTAGAAGAAATCCTTAACGATTGGTTTCCTTTTAATTCCCTTTTTAGAAAACATTACTATTTTAAAAGAATATACAAGAGGGTATAAATTGAATTTAAAAAAAGGAAATCGGCAACAACCACGAACACTCAGCAGCTCAGGAGTTTTTTATACAAACATTTCGTTTATATGAAATGCATGCTCGAATACGCAAATAGCATTCATTTGTTATACTAGTCATCGGTGCTTGCATTCTGCAAGCATAAAAATAATGGTTGATATTTTTTTTGCATTGAATGAAATAATGCAAACAGGTAAAAAAGGCATTCAGAAAACAGAATTGACGCTAAAAAATAATGGTTGATATTCTTTTTTACATTCAATAAAAACGCGATCAGCTAAAAGAAGCGTATTAGAATACGGAATCGACGATAAAAATAATGGTTGATATTCTTTTTTGCATTGAATAAAAAACATAAACAGGTAAAAAAGGCATATTAAAAAACAGAATCGACGATAAAAATAATGGTTGATATTTTTTTTGCATTGAATAAAAAAAGCATGAACATATGAAAAAGACGTAATAGAAAACAGAATTGACGATAAAAATGGTTGATATTATTTTTAGCATCTATGTAGTAGTGGAAAACAAAACTGGTAAATTTTCATTTTTTAAGGTTCGCATTGACCATCATATGCAGGAAAACATTTAAAGCAGAAACATATTAAATGGGAAAAATTATATTCTTATGAGAAAAATTTTGGGACCGAAAGATTTGAACATCTTAAACAGGTTCCACTGTATTTAATCAACATCTAGTGGAAAGCAAAAGTAATACATCAGATGATGATGAAGAGATTCCTTTTCCATCCTACGCGGTTGTGATGGCATCAATAGAAAATTGCAAACATTTTATTTCAGGAAGTTTTGTAGGTGAACATTTATTAAAAAATCTTTACGAAATACAAAATGGGATACAAAAATGTCGAATAAGAAACCCTAAACAAACTAAGATGTCCGACTTTAGAAAAAAATTAATTTGTTGTGGTATTTTTAAATAAATTTGTTTTTTCTTATCTTATTTTAATCTCATTATTTTATTGCATGAAAATATGTATGCATTCTATATAACATGAGTATTATTCTACAAATTTTATTTCTCCGATTTCCATTTTCCCTCTTATTTACAACATTTTTGTCCAATCCCCAGAAAAGTGTATATTAGGGGTTTCACTGTATTCTTAAGATTTGAAAAGATTTTTATAACAATCGGCCAACCGGAAGTAGCGATTTACTCTTGTAAAATTTTAGTTTTTCTTAAATATTTTGCTCAAAACTGAATTTTTGTTAACATGCATATATATATATGTGTATATATATATATATATATATATATATATAAAAGTTGTAGATATTATTGTTTTCTACAACTTTTGTTTGAACTAAATTTTCATATGAGGAATATTTCAAGAGATATTCAATTTTCTTCGAAATTGGCGGTTAGTGGGCAGTTTGCGCGCATGGCAGTGACAACAATTGAATCGCTAGCGCTTAAGCATTTAAGTTGAACTGTTCCTATAGCCGTATTTATTTGATTTTAGTTGACAACTTACGTATGGAGAAAGTCATGTGTTGGACACATCAATTTATTTTAATGAAGTCAAACCTCTGGTGAAGATTATAAAGTATTGCTCTTATATTTTCTCATTTATTATTCCACAATGCATTGTGTTTAAATAAAAATCTATAGTACCTAAATGTAGATAATTGATGTTTGTGGCCAATTTAAATACTCTGGTATGCATCATATTAGGTATTCAGAATTTCTTTAGGATGATGTGGATCTTCTGATGCCTAGTGTCTATTCATGTGCTTAATATAAATATGTTTACTATATGGTACAAGTATATTACTCCGAAAATGGCTGTCCGCATTATTATGTTGTTAATATTTTCTATTTGCTTTTTTTAAAGCACGAATTACATTCATTCCTAGGTTTTATTTTTATCATTATTCTGTCGTCTTAGCATTTTCATTATTTCCAATGCACTTGATTGTTTCAAATGATACGATAAGTGCATGGTCTGAAATTTAACTTCAGAACAACTTCACATTGTAATAATCATATTTGAAGTGATTATTTGCGGCATTAAAATTCACTTGTTTTGTGTTTAATGATTGATTAAATGCTAGTGCTGTGTGCAGTAATCAATTTTAGAATACTTTTTATTTCCTTTGGATTGTTTTTAATATTGCAAGTAGCTTTTTTCACATAACCCTTTGCACATTTCAAATCAATTGGAGAGATTTTTATGCATTCATAAAATTAGATGTTTTCTCTCTCACAATTAACATTTGTTGATATTAACCTTTGGAAGACTGAATAAGATGTTTTAATTTAAAAATTGATTTAACAATGGTGATAAATTACAATTTATCTTGAGATTTATCATTATTGGGATGTTCACTGGTTTGGCTAATTAATTTTTCCTTGTAAAACGTTCATTATATTTAGTTTCAAGTATTAACCAATTAAAAAAATAATTGATCGGGTTTACTAGCAATAATCATAAGTTTTCAGAAATAATTTGCAAGATTGGGAAATTGGAGATTAATAGCTATCAGAATTAATTAAGATTAATCACTAAAAGAAAAAAGAAACTTGCCATTAAAGAAGAACTGCAAATAGTTTTGATTTTATTATCTAAAACTTATGATCTACTGCATAACAAAAATTTTAACCAATAAAACTGGTAGCACTCACATACTTGTAATATTCTGAAGAAGCCTGACTGCTAAAAATATATATTAATTGCTGTGTATGAAAGATTATCTAACTCAATGATGTTGAGTATAATAATATTACTATTCTCTGATCTCTCATGTAAGGCAATCTGATTTTTGGATTTTTTTATAAACATGATATATCTTCTCTGTTGAGGATTTTGTATCAATTACACTTTAAATTTTTAAATTGAGTTATTAGGTTTAATGATCAGATTTCTTACATTTTCATTTGGCTGTTGATAAATGTTCTGAGTATACTATTGGCACATAGTAAAAATTATTCAAGTAAAGTATATTTGGAAAATCTTAATTTTTTCAGGGAGATGGAGGTGTTCAGCAGCAATCATCCCGTGCCATTCACCAAAATGTTGACATTTTATCGTAGAGAGCCTTTCTCGTTGAAGGCTTTATACAAAGGAAACATTCCATTTCCTGATCCCTACATAGGTTTGTTTGTTTACATGCTAATTTTACATAGTATTGGCTTGTTCTGAGTGCTTAACATATAGTTAAGTAATGAATGTGTATAACTTTAAAGAGTGATTTAAAAAAATTTTAATCTGTAATAATACAATGCATTCTGAAAATAATATTCCCACTATTTTTTCTGTTCTAATTAATTTCCCAAACATGTAATAGACAATCTTGAAAAATCAGAAATGCATGTTTCTGATGAATGTGAAATAAATTTTGTTTTTATAAAATTGGGTACTTAATAATTATTTTGCCATAGGTTTGGTACTTATTAAAGCTATAGGATTGAGAGAGCAGGATTACACAGCTATTGAGTTGCAGGGTTTTTCCTTCATTGTCACCTTTGAGTAAAATAGAATTTCTTAATCTGAACCTGCTAAGGCATGATTTTCATCTAAGTCAGCACCTGAAACTTGAAGTGAATAAATTACTTGGACCTTTTTAATGCCCATAAATTAAAATGAAATATAGGCATGCAATAGCATTTCTCGAATATTTAAAAGGTTTGTATGCATTAACAGATAAGAAAGACTGGAATTTAGCATTCTTGAACTTGAAAATTTCTGGACTTAATAGAAAAGTAGTTTTTTAAACAAAGATTGTAGTGTAACTCCTTATCAGTGTAAAGTTCTTCAGCAATATTCTCAGTGGTTTATCCTCTGCATATAATTTGGTGCTAGCATATTAGGATACATCTCCTTTTTCTTTTGTCATATGACTGGCAGTCATTGAGATAATAATTTATCACATTTGGCGTCATTCGAAGCAGTCATTTTCAAAGTTTTTTTTATTTCCTTTCATTTTTACAGGAGAGTACATCATAAAGGATATAAAGCCAACACCAGAAGGTGAGAGTCCGAAGGTTAAGGTAAGAGTCAGGGTGAACATACACGGCATCTTTGCTGTGAGCAGTGCTTCCCTTGTGGAGAAAAAGGATGGTGTCATAGGTGATGATGTGAATGAAGAGCAGCAGAATCAACAGAATGCTGCTGAATCGGAACCTATGGACACAAATCCGACCAATACAAATGCAGATGGTACTGCAAAGCAACAGGATGGTCCTGATTCACCTCGTCAAAATCATAATGCCAATGCTGATGGTGGCCAGAAAGGGGAGGCAAGTAATAGCTGGGACTTATTATGTGAATTATTTATGCTATAATTCTTAAATGATAAAATGTGAAGAGGAAATAGTTGGTGACCTGTGTGTTTCTTTAAACAAAATTTTTCACCAGTAAACAACCATAGTAGTATTCAAAGAGTATAAATGATTGGTTTTTTATATTGCGCTAGTAGAATTGCCCGTTAATATTTAACAGGAGAGTTATGATCATTCGAATCATTCAGAAAAGCGAAATGCTTCAAACATACTACATCCGAATACTCTTAAGTATTCTATAAGATGTTATTTTTTAAAACTACTTATAAAGGATATGTATTGCCTGTATCTATTATTCACTTAATGTTTGATTTAAATTTCCAGGAAGAAGGTGATGGTACAGATAAGAAGGATGGAAAGAAAAAGAAATCTCTTGTTAAAACAATTGAGCTTCCTATTGAGGCATTTACATATGGTTACTCCCAAACAGAGCTAAATAACTATACAGAACAGGAGGTAAATTATTAGTTCAGTAAGAATTGTAAAATTAAGGTGCCTGGCAGTTTTCTCTCTCATCTTAATGCTGTTGTTTTGCAGTGTAAAATGGTTTCTCAGGATAAGATGGAGAAAGAAAGGATTGATGCTAGGAATGCTCTTGAGGAATATTTATATGATCTACGAGGGAAGCTCAGTGGTGGTTCTCTAACTTCTTTTGTAGCAGAAAATGAGTGCAGCTCTATCTTGCGTCAACTTGATGATTTAGAAAATTGGCTTTATGAAGAAGGAGAAGACTGTAATCGACAAGTCTATGTTGATAAACTTAATGTACTTAAGGTAAAAACAGTTGTAAAATATTGTGTGTATTTTTTTAAATAGAATTAATAAATAGATTGAGTCCATTAATTTTAGTTGAGGTAAGGGTTGTAATAACTTAACATTCAATTTAGAAATTCAATCTTGTCAAGTAGTTATAATGCTGTTGCTTATAATTTTGAATGTAGCATTTTCTCATAAATCTCTCTCAAAACGAAGTATAATTTGGCTTGTTAACCTTCCTTAAATGAGATTTGAATTGTATGATGAAATTTATATTGGCTTAATAAGCCATTTTATTCAATTATCTTGGACTACTCTTTCAGGGCTCATTTGCAATTTAATTTTCCTTTAAGTACAGGCGATGCCCGAGATTTGACTGTTCAACATTCGACTAACTCAAGAATTCGACCATTATATTTTATAACCTAAACTCGACTTTCGACAAGTCAAAGCTCGCCTATTCGACTGAGCCAATCAGTCAAATTTGGAACAACATATAATTACATAAGTTTCTGTGCTTCCGTTCGAAGAGTCAATCGAATTTTCCATTAAGCAAAAAGGAATATTTATAGGATGTACTTATAAAAGCATCTACTGATGAATTTTCAGTGAGACTACTTCTAATGTTTGGGTTATGTCCATCAGCTAACCCCCACGTCTTTACCTGCTAGCAAACCAAGAATTGATCTCTTTAGAGTCTGCTTGTTAGATTTCTTTTGCTGCCAGAACATCTTTCTTGTTTACAAACATGAACTAATGAAATCTTTGGGGATGTATCAGTTCGAGGTTTGGAGTAGCATACTCTCACTCCTCAGTCGATTGTTTCAAAGAACTTTTAAGAGTTTTATTTCTTCAAATTCATTTTTAAAGGAAACTGAAAGAAAATTTATGGAAAGAAAACTTGTTTCAAAAAGTAATTTCGAGCAAAAGAGATAGTTTATGTTCATCGTTTGTGCTCATGTCACTGCGTTTCAGGATGCCTGGTTTTTCCTTATTATTTTTTCTAAGAAAGAAATATTAATGGAGCTGCAAGGTTGAAACTATTTTATCCATTCTCCTAGCCAACAACCCCTCTTCTTCCAACAAAAATTTTACAACTTCTCAATTAATAAACCAAGTTCCTTAAGCAAAGTTGAAAAAGATTTCTGGTATGGAAACATTTTTATATAGGTCGTTTTTCTGTAGTCTTAAATTATTTTATGCTTTTTAATGATATAATATTGTTTTCTTAGCACGTTAGTAATGTTATTTTAACTTTATGTAATATGAGATGGAACTCATTAATTGTCTTCTGAGATGCTGGAACGCATCTCCCAATAATAACATGTACTTTTATGGGAAAACGGCGCTCGACATTCGACTGTTCAAGATTCGACTGCGTTTTCAGGAACACATCCCTGTCGAATCTTGGGAGTCGCCTGTACAGGGGACTCCCAAGATTCGACAGGGGTGTGTTCCTGAAAACGAGGTCAAATCTTGAACCATAAAATTAGATTGATTTAATTTTTTTGATAACCCTTTTTGTGTTTGTGACATTAGGTGGTTCAAAACACTAAAATGACACTTTAAATATGCTAGGGAATTTAAGTTTATACAAATTAGAATTTTCAACTAGATTTGGTGTTTCAATGGAAGGCTGGAACCTTTTTCCCAGCAACAGTTGAGAGAAATATTTTTTAAAACTATTTCCTAAATTCTTTTGGTGGCATTTATGTAAATTGGGTGAATTAGTTTGTAGCATATTAAAATATGCTATCTCTTGCTATGGTGAAGGCAGTTATACTCCTGTTATTTGTACAGGCTTTATTGGGTAGATTTTAGAATTTATGATAAGTATTAATAAGTAAATATGTAAACTTTTTATTTTCTCCAACAGACTTCTAGTGACCCAATTCACAACAGGTATACAGAGCATGAAGAGAGAAGAGTGGTGATAGAAGATTTTACGCGGTCATTAATTAGAGCTAGAAAGGCTGTTGAAATGTTCCAGAGTGGGGATGAACGTTTCAGCCACTTGACAGAAGCTGAAGTGAATACAGTATCTCAAGCAGTAAATGAGAAACAGTCTTGGATGGATGAGAAGCAATCTAGTTTGACATCTTGTCCCCTCTTCCGTGATCCTCCTGTTAAAGTGGCTGATATGAGGAAGGAGCTACAGGTGAGTTGCTGGGATTCAATGCCTGATTTGAAGCTGTTTATTCTTGTCGTTTTCCCTTTTTTCATAATATCTCCTTTAAAACTAAATTTATGTAAATGTTTGTAATTATTAAAGCTGTGGACAATGTAATTTTCTACGAGTTTTGTTTGAAACATTTTTTCACAAAACCAATAGTTTAAGAGATATTTTGATTTTTCATCTAAATTTATGTTAAATACATTGCTTGTTTCCGTTGCTGTGATAAAGTTTTCTAATTATTGATCACAATGCGTAGAAATTTTTTCACTTTGTCTAATTTTGTTGAGCCATTATATAGATATCATTAAAAGTGAAAATTATTTTATTTATCAGATTTCCTAATCTAAGGCCTGTCCTGTAAACTAGGCCTATGGTTACTTTTTGTATCAATGCATTTGTGCTATTTACTGCATATTTAAAACTTGAATACATATTTTACTTTCTCATATACGAATTACAGGCGACTCCCAAGATTTAACCAACTAGAGAATTCGACCGGTCGAAGCCCGCTTATTCGACCCAGCTGATCGGTCGGTCGAATTAGGAACTAGTTTACGCGAAGTAATTTTTGGCCCATCCAACCACGCGAGGTTTAGTTTCAGTCTAGACATCGTTATTTCAGCCCTAAATGTTTGAATTTGTTCTGATTTCCCTCGTTTTTAGGTGCGTTCGATATTCGACTGTTCGAGATTCGACCACGTTTTCAGGAATGCATACCGGTCGAATCTCGGAGTCGCCTGTATATTGAGAGCTATTATTATCATGAAAAAATTTGACCTCGAGATTTTTATGGAAATATACGTTTTAGGTGTCGCTGAATCCGAAAAAGTGGTTTTCGCAGTGCCTAAACGGTAGAGTGAAAATGAATGAAATCTTGTACTTAGGCATTTCATCATACAGAGTATATGAAGAAATGGTTGACATTGCTCAATAATTAAGGGAGGTTTATTCTACACATTTTTAACATCAATTTGATTTTCTCAAAAACGGCTCTAATGATTTTGATCAAATTTCGTACATCGGCGATAGAGAGGATATTCATGTAACTATCAATATGTTTTTAAAAAATAACATACGTCCCTATTCTCATTTAATTTTAAATTTGTGCGTTGATAAGCATTACAGTTGTATAATATAATCGTTTTACTTACAAAAAGGTAATATTTCAGCATTTAAATGATGAAATGCCTTGATTAAATTGTTAGAAATGCTTCCCATATGCAGTCAACAGAGAAATTATCCTTAAATATTTACGTTGCTATGCTATGGTACTAATTGAATCGGAGACAACAGTGATGGTTGCCTTGGCAACACTCGGAAAGAGTACTAAAAATCCACAAATTTTCTAAAACAATTGCGTATATCTGAATGTTTTGACTGCGTAACATTTAAACATTGCAAGAATAAGATATTATAGAGCAGCGGTTCTAAACCTTTTTTGGCTGCGACCAAAATTATGGCTGCGGCGACCCATTTCCTCCAATATCTCAATTGTAATAAGTAATAAAATTAATAGGAATTTAATAAATAAATGAAAATAAGCTCTCAGGACATTAGCATTGAACGGGTTGTTAGGAGGAATGATATATGGATATAGAAAGCAATGAAAAATCTTTGACGGTCCACTCAAAATGTTTTGGCGACCCAATTTTGGGTCGCGACCCAGGGGTTAAGAAACACTGGTATAGAGTTTTAGCCATTGAATAAAGCAAAAACAAAGAAAATCAGTCCATATTTATGTATTTTGGTGAATGAAGGAAAACAACCCTGCACTCTGAAAAATCACATCCTGTGTAAACTTATCGGAAAATATAATTGTCTCCTGGATTTGAACCCGGGACACTTTAGCAAATGATAATATTTTTCCAGGGACCTCATAGCTAGTAGAAGCAGAACACCGTTTACTGCATATCTTTACAACAAATGGTTCTCAAGAAATATGCCACTGTAATGCTTCACGTACGTGCTACTTTCGAAGTTAATATAAAAGTTGGTGAAACTCTCATTTTCTGCCTGCTGCAGCAGCTCATTCCTTATTTGTTATATGTATATAACATGGTTGGCCAAACAGTGGTTAGTCTTATCTCAGAAAATATGATATTATGTCTGCAAATTGCATCAGAATGTTATCCGAAACCTTACTAACACTATCAGAAGAGCAAAATATTATATTTCATATGATAATTGAGTTTAAAATAGGAGGCGATGTGTCTGGAGAATAGAAAGATTATTTTGGGCTGACATCATTGTGCTGACGTAAGGGCTATAATATATACTGTATATACTCATGTCGATTGCAACTTTTTTAATAAAAACTTGTTTTGTCAAATATCTCGTTTATAAGTCAATCCCAGTTTTTCGGGTGTAGTAAAACGAAATTTTTTTATTCAGTACGTATTAATCCATTTAGTTCCACATAAAGAATCCAAAACAGGCTATTTGTTGCGTCTCTATAATTCTTCGAATATCAAATTAACTACATGGTGTCAAGTACCAGCAAAGTAGTGCAATGCCTCCCCCAGATGCGAGGTGTTTCTTTGTTTACATATTGCACCTGTCTTGCTGTCTTTCTTTGTCCTGATGCTGTCGCGTTACCAAACATTGCATTAACGAAATTTGCTTACGTACCTGCGAAGAATCAGAGATCAACTTAGGATCACTGAATTATGTATTAACTTTATTCTTTTGTTTACATCGATATTTAAATATTCGATAGTTATCAGTACAGTTTAAATACAACAATAGTTTCAATTCCATCAAATTTTAATAACCATAGGGCAAATAATGTCATGCATTTTAGCCTAACACAAATATTACTCGTGTATTAGTGTTACACATATTAGTTTTTGGATAATTTAGAAAGTTATTAAAATACTTCAAATTATAAAAATGTTAATTAATAAGATAACGTTATTCTGCCATTTAAAAAGTTTTAATTAAGAAGGAGAGTACTATCATGAACCCTATAGATTTTGGTGCCCTTCCGTTTGGCAGTTTGCCTTTCAGCAGGATGTTTAAAAACTCCATATGAACTGTATATACATGTCTGTTACTATAGTAAAGTTTCGTTTTGTGTACAATAACAATAAAGCATTAACAGGTTCAATTTACTTTTGAAAAGGGATAAGATAATATACAACTGCTTAACCGTTGTGAGGTATATTTTAAATAACAAGGAGGTTGACAGTTCCGAAAATTGCTATGAGCATTCTAAAAAACTTTTGGAATCTGCTTTTGCAGTTCTTATTTTAGTTGTTTTCCTTACATGTTCTTATGTTATACCGCTAATAAGCAATAAACTGTTTGGTGAAATCATAGGGCAGGCATTGCACAAAAGAAGTACAGCATTGTAAAGAAAAGCTTTGCTGTCACATTATTGATTTGCTCCATCCCATTCTTGCTTTGTTCTTTTTGGAAGTTTTAAATCTCTTACTATTTCCTTTGCCTTTAATGTTGTCACTTCACAAGTGATGGGGAAAAACCTTGACCTCACTTTTTGTTACAATAAACTCAGATCTGCAATACTCAGGTTCTTCTAATCATCCCTTTGGTGATCTCCAGGATGCATTCCTTGTTGAATTATTACAAATATGTATATTTGTTTTAATTCTTATGCTGTGGGTGCATGTTTACTTAGGGGACACTGTACTTCTTCTGAGCCTGAATATCACTATTCTTTCTGCCACACAAGCTACATGATATTTTAAAATTCATATCATGAATTTGCCTGTGAATCTGGCATTTAGACATCTTTCTTCTCAGTTAATCAGCAGTCATTCCATGATAAAAATTGGATAAGCAAAAACTGACTGAATATGCCTACCTATTGATAGCTATGGTTCAATGGCTATGGCGGTGTTGAGGGGTTAGAGGTAGGGCAAGCCTGGCCTTGACTAAACTTCATTTATTTTTGTCTCAGATTTTTGTTGAGTAGCGATAATGTTCTATGTAACAAGTGGATCTCTCCTACCAATGCCCAGCATTTAAAAGGAAATGTGGAAACAGGTGAAAAAATCTGCTATGGCTGGGACACATTTTCCATCAGTCCAGCTTATGCCTGTCACATAAGGATCTTCGGATCATCCATTCCATCAATTTACAGCATTTAAAGGCATTTTCATCATTGAAATCGCTATGATATAAAGAGTGCCATTTTTCTAATGTCATGAAATTGAAACAAAGTTATATTGGCAGTAACAAATTTTTAGCATCAAGTTTCTTTTACCATTGAATCTCTTTTGTATTGTTTTTCAGGCTTTTGAGAGCACGGTGAATGCAGTCATCAACAAGCCAAAACCAAAAGCAACCCCACCTCCGAATAAAGAACAACCCAAAGCCGAAGGGGATAACTCTAAACCAAGTGAAGAAAACCAACAACAGGGTAGCACAGAAGATAAAATGGATGTAGAATAATCAATAGGAAAGAATGATAAAGACTGTTAAGATATAACTTGTAAAGTTCTGTGAAGTGGTTGGAGATATAGTTTTCAGGGTTTATTGCATCTTATCAGCCCCAGTTCACACTTGCGTGCTACTGTTAGTCTGTGCCACTTGATCATCCATTCTATTTTGGCTGCAAGTTACTTATGGAAGTTTCCTGCTTCATTGCCTGCTGTTTAATGCTAATGGCATTTCAGCTGTTTTGAGGTAAAGACACTGAAATTAACCCAGAAGTATTTTGTTTAATTAAAGGTTACTGCCCGTGGATACATTTGCATTCCTATTCAATAGGTTTTGCTTTAAGCAGTTCACATTTCACTTGCCAATTTTTTGGAATCTTAAAATTTTGAAATTGATGTTGATGGAAATTCTACTGATGATATGTACTACAATGATGCCTTCAGAAAAGAATTTTTAGAACATCTGTAAAAATGTAATATCATTGGCAGGTTTTATGTTGTACATAATCAATTGCTTGTATGTAGGTTTCTTGAATTCCCTCATTGTTCTTAATATTTTAAAATGTGGTATGTTCGTTAAATAATATATTAGTAAAGTGGTAGGACTTGTCATCGCCTAAACTGTTTATATTAATTTACATTACATCTCATTGTGTTGTTCCTTCATTATATTTGTCCTAAAATGTAAGAAAATGAAATTGTGAAATGGTGTGAAGTCAGTGAACCAGTGTTAGGTGTTGTATTTCATTAAGTTTTTGTTTAAAAATTTGAAATTTATGGAGATAAATCATTATCGACATATCATTTCCCTTTGTTGGCCCTCTATTTGCTTCTGAAAATTGCTTGTTGAATTTATATTTCTCAAATGTGAAACCATCAGCATTTTCTTTTGTGGTAAAGAACGTTATCTTAAGATCTTACATTATGTAAGGATGAGTTTATTTATTCTTAATAAACTTGATGCAAGTTAACTTTAATTTATTTATTTTTCATTCAGATTCTTCAGTTTAGAACCACTAACTTAAGACAATAAATATATTGCAATTGACATCTTTGGGATAACATTTTAATTATTTGTCTGAAAAGGATATGATCACTTACAAATAAGTGGAAACATTCATTGGACATTTTTATGAAAGAATGATGTTCCATGGCCTAATTTCACAAAACTGAGTAAAAAATTAGCAGATACTGGTAGAGCAGTTTAAGAGATAATTTTTAACTCTGTTGTATTTTGAAATGCAAAATAAAAAGCATAAGTTTGTTTTCATTGTAATTTGAAAAAGGATTTATGTATTTTTAATTTTCATGTTAAGAATACTTATAGAAATATACTCATTTTTATAATAATAATACAATATAATATCTAGCTTTTTATACAGTTTGGTCATTTTTTATGCATTGGAATTTGTCTTATGAAGAAAATGTTTCATTTGTATGTTTTAACTTTAAAAAATGACTATTTATGTTACTGTAAGACATCTTTCTGGAAACTTCCATACTAATGTTCAGAATTAAATTTGTTATTTCTAATAGTGGTAGTAGCACTTCCTGATGCTTTTGTTATCTTTTGTGTAAGAAGAGAATAACAAGGAATCTGACTTCTTCATTTATGTGATATAAAGACTGGTAGATGACAAGATGGCATGCTATTTGAGAACAGGGTCACTCCTTGTTGTGGCTGCTGTAGAATGAAGTGGCAGCTGTATATTTTCAGATTTCTTCAGTGCTGTAACTATCACACCGCCTTACTCCCTCTTTATGCTGGATTATTGGTTTCTTGGAATTAGATGTAGAAAATTCTCTGAAATACATTTTTCCAGATTATTCGCTTAAAAATTTTCATATTATTCATTATTACTATAATGCCGTAATTGTTTGTCTGGAATGTTGTATGGAGTTAAATGAGAGTATATATAAATGCTTATGAGTCAAGAATGGTATTTCCAATTTGAATCATAATTTCAGGATTTACTTGGCCTTACCCCGTTTAAACTTTTGACTTCAAAGTCTACAGTAATGTCGTGACTTTGATTTCATTAGTGTTTCTTCTTCATTTGAATAACAGGAGGTGATGAAATATAGCATGCAAGTCTTTTTTTGGGTACTTGTCGGTTATCCTGGACCATGTTGCATTTTTTGTTACTCTTTATTGATTTGCGAAGGGAAATTGGTGAATAAGGTGCGAAAATATCTCGTTTGACTGTTGCACCCTAATAATACAAAAGTACCCTAAAGCTTGCTAACCCATGACTGATCGGCCTGTCTCGACATTTACAAACCCAATCACTGGATAATGGGGAGGGATAGTTTGGTTCCAGCGAGGTGAAGGGTGCGGTAGATGACAACTAAGATAAAAACAAAGCAAGCCGAAGGCTCACCAATACCCTTTCCATTATTATTATTCATTAATAACAATACTCCATAACATCAACAAAAATTTTTCCTAAATTTAAAAAGTGGTCCAGGATAACCCGCAAGTACCCTTTTTTTGTTCCCATTTTAAAATTGCATAAAATCATCGTACGAATTCGGGACTCGGATCAAAGAATGCCTAAAAAAATAGATAATTTATTTTGCCACCATTGATTTTTTTAATGTGCGTTGAACTGGTCCACAAATTTGTTATTAATGCCAAAATTTCATGTTATTGATAGAAAAATCATGGCAATCCTCAGATTTTTTGCAAAATTGTGTAATCTTAATGAGACTGGCATTTAGTGTGGATTCTTTTAGCTTATCTAAACAACTATATTGATATAGACATGGAAGTGATCTGTGGATAGGCTGGAAGGGATAGATTTAGAAGAGGGAGCGAGTGATGGATTGGGAGAAGGGGAGTGAGAGGAAAAAAGATGAAGCATTACAAAAAGATTTTAAAATATAAGATGGGAGGTTGGGTTTAAGCCATTGTGCAACAAAACATTCACCTAATTTTTTTATTAAAAGTTGTTAATTTGACAGGCAAATTACACTAGTTTTATTATAATATCAAAGTGCTTCACATAATCCAAGATATTTTTCATTAAAATAATGAGAGAGAGCTATATTAATTCATATTTGTATCGACTTTAAAAAGATCAAAATTTATGTCAATTCTTGCACATATTCTGCTAGTTTGCTTTTCTACCACTTCCAAAATTTCAGTTTGCATCTTTCTTTATCATTTTATAATTTCATCTTCTGTTATACTTTCTGTTATTATTATTGCAGAAAGGTTCAAGTTAGCCCAGTGGCAACTTCTCCATCATTGCAAATGCCTATTGAGATTTTGATATATCTTCATTTGGTTAGAGAAAAAATACACCAATCGTTTTAAAGTTATCTCTATTATTGTAAATAGAGTAAAACCTCAATTAATGACGTAGATGCATTCCTTGATATCACTTATTCGTCAGCAACTTCATTACCAGAAGTTGCAATAGTAACATGGGAGGCATAGGGATACATTCCAGAATTTCATAGAAGGGGAGATACAGCGAAATACCATTACTAACAAAAATGTCAAAAATACTGCAGACTTTGTTGTAATGGAATTTTGTTCTTGAGGATTTGCTAGCTGAGTTATTATGGTACTAAATTTTACATTTTCCTTAAATAATAATTATTATTATCACCATTAACATTTAAAAAATTGACCATTTTGCCAAGCATTTCCTGATACACTAAGTTTCTGCCATGGTATTTTATTTTATGCTGCCTCGAGTTTTGCCTTGATCAAATTTTCACTTATCAATAGTGCATGTTAAACGGATGTTGAGAAAACGAAGTATCCCTCTGTATTTTAATGTATTCAGTAACTTTTTAAATGATGTTTCAGGAAAAGGCTTACAATGAAGCCAAGGTAATCATTCCTAATTTATTCTATGAGCAGTAGTAGTACTTCAAAAACCCATGAATGGGGTTATAGAAACTGCAATATAGGTACCATGCAGAATATCACGTCGTATTTGAATTTAAAACGCAATATCTTTCTATTCATATGAATTACGGTTTATAAATTGGAAATGGTGGGTTCTAAATGTTCTTAAAGGGTCGAATAACTGATAAAAGAGCTAATGGAAAAATTTCAATTTAAGACGATATCACAGGTTCATCGGCAGTAACGTTTAAGGTCTGAATGACTTAGATTTTACGAGATAAAATACTTCCAAATAAATATTAGAATGATAAGCAACCATGATAATATTCTAGCGTAATGTGTTTAAATTAAATACATTAAAACCAAGCTGAAGTCAATTAATCCTTGTGATCTCTACTGGATACCATACTCTCAAAAATAACTTGATATTTCGTTAAGATTTAGATTTTAGACTCATGATATTGAAACCTATGACATTCGAATTCTTACAATTAGTTTTCTAAGGTGAATATCGTCATTCGCCGTTACCTTTCTTGGGCATGTACTTCAAACAAACATGAACAAAGAATCTATTTACAGAAACATTTTCCGGAAAAAGGCATGTTTATGGCTCATGATCTCTTTTATCTCACTAATACCATCATTGTGTCCTTTGTCTTAATGCCAGTTGGAAGTCTTTAACTGCGATAAATAGGTACCTTCGTAGTTTGCCGAAGAAGAAGAGATCGCCATAGCAGATTCAAATTATACAAAGAATTTTTCATGAAAAACATTTAAAAAAGGCATCATTCGAAACTGAAAAACATTACTCCCGCCAAAGCGTGATTATTCCCAAACAACCACAAACAAATACCCGCAAACAACCTTTCAAATGTTATTTGTTATTTTTGCTGCTCTCTTGCGAGGGAATGAATAATTATGAGCAGCCCCCGGTTTTCAGAGTTTCAAGTTACGCTCATCTTTGTTGATAGGTGTCACTGGGTGCGCTTCAAAATGAAAGTGGGGGAGGGGATGGGTCTGGGTGTAATTCTACGTCCAGGAAGAGTAGGGTCGTGAACGGGTAAGTAACTTTCCGTTCGTAATTCGCAAGAGATTTACGTCGACCTCGTGTTACTGTGATTGATTGTCGGTTTTAAATGCTTTAGTTAGAATTAAGCGAAAATTTAATTGTCGGAACGCCGCATCGGGGTAGCATCATCGCATTAATATTACCGTTCAATTTTGTCTCAAGGTCATTATTTCTTCTGATCCTTAGTTCATAGCTTTTGTGAAATTATTTCTTAATTAAACGAAATGGTTGATCTCTTCACTGAATTTTATGTCGGCATAATCTTTACATTAATTAGGAGAGACCTTTACATAAGATATATGTGGATCTATGCAATTATTTTCCTTGGTGAAAGTTAATCACGTGTATTTTGGGTGAACTGAGTCAAGTTGAGACATGAATATGGTTATTAATTTGTCGAGTGGTTGTGTAAGCGTATAGTTTGAAGGTAAAGGTTCGTTTTCTATCAACTTTGATTTTTAGAAATGATATATGTATACGGTGTTAGCCTATGATCAGATTGGCCAACGGTGGGAGTTTGATATGAGTTTCTGAGGTAATCCATCTCATTTTCGTGTATTTTAATCTCGTTAAAGCGTATGTTTGATAAAATAATAATATTTTAATGCGCAACTGAAAATATATTGATAAGGTTTTCTCCTAATTATTCAGTTTTCAGACAGAATTCTCCGTGTGCAGCTGTATTTGATTTTGGCAACCATTATCGAGAAAATCATTCAAAGCAATGCTGTATTTCGTTTATTGAAATGATATTAATTACGTAATCAATACATACTAGTGTCATGGTTTTGAAATAAGTATTAAGCTTAACTTAGCAACTTAAGGAATATAAGTCTTATATTTTACAAATCTTGGAATTTGAGTTACAATACAATATTTTCGAATATTATCGGAGTGATTTAGCACGAGAGACACTACATAATGTAATCGGGTTATCAGAAATAATATTCAGAATTAAAATACAGTAGGTACATATTTTAAGATTTCATTCTCTTGTTTCAGAGGAATGTTTGCAGAAGACGTCACAGAACAGCTGTCATGTTCCCTTGTGTGATATCAAGAAATACATATTAACGGTGAGTACAATCTTTTAAGTAGTTTGCCAATTGCATTTGTATTGGTTGTTACTTGAAGTTTCCAGTGAGAATTATCGACGTATTTTACTGAATAGATAGGATAAATTTAGTCGTGTAACCACGCATGTGTTTTAATTGCGTCTATATATGTGCAGTACTTATTGTACTAATTTTTCCATCTATTAATGGTGAAAGTGTAGTAACTTAAGCTTACATTGGAAAGTGATAAATCTCAATTTATTTTAAGTGAATATTTCATTGAGAGAATAAAATTGATTTTATAATTTCGACTTTGAAAGGTTTGTTAATTATCGTTAACATAAGTGTTATCAATGCTTCAATTTTTGGCATATTTTATGAAATACTTTGTACCTGGGAAATTTTACTTTTCAATCTACTGACATCCATTTCAGCATAAATCAATTAAGTATGCTCTATAAACACGAGATGATTTCATAGAAACAAAATTATTACTTTGTAGTGACAGTGTAACGTGAAATGTTCATTGACTTTTAACTCTTTGGTGAGGTGTAAACTAATGTTGAAATTATGGAGACATTTTGAGGAAAGTAATTAAAATATTTTGCTTGGAAAAGGCTATCTATATGGAAATTGCTAAAGCAATCAATGAAATATTTTGAGGAAAGGGATTTCTTAGTCAAAGTTAGTCGAATTCTTGGAATACATGCAAATTTTTGAAAAGTTTGCTTTGCTAATGAAAGTTTATCGTGACAATTGGTTTTTATTCTGTTTATTTCCACCGGTGGTTGGCTAATCATCAGTTGATCATGCAAAAATTGTACAGGATTTATTCAGATACTATTTTAGTGCATTTTATTTTATAAATATTCAGTCAATCAAATCAAAATAGCAATTAAACTGTAAGAGATAGAAGGCTGAAATGTGGTTATGCCATTTATTACTATGACGAAGGATTTTATTTTAATGAATAATTGAAAGTATATTGACAAGGTTTCTTCCCAAGTATGTATTCAATTTTCGGGCAAACTCCTGTCTAGACTTATTAAATGTTGGAAACCCTTTACCGAAAAATTCATTCAAATCAATGATTTATTTAGTTGATATTCATTTCCGTAATCAATATATGGTAGTCAGGTGGTTTTGAAATAAGTATTGAGCTTAACCAAGCCACTTAAGTAATATAAGTCTTTAATTTCATTACAAATCTTTGAATTTGAGTTACAATAGAAAAGATTCCAATGTTACCTCAGTGATTTAGCACGAGAGACATTACATAATGTAATCTGGAATATTATTCAGCATGAAATTACAGTATATATTTTAAGATTTTATTCTCGTTTCATAGGAATGTTTGCAGCAGACATCACAGGACTGAGCTGTTATATTCTCCTGTGTGTGATAACAAGAAATAATAACAGTGAGTATATTCCGTGTGTTTCTTTTAAGTAGTTTGCCTATTGCATTTGACATATTGGTTGTTTTGTGATACTTTTGTTGGCTGTTACCTCAAGAAGTTCCCAGTGAGAATTATCGACCTATTTGAATGAATAGCTAGGAGGAATTTAGTCGTGTAACCATGCATTTGTTTTTTTACTATATGTTCAATACTTATTGTGCTAGTTATTCATCTATTAACGGTGAAAATGTAGTAACTTCAGCGTATATCGGAAAGTGATAAATCTCAACATCTTTTAAGTGGATATTTTGTTGATAGAATAAAATTGATTTTATAATTTAGACCTTCAAAGATTTGCTAATTATCGTTAACATAAGTGTTATCAACGCTTCAATTTTTGGCATATTTTATGAAATACTTTGAGCTGGAGAACTTTTACTTTTCAGTCTACTGACTTCCAATTCAACGTAAATCAATTAAAAATATGAGATAATTTCATAGAAACAAAAATATTAGTTTTGTAGCGACAGTGTAATGTGAAGTGTTTATTGGATTTACTCTTTGGTGATGTGTAAACTATTTAATGTTGAAATTATGGAGACATTTTCAGACAGTTGAAAGTGATTAAAATACTTTGGAAAAGGTGTCTGAACGGAAATTGTTGACACAATCAAGGAAATATTTTAAGGAAAAAGATTTATTAGTCAAAGTTAGTCGAATTCTTGGAGTACATGCAAATTTTTGGAAAGTTGCTATGTTAATGGAAGTTTATCGTGACAGTTGGTTTTTATTATGCTTATTTCCATCGGTGGTTGGCTAATCATCAGTTGAGCATCAAAAAATTGTAGAAAATTTATTCAAATACTATTTTAGTGCATTTTATTTTATAAATGTTCAATCAATCAAATCAAAACAGAAATTTAACTGTAAGAGATAGAAGGCTGATGTTTGCGGGGTGTATGTCATGTGTTATGCCATTTATTACTGTGACAGAGGATTTTATTTTTGGTGGAACTGGTGTGCGACAAGAGGTCCAATGCTTTTTAAAATGTGAAACATATTTCATAGCATTAACATAAAGATTTTTATCTTATTAGCCTGTTATTTACAAAGTATTAAAGACAATGAATAAAGAAGTGAGATCAAGTCAGAAGCGATAATGTCAGTTTTTACCTCTTTAAGTGCAGTCTTGTCACAATGCAAGCTTTAGGAAGATTAGAAATATTTTCTTACTATTCTTTGGCTTAAAATTCAATTCTGAATTCATGTTCTTTGATCGTTTTTAAAGGTAAAAACAAACTGTAATTTTATCCAATATGACAATGGTTTTAGGTTGTATTATAGATATAGACATTATAATAAATGCTGTGATTTGTCGATAATTTCCAATTAAGAGTACATGGAATGATTTTTATAAAGTTAATTGATCAATTTAGTTGATTTTATAGCATAAATTAAAATGAATATTGCTGTTACTACTTGAAATTATTAACAGATAATATTTAATACTTGTCAGTAGTTAAGCCTCTGTATTAATTTCCATATTTCTTACCTGTTATCACTAGTCTATTTATCATTTTCTGGAGTACTTGATCGTCCTCGTATTTCACTGTTCTTATAATCCTTCCTCTGATTTAGAAATCTCCCATGCCTTCTAACGGTTCCTGCATTAGCCTCTCTCCATATATATTGAATAGAATCGGCGATAGACAGCAGCCGTCTTACTTCTCTACCGATATGTACTCCGCTGGTATCCGCATTCTCCAACCTGACTTTTACCAGTTGATTTACGTATAGATTACCGATCAGTCTCCTGTCTTTCCAGTCTACACCTATATCCTTTAATATCCTCATCAGCAGTACCCAATTTACTCTTATCAAAGGCCTTCTGCCAGTCGAGGAAACATACACAGCAATCTTGACTGTATTCTATTGCCCTTTCTGATATGATTCTCACTACACCGATAGCATCTCTGGTTCCTCGTCCTTTTCTGAAGCCGAATTGATCTTCCCCTAGCATTTCTTCTGCATTTTTCTCTAGTCTTTTATTAAGAATCCTCGTGATGATCTTCGAAGTGTGTGACAGTAGGGATATCGTTCTGTAGTCCTTACACTGCATTGCCTTTGGCTTCTTCTTTAGAGGGATCATTGTCACATCTAAGAAATCCTGAGGCCTCTTTCCCGAGTTGTAAAGCTTGTTAATTAGTTTCGTAATCACTTTTAGTCCTTCCGATCCCATGACTTTAAGTACCTCTGCCTGTATTCCATCGCTGCCTGTAGCTTTCCCTTTATCCAGTTCCAAAATTGCCTTTTGTACTTCGCTTTCCATATTACTTGTTCCCAAGTTTGTCTTCTTCAATGTTATCCTCTTCTTCTGTTCTATTTGTGCTGATCCTGCCTGCTTGCTGTATAGTTCCTTAATGTATACTTCTCATACCTGTGCTACATCCTTTGGTTCTGCGACTATTTTTCCATCTGCGTTCATAATTGCTTTACCACAAATCCCATTAGACTTCTAATCTTCTAACTCCAGTGCCCTAGCATACATCATATCATACCGTCCTAACTTCTCAGTTGTATTTCCTCACATTTTCCTTTTATTCAAATTTCCCTAGCTTTATCTGTTACCCTTCTCGACTCATTGTTTGTGCATCTATAGTTGGCTCTACCTTCTTCACTGTTAACATTTTTTTCCATTTTTTTCTCTCATCCATTATCTCCAGCATTTCCTTAGTGATCCATGGGTTTCTGATTTTCTTCTCTTGTTTCCCAATCTCTTTATTCAAGGTGTCTTTGATGCTGGCTTTAATTTCTTCCCATTCTGTATTCACGGTCTCTGGTTTGTTTCCCAAATTTCTAAGGCGACCTTCCGACTTCATGCTGAAAGCATTCTGCCTTTCTTTCAGTTTTTTTAGGTCCCAAGCCTGTCTTTCTCTTCTCGTTTTCCTTATTTGTTTCAGCTTTGTGGTTACATCGAGTATTAGAAGGATGTGATCTGAATCAATGTTTGCTCCTGGTAATGTCTTAGTATTTTTTATGCTGTTCCTGAATCTTTGTTTTACTAGGATGTAATCTATTTGGCATCTCATTTTATCTCCTGGGCTTTTCCAACTGTGTTGTTCCAATCTCCCATTATTGTGCAGTTCTACTTCATAAATGTCATTCTTTTGCTCATACATCTCCCTGATTTATTCTTCTTCAATAGCGGTTGTTGGCATATATACCTGGATTATCAACATGTTAACTGGGACAACTTTTAGCTTTATTGCCATCAACCTATCGTTCGTTGCTGTTATTTTTGTCACGCTATTCATCATATCTTTTAAGTACCAGAGCTACTCCCCTTGCCTCACTATTTCCTCCGGTGTAAACTACCGTGAATTCTTCCGAGCGGATCTGCCCTTCTCCTTCCCATCTGACTTCGCTCAGCCCTATGACGTCAATCCTATTTCATTTTTCAGGTTCTCTAGCTTTTCTGCCTTCCTCGTGGTTTTTAAATTCCAAGTATCTTTGCATAAGTTACCTTCGACAGTTGCTTTCCTCAAGGCAGTCCATGCCCGGAGATCTGATTGGGGGACTATTTTACCTCCGGAATATTATATAATATAATCATTATTAGGGAAATGTAATGTGGTAGTTTCCCTCTTGCTTTCCACATCGCAGTACTGTAGCCGATCAAATCATGCCTACTGTTCTATTGAATATATACCCAACCAACATCATTTGTTTTCATCTCTATACCGTACCGACAGTACTGCTGCCTACTGCCAGACACCAATGATAGTTTTTTATTATTAATTAAGTAATTAATTTTTTTGTGAAAAAAACCTCCATTTGCGGGGATCGCACCCCGCAGCTTTGTAATGGGAAGCTGACACGCTAAGCACTACACCTTATGGAAGGTTAAAATTTTAAAACTAATTGTCAAACGAATCTTTCACATAATAATTTGAATAAACTCTTAAAGAATTTAAAATTTTAAGATTCTAAATAGACCTTGATAAGTGAATGTGCTCTTTCATGTTGTTTAAGCAAATTTATCTTTTATATTTAGATTTTTTAGTTAATATTTCTTTATTGAATTCACCACAACCATTTTTCCTCTTCATTGTAGGCATTCACAGTTGATGCTGAGTGAAAATGCGATGGTTTGAGGCGTCGAGGAACCATGAATCGAAGAGTACTGCTTTGCTGAGACAACAATTGATACACCTGGGTGCGAGAGTATAGAGGAATCTTGAGCTGGAGGCTATACATATGGGATGAGAGAAGGTTTTTATACCTATATGTTGCTATATTCTGGTTTGTTCAATATGTCAGGCGATAAATATCTTGTATAATATGTAGCTGCATCTTACGGAGGATGTAGGAGAGATTGTAAATTATAAGTCCCTTTCAGATGAGCTAAACGCTTCAAATTTGGCATTATTATAGCTTTATGCTCACAACCAATGAAAATAAATACAATACAATAAGAATTCCAATTTTTAGGAGGTTTTTCTCCTGTCATTCAGAATGAGCAGAAATTTACGATAGGATTAAACGATTCCCCAAGAATTTGATTTCTTTTAAAAATATCGTTTAATCAACTTACACTAAAAGTAAGTAAATGGAAAATATAGTGCTACGTCTGAAAAAAAAGTTTTATCTGATATCGTCCGTAAGAGTATTTTATTTCTGAGAATGTAGGGCATCAATTTTCTGTTTGAACTTAAAAACTTTCTGATAACTCAACTTTTTTATAAAATGCATTTAATTTTTTATTATAAATTTACAGGAATATAAGGTGTTGGTTTTCAGTTTGAACTCTGAAAACTTTCTTTAATTTGATTTTATAAAGAATATTCCATTTTGTTTGTAAAGGTTTATTAGCGTACTTCTATAAATTTTAAATTTTTGTTAAATTCACTTCCGTTAATAAGAATCAAATGTAGTAACAAGTTATTTACGAATTTCCGAAGATGTTGAATTTAAAAACTTTAGAAAACTTATAAAATGCCAAGTTTTCGTATTGACTTTGAGACAGCACTGTATTTGCTCATGTTTGCAGACTTGTCATGTGAATATCGTTCCGCAAATTGGATGTCGGAAAGTAATTAATTAAATTTAATCTTAAAATAGGAGCAGCCATTAAAAAAGATTATTTGTATCGGGATTTTTGGTGTTCTACATTTAATATTTTACCAAGAGGGTTTGTCGTGGTTAAATAATTCCAGATTTAATTTAATAATTTAAAGAAATTTGGAGATGTAGGATCTGCTTGAATTAATTCAGAAAATATTCTTTGGGGTTTTTATTGTTGTTTATTCAAGGCAGAAAAAATTCTGAGGCAATACAAATTCAGTTCATTATTCAAGTTATCAAAATCAGATAAAGAGATAAAATGCAAATGAAATTTCAGTTAGTTTTGAGAGTTTTGATTGAAAATCCAGACTATGTAAAGTATTTTCATTGTGAAAAGTTTATATTCTCCAATTATTAAGCCATGCATCGGAAATGGTAGTTTAATTGTTCTTGATTCTAGACGATATTTAGAAAAAGATTTAACTTTGTGGAGAGTTAAATTTCTTAATTAAGAAAAATTGTGCAGGTTATTTTATTCTTAATTAAAGTCAATGTCCAGAAAAAAGTTCTTTTAATAATTCCATCAATATCCAATTTGCTAGATGTTATTTATTTGTAAATACGTTTCCAAAGTGTTGTGTTATTTATATATTATTCAGAACAATTGCAAATTCTTTTGTCTAAATGTATATAAGCTATTGCTTTTCCATTCTGTATAATTATTGCCATTTTTTTAAATCTGAACAAACCAGAATTAGCAGCGCTTTTGGGTATATATTTATCGTCTCTCATTTCATATTTTTTTCTAAGCCATGCTATTTTTCCTCTCTACTTTCTCACCAATAGAAATGATTAAAGAAATATTATCCTTGCCAAAGTACTTTGTAAAAATGTCCAACTTTTATTCTAGTGCTTGTTATATTTAAAAAATTATCTGCAGTTCATGAATATTTTTAAATGGCAATTTTGATTAGTGCTAATATTCAGATCTTTTTAAGTCCAGAAATTTTTTAAGTCAGATATTATTCTAAGTCCAAAATGTAAACAAATTAATTTTTTTCAAGTTCTAATTTCAGAAATCTTTCAAGTCTAGCGTTAAAAATTATTGTCCAGATTGTAAACAAATTACTTTACAAATTGGACAATAGTTTTTAACTCTTAGACTTGAAAGATTTCTGGAATTGGGACTTTTTCAAAAGTTTTTCTAAGTACAAATTGTAAACAAATCAATTTTTTTTCTCAAGTCAAAAATTCTTTTAAGTCCAGTATAATTTTTATTTTCAGGTGCAGGATAAAATAAGTAGACAAAATGTATTATTTCAGATTGTAAAATTTTTATTGAACTTGTATATATACACTGTACATTTTCATTGCAATAAAGACATTTTATTATGATCAAAACCTGTTGACTCCTTTTAGATAGAAATAATTTCTTTTTCTCGGAGCCTCTTTTAGGTATCGTTGGACTTAAGGGGTTTTTTTAGGTATATTTTTGCTAAATTTAGCACAATTTTAACCTAAAAATGACATTTTTGACCACCAATTCAGCCAAATTTTGCTGATTATTGAACAAATTATTCAACATTATGACAATTTATCTGCATTTCAACTATTCAACAACTGACATATTACATATAACAATATTTTCAACTGTTGTTCAACAGCTGACATAAATACATATATAACATGAAAAAATAAACCATCAAACACATTTTGCAGCTGAAATAAATTATTGAACAAGCACTTGAAGAAGTTACTTGCCTCTGATAAAAATAACTGCGACTGAGCTGTGGAAAAATTAATACAAGCATTTAGACTACAGAACAGCCGTCGTCAGTGTCGAAATGCCACTGACGACAACTGCTCTGAAGTCAAAATGCATGTATTAATTTTTTCACTACTCTGTCGCAGCTATTTTTATCTGAGGCAAGCAATCTTTCAAAGTACTTGTTCTGGAAACACTTAAAAAAGAAACATTTCACATTATCAATGACCTTAATTACAATTAACAATGTCTCTTATTGGTCAAGAAATACGTAAAATTGAATGCACGCAACTGATTCCAAATGGGAGCAATGTTTGCATAAATGACGAAAAAATAATGAATCTCGCAAAGCAATGCTTAATTGGAATTACTTAAATGCCAGGATAACATTTTTATAAACTATTCCAAGTCAGAAATAAACTTCAAAAATGCAATATTAAAATTTCATGTCATACCTATTTCAAATGTTAATAAAATTAAACCTTTATATTTGCCAAATTAATTATTGTATAAATGCACAAATTATATTACCTCAATTAGACGTATTACTGTTTTTTGAAAAAGATTAATAGCATAATATAAACAAAGATTTACTTCTGATAGCAATTTAATTTTTATAACAGCAAAGATTGAACTAAATACATTTTGTCTTTAAAAATTATCTTGCATTTAAAAATATAACTGATTAATCAAGGTGAGATTATATTTACAACATCAAAAACATATTTGTTCTAATGTAAAGTTCAGATTCAAAGCTATTATGCAAAATATAACTGATTTAATCAAAGCAAACACCCTATTTATGAAAAAATATAGCATATTCTCAAAGTTTGTCTTATATTTCCAGGTAATGTACAGTAAGTGCGTAAAATTTAACGACTTGAGTTTAATTTACTTTAAATTTAAGTAGTAATTGCATTGCGTGACTCAACTCACTATCGTTAACAAATCACAGTGCTCCTTATCGATAGCTTAACACTTTCATGGCCAATTTGTCAAATTTAAAAGGAAAATCAGCAAATCAAATCATTAAAAATTTATCAATAATTATATTTTTTAACATTATAAATGTGCAAATTGTAAGTAGCAATACATTATCATTACAAAACATTTATTTAAAAACTTATATTTGAAGAATTTTCAGATTGTAATTTATGAAAGTATTGAGTGCACAAAAAACTAAAGTATTTCATTAAATATTTGTATACAATTGAGTTATTTATGTTAATAAATTTAAAGAATTCCTTTTCAGTAACGCTTATGTTAGAATAAGTCAAAATCTCGTATGGAGTTTACCAAAATTATCGTTACGATAACTTAATGAAGATATTTTAAACAACAGCCATGAAATTGTTAAGTAATCTAAAATATAACTCAACCAACAAGAGACAACGTTAATATTTACATAGAGACCAACCTGAGAATCAAAAGAATAACTACAAAATTGAGAAACAAAATAAATATCCTATAATTATTATACCAAATAGAACTGAATGAGCTTCCCACAATCTATATATATTTGCAAAAGTTTGTTTGCGTGTCTCATTATGCATGCCATAAACTATAAGACATGAATAACTAAAATTTGGTACAATTATTATTAACATCTTAAATTGATGAATGTATAAAAGGTTTGGTCAATTGGTTAATTATAGTCAGTGCTATAATAATAATAATATAGGGGAATATAACATTTTACAATTCCACTAGAGATGCCTGCATTTCAAATTTGAAATGTTGACAGAATTTTTTACAATAAACAAAGAAGCTTCAAAGTTTATTGTATATTAGGATTAGCTATGATGCTGGTCAACACAGACATCCATGACATTTGACGGTGCGATGAGACACTATTACAACGCCAACCTTCATAACAGCCTACTTAGTTAGACAACAAACCCATACAGCGGCCGGGTTACGCAATCTTACTTTCGATACTACACAATTTATACAAGTGAAAACATTTACCACTTACTTTATTTGCTCACATTACACTGTGTTGGATGTGGTTTGGTTAATACAACACGACAAACAACAGATGAACAAACAAAAAGAATTAATGCAACGAAAAACAAAAACAGTAGAAAAGAGAATTAAAATCACACAGGAATTCAATGCTCTGACTCTTAGAACGATTCTCTAAGCAAAGAGTTTTGTTAAAATAAATTTATGTCAAGTGAATAATACTTTGTTACAATAAGTGGGCAATACCTTTGTTAACACGTTACAAATTGTACTCGACAATGCCTTATCCCCCTCCCTCCCTCTGCTGTTCCCCCCCTTATCCCTCGCTAGGCAATAATATGAATCTCGAGTCTCAACAATGACATTCGTTGTCCAGGAAACTTATCGATAAAAGTCAAAATCTGTCACATATTCGTTAAATGTGAGTAATTTCAATACATGTGGTGCATTACTTTCTGGGAAACCCTCGTACAATGTTGTGTGAGACAGACGCTCCTTTCTAGGAACCTGGTATTATCTGAATTTTTAAAGAATGTTTATTTTGAACTCCTGAGCATCCCGCATATAACTGTCCATGCGTAAAGCAAAGCTACCGTATGGTAACTGACTTAAGAAGTCACCTCTCTACTCTGCGTGCAAGGGAATTTCCCTTCTAGGAAGCGCGCTCACCTTCAATGCCCCTCTATTCTAATGGAATTCGTTCCCCTCCACTCTACATATTACCTCCGATCACTGAGGCGTAAGGTAACTTCTAGTAATTTTCAATTGCTACATTGGGCGGAACTACCTGTACTCTACATGCACGTTCTCTACCGGAAGCTTAGAGAACGAACTCCACCTGGCAAAAAGCGTCACCTCACAAAATGAATCGACTGCATTGATTGCCAATTTTAATTACGAATACTCGAAATATTTTCCAACACTTTCATTTATATCAATTAAAATATGAAAAAATTTCCCAAATAAAACTTAATTCAAGCATAGATATAATTTTTTGTTCATAATTATTGCCATAATTTGAAGTCACGATGATTTAAAACATAACCTGAGCAACGCTGGGTAAATTTGCTAGTTATTTATAAGCAAAGAACTTTGCAATACCATTTTAATTTAATTTATTCACCAGAGAACTATATAAAGACGTCTGTGTTGCATTGTAAAATAAATTCCAATAATTACTCCAAGATTTGATGCACAAAAACGATTACAGTGTAATTTTCCTAATAAACGTTTAATGTGACTAAATCTTAAAAGGATATTTTGTAGTTTAATTTACATTCTTCGTTAGAAATAATTTTATGAACTCTGTATTTATCTCAGATTCACTACAAATATGTTGTCAACAATTTGTTGCTAACATACATTAAAGTTATGGTAATTTAATGTTGTGCTTATGCAAACTGTATAATTATAAAATATCAGTTGATTACTTCGTTTAAAAATTAGTACAAGAGTTTAAAATAACACTAATATTTATAATGAGATTTTAAGATATAAACAAGTTAGGAAAGTGTACACTGTAACACAAATGGGTGCATTTTGTGCACTGGAGTATTTGAAAGAAATTATTTGTGTTTGGAAGGGAAATAGCATTATAAATTCTTTTCTTCGTCATAAATAATCCATTTTCTTCCCATTTAAAAATATTAAATGCATATGTAAGGAAATTAAACATATTTCCGTGAGATTGTTTACGTTAGCAACAATGAAGAAGTAACCATGCTAGAAAATTTCAAAGTTCAACTCAAATTAAGACTCTTGTTTGATTTTCTCGGAAACGGCGACTCCTACGATGAAAATGTAAAGGAAAAGAAATACCCTACTTTACTAGTTCTACAAGTTTTACTTGATAAATATTTTGATATGACCGATACTTTACGAGATATGAGGGAAAGTTCATATTTTATCACCAGTAAAGTGGTACCCCTGATTGGCTTACGTGACTCATTTATGTGATTTTCTTATTATCTTTGACTAAGTCCTTAATATCAAATTTCATGAAAATCTGCTTGGTAGAGAGAGACAAAACTGATAACGTTTTGATTCCGATGCAAATGAATTGGAATATTTCGAGGCGGTGCTTATTGTAAAAGAGAGACTGACTGATATTATTCACTTCTTTCGGTAAATTGTGATGAGATTAGCCATGAGGAAGTGTACCATCTGAAACAAAAGTACCACGAAGCCAATGAAAAGGAAGAAATCCACAGTACATTGAAACCTCTGCATACTGGACCTTGATGGAACGTACTTAGGATGTAACGGACAGAATGTCCGGCGATGCAAAACAGTTAAATGACGCCACTAATACATTGTGTCTCATGCGGACCTATCACGTGCGTTATTTGGAAGGCCTAATGAATACATCGCAACATTATAACTAACGTATATCACAGCGTATAAGTCGACCTTTGAAGCTTAAAAAATTTTCCTAAAACTTAAAGTCGACTTATACGACGAATACAAAATTGTAAACTTTAAATAACATCGATATTTACTAACAAGGGGAGGCCATAACATTAATATTGAAATTCGTAAAACCCTTTTAGGAGGTGAAACTAGAACTAAAACATCACCTATATCTCTCTGCGTTTTTGCCAATGGGCCCTTGTTTAAAAGATATTAACAATTTAAATTCAGGTGTAAGCATGGATGCAACATATATCATTAACCTTACGGTTACAAAACAGAAGCAGCAATAGCTTAATTGGTAGAATGAATGTCTAGTAGTCGGATGGGCTGGGGTTCGATCCCAGCAGCCAGCATTTTTTTCAGAAATGGTCTGTATATATATTTTAACTAGTAAAATTGTATTATTATTATGTCTTCATTACATTTTTGTTTTTTTTTCGCAATTTTTTGATCATTTTTTTTCTTTTTCACATACGTACTTGATTTATTTGCACTTTCCACATGTAATTATAACATTATAATTATAAATAAATAATACAACTTAGAATGTTATAATCATTACTTGATTGTTTATTAAAATATCAATTCCTTAATATGACATTTATGAAATGTTTATTATGGACAATTACCTTGTTTTTTTAAATGTATCATCCAAAGTATTGTAATGCTGTAGAAGTAAGTGAGATAGAAGAGGTACACTTCGATCGGAATTAACCATACTAATTGCAAGTTATGATTATATGTGGAATATGCAAATAAATCAAGTACAAAAAAGTACGTGAAAAAAGACAAAAAAACAATCAAAAAATATGCGAAAAAAACATTTCCTTTTTTGAAAAGGGGAATAATGTAATCATCAAAACCATCCTTATGCCTGCCAACGTGATATTATATTGAATTCCACCACCGTAGATATTGATTGCGATAACTAGGTGCAGTTAAATTTGATAGCATCATTAACAGCCGACATCAATCAAATCACAGGAACCATTATTTAGTTGGTCAAGCTCTCTGAGAATAGCAGTTTCTTATTGGTTGAAATGAAAACACCTGTCAAATGGAAGGCTCAAGAAGAATAGCACGGACTCAAAACTATATTCATACATTTTTTTATTACTGTTTATTTCTATATCTTGTTAAAACTTGGATCGTACAGGACCTTGATTTTGCCTGGCGATGATTTCATGAGAAGTATTTTTAAGTGAAACAAAGGGGGTCGACTTATACTGCGAACATATACTTAATCTAGTATTTTCAAGTTGAAAATTCAAGGTCGACCTATACGTCGCAATATATGGATATATATACATATTATAATGTATATAATTACTGTATATACTCGTGTATGATGCTTCCCAGTGTATAACTGCCGTGTATAATGCACACTCGTACTTTATTCCAAAAAATCCCGACTTTTTCTTATACCACGTGTATGACACACATCCTTCATTTTTGGGAGGTATGTAAATATTAAAATGTTTGGACTTGTCCATAAGTGTATTACGTTCAATAAGCTCCATATTATGTCTAAGAGAGACATCGTCAATAATTAAAGCGACTGAGTTGAGATGGGAGCAACTTCATACAGTAAGTTGGGCAAAGTGATGCCGTGTAGAAAACCGCAGCGCCACTGTTGCCAATGCTTTTACATCAGACAAAAAGGGATCTATAAAATAGTTTTGATTTAAAGTGGATGTTGGTTCTCTCTTTCCTATCTCATTCTAAAACTGTTTAAGAGAAGGAACAACATAAAAATTTAACAAACAAATCTGGAAACAGGAAATGCGACAGGTAGGATTAAGTTCACACACAAGATTCTATGGGTTTTAAATTACTTACATTGTCAATCGTACATACTAGAATCATTAACTAAATAAAATTATTTCAGTTTGCTTATTCTATGTTTTTTTTGTTTTTGATATGTGTTTTGCAGGAAGACTTATCTTGTGATTTTGCAAAAATTACAGCAATCAGCTGATGAGCTAGTGAAAAGCGGAATAATTGGAGAGGATGGGATTATAAATGTATAGAAGTAATTAGGTGTTCTATACATATAATTATGTATGTATAACCTGGAGTATCAATAATTATTGTGCTTTTCTCATTAATTAACCCAAAAAGCGTGAATCTGGTGCGAGGTAGGTTCCTATTTTAAGTGCAGAGAAGTGTTACCTGCGTATAACGCGCACCCCTACATTATGACCTGAAAATGTGGTCTTCAAACAGCGCGTTATACACGAGTATATATGGTAGATACAATGTATAATTTATTGGTGCAGCAAATCCGCAAAAATTAATTGTTCCTGCGTTTGATCATTGTGACTGGTTGAAATTGACTGACTTGCGTTACTCATGGGGTTTGTTTGTCTTAAAACATTCTTTGTATTCATTGTTACTTTCTGCCCCATTTCCACCAGGGTCCGGAAAAATCTAAAATCTCGAAAAAGTATCCCAAGTTCCATTCCTAAGAATAATTCCTTTCAAATAAGAACGCAAGGGAAAATCAATTTTCTTACGGTCGCTATAATTTATTTCATTCTTAATTATGTTCTTATAACAATATGCTCCTGCTAGCACACTGCAAGCACCTTTTACTAGTAAAATATAAAAATTAATACGATTCCTATTTTCCTAAATTAATTAGAAAACTCTGTGCTATTACTTCATGCGCTCTAACAATTTGTATGAATATATAGCGGAGTAAAACACTGTCCTTCATAACATGTGCACTTTAACAATTTAAGGCAACACATACGTTTCCTTCGGATGTTTCGGATATAACAGACAGGCCTTCCCCTCCTTTTAGTCCAATATATCGAGGCTTCACTGTATGTATGTAAAGAATGCGATGTCGGACTGTGTACAATACCACGTTTTGCAATATACCATACACGAAAACGTATCAAGTATATAATCGCAAGCTCTGGAATAATATAAATTAAAATAGTTATAACAAATCCAACGTATATTTTCAATCCTTTCAAACTTTTACAAACCTATGCCAACAGGTGCTTCTGATGGAATCTTAACTTAGTACTTAAAAAGAGTTAAAAATGAAACAATCTTTTGTTATTCTAAAAGCTCCCAATTGCAAGCGCGATCTGAGTTTATATAAACATTTGAAATACAGTTGGACCTCTATAACCGTCACCATTGATAATCGTTGTTTCGATCAACCCTCATTTGTCGCCAAATGGTACAAAAAAATTAAAAAGTTCCGATGCCAGATTGCACTGTGACAGAGAGAGGAAGATTCCTGGCATTGCCTCCGATTCAATTAGTACCAATTAAACCTTCAAATAAGTGAAAGAATAGCATTATTCGCTTCACGCTTTAATTTAAGCATCGAAATTAATGCTGTAGCAATGTCAAACTTTATAGATAGCAACAAAAATATTTACGGATAATTATCCAGTTAATAACAATTTAATCAAAGCAATTGATCTTATTTTAAATCATTCGAATGCTGGAATCTTACTTTTTCAGTAAGTAAAACTATTAAACATCTATAATGCTTATTAAGGCAAATTGTCTCATGCATAAATTTAAAATTAGATGAGAATAAGGACGTACATTATTTTTTAACAAATTATAAGTTATATGGTTATGTCACCTTCGTAGATAATCTAAATGACAAAGAATGTTAGGCGACGGGCTACGTTTATTCAGGAGCAGCATGAAAACATTTGTTTTAGATTGATAACCTAGAACTCGCCGAAACTTATCTTCTCTTCTTTGTTAATCTAAATAAACGGTTGCGTTGATTGATATATGAAAAAAAGGACATATACTTCAATTAAAAGAAACAAAGAAAATTAAAAACATAAAAGTTTGCAATCAATTACCGTGTAGCATTAATTTCCTCTCTAATTTGACTTTTAAAATACAGATTTCTTACTGACTTTGCACAATTAATTGTCAATATGCACACACAGCCTTGCCCTCAGCGAGATTTGTACCCGCTAACCTTACCTATACTGGGGAAATGCATTATCAGAGTTAAATACGAATTATTGAGTTATATGTGAAATATTGAGACCAACTTATTCTACACAATTCTTAATTTTTTATAAATTAATTGAAAAAACAGTGAAAACACTGTGCGGGTACAGCTAGTACTCCGTTAATTCATCAAATAGAACTTATAATTTTGTTTGTTTAGTTTACATAACAACGCTTTTACTCATTATTACCTCTGACGGTAAAGCACTATCAATTGCAATTTCCCAGGTTGTTGTTACTATCAGCATTTTAATTACTACAAATATAACTTTTAATTAAAGTTTAAGGCAATAATAGCCCATTAATTCATCAAATGGAAGAAAGAAGAATATAACGAGGTCTTTGAAACTGTGTAATTTTTACTTATGTACCAATGACGTGAATCTAAATTGATTCTTTTGAAAATTTTAATGTCAATCTGATTCAAACGTACTTCATTGCGTCATTTTATGTTACTTGTCGCCACCTGGCAGATCCAGCCACCTTGTGACTAAATGAATAAATAAATAAATATTATAGAGACAGAAGAAGATAAAGAAGAACGACATAGAAGAGAAAGAGTGAGAAGATCAATATGGACAGATGAGCAAAGGCAAACAGCGAGAGAGACCATAAACGAAATCAGGTAACAAAGAAGAAATGAACAAACTGAAGAAGGGAGTAATTTAAGAAGAAGCCAAAACAGAATCGATGCAACCAACGGCGGAAGGCGAAGAAACGACACAAATTTAAACTCAGCAATAGGAAACGGATTAGCTACTCGACGAGATGATTCACATTTAGGAAAAATGGATAAAGAATGTCAAAATCGTAAGCTTTGTTTTTTAATAATCGAGAAAAGCATAACAGATGCTGGTACGAGAAGAGCACTTCCGCAGCTTCCAGATATATTAAAACTGCCGTAGAGAGAAAATACCCGTGTAAAAATACGTAAGACTAATGTAGTTTCTGCACATGCCAGGACATGAAATATATATATTTAAAGCGGGAAGCTCATTAGTTCTAATTTGAAATGCAAAATCAATCACACTCACCCATCTTCTTTCTTGATATCGCAAAGCAGAGCTGGCCTGAGGAAGACATACGATGCTGGCTGCGTTTTCAGACTTCATTCTTCGGAGGCACGCATCTGAAACAACGACAGAAGCAACTCAGAAATCTCGCACCCAAAGGATAAAAATTCTACAAAACCTTCACAATAACTTTTGATTTGAAGTTTATAAAGTAATGGAAACTGGCTAAAAATGTATTATTCATACGTTTTTAAAAACACAGATTCTCATTTTACGTATGAGGTAAACTATAATTTTTACGTTAAAAACACAATATATATTGATAACAAACCCTTAATTAATCCTACGTTAAGAATGTAACGCCATATCTTGGCTATATTTGCCCATAAACAAATCCGTCCTTGCAAAAAACTTTACCAACTCTTCACAGAAAATGATACTTTACAACGATAAAATCACTCATTAAACATGTTATGCGGTAACAAAATGTTATACATAAGGACTAATTTATAAGAATAATTACTCCATTATACATAAATATGATAAATGTAACATTTACTATATACATATATATACGGTAAAGATATTTCAACTATAAATCAAAGATGAATAGAGAAGTTATTTAAGATTTCCTTACCTTTGAAGATATAAATCCTCGAGGAGATTGACCAGGACAGCTGGATCACACAATAATAACAGTACATTTATTTTCCAGAAGATCATAGTTACATGGCAAATCAGTAAGACAAACTCAATCACAAAAGAAAATACAAAGTAAAACAATATAACAGCACGAGTGGACTAAAGAAAAACAATAATACATCAAAACATCACCATAAATTACAATTAAGTGGCAAAACAGGGCATACTGAATAATTACATATACAAATTCACATATCATTGATTTACAAAATAAGAAATAGTACTATTAAGAGACGTTAACTAATGTCCAGTAAGCAATGTGAAGATTACACACATTGAAACTATAAAAAACTTTAGATAAAACTTCACTTCACTTAAAGTGTCTTAAAACGTACACAAATCAAACTAAAAGTACATATTTAAAAACTGCTGTCAAAATGCGTCACATGGACCACTGTTTTCGAAGAATAAACGGCCAAACTTTTGTCAAGATCAAAACTATCAACATTAAATTTCGAATACAATAAAAAGGTCTAGTTTTTTCCTTATAACCAAAAGTATTAAAACACTGCTGTGAAAATGATTATCACGTGGACCAGTTTTCGAAGAACACAAGGCCAAACTTATATCACGATCTTAACTATCAACATTAAATTTCGAATACAATAAAAAGGTCTAGTTTTTTCCTTCTAAAAAGGTCTGATGGAAACATAAAATAAATTTCGAACGGTATTACGCACATAACAGATAATCTCGTCAGCCATTTTAAGATTTCTATGAAACAACAAGAAGTAACGCGCAGGCGCGCAGGCTAACCAACATTTCGTCTTATAAAGCAGGATATTTACAATTTCGACAAAAAAACCACAAAAAATAAGCAATTCCTTTTTATATCTTGATTTCACATTTTAGTAGGAACACAATTATAACTTATTATAGGATCGATAAAATTTGCTTAAATGTTATAAATTACTTGCAGTAAATCAAATTTATTGGCATTAAACTTTTGCTTTGCAAACCTAAATTTGGATTCGTCATGGAGAGGGGTAAAAATAAGGCATTAAAATATATTTTCACATTGCTTAAAAACCGACAATGTAATTAATTAAGGTGGTTCCTCCATAAAGTCGATTATCCAAGAAAATTCTGAAAATCACGTTATGCATTCCTGAACGCTCAGTTTATCCATTGCATTAAAAAAAAACCTGATCTTACCGAGCTAAATTTCCTGTAAATCGTCCTTAAAAATGACATATTTAACATGGCCCCTTATGAGTAGTTCCTCACCGACAAGTATAAAAATATTTATTTGAGGGTGAAGGGAATCCAACGCCGCCTTTAAAAATACTTCATTAAAATAATCAGTGGTATTTAATTTGTTTTATGGAAAAATACACGCTTCTACCCGAACTCGTTTTTGAGATATCATTGCCTGAAATTCAGTTTTTCAAAATTCTCGCCATTTGCTTAAAATGGCGCCTTTGCTCAAATAAATGTGGCAACTATGCTGTAGCAATATTTCCGGCTAGAATTTTAGTCTGCTAAATGTACTTTTGCTGCTTAATAACGAGTTTCTTGAAGAACTTATCTTCACTATCGTGATACTCATGAATTTCAAAAACGAAATAAAAGTTTTAATTTTAATCTCTTTCTGTCTAACGTGACATATACGTCGCATGTAGAAATTCTCGTTTATACGAAAAGGAAAGCATTAGAAATTGTTAGAGAGCTAGTTATCTGCTTCGCATGTATTAGTTTTCATTTAGACACTAATTACAAAACATTATTATTGTTCATTTTGTTTTAAGTGTTATAAAATGAGAAGGACGGCAGAACTTACCCATAACATAACAAATTAGTTCTTGAACAATGTTCGAAATGAAACTCAAAATATCAATAAACAAAATGGTAAAAATTTAATCTCCCTTTAATTTGTCATCATTTTATCACTTTTATAATATTTGTAATTTGTTTCCTTTATTTAATTAATTATTCTCCATTCTTTTAATTTCTCTTTACCCCTATCTACATTTCGTCAATTTCAACTCTGCCCAATTCCATACCTCTATTTCAATTAGGTATATTTACTTTTTATATTCCACATCCTTTATATTCTTTACTTTGTTTATTTTTTCTATTTAATTTGCTACCTCCCTTCTCTAACCTCTCTCCTATTGAAACCATACAAATTTTGCACCCAAGGCAAATCAACTAGTAAAGTTCCAAAATTCATTGTCATAAAAGAAATTCATTCTTATTTGAGGAATTTAATGTTTAAATGGGAAGAAAATATATAATGTATTACCAGATTCCAAAATTCAGTATATATAGTTTTACAGGAGATATCATTCACTGACAAGTTTGATATTATCAAATCAATAAAAGAACAGGATTGCAAGGAAACACGAATAGGTTAAGGAACATAAGAGGCCAATACTGGATAACATATTAAGTAAATCATTTTTTTCTTTTGTATTGTTAAGCTGATTTACATTGAGATCAGCACAGATTATAAATTTGTCCACCTTTTTACCAAGTATATATTGAACAGCTTCGTTGAAAGCAGAGAGAAAATCACTAGAGGAACCACTTGGAAAGCGATAAACACAAAGTAAAGCATATCTTACACTATTTGACTTTAAAATGGCAGCACAACACTCAAAAACCTTTTCAGAAGACGCATTCAAATTTAGGTCAGATAAAATAAAACCAGATTTGGCATAAATGGCGACACCACTACATTTGAAAGGGGATCAAAATTATAAACACCAGTGTATTAATAACTGTCAACAATCAGATTCAAGATATTTATTGATATAAAGGCAACTATAATGCATTACATTGCATGTGTACTAAATGCATAACGAAAGAGCATGTTTACAATACAGATTACAAATTTTTTAAAAAACTGAAAATAGAGGATAAAATTTTTTTATTTTTTGTAATTCTAGGTTTACCACCAACATCTTCACAGAAAAGTAGTTTGAGACCCTCCTCTCCACCTTCATTATATATTTTTATGATATCATCAAGAGTTATGAAAAATGATGCAATTTTATTGACCATAGTAGCAGATATAATATTACCTTTCAATGGCTGGAGGGTCTTTTTAGCTTCTAAAATTTTCATTTTGTTACTCTTTAAATTAATGTAATCCTCATATGATACAGCATTAGATAAAATTGCCTCCTGATCTACTTTCAATGTATCTAGCAATTTATTTAACGATTGTACATCATATAATGCATTGTGTGCATTTTCACAATCATCATTCGTAAATTGTTTGACCAAGTTACTCTGTTTATATGACACCTGTCCAGGAAACATTTTTTTTAAAAGCGGCAATGTGTCCACAAACCCACAAACTACATTTTCAAAATACTTACATATAGAATATTTTTTAATATCCCTAATTAAATAAAACAAATCAAACTTGATCAAATTGTGACCCAACAAAATGACTGGAAACTCAATGTCACTTAAAAAATTGAGAAATTTTTCTAAAGCTTCCTTCAAAGAAAATGTCTTCACAGGAATATTATTACAATACATAATATTGCCTACTATGGTTAGACCAGTCACCTGTGAAGCATGAACATTTATGCCCTTTTCTGGCAGAACATACAAAGATAATAATGTATTTTCACACTTGGCTGCTATCTGGCAGATTTCTGCTGATTTCCCAAACCCTGAAGTTTCAGTATCAAGGTAAACAAATTTCGAGCTCCTAGGAATAGAGGATTTCATGGGCACTGAAAAACTTGACATTAGTCCCATGCCTGATTCATATGCCATACCTTCTTTGCCTTCATTAGTACTGTTTACCTTTGCTTTTTCCTTTTTCAAAAATAAACGCCTCCTTTTCATGCATAACTTTGCATTATTTATACTTTTCTGCATACGTTTTAACTCCATTCTCTTCCTTTGTTTCTGACCATGGCTTCCTGGAGATAAACCCATTTTGTCATGTAATTTGGCCAAGTATGTCACCCCTAAATTCTTTTGGTTCACAGCTGCAGCCACTCTCAGCCCAAGTGATTCAGAACCTCCATAATGTCTCGATTTAGGAGCTTTAGCAGCAACCATAGCATTGAAGGATTCATTCTGCTGGCTTGACCCACATGGAGCTAACTTATCAGCAATTAATGAAAATTTTTTAAAAACATTCACCAGTGATAGTTTTAGATCTTCTCCCTTTAGACCTTTGCCTCCTGGTAAGCCCTTATGTTTGTATGTTTCGCTATTAAAGAGAAACTTACACCAGGACCCACAGTTACCATGTTCATCAAATGCATGATGAACTATATTTAATATTGCCAGTTTTGTTCTCTCAATATCATACCTGTTCTGCTCAAGAGCATAACTGAAACAACGTTTCAGGTAAGCAATTACATTTGAATTTATCTCTTTGTGAGATTTTTGCAAACCATACAGCATTCTTACCAAGCTCTTCTTCGCATGATTTATATCAGACCATTTCTCAATGTCTGAATTGCATGATTTTTTTAATGCTGACATTGTTGAGCTGTCATCATCACCAATAAGGACAGCCAATTGAACATTACACTCTGTTAATGTTGGTGCATTTACCAACTCTACTGCTAAATCAGACTCCATGGATTTAGCACTCCCACTGAAGTTCTTACGGCAGTCATGGTCCTTTTTGGAATTGCCGGCATTACACCTTCTACAGGTCTTAGACCTAACTCCATAGTTCAAAATCTTTTTTGATTTCAAACCTATCAAAGAAGCATGACCTATGGAATAAATAACATATAAATTCAAAAGTTGTAATATACTGAAGACAGGTGCAATTCAAATGTAACTAAATAAACAAAATGAAGGAATTACTTAGGAAATACATACCAGTCATACTATCATATGATCTTCCATTCCCTCTTTTTTGCCACCCCATATCATATGAGGCAGCAATCCCAACCAAAGGAGTTGATGTCCTCATCTCATTCAATGAAGATTCCCCAGGAGTATTAATCCTTGAGCTGTAACGAATGAATGAATCAGATATACATTTCTTCACCAATGAAAGAAATACATCTTACAATTTTTCATACAAGTCATTGTAAATCCAAATACACCATCATAATTACTATACTATACTATACAAACTATACCATATAATTTCATTATTATTTACTATTTCCGAACTTACATTGGAGATGATAATGTAAGAGATCTCTCCAAAGCTACAGCTTCCTTGCAGCTCTCTTCAGCCAATTCCTCCATCATAGGACCTACAAGTCTTTCATGCCTTTTCCATAGCCCTTCCGATGCAGTAGGTATATTTAGAGCAGAGAGCAGAGTATGGAATTGATACGGACCTATTCCAGCATCAAGCAAACCTATATTTTAGAAATAATATTAGCATGAAGTTAGTATGAGTACATTAATATCTTAAAAACTTACATATATTTTCTTCATGTGTATAAATTTATACAAAATAAAATTGTGTAAAAAATGCAGGACTCAATTAAACAACTGGAAATAATATATTACGATGTACATGTATAAGTTTTAAATTGAATATATATCACGTCACTTACCAATAGAAGCTTTGATGTTAGTATCGTATGCGTTGGTCCCCTCCACCAAACTTCGTCTCCCAGTAGAAATTAATTTCATCGCCTGGCAGGACCGACACTGTATCTTCAACACAGAAATTAAGCCTTTCCTCTGCTCCTCTTCTATATCCCTTAATGATAGAGGAATATCACATAAGGAACACCATAGCTCTTGTGCCAAGTGATTTACTTCGACTATACCACTGCAAACGTTAGGCGCTGACGAAGTATCCTTCAACTTCTCTCGTTTAGATGCCAAAGCTTTATCAAGCTTCTCTTTTGCGCTCTTCTTCATGAACTTGCCTGACTTCGAACGAGTGTATCGCGACATTTTCTACACCACGTATACGAAAACAGAAATCACTATAAAAATTAAAAAGAAAATAAAAACCCCAATGCCGTAAAATGCACAGGGAACGGGGAAAAACACAATCCTCACGCAGAAATTACTATATATTGCTCAAAGAACAAGATACAGTAAACACAGTAAACTCCCAACGCTAATAACCACTACTGACGCTCACGGAAACCGGAAGTTGATGCTGTATACAATCTTTGTATATGATGTTGCCAAATTTAAGGATTTCGCCTGCTGCTATACTTTTATTATAAAAGAAAATACATATTTTCAAACTAAAAATAGATATGTAATAACAATATTTTATATTTATATAGTTAATTACACTTATGGAATCATTTATTTTTAAGAAAAACTAATTTTTTCGTCATCATGGCTTGGAGAAATATGAGTCAAAATTCAGTCTTTGCGAAAATTATTATGCTAACCAATAATTACACGTAATTAATATTATATTGTTTGTTAATACATTCACAAATAAATTTAATATTCTATGTACTAGAAAAGTTGAAGTAATTTTTTTGCACATGTTCGTAAAATTAATAAAAAAGTATTTTCCTTCTCCTAAAACCCTTCAGTCACGGTGGAACCACCTTAAAGGGTGGAATAACTGATGAAAGAGCTAATGGAAAAATTTCAAGTTAAGGCAATATCACAGGCCATAAAAAGACGGCCATTAATATACAAACTTGTGATGAAGATAGCAAAGCCTGTTTGCTTTTCTTTTTTGAAGATAAGTGTTTCAACAGGTCGCTTTTGGGAAAATATACTCATTACTGAGGTTGAGAATTTTATTATCTACGCGATCCATATTCTTTAGTTCATCGGCAGTAACGTTGAAGGTCTGAATGACTCTTAGATTTTACGAGATAAAATACTTCCAAATAAATATTAGAATGATAAGCAACCATGATAATATTCTAGCGTAATGTGTTTAAATTAAATACATTAAAACCAAGCTGAAGTCAATTATTCCTTGTGATCTCTACTGGATACCATACTCTCAAAAATAACTTGATATTTCGTTAAGATTTAGATTTTAGACTCATGATATTGAAACCTATGACATTCGAATTCTTACAATTAGTTTTCTAAGGTGAATATCGTCATTCGCCGTTACCTTTCTTGGGCATGTACTTCAAACAAACATGAACAAAGAATCTATTTACAGAAACATTTTCCGGAAAAAGGCATGTTTATGGCTCATGATCTCTTTTATCTCACTAATACCATCATTGTGTCCTTTGTCTTAATGCCAGTTGGAAGTCTTTAACTGCGATAAATAGGTACCTTCGTAGTTTGCCGAAGAAGAAGAGATCGCCATAGCAGATTCAAATTATACAAAGAATTTTTCATGAAAAACATTTAAAAAAGGCATCATTCGAAACTGAAAAACATTACTCCCGCCAAAGCGTGATTATTCCCAAACAACCACAAACAAATACCCGCAAACAACATTTCAAATGTTATTTGTTATTTTTGCTGCTCTCTTGCGAGGGAATGAATAATTATGAGGTAACATGGCCGCCGGTAGTTCTCCGTACGTGACTCTCTATCACCAACAGGTGTGTTTATTTGTAATAACTACATTACGTACATTTTGATAATATAATTTTTAATTTAAATGTCATCATCACTACTATCGTCTGAAGCACTCAAAATATGTTTGCGTGGGCAGTGTAATGATGTTTAACTAAACAACTGCTTTTAAGCCAATTTTGTTTCCTTAATAAATTGCGAATGCCATGGCAGTAAAGCATTTCAACGTGATAACTTTTGTTTATTATTTAATACCTAAAGGATTATGAAGAAGAGGTAGTTGTCAGTTGTCCAGTGCCTTTGCCTATTCCCGATCAGCTGTCACAACCAAATACACCACCCCCTTCATACCACGACATCCCAGGGACTGTACCTGTTCACGGAAACAATGATAGAGGACCTCCGCCATCGTATGAGGAAGCAATTGATCCAAATGGTTTGTTACAGCATCTTGTACGTTTTATTTATTTTATTTATTTGTGTGAATAATGGGTATTCCATAATTGATTAATAAATTACAGCCCCCCCGCCTTCCTACGATTCACTGTTTGGTCGAGTGCGGGAAGCACACAAATCATCCAAAGGAATGTTTGACTTCCTGAAAAACTTATTTATACTTCTACTTGGAACTAGTAAGTATTCGTACGTGGCTCATCAATACAGTTCATATTATATTTCATCGAATTGTTGTTACAAGGCATTATAAAGCATATACCAAATGATTCACGTTATTTAATTGCAGTTGGCTGCTCGTTTATCCTGGGAGTTACAATTGTAATTCCGGTGTGTATGATAGTGATTGGATCGATGTACTTCAATGACTGCCCACAGGGAGAGTATATTCCAGTTTATTTAGTTGTAGGAGGTTAGTAAAGTTTTGAAGTTGCAGTTTTTAAAAATGCTCGTTGTTCTTCATGCTTTTCATAAAGCACTTATGTTTGTCTATGTAAGAATTAGAGAATAGTACCTTTGTTGTTCATGTTGTTGCTATTTCTGTCTTCATTGCTTAACTTTATTATAGTTTGTTTAAATTCATTTTGTTTTTCATTCTTAAAAATCCTAATGACCGCTTCTTCCGTTTAGATTTGGATGTAATGATTAGTTAAATCTGACTATTGTGTTTTAAGTGTTGCAAATTCATTTTCAAGACGACATTATATCTTTGATATGAATTGCCGGGTTTTTTCATGAAACCACATATTAAGACAGCAGCATTCAATATATTTTGCATGGAAATAATATATTAATTTCCATTTTTTTGCATTTTAAGGTGGCTTTGGTGTTTTTAAACAGCTTCTTCATATTTCATCTAAAGTGAGACAGCGAGAAGAAGAGCAGCCAGAAGAAAGAATGAGACAATCTAACATGCAGACTCTAATCAATTGTTTCATGCTGGGATGGTTTATTATCGGTAAGGTTTATTTTTAATGCATTGGTTTTTAATGTTCTTATGTTAAATGAGTTCAGACAAAAATATGAAAGTATTAAGAAATCACTTGTGACCTAAGTTTATTTGTTGTTAACCAATAGAATGGTCAATTTGAATATTAAAAAATAATTTTTAATGAACAGTATTAATCTGAAAGAGCTGCAGCAACAGTTTTGCCTAGATTCAGCAGGAAAGCTATATTATTGTAACTTTTAGTTTTATTATTTATTTTTATTAAATATCCTTATTCCTTAATTGGGATGCAGTCAGAATTTTATGTTGTTGAAAGGCCTAATGTTCAAATGAGATTTTTGCTGTTGCATCCCTTGCATTTTCTGTTATTTTTCATACAAGTAATTTGACCTAGCAATGCATAAAATCCAAATAATATGTATGATTGAATATTGAGTTTGCACATAAAATAGCAATACAAAAATGACCATCGTTGCAGTTTTGTTTTATTAATTGGAGGAAAGCAAGAGACCTTGAAGGTATTATGACTTGATTTGGTTTTTTTAAATTTAATTTATTATCATAATTTCATGAAGTTTTTGTTAATTGTCTAGTAAATCTGATGTCATAGACCTGCATGCTCTGTGAGAATATTCTTCAAAATTTATGTTGAGGTGGCAGAGTCAATATTACGTTTGAATGGCATATTACTTAATCTGTTTTATATTTAAGTTTAATGTTAGCACTTGGTACTGAATTTACATATGATTAATTTAAAGTGAACAGCTGATATTGCTTAAGAAAAATACTTCAAAAACAATTTCTCAAAATGTCCAAATTTAATTTGGAAAGAAATTTTTATCAAGCAGCCTTTCATTGTTAGTGGTTGAGGCAAAGGTGTATAAAAGATACAAGTCGATACTGTTCTCAGATGCTAGAAAGCTAATATGTTACTATTGCATTAATTATGCCAATCTATATTGTTCATATCAACAACAGAATTTTCTAGCATCATCAACATTTACAATACAATAAAAAATATATAATGTGAATTTTACTAATTTATACATACAACAAAATATTCACTTTAAAGGCTATGGTTTCCTAAATTTTTGTCTTAATGTAATGCTGTTAGTTTAATGAATTACTGTTGACACAATCTAATTTGAGCTCTACCAGTTAGCAGAAAGGTAGGGGGGATGAGGGTGATGTTACCAAAACATGCACAGGAAGTACTGAATGGAAAAGCAGGGACAATGGTTGTTCACAATGTAGCAGCATTGCTTTTCAGTGAATGGCTTGAGCCATTACAGGCCTTTCCTGTTGTAATATTTTTCTAGGATTTTAGGGTTCAAATTAGATTTTTTGGATCTCAGGGCTCAAGTTAGACTGTGCTTGCTAAAATAAATATTCAGATATAACAAAGTGGTGCATTTGTTTTTCTCAGGTTCTGTTTGGGTATTCAAGGAATATGAACCAAGTTATGACCCTACTAGGGAGGACTACTGTAATCGCACACTTTACCTCTTTGCTTTCTGGCTCATCACGTCTGTGTATATTACGCTTGGGATAATTACGTTATGTTTATGTAGTGTCAGTGTTGCTACGATTGCCTTTCAGAGGGATGTATAACATCTGCATGACACGTTTTCCTGTGTACATTTTACTTGTGTTACAAGACAGTGTGATTGATGTGTACTTTTATAAGATTTTTAAGAAAAAATTCCATTATTGACTAATGGCTTCTGTTCATTTTTGTTCTTATTCATTATTCTGTGAATCTCTTGTTGATAATTTGAAGAATTTTACATTTACTTTACATTTTAAGCTTACTCATGTTATTAGGTATACTTTGTACTATGCAGAATAATTTGTTTTTAACGCTTAGTTATTTAAACAGTGCAATATTTTATATCATTGCTAATTTATTAGTACCTGAGATTTATGTTTTATCATAAAATGGATTCTTTGTAATATTTTTATTCTTAGGAACTGGTAGCGTGGAGCTTATGCAGTTCAATATTCTGTAAACTTGATTATATTATGTTGCAATAATTTGAGTAAATGTATTGCTTTACTTGGGTTAGTTGTAGTGCCATCTTCATCAAATATATAATTTATCCATATGTGAATTTTGCTGGCTATGAATTTAGTTTATTTCCTGCAGAAGTTGTGTGGATAAATATTGTAAATTATGTATATAATGCTACATCAGGCAATATTTTTGGTTTTTTTACTAGTCAACTTTTAAGAGATAAAGACATTGTTTTTATTGAAAAAAGCTTTTATGTGAATTTAAACTTTTGTTGAGAAAATTCACATCGGAAAATGAGTATCATTCATTTATGCCAGCTAATTGGAATGTTTTAACTAAAATTTACTTTTCAAATGCAAACAAAATTGTAAACATCATGTCTTAAATACTCTTCATTGTGCTCATGCTTACTGCTTTGGCATTACAAAAATCAAATTGATTTGTATAACTAACACTGAATGGCTTTTTTATATTTTTCAGCCTGCCTAAATATTGTAAATTAGATATTACTAGCTGTACCCACGCAATGTATGCGTGGATATTTTTCAGTTAATTTATAAAAAAATTAAGAAGTGTGAAGTAAGTAATTATGCTTGTAATAACTGTTGTTGATCCCTGTAATTCACATTTAACTCTAGTAATGCATTTCCCCGGTACAGGATTTTAGTGTCTTTGGCTTCCAGTGTAAGGTTCGCGGGTTTAAATCTCGCTGAGGACATGGCTGTATGTATTGACAATTTATTATCATTTCCTTGCATTAAGGCATTCAATGTGGGGTGTCTATATTACACAAATGCAGATTGAGAAAAAAATGTTATCTGTGGGTTGACAATGGCATGGTCACCATGGTAACTTATCTTTCAAAAGTTGTGAGATATTGCACCAAAGGTGAAAATCAATGAATATAATAAGAAGCCTCATTCATTTTACTTCAAAACAGTAAAAATCTGTAGATCGTAGGTGATTTTTTCTAATTTCAATTAATTTATTAAATGGCAAAAATTCAGAAACAGCAAAGTCCAATTACACTGAATATCATAACAGCAATATCATGGACAAAACACTTGACCATGTCCTCGGCAGGATTCAAACCTGTGACCCTAACATTGGGATCTAGACATGCTAATCACCCTTCTATCAAGACCAGTGAAAGAATGAAGGTGTGCAGGTCGAAAAATCTATCTTCACATGTTATCTAATGGGAAACAAAAATCATCTCCTGGGACTGAACCCAGGTCTTTATGAAAATGAAAATAGTTTTCCAGGGACCTCCTAGCTAGTAGAAACAAAATGCCGTTTACCTTCTAAAATTATATATAAGATAGCTGATGATTGTTATTTTTTTGTCACTCTTGTTAGATAAAATTTGAAGTGTGCCAGAGGAACTTTCTGTGATAAATCCCATTTTCAGCTTTTCTATCACACAAAATGTTTCAATAAGTGAAATATTGGGTATTATTATTAAGATTTAAGTAACATTCGAAGTAATAAGAAGGTTTGAAATTATTGATTTCCATAGATTTTACTTAAAGATTTCCATAGATTTTACTTAAAGTTCTACTTGAATCAAATCATTTGGTTCTATTTATTAAAATATAAAGGCATTTTGTTATGGACTGAAGCATTCCATTTTATATCATAAAGATTTATTGTGGCAGAAAAAAAATTAAAGGAAAGTTTTTCAAAGAATGTATTTTAATTATCACTGCTGATGCCACTTGAGTATCTAATGCTTCAAGTCTTCTGATGTGTATGTTTGTCGTGCACAAGATTTTTGTATTGTGTTCGTAGTCCAGGAAGACCAAAGACAATTATTAAACCAAATTCACTCAAATATGCAATTTTGGGGTCTATAGGTAAAAATAATGTTTGTATAAAATGTTAATGGTGACTAAAATGGATATATAAATCTTATGCATCCCATGGAATATGAAGGTTTGTTTTTTCAAAACATGATTCATGGATATTTTTGCTGAACTATTCTTATTTACTGTGCAAACGTGTATGTAATTATTCTTCCTCTATATCCTGAAAGACTATGAAGTAAAATAAATATAAGAGTTCATAGGTGTTGGGAAAGCTGTACAAAGCCATAAGAAGTTCACACATTAATTATGTATGTGAATGTGCTTGTCTGGTTGAAAGTGCTGTGACTCCAAATAAGGCCTTTTGTGCTGAGTGGAAAAATGAGTTTATGTATCGTCTAAATCTTGTACTTAGGCGAACCACTTTAAAAAGCAATTTTCATATTGGAAATAATTTAATTCTGTCAAAACTGCCATTTGTCCCTAACTGTGCTAATTGTAACATTGAAGGTGGAGTTGGGGTTTTGTATCCCCTTTTCCTCCATCTCCCTCTAAAGCAGGAATCATTTCCTTATAGATTATATTTTTTTACACGATGAATATTACTGTCACGTGGTCTCTGATTGCCAACTGTTTGTATTTGAATATTCTTGTACGAATAGGGGGTTTTTTGCTTGAATTTGTACACCAAAATTTTGCAAACGAGGGCTACATTGTATTAGCATGTTACTTTATTCTAAAGCGAACATCCTAGCATAAGGGTTTGTATTAACAGTTACATCAAATGATGTGTGTGCTATAATTTCTCACTCAGATTGTATGGGTGACATCAATAGATATTACATAAAATATTATGCCAATAATAAAGTGATTTTGGAAAAAATAGCTTAGACCACTGAAAACCTCTTGCCCATAAAATTTCCATGAACTATCCTTTTACTGGGTTTAATTTTTCAAAAAGGTTATAGTGGAAGCATTTTATATACATAGAAATATGTTTTTCTGAGAAAATGGCAATTGAAATTAAGATCTATTTCAATTGTATTTTAATATTAGCTTCTCAAAAACATGATCTCTGAGTCAACTTCCAGAATGTTTTCAAGTGTAATATATATATATATATATGTGAAAGCTTATATGTATGTGGTGAGCACCTTAATCTAACATTCACCTATATTTTTCTCAAGCATTAATAAATCATTTTAATGTATAAAATGACAAATACAAAATCTGCAATAAAGTTTAAAAGTAATGCTTGTGTTCATTACATACTCGTTATAAGTAACTATTTTATTTATAAAGTTAATTTTATGCAGAAAAATCTTAAAGGGAATTCTGGTTATATGTCATCTGTATCCTTTTTAGAAGAAGATAACTTGTGACAAATAGGCATGTATGTACAATAGAAATGCATTGGGAAGTGTTCTTTTGGTAGTTCACTCATGAGACTATCACTTAGCAGACTTCTATAATGTGAAAAGGAATACATGTATAAGATGAACAGAAGAGGCGGAGACTTCATGGAATTCCATTATCTTGAGAATATACATTGTTAAAATTAAAACAACGCTATATTCTGAAGTATATAAGTATATTTTTTCAAAGTCAGTATAAACTTTGTCCAAACACAGCAAGTGCTATCTACTAATAATTACCTATATCTTCCCCACACTCCAACAACAATCTCTTTTGGAATTATTAATGTAAATAACTGCAAAGTGACCTATTATAATGTATTTTTTATTTTATAAAATACTTCTCACTTTTCTTTTTATATTTGAGGCCTCTGTGGATAATTTGACACGATTCATTACTGTAGCGTCTCGGAAGAACTTTATGGCAATTTAAACTTACTGCAATAAACGTTATTTGTCGGCTTCATTAAGTTCATGTAGTAAGTTGGTATTTTATTTTACTATATTATGATTAAGTGGTAAAGATTCAGACTGATTTGTGTGATTCTCCCATAGTATTTTTTCTGGTTCAATTGTGCCCCTTAACTGTGATTTTTACGTGCAAGAATTTCATAAGTTGTATATTATTTTTCATCTCTCCTGTCCAGTTCGCAAAGTGTAGTTTTCATAAAATACGATTCTCAGTGTAAACAGTTATTTTCCTCCGTTATGTTGATACGGAAAGAAATAAAGTGCCGTGCGAAAATAGTGAACGACGAAATCGGAGTCGGTAACCAAAGGAAGTATTATCCCGCCTGGCTGAAAATAATTTCGGGAGGAATCTCCGGCGCGCGAGACATTATTTTTTGCATTTGCATGGATAAATTTCGGATGTGTGGGTACAAATAGCGTTAAACCGAGTTTTACGGAGGACGTATATCATGGTCTACGTTTTCGCGACGCACTCTTCATATAAACAGCCAAATCGTGAAATTGGATCACAGCATCAAGGTCTCGCGATTCCGTTTTTTGCGGTTCAAAACTTGGCGCCGTGGTTAGGCTTTTCCTTTGAGCTTACAGAATGTTTTTTGCAATGTTAGTACGCTATCAACCGATTGAGTGCTTTTCATGGGCGTCGGCAGGGGGGGGGGCATTTGCCCCCCCTGGAAATGTGTAAAAACGTAAATATTATATTAGATATTATTTTAAAATGTAAAAAACTGGGCCTGCGAAAAAACTTAACACGTTGCGTAAGGATGGCGAGAATTCTCGCTCCCAACTTCGGTCTTACAGCAGGAGCGGCCACCCAGCTCAAAGAGACATATTTGCGAAAAATAGAGGGAAGTATAAAGCGAGACAAAGGCAACATGTGCGGGTCGGATCCGCGAGGTAGTTTTTACAAGCTTTCCGTCTCCTTTGTCTCCGAGGGTGAAGGAAAAAAGGGATATTTTCAAGAAAGTGGGGGAGGGGGGATTTTCCACATTGGTCCCATCGGCATATTTGACCTAAAAGGGCATACAGCATCCCTGATTCCAGCGATTCTGTTTCCCTCTTATTTATACAGGTATCCCTCGCCGTTCGCGGGGGTTACGTTCCGGAAGACTCCGCGAACGGCAAATGCATAAACTAAAGGAATAACGGGATTCCGTTCCTACACCCGCGAAAGTTGTCCTAAGTGATTATTTACTTTACCTTACTGACGACTCTAGGCCACAGAAACAAATAGTAAGCTAAAAATATGAAAGGAAAACGAAACCGACGAACGTTTAAATTTAGGAAAACTAAGAAAACAGAAGCTTATTAACTCACCGTGAATTATGTAGAGTATACGTAGGATGTTGACAATGGAGGTGTTTCGGAAGAGCATTATTTGGGGATGGAAGAGGAAGATGAGGGACTTTGCTTCAGGAATTCTGTGATTTGGAGCTGTTTCCCTTTTGTTTTGATTTTTTTTATAAATTTCGTCATAGGGAGATATTGCAGAGTGAATTATTCTCTTAAAATTGATGCTCCTTTCCATAGATGGATCAGCCTGCATTACTTTCTCTTTCAACTCGTTAGCCATATTTAAAATTTCTGCGAAGGTCTTCGCTGAAAACTGTTTTATCTTAGGCTCTACATCTTCCTCTTTGTTTTCGCTCTCACTTGATTGTGCAAATTCTTCAAGTTCCTCATTTGCTAATTCTTCTTGTTGAAAGTTGAGCAATTCCTCCACTTCTTCCTCTTTTAGATCCACCTTCATTTCTAGTCATTTCGATGATCTCTTCAACTTCTCCGCGAATGCTGGGATAAACTTTGGAACGAACAGCTTCGGGCCAAAGTTTCTGCCAACATGCATTTATTGTTGATTGTTTTACTTCGTCCCATGATTATTTTATCATATAAATGGCTGTTCGAATGTTGAATGAACTCCAACATTCACGAACAGAAATCAAAGAATTGGTGTCCATTTGCTGTAAAATATGTTTGAAAGTTCGGCGAATATAATAAGATTTGAAGGTCGCAATGATCCCTTGGCCCATCGGCTGTAAGAGTGTTTTTGTGTTTGATGGTAGGAATACAACTTCTACGTCAGAATAGCCTTCTGCAAGAGAAACTGGATGACCCGGAGCGTTATTCAATACGAGAAGCACTTTAAATGGCAAATTCGTCTTTTCTTTAAGATCCAGATATTTTCTTGAACACAATTTATTTTATATTTTTCAGTGCGCCTTATAAAAAGAGTATAATTTTAAAAAGTTTTTTATATATTCTTATTGTTTTTTACTGACAATGAGTATTTATTTAATTTATTTGAATTATTCTTTCTAGTGTATGTTAAATCTGATTTTGATTTAATTTACCCTGTACTGCCATTTTATATTCTAATTTTCGATTTCCCCTTCTTTCAGAAATGGACATTAGAATTTTTTTTAAAAAACGAAGAGTTAATGAGGGCCAAGATGCGATGAAAGAAAGTACAAATGCAGATAAACCTAGCACCAGTTCCGTTTCTGTTTCTAATTTAGAATCTGAAAAATTATTTTCTACGATAAGTGAACGTGTAGAAAGTTGCCGTGCTGATGATATTTCTGAAAATGCTGTTCTTTATGATGATCCAAACGATCTTGGGTTATATATAAATTCTTCTGGGAAAATGACGGCCGATAAGAAACACATTCTTCTGGAACAAACATACACAATTTTAGAAAAATATGACTTTAAGAAAGATTCAAATGGTTCACGACATTTTCGTTATGTATGGCTTGATCAATATGCTCCGTGGCTTGGATACTCAATAAATCTGAAAGGAGCAGTTTGCAAATACGGCATATTATTTCCACAAGCTGTTCATCGTGGGACACAAGGAGCTTTCATCATTAAGCCATTCACAAAATACAAGGACTTTCATGAAAATGCTAAAAATCATCTTTCATGTTCCTGGCACAAATGGATGCCAGTAATTTTTTTAAAATGAAGAAAAATCCAGAACTTAATATTGCCTGTCAAATTGACAGTTCATCAAGATGAAAAATTGAAGAAAATAGAAATATGCTGTTTCCCATATTATCCACTCTCATATTTTGTGGCACACACGATATTGCACTTAGAGGAAAAACTAGTGATAGTGGGAATGTGCAAAGCCTTTACCAATTTCGGATCGAATCAGGGGATGAAACACTCCGTAAGCATTTAGAAAATTCTTCAGGTAATGCTCGATACACATCGGTGCAGGTAGAACATGAGCTGATTGGATTGTGTGAAGACAACATTAGTGTTTTGCCCCCCCCTGCAAAAATTTCTGCCGACGCCCATGGTGCTTTTTTAAGGTTTTTGGTGAACTAGATCTTTAGGTTCATCTAAATTAACCTCTGTGAACCATGCTGGTGGAATCTTTACGTTTTAATCCTTTACTTGAGGGAGGAACATTTAGTAAGGTGATTGCAGACCTATTGTCACTCTAAAACAACAGTAGTCGACTTCTTTACCCCGAGAAAGGTGTGATAGCAAAACAATAATTGGAAATATATTTTTTCGTTGTTTTATTAGGTACTGTCTAAAAGGACTCAAACTAATTTCTCTCAAATGGGAAAGGCATTACAACTGCCTGATCCCTTTCAGACTTGAATTATATCTTGCACTAGCTACTATCTTCTGCGTTTTGACAAATACTTGAACTTGCAAGCATTACATGGTTATGCAAATCCCTTAGGTAGTCATAAATGTACATAACGATATACTATGTGTTACGAATGTTGTTTAATGCAACTAAAGTTTAAAAAACACTCATTAACTGAGACTGATAAAATGAGAGAAGCAAAAGAAAGGATAAGTCGACAGATCATGACCACGACCCTTTGGTTGGATGGTTTGTTAATTGAAAATAGGAGTCAGTTTCCAAGAGCCTGGACTTCATGAGGAGGTCGTCTCAGCAGAAAAAAATTACCTTGGAAGAAAAAACCTTACCTACTTTATGCAGGTTTGTTCCGGAGCCAACGTATTCATAATTGGACTTTGGGTTGAGTAAAATAGTTGATTCATCAAAGTACACGCTAAACAGAGGAAGGCACCTTCGACTCTGGTGATCCAATGATTTTATTATTTATTTTAATTGATATTATAGCATTAATATATGTATATGCAAAACAAATTTTCTTGCAAATATTGATAGCAATGCCAGTGCCGCCGATGGTAGTTTAATCGCGCATCAATTATTTGTTATCTACAACACCAAATAAAATTTAGTTTAACTAGAGTTTTTCATATGTGAATAATGACATTGTTTTTTATTTTGAAAATCATTCAGTTTAAAAAAATAAATAAATCCAGAGTGTTAGTGCCAATAGATATTCTTGCGGACGCTGTTGTTATTATTGTTATTATTATTAACAAATCGTAAGTATTATGGCAATAGGTATAATTACGACATATGGAGAATGTCATATGCTATACACGTCAGCTTTTTCCTTTTTGTAAATCGCGAAAGATGAGAGGGAGAAATACAGATCGAGTCAATTCGACAAGTAATTCCATTTGTGAAAGGAAGATAATAAAAGTACTTCCACAGGATACTACCGAAACAAAGTTGTGGTTTTAGAATTACGTAAAAATGAGTCATGCGGAATTTTCTTAGTAAACCACACGGAAACAAACCTTTGGCTGCGGAATACTATTACACCGCTCCCCGGTTATAACGCGGGGTATCGGGGGAGGAGCTGCGTCCCGCGTTATAAGACAACCGCGGTATAACCGTGGTCATGACTTTTCATTTTTTAAATTTCTATACTTGCTACAAACAACAAAATTCAAATAAAAAACAATATACAGTGAGTAGAAGACATTTATTTAATCGATTCCTTAAAACGTCAGTATATTTTGTTGTTTTTACTTTAGTACATACTAAAAAAACGACAGGACTTTCCTTCCAGGAAATAGGGAGGAAGACGCGGTATATCCGATTCCGCGGTATAACCGACGGCGTTATAACCGGGGAACGGTGTACTTCGAAATGTTCGCTTATTCAAACGGTTTCGTAACGTTAAGAGCTTTTGTAATATGTAAATTTATCTGTTAAAAATCCAACATTTCCGAATGCGCGATTGTGGTTTGCTATAGCGGGAAAGTTTGTTGTCCGGTGCAAGACCGAAAAAACGCCGTATCTAAGCTCAAAATTTATAAATATCTCTGTATATAAAAGTGATAGTGGGTCGGTAGCCTAATCAAGACGTTATCTTTTCTGTTTGTCGTCCTTGTACACGATGACTTGTATATTTCTGTTTAAGATCGAAGATTTGTATAATTATTTTATACTCATTCATCCATTAAAAATTCGGTTACGGCCAACTGTTTGGGAGAGTTTGAGTAAGCATATTTCATATTAAAGTTCCCAGAAGGAAACTCTTAATTGGCAGAGAAATAAATGTGATATGAAACTTGACTTTTAAGGGAAAACCCGTAAATGGGACTAGATGTAATTTTCTACCTGAAATATATGCCGAAAAGTGTAGGTGTAAAAGGGGAGCGGACGAATTCTCGCGAAGCAAGACACGGGGATGACGCGCGTGGCGCGTAGGAGCGGAGCCCCTGATAATGATTGAAATTGTCTGCCAAATAATAACTACATTGGGTTTTTAAAACATAAATTCGATCCAATAACAATATTTTCCGAAGTATTTGAAACAAAATATATACTCGTTTGTTGCCGCACCTTTGCTTTTGCTTTTCCCCTCTGCCCTTATTAAGTTAAATAAAGAAGTACTTTACTTTGAGAGTGGAAGAATTTTCGCGAAGAAAATTCCGTAAAACACGTGAAAGACGTTTCATTTCTATTTTTCACTCTAGTATGAGAAAGTAGGAATATAAACGACACCAGCTTGACGGAGGCGGTCCTGGACCAATTTCAAAAGGCAGTACCACCATCAAACTTACTATAAATAGAGTTGTATCATTTTCATTATTTTCTAAAAATAAGAATTTCGTGCTCTCGTATATCCGCTGATGATATCGTGGGAGTCGCAAGCTGAGAAGACTCGCTCTTATTCCAATAATTAACATAAAAGTATTCAGCATGGAGCATAATTGTCATTAGTTTGCTTCAGGCTCTACTTGCACAGGGCGCCCTACGCCTCCCATGAAACATACGAAAAAATATATTTTCGTTCAAATAATATACTTACGATGCATTGCAATACAATTATTTTTGTTAGAATGAACTTTTTCCTTTTTACTCTGGAGGAATAAGAATAATATTCTACAAAACTTTCCTTTGAAAGACGCGCACTTAAACTGTACCAGGGGCACTTACTCTTACAGCAGCAATAGTTAAACGACTACAATGGTCCCTCGATTTTCGCGGGTTATATGTTTGCTGTTCCATATATTCGCGCAGAAATTTAGTCAATTTTCAACGTTCGCGGAAAGTAAATTTCATTTATTCGCGCCCGCCGACCGCTCCACACAGGGCCGGCCAAGCACTGGAGTTCGGATGCGAATATCAATGGGGGCCCCACTATATTAATATTTACAGTAATAACGAATGATTTATGGATCCCCAGTAATATTATAACTTTTTCAGGGTATTTATTTATTGAAAATCAGTTTGCAAGTGATTTTTAGTAAACGTTTTTGCAAAATTTACACTTGATACTTGAATAATTGAGAAATTCTGGGGGACCCATTATTCGGGGGTCAGGATGCCTCGCATACGCAACATCCCCCCTTTGGCCGGCCCTGGTCCCACACACTGTTCGTTCATTAAAGCTCATGAAAAAAGAACAACAAAACAAGTATATAATACATACGCACTATAAAATTAGTGGCGTTGTGATTCGCGCGCCGAACTACAGGTAAGGGGGAAGCGATGATCTACTTTACGTCTTCCTCTTTGTTCGCATTCGTGTTATTGCCTGTTGTCTTTAGAATACATATTTTTATTACATGCATATCCCAAAACAAAAAAGAACAAATTAATGCTGAAAAAATGTGAGAAGAGCGAAAAAATTCATCCTAAATTTCTTTTTCTCATAGGATTTTAGTATCTTTATTCGCAGTTTCTACACGCGAATATAGAGGGATTACTGCGTGAGGATGCAACCGTTTTAGTCAAACCACTCGGCTTTGGATGTCGTTCGTGTGGTGCGCATCCCATAAAATGTTTATCGCAAGAATTATTGTTTTTGAGATAAAACCTCTTTGACGTTTCTCGCGGAAAGATCCAGCGCTGACTGAATCGGATTGCACTACGTAAGACTCGTCCTGTAGGACGGGTTAACTATTGGCTCTAGGCGAAGAGATAAGAGTGGAATATGGAGACTCGATTGAATTCCGAGACTTCTTTTTACGTCTCTCTCCAAGGGTCGCATCCCCTCTCTTTTGGTGGCCCCGAATCGAGAACGGTATGCTGGCCTCCACATGGTATGATATTGTATATTATTTTACTAAATTTCAATAAGTCTAGACCAGTGGCAGATTTAAGAGGGGGGTCGCACTTGGCGCGCGCCAGGGGCCCCTTGAAATAAGGGACCCCGAAAAAATGTTTTTCTATATAAACTCAGAAATATTAAATATCTCATTTTAAAAACGACGAAGAAGAAAATTTCTTTTTTTGCCCTGCGATACTTTATTTATTAATGCGATCGTTAAGAGGGGTCAGATAAAGTGGCAGTTGTTAGGTGAGGCTTCGTTATATATTTAGATTGCATGGGCCCATATTGTTTAGCGCCAGGGGCCTCGGAATCCGTAAATCTGCCACTGGTCTAGACGGCGTTTGGGTTAAAAAGTCGCATAGGTTGAAAAATGCGATGATTAATGGATCATATAAATAAAAAAAGATTAATACTTGCAAGGCGCAATAAAAATATGTTGTAATTTTCATGTATTCTTTGTTAAATTTACACTCAAATTCGGGCACATATCACGCTTCTGGTTTTCAGAAATTCAGCATATAGTTTACTCTCCTATCTCTCTATCCCCCTCTAACTTTCTCCTTTCTCTATCTCTCTCACTCCCTAACCCCTTTCTGTTTCTACTGCCACATTCCCAATGGCTTTCGCTTCTTTTATCTTCACGAGTTTCTCATTTCCCCAAAACGCTATTATTAACCTGAAATTTCCTAAGTAACAATTGCGAGCTCATTGACTACATTTCCTCGAGTCCGATCAGCTTGGACACGAGTGAGAGAATTTCGTAATCTCGTTTCACGACACGCCTCTTGAAGTTGAATAGAGCGATGTATGTCGAAGTAAAAGGATAGTTTAGCAGAAAATTTTGATTTTGCGATTCGCAGCTAATGCTCGTATATCCATGCGCATTCCTTTTACCTAATGAAATCTACGCCAAAGTTATATCTTAAGAAATAAGAACTGTAAATCCGTAAACGAAATTTCTCTTGCATTTTTTCAATTCATTATCCATGAATCTTTCAAATGTTTTTTCGATTAAACTCATTTTTTATCCAAATAATGGTAATAAAGCATTTAATGCTGAAATTTTAATCCTAAATACTCTAATTTAGAATTGATTTCCACTTATATGATACCTTACAATCTCTCAGTGACTTCAATTTAAACTAATTAGGCCGTCAAAGCATTGGCAACTTCCAATACAGCCCCCCCGAAGAATTCGCCACCACTTATGTGGTCCGCCATGTGGAAAAGGTTCCCCACCCTTCATGTAAGGCATTGTTTTTCAACCTTTTTTGAGTGGTGGAATACTTTAGGAATGGGAAAAAATTGGCGGAACACCTGTATAAATATGCATATATATATTTACATATGACCTTTATTTTATGCACTTAATAGAAGTACTTTCTGCTTCTGCAGTAGATGGAGTTATGGTGTGAGAGTAAAATAGAAATCTAACTATATATTAATTTTACTTTGACTAACTGCGAATTTTACTTGTTTTGCTAGTTTTTTTCTTTAAAAATGTAAATTTACGCAGTGAAATTAATTAGGGGTGGTTTGGTGTGCCGCGATGTTCTTAAGCATGCATGAAGGTGTGCCGTGGAGCAAAAAAGGTTGAAAAGTACTGAGCTAGAGACTTGAAATTTGGTATGATTATAGAAATTTCGTCACAATTTCTGCCCCATACTTCTTATTGAGCTAAAAACTTGAAATTTGGCAGAATTATAGGTTTTTGTTTACAACAGAAGGAGAAAAGTCCGATATTGTAAAAATTCGAAATCTTAGGGGCTGTTTTTCCCCATTATTGCCCCATACATGGATTAAACTTATAAGGCACTTCTAAATGAGCTTTTTGAAATTTGGCACGGTTATATGATTTTGGACAAAATCGATTGGAAAAAATTTGAAATTGTAAAAATTCTAAAATTTCAAAATGCTTGTAGAATGCAAGCACCGTCTAATAGTATAATATAGAATAGGTCGCGGGTCGTGTCGCTGTCATTGTGCTTTTTGTCTTTCATCGTTTTTCACACAAATTATCATTTCAAATTCAAGGTAATTGTGAAAACCAAAATTAAAATGTCAAAATAAAAATAAATTGAACTAAAACACCGATGTATTTCAGTTTTATTTAAATTTAATATTTGTTAAATTAGCAGAGACAAGTTCTCCCATGACGGAATTGCAACAGGGGTTTTCACTTACCGGTTGGATGAACTATTTTGACTGATTAATTCTTCCATTTCAGAAGGTAGATTTTTTTGGTTGAGGCTGGAAAGATGGATGGGATTGTGAAAACCTCTAAAAAATCGCATATAGAAATTTGTGTCGATTTTTCTTCATGGTAAGGATACTTTCTTTTTATACTGCATATATGAAAAAGAAAATTCTGCATGAAAAATTTCTGTAAAACGAGGATGCCTGCATTATTATGGGCAAATTGTTCAAGTATGATGTTCTAGGCTGCAGAAATGACATTTGTACATAAATGCCTTTTTCAGTGTTTTGGCTTATTTCAACTAAATTCATATTCAATTTGTCTCTCTGAGTTCATTTCTTCGCCATTTGATTTAGTGTAGTGTCTTGTTATGCATGTTTTCATATGGAGATCTATCTGTCCATCTGACATGCTAAATCCCGAACAAAAGCAGCTAGAGACATTGTTTTTCGCTTAATGATTCAGTATTCTGCCTTGTGTGCATTTTCTCAGTTTGTCCCTCTTTCTAATATTCTTTGAAAAACTGCTATTCACTTTCTGCTTCTACAGCCTTTTCCTTACTTGTATATTGATGTTACAGGATGTTTTTTCAGCTTTTTCCTGGAATATGTACTTTTAATCCAAGAATTAAATGAACAGTTATAGTGCAAGATTTTTATATAAACAGCTCTGTCTGCTTATCCCTTTTTTCACTTTGGTTGGCATATTTCTTCCTTCAGATATTTGAACATCAAATCGATTTGCCATACTTTAACATTAGAACGACCAGAGACTCATACCCCCTAGAACGGCCATAGCGGTCAATGACCACTCATACAATCAGCAATGATATAAGCAGCAGAATATTCTGAAATTGACATATAACTTTTACTGACTAAAGAATTACATGAAAATACAAATGTTTTGTCATTATTTATGACTTTTTAGATTCTGAATAGTCCACATAAAAATATTGCGTTACAGTTTTTCATACGCATTTTCAACAAACTACATTTTTACTTAACATGCAAACATGCACCTATTTGTTTCCATTACACCAAGATATACTTTTCATCTTTCACTATCACTTTGGCCTCTAGAATTCCCGTTGTCTCTTACATTGCCATCATCCCGAGGAGCTGCTGCTGCTGAAAGGTTGGATCTCTTAGTCTGTTTCATATAAATCTCTCTTAGCTCTTTGGCCACCTGAAGGACAAAATCCCTTCTTTTGACTCTTTTTCCTGTTATTTCTCTGAATAACATGTAGGCATTCATTGCTGCTTGATCTAATATATTATAGAAAGCATGCACTGGCCAACACCGTGATGCTGCTTTCGCTGTGTAGAGGTGCAAATTTGCAATTTGGTCTAAAACATCAACACATTTCTTAGAGTTATAAAACTACTATTTCTGGAAGTCTCTTCCTATCCTTCCCACTGTCTACAGATGGATGAAATGTGCTCATGATGATGACGTTTTTATTCACTCTATCCTGGTAAACAGTCAGTGTAAACTGCTCTTGCAGACACTTGTGCTGTAGAGCTCGGTGTGTACACTCTTTACTAATGATGAAACTTCCCTTCCAACTCGGTTTACAGTGCTCACTATACTTGTGCTTCTTTCTTTCAGTTTTTTGTACAACTATAGGGAAGTGAAAAAATTATATGTTTTTATGTCTTAACTTTATCCAAAAAGGATTGAAGCAAGCAAAGCACAATATTTTTAGAAAAATTTTCATCAACCGGTCATGATTCATCTTTTCCGAGATATGGAAAACCGTTTAGGATGCATTTCAATTTGACATCAACTACAAACCAAATTTGTCTGTTTTTATATTATATTCATTTTACCAGTCAAAATGTCTGCCCTGGCAGTTCTAGGTATTTTATGTTTTAAGTCTGGTGCTAAAGTCTCAAGAGTCTAAAAGTGTATAATCGATAGTAGAAGCTTTCATGTTGTGGAACTGCATCATATTTAATAAAACCAGTAAAAACCGTAAAATAATAAAACCATAAAACGGTAGAAACTATAAAAACAATTGGTAAAAGTTCCACAAAGTATAAAAGTAAAAATTACGACGTTTCGACTAGTCATAGTCATCATCAGACCGTTTTATGGTTTTATTGTTTTATGGTTTTTACTGGTTTTATTAAATAGTCTAAAAGTGATTATGTAAAGGTGAAGAACCTTTATTTATGAAAAGTCATAAAATTGCAGGTCATTTGGTGCACATCTGCAAACATGCCAACACGAGAAATATCGTTAGTGTTAAGCGGATGAAGAATAGAAGTTGTACAATGGAAGCATAAAAATAAATTCACTAAACACATTTCACTCCTTGGTAATATATTACTAACTCTTTATTTAATCTAGTTTGGAAAAGTCATTGAAGTCATAAAGTCAATTTAAAATGTATTCATTAATGATAATACAAGTTTAATTAGCAGACAAATATATACAATGATATAGCCGTGCAAGCAATCTGAAAACAGAGAAAAGTTTCATTTAGAAATAGATATCAGTACTGAAGATAAAGTATGGAGTTACAATAGTTTGAATTTATTCGATTTTTGTGTTAGGATATTTTAATATTGGGAGCAAAATTATTGATGTGGATGTTAATGTATTAATAGTAAAATATACAAATAAATGAATGGAAAGATTCATGCTCATTGATATGCCTGGGAGTGCATATTCTTTTAAAAAAAGAAAGCTAAAACAGGAGAGATGCACCAAAGAAACAATAGCATAGAAGGGAAACATGGATGGATCTAAAGAAGAAAATCGCAAGTATTTCTGGTAAGTAAAAGAAAAAATCTGCCTTAAACAGGCATTTAGCAGGCCAATATTTCACCACTGAACTACCAAGTCAAAACTAATCCTTCTGTTTCAAAATAGAATAGTCTGCTGCCCAGTAATTCAGTGATAGAATTTCTACCTGCTGAGTGGAAGACCTGGGTTCAGTTAAAGACAGAATTTTTCCCCTGATTTTCAGAAATTGTCATATATACACAGGGCGGCAAGAAAGTAATGAGACAAATAAAATAAAAATATTCAGTATGAGTATAGTTCCGCAACAAGCTGCTAGAGACGCACTGAAGTGTGACGTTGGCAGTCCCGCTAGCCGTGACCAGATGAGATTGTGTTGCTGTTTCATATGGACATGCTTTATGCATTGTGTATTACTGCGCCGTCAGAAACCCCAAAATGGAACAACGTGTCAACATCAAATTTTGTGTAATGCTGGGGAAAAACTCAACTGAAACACATGAAATATTACGAGCATATTATGGGGATAAAGTTCTTTCCCGAGCACAAACATTCTGATGGTTTAAGCGTTTTCAAGAGGGCAGAGAGGATGTGGAAGATGACCCTCGCAGTGGATGACCAAAAACGACCTCCAACCCAGAATTGGTAGACAAAGTGCGCAATTTACTTGCAAGAGACCGCTGATGATGACAAGTGAACTAAATGTGAATAAGGAATCGATAATGTCCATAATTACCACAGACTTCTGGTTGGCGGCTTTTGCCTGACAACGCGCCTGCTCACACAGCGTTATACGTAAGGACATTTATAGCAAAAAATGAGGTTGCAGTGCTCAATCACCTCCCATATTCCCCTGATCTGGCTCCAGCGGACTTTTTTCTGTTTCCCAAATTGAAATTGAAATATCGCTGATTTGACACGATCGTTGACATTCAGAAGAACGTGACGGCAGAATTGAATACTATTACAGCAGATGAGTTTTCCAAGTCTTTCCAAAGTTTATATAAATGCCGTAATAAGTGTATTCAGTCCTTCGGGGACTGTTTTGAGGGAAATGGTTAATAAACATGTTGCCGTATGCATCGTTATTTTTATTATATTTCAGTCTCATTACTTTTTTGCCGCACTGTATATATCTGTACACTTCGATTGGCACTTTTCATTATATTTAAAGGAAATTACATTAAATTATATCTGGAATGCAGAGAGACAAGATAATATGCCATTGTTAAAAGCAAAATTTGGAATAAATTGAAAAGATTAAGAAGGCTAATTATATATCAAATTAAATATTTTCAATTTACTTACAAAAATAAAGGCCATTATCAAAATAAAATAGTGTTGGCATTCATTGAATATTTTCATAATCCTTTTTATGGTATTTAAACATCCCACAGGATAAATCTTGTCTTCACCATTTTGAGCATTGCAGTATTCAGTCTATGAAAAAAGAACTTTTAACATATGGCTTAAGTAAGGCAGGAGCTCAAAATATGGAGTAAAAAATCCTCTGTGGCACTTGAAAAGTTTTAAAGGCTTATGCAAGGTTATTTAAGACAATTTTTCTCTTCACTTCATCTTTCATGATTTATTTTGGATTCGAAATTTTGATGTCGTAACTCTGATTAATGTTATAAGAATGTTTAACAATAAAGGAGATTTGGAATAGAGAAAATTATGGCAAAAATTTCACCGATATTTTCAATCAACCGTGCTTAATGAGAGGTAAATTAAACCCTTGAGTGGTTATGAAATATTTTTTAAACAATAAGTTCAGTAAAGTTATTTTGGTCATGCTGTAAAATATGCTAAAATTTTCACATTTTAAAATTGTTTATAAATCATGATATTAAAACTATTAGAATGAACTTCTAAAATATTAAAAATATTAATTATTAGTTGAATTTCATGTTTCTTTTTAACAAGTTTTATATTAACTTACTATGATATATATATAATGGAACTTCAATTTTACACCATTGAAGGGACCGCCTAAAATAAATGTAAAATTGAGAAAAGTGTAAAATCAGGGAAATGAAGATTATGTAACACTAGTATAAGTGCCCATCAAAAATGACGGGGATGATCGATTATTCTGAAATAAAATTGAGGCAATCTTCTTTGACTTGAAATCATACCTCCTGCTGAGAGGGTTGCCTTCAATCTGAGCGAAGGTTTGAAACCCTCACCACGAGTATCTATTGCGCTTCAAAAGCTGACCTTAGTCCCCTCTTGCCAGGTATATTTGTGTTTTTCAGTGTGACAGATGGAGTGACAAAAGGACAAAGGGATATATTACCAATACATTAAAACGTTTTTTTATTATATCATAATGCTTTCCTGAAAATTTCATCAAATTCAGTTCAGTCATTTGCGAGATATTAACCTTCAAAGAGCATTACACACAACGTTTGCTAAGGCTTTTATTTATATGTTAAAGTAAAATGAGGGTTGCTTTATATCATAACTTTGGTAAAATATACATGTTTGAACACAATAACAATGAAATTGCAAATAAACTAACTTAGATAACATTTTATTTCTTTAACCAGTCAAAAAGTTTGATACATGTTCGAACATGCGCATCAAGTTGAGCTAAGATATTAATTTTATCACTTATCGTAAATACTTTCCATTTTGCTTTATTGTCCATATTTCAGGCCAAAAATTAATCAATGGATTGCCACATTTACAAACAATGCCAAGCTTCGTGTAAATATCGTCGACTTCCTACTAAAATGACCAATACATAAATGGATTACAGCATTAACCTATATACAATGCTTACCGTCATGTTGATATAAACTTCCTACAAAAACAAATAGCTGCAACTACGCAAGCGTAACGGTGAATAATATAATTCAACATTTTCTTAAATTTCATTTTGAGGTAGTTTGTTAATAGATCGCTTTTTTACATCTACATATTATCTTGCAATTCACCATATTGGTGGGTGACATGGGGTGCGATGCATCAAATTTTTCCTAACGGCTACCCTTATAACAATATTATTTCTGTTATGTTCCCTGATTGTCTTAGGAAAGTAAAATGTAAAGGGGATATATATTTATCGGTATATTGATGGATAGCTAAAACTACATTCATTCGCATATTTGATGTAAGTAAGCTACTTAGATCAGGAATCACAATTGGAGGCTTGCCAGTAACAACAAAAATCGTTAAGCACTGCTTAGTGCACGGCACCACCTGCCACCCACTAACTTGGGTAATTGCAGGGTAATATGTAGATGTACGCAGAGCCAGATGGAGGAGGGGGCTAGCAGGGCCACTTGGCCCGGGCCCACCGGGGTCCCCAAAATTTATTCTAAAGGTTTTTCATTCATATATTTGTATGGTTTTTGGAGTGGGGTGGGGTCCCACATTTGTGACTGGCCTGGGCCGCATCTCACCTCTCTCAGGCCCTGGATGTTCGTCGATGTTTTTTATTTGCTGCCGGGTGAAAATCACATGCTTTTGCTTAGTCATAGTTTTTCAAAACGGTACTTATCATTTCAATGTCATGAAATAATAAACTTTAACATTCTCACACTACTTAAGTGGTTAAAAATATTCAATCACCGTAAATTTGTATCATGTTAATAAACATTTCTCAGACTTCTTGAATTCTCGGACCCTCAATTTCCTCATAAATATTTTATACATTTTTTCATGCATTTACGTGATCTTTGAATGAAAAAATTAAGTCATGCATTTACAGTTTTCACTATAATATGAGCAGTGGATGTGATCTATAAATTGTTAATGAAAATAACATTATGTCTTATTCAACTTACTGGCACTATTGAGACAACACGATTTCTTATTTTTCCGCCCGATTTGTATATAAAAATATTAATAATTCATTATTAGGCATTCCAACTTTAGTGCACATTAGCTAATTTTTAATGCGTGGCTGATTAACATGTTTTTTATGTTTATAAATTGAATAGAAGATCTGAGTCCTGTCATCTTGCATTATTTTATGGTCTAAATTGCATTTCAATTAAATAGATTCTTTTAGAGTTTTGGTTTTCTTGATTATGGGCTAATTGGAAGCCTTTATAGTGCGATGTGTTAATATTTTATGTTATTTTATCATTGAAAATAGTAGATTGAAAAATATATTAGTTGTAGATACTCTGATTTATAGCTTCAAAATTATCGTTTCCCTTTTTAATTAAGACAGTTCACAAAAATACGGATTAAATGTATTTTGTGGGACAAATATCAATTAATACTATAAATAATTATTAGTGTTAGTATATTTTCGATATTACTCTTATAAAAAATTAAGAGGCCATACCTTACTATTTTACAGTTTTAAAAGTGGACGATGGTTGGCCATAAAAAATTATCTGGTGCTTAATATCGCAAAAGAAAGGCTACGAATCAATTAGAACTGAAAAATCAATCCGGGTCTTTACATAAATACATATATGTGTGTGTGTGCGTGCATGTCAGGGATGGTTTGTGACTCATTGAGTAAGGCAAGCAGTGGCACAGTTTTACTTTATGTAGCTAAGCATCACTAATTGGTCACTTTGAGAGGCTTGCCTTGTCATTCATTTATCTCATTTGGAAATAAGCTATGAGTATAACAATTAATGGTACACCTCGTTTGAAACAAATTTATTTCTCACTCTCTGTTTCCAATAATTTTAATCAACAGAAATATGTTCAATTATGCTTCGGAAATATCGTAACCATGCAATTACCGTATTCACCCGAATCCAAGACGACCCTGAATCTAAGACGACCCCCCATTTTGATGATTCCAAAAGAGAAAAAAGCTCAAATTGACCTTCATGACCACAAAAATTATAAATCTTGTGAAATATTTATTTTCTCTTATACTTTTCTTGAATGTCATTGTCTTTTAACATTTTTAAATCATAAGATCACATCACAAATAGAACCATTCAGGTTTTCAAACAAATTAAATGGTAGCATTCGTTTTAAGATAACATTAAAAATAAAGTAAATACATTGAAAGAATACACTCATTTCAGGACAACAAAAAAACATTTCAATCCAAGTGCTGCATAAAATCATTTTATTGTGTTAGTCATCATCACTGTCTATGCAACCTTCACTATTTTCCTCATGCTTACTATCTTTATCACTCTCAACTTCATTATCAGTCTCCCACAAAACATCATCCTCACTCCCATCCATGGCATTAGATAAGCAGCATTTCTTAAATCCTTTCACTATTACTTTTGCATTTATTTGTTGCCACGATGCCTTGATCCATTGGCAGAGCATTGCAACTTCAGGTTTCTTAAGATTTCCTTTTGGTGTTAAAGTGTGAGTTCCACTCTGTAACCACTCAGAATACAAAACCTTTAAATTATTTTTAAAACACTTATTGGCAGCAACATCTAAAACTTGAAGTTGCGATGTCATTCCTCCAGGTATTACAATAAGATCAATATTCATCGCACTCATTATGTTTTTAATTTCAGGAGATGTGTCCTTAAATGCATCCAGTGAAAGCATTGCTCTTTGTTTCAGTAAAGCTCCTGGCCGTCTATTCCACACCACATGTAACCAATCTCTCATTAGTTCTTTAGTCATCCACCCCTTTTCTTGACACCTATTATTCCACTTGGCAAATGTTTCTTAGGTATTGTTTTCCGCTTTAGAATCACATATGGTGGTAATTTAGTCCCATCTGCTAAAACCGCCAACATTACCGTGACTCGCATTTTTTCGTTGCCTGTAGTTTTAATTAGGACGGACTTCGCACCTTTTTCGTTCACAGTATAATTAGATGGCATGTAGAAGAAAACCGGAGTTTCATCGGCATTTCCTATTTGGCTCAAAAGGTAATTATTGGTTTTTCTAAGTCCAGTTACGTATTTCTGGTAAGCGAGAAGTTTTTCTACATAGTCTTCTGACAATTTCTGACACAGCGAAGTTCGTCGCCGTAAAGAAAAATTATTTCGTCGCATCATTCTCACGCACCAACTTCTGCTGGCCTTGAATTCTTGCAATGATATATTAAGTCCTCTAGTAATTTCATTAGCTTTAAGTATAATACTTTCAGTCGAAACAGGCATACCGTTCTTCCTCATGGTGCGCACAAACTTGACTACTTCTTCTTCAGTGCCAAGAAATCGGCCTAATTTTGGACCACTGAGCGACTTCCTTGTGGCTTTGGCTTGTTCTAGTTCCTGTTTTGAGAGTTTCCATCGACGCACATTTGCCTCAGATACACCGAACTTTCTACTCGCATCACAGTTATTAGTTTTTTCGGCGTAATTTATCACGATCAGCTTAAAATTTGTATCTTAGCTCCGTCTAATTCCTTTGTTAACTTTCCCTTTGCACTCGTGCCACGTACTTCAACATGATCTGTCATTTTAACTTAAGGGTTGTGCATTTAAATCAAGAATGCACAACTCAAAATTACTGTCAGGCTTACTGAATCGCGGTGCGTCGTTTGAAAGGGGAATCCCAATAATTTCCGCTCTCATTTGTTTTGACATTGCGGTTGGCATTACGTGCAAGAGGAAAGTACGTCGTCTGTGTTATGATCGTCGACGATGATTATTAGTCTAAATAATTATTATTCCCGTCATGTTTTTCTTATTGTTATTACTATTTGTTTATTTTACTTCTTTATGTACCTACTTGAATTTGCTTTTTGTGAATTGTTTACTTTAATATACCATTTGTTGTAAAAACCATTGATTAAACGCTTAAATATACTTCGTATTCGAATGTAAGACGACTCTTGATATTTACAGCTGAAAATTTGGAAAAAAGCTCATCTTAGATTCAGGTGAATACGGTACTTCTATAGCTTCAACTAATTGTAGGCTTTCCGGCTTGAACAATGTCATTTTTAGTTGCAAAATCTTGATAAATTGAAAACAATTTCATCAATAAGTTTTTTATTACACAATGCTCATTATCCACACACATTTTTAGGATTAAAAGTAAATAATGTTTAGTAGAATAAGTACTGATTTAGCGCACCAAAAATAAACACTACAAATCACACGGAGGCCATAAAACAGCTAAACAAATATATCTCTAAAAATATGTAAAACCAAATATCCTTGTTAGTTGGTCACAACACAGTATTTTCATGTCACTTTGGGTACCACAGAGAAGCATTTAAAATTCTGCTTACTTCCCCTCCATAGGCCCTCCCCTCTTTTCACCACTTTCTCATATCCCCATGTACGAGGGTGAGTCCGAAAGTATTATTCAGAATCATGGCGTGGGTCGTTGAATGTTCTCATCAGTAGCGGACGTGAAGGCGCCCCGATCGTTCTTCATCAGTGACACTTGTGCGACCGTTTTTGAACATGTTAATCCAGTCGTACACTCTCTGCTGCGGCATAGCGCTGTTTCCATACTGTGTTGAAAGTCTTCGATGGATTTCTGACCCTGGTACACCTTCATTCCACAAAAATCGAATCACTGCACGCTGCTCTTCTTTGGTGCATACGTCAAGTGGAGCGGCCACGTTAACACCACACAATTACACGATAACTGATCATTCAAGGTCAAAACCACAGCAAAATGACTAAGAGAGTCCACACTTAGAGTTGCACATGCACTTAGCAGCGCAGCCAACAAAACAAAAATTTTAAAAATACATTGCGGATACTTTCTGACTCTCCCTCGTATAACCACCAAAGAAGCACATACAAACTGCTTCGTGAGGCCCGTTCAGTAACAATTCAATAATACGTAGCGCAATCAAGTTAATAGAAATTCGTTCAAATGATGAAAATACTAAATATATTTCTATGAATTTTATAATAGTAACTTAAGTTATTTTACGTATTTAAAAAAGTTTATTGCAGTGTTGTTTCACTAGGCAAGCAGTGGTTGCATTGCTTGCATAGACTGACTGCCCCTGATGTAGGTAAATAAGTTTTAAGATACCACAAATAATGTCTAATAACTCGATAATGGCAGCATGTATTTTAGCCATTCTTTCAATTTTATAGAGAGCTAAACATAAAGACTCTTAATGTGTAATCACCGTGTAAAATAACGACTTGAGTTCGATTCCAAGGATGTTTAATTCCCCCAACAGGAAAGCATGGACGGGACCTTCTCGAATTTTTATCTCCTAAACTATATGTCGTAATTATATGCTCTCGTGGACTTTTTTGATGCAAATGTTGTCTTCTATCTGATTAAATTTATTAATCCATACCTTACAGATCATATAAGGGCAAGGGAGAGTAAAATATGGATTTCTCATTGTTGGCTTGACGGAAATGATGTATCTTGACTGTGGCGCCGCAAATAGCAATGGCCACATACCGAACTACATCCTACTATAGATCCTTAAAAATGATTTCAACTCTTGAGGAATTTATGCGAATGTTTGGAGATAAAGAAAAAACAGTAAAATTTTTAATTGAACGTAAAATCATTGAATCAAATCGTTTCGATGGGTTGGTGTTTCATCTTTACTCAATACACTTCCTAGAAGTTGTTAATTAATAAAGTTGTTTTTTTATATATACTAGTTTGGAATGGGATTTCTTAAAGCTGTATTTGATGTGAAAGATTTAAATTAAATTTTGATGTTTACCATATCTTCCTTTATGTAGAGCAATAAATATCATATCAACCTACAAGTTTTACACTTTAGAAAATATGAGGTTTATCATACTTCGTTGATGAGAAATTTCTGCCTCATGAACATTGATTTATGGTAGAAGATCGTTTATCCGAAATGATCGGTGACTGACCCATTTTGAATAATTATATTTTCAGATGTTAGATGTCTTATATAACAAACAATATCACAGGTATCATCTTCCAACATAAAAACAGTGAATATATTAAGTAATATGTAAAGATGTTTATGTATTAATCCTTGGATGGGAAATCAACAAATAACATCTGTGCTCACCTGGAAATGACAAAAATAAACAATGTTAAGTGATAGAATGCTTTGAATCACCTATACTCATGCATTTTACAAACTAAAAGAAGGTAACCAGGCTATTTCATGCGATAGTGGCTTTTATAACTACAACTGATATAGGTTGTCAGTTATTTTACTGTTTGGATGTTTTCATTGTTTGGAGTTTCGGATAAACGATCTTCTACTGTATTTTCATAATACGGTAAACTCCCAGTTACCCGGAATGCTTTGGGAATTGGGTTTTCTGCTGATATTCAACTCTTCTAGTAGTTGTCTCAGAAGATGCAATGAATTTCATTAACTGTGATTTCTGTACCTTAATGTCATAAATAGTAGAAGAACCAACATTGAACTCTTTCATTAAAACATTGCAATTCTCACTTTTCTCTAAACATTTTATTATATCAAATTTCTGGGTTAAGGTTAGCACATCCTGTTTCCTTTTATTACCTTTAGTGCATATTGGAGTTTTAGGAGGCATTTAAAAAGGGTATGCGAAATATTTTATTTAACAGAAACACTGAGCTCAAGAAACATCCACAATTGTGCACTGCGACTGCTAAAAACACAAGTTTTAGCGGTAACATTCCGAATTAGATGTAAACAAAAAATTGAGAGGCAGGAGATGCCAGTTGCATGAGTGCCGGATAACAGGGAGTTTAATGTATGATTTTTCTGATGAAAATTAATTATTATTTAGTAATAATGCAAAATTATATCTTACATGAGATAATGATGAAATGCAGCAACTAGCAGGTATATAGCAGGAGTTGCTTTCTTTGACGCACCAGTCTTTATGACTACTGACCCCACAACAATTCAGCTAAAATTGAAATTCATTACTGCCATAATTAAAACAGCGATTTCCACTCTCAGGCAAAATTAATTTATAATTGATTAATGAATTTGTAAAAGAAATGCATTCTGTTTCCCAAACAGAGTACTGCAGCTTATTCTTAGGGATGCCATGGAAAACGTTGTTGAATAATAAATCAAGGAATTGCGAATTTTGATAAATCTTTTGGGCAACATTTTTCCTTTAATAAATTGATGATGATGTATTGCCAACAAATGATGCATCTGAACATTATGATATTTGTATCTATAAATATACAGCCTTGCTTCAAGGTAGAGGTGCCACCAAATTCTGTTTATCTTTGAAGGGACCCATTGGGTACTATTGATCTACTTAAAGAAGTACATATATTATCAAATTGTCAACAAAATTGAGATTACATTGTCTGAGACTAGTGGATATTTATTTGCAACATTCAATCAGAATGTCTTACAAGGCATGTTAAAAGTTTTATTTTAAAGAAGCAGTCTATCCTTAATTTGTAAGCTTCTCTTGAAGCAATATTGAGATATATTCATCCAAACGTGACTTTGCCAAAATTCTATGGCATACCTGTTCATGTCTGATAGCACTTCACCATGCCACAGCACACCAATTGGGAAACACTGATAAAATCAAGGCTGGTCATTTTAAATATAATTTAATAAAGTATGTCTATGTTAATTTTGGAGCATAATCAATTAAGAGGCTAAAATGAAAAAAATTTATTGCAACTCACAGTTGCTTGCATTTTATTCCATGTGCCAGCAATTTCTGAAGTTTTGTTGAAGTTAGGCAATGAATTAGTCATATGATATCCTGTAGCATTTACAATTGACTGGTAAGTTAGAAAATCAAGAAAGCCATTAATCACCATTAAGAAAGCTAAAAATGCTGAAAAACCTACATGCTGGAAATAGAAATTATTTTTCTCAGTTCTCATGGTGATATTTTAATAATAAGAATGCTATATTTTACAAGAAAACAAAAAATTTGGCGAAATAAAGCTAAGAGATGGATCAAGATTGTTAGAAACTATAAATTAATTTGGAAATTCACAGGAAATAATAAATAAAAATAATGACATTACAATTTGTAAAAATGTCTTATTCTTTAGAACAAATTAATAGAATTGCTTCACATACATAAATTAACAAATTATTAGGTCAATGAGAAAAGGAAAACCATGGACTATATTTTTCTTATATTAAAGAACCTGGCAAACTACTGAGTAAAGAAATACCTGGTGAGGGGGGTTTGTATGAATAACTTAACACCGGCTCGGTTTTATGTATATATTTATTTGCGCACAAACCGATGCGATGCGATTCACAGTCGGACTGACGCTCAACAGTACGACCATGTGCGGGCGCCCAACCGGAATTCTCTATGACGCTCGCGTCGTTCGTCATACTCGTGCGCCCCTAGCGGCCGAGATCTGCACTCGCAGACAAATGACTATTAGCGGCCGCAACCACACTTTCCTACTCATTAGCCGCTACACCTGGTTTATCTTTGCTCAATGAAATAAGAGAGTTTTTTTCAGTACAAATACAGTAGAAACTGAGTTATCCGGCATTCATCCATCTGGAAAGCTCATGCAACCGGTACATGTGAAGAATAATGTATGTAGTTAAAAAATTGACCACCAGATGCTCTAATATCTGTCCTTCTTTGGAAGCCACTGCCATTAAAGTATCAGTTATTTGTGCTGGTGTATTTATATCATTAAATTGTTACCCTATCTAATCGTTATGCCACCAAAGAACTATACGAAACTTTGTGAGAAATGTAAACATGTTGTGTTGACGTTAAAACAGAAACTGGATATATGTATGTAGAAGACTAGAAAAAGGTGAAAATCATAATGTACCTATGAAGGTGTATAATTGGCTTATCAATGATTTATGATATAAAAGCACAAACAACAAAGTTGAGAAAATTTAGTGTGGAATCAGAAAGTGTGAAAAATGGCATACTCTTCATACTCCGAAACTTTAAGATTTAGATCATGTGTTGTATAAATGGTTTACGATGAGATTTCGCACACTGCGTAATACATTTTTGGATAAGAGAAGAAATGATTTAGAGAATAATATAAAGTGTAAAGACAAACTCTTCGCAGACTTCTGTATGGTGAAATCAACACAGTAAATGATGAGGAGACTTTGCAAAGGAACCTTCAGGCTATTATGAAGTGGTGTAAAGATTGCCAACTTGACTTGAATATAGAGAAATGCACCATAATGAACTTCACGCGCTCCACGAATTTCAACCGTTACCCATACCAAATATCTGAACTAAAGCTAAAATACGTCAATAGCTACAAATACCTAGGAGTAATTCTCAGTAGCAATTTATCTAGTAGAGAGCATATCAAAACCATTATAGCATCGGCAAACAGAATTCAAGGACTTTCCTCTAGAGTCCTGCGGGGATGCCCCTCGAACTTGAAGGAAATCGCATACTTTTCCCTAATCTGACCCGTTGTGGAATACTGTTGCACAGTCCGGATCCCTTTCTAGGAGGGTCTAACTAGGGAGCTCGAAATGGTCCTGCGTATAGTGGTTAGATTTGTAAAGGGAGAATATCGGTATGATGCGAGTGTATCAGAGATCTTGAGGAACCTGAAATGGCAGACGTTGAAGAGTAGAAGAATTGAGTACAAAAGGAAACTATTTGAAAAGTTTAAAAGCTCTGAATTCGTTGAAGACATATGCAGCATAGTTGTACCCATCGGTGTTAGTGAGTGTAATGTTAGATCAAAGCGTACCAGAAAATACGTCGAAATAGTCGCTAGAACAGAGATATACCACAGATCTTTTTTCCCAGACATGATAAGACAGGCCAACAGAGGCATTAGTTAGAGCTTATTTGGTGCTGTGACACTCCATGCCAAACGCTTCTGGTGGATTGCAGGGTGATTACTGTACAGGCGACTCCCGAGATTCGACCATTCAAGATTTGACCAACTCGAGAATTCGACTGGTCGAATCGACCCAGTCAGTCGATCGGTCGAATTAGAAACTAGTTTACGTGAAATAATTTTCGGCCTGCCCGACCACGAGAGGTTTAGTTTCAGTCTGGACATCGTTATTTCTGTCTAATTGTTTGAATTTGTGCTGATTCGACATTTGACAGTTTGAGATTCGACCGTGTTTTCAGGAACGCATCCCTGTTGAATCTCGGAAGTCACCTGTACTTTAAAAAATGTATGTTTGCTCATGCAACCGGCATCCTTCAATCCCCATAGATACCAGATAACTGAGCTTCTACCTTTATTTTTAAATTTTCATAATTTTTTACATCATCATTTTCAAAATTCCCCAATACATATATAATTATAACCATTTTATCCCAAAATATCATAAAATACAGTAGAAGTTCATTATAAAGAGGAATTCGCTCTAATATTTGAGGCAACATCAATTTTATACAGTATAATATGTATATATTTCATTATAATGAGAAGTTGGCCATAAGCAAAATATTTTCTCCTTTTATATATTTTCATTTTAATAGACTTTAGTGTATTTAAAGGGTCATTTTGTTTAAGGTTCAAATTTTGCTGCAATGGAATTTATATCATACCCTTGAATGAAACATTTTAGGTCTTTTAAAATTCATTTAAATGGACTTTGGAAAATAAATAAAAGAATTAAAAGTGCTACTTTAAGTTAACTTTCTGATTATCATTTAGTTCTATATATTACTTTCTAATTATGAAATGTAAATTATTGTTTTTTATGGATTTACTTACAGCTAAAATAAAATATTTCTTGCTGTTAATAGTACCATGGAACCCAATGATAGAAGATATTACCATCAGTAATCCATTGCTCATCAATATGATGAAAATAATCCATAAAGTTTCTTTGTTCAAAAATATAAGAAGTGGTATGGTGAAAATTTTCAATATGATGCTTATTACCAAAAAAAGTGCTCCAAAAATCTGTAAAATATACATGTTCATAATGAAGCAGAGGAAAGACAAAATTGAAATTAATCACTATTTTGACTGATAAAAATGTATTCTATATAAAATATAAATGTGAGATAAAAAAACTAGAAAAGCCCATGAATGTGAGAAAATTGTTAGAATTTATAAGTCTTATGCAGGGCAGCTTATATGTGATTAAATATGGGATTCATTGGAATTCAATTACAAATGTTTATTTTTACTTTTCATTAAAAAAATATTTCTATAGAATAATTTCTCGAAGGAACAAATGTGTTTAGCATGGTCAGGCCTACAATTCTATAATTAAAAAATTGACTAAATCAATAGCATTATTTCAGCATTGATAGAATGGAAGTCATCTTACCAGACTCAAAATGATCAAAGAAAAATAGAAATACTGAATAACTTTAGGAAGTTTTCTCGATATCGATGGTTGATTGTGATGCTCTGATGGAGATTCATCCTCAGAAAAAGTTTCGTTATAAGGGAGATTTTGAGGGTGTATCCTTCTTGAAAATCTCAAAGAATTGGTCTGGCTTGGTTCTCTCCTTAAGCTATATTGACTGTAGAGTTTTCCGATTCTTCCATTTAAAATGAAGGCAGGCAACTTGTAAGACTCCCTTGATTCTTACATGAAATAAAAAAATGTTAATATAAACTTTAAAGTTGCCATCACCTTAATTAATTAATAAAAAAATAAATTTTGATCAGTTAGTCATAAAAGAATTTTCTCCGTTAAGATTTTAATCTCTGAAAGGATAGTGGCATATTTTTTTTCCAGATGGTACAAAACCAGCATTATATTTCCTTTGACACAATCAAAAAATTTCAATGTGCATATTTATATACCAGAATATTATTACAGCGTTTTGTATTTTCATGCATGTATATTAGGCAAATGAAATTAAGAATTAATTTCTTTTGTTTTAGCGAAAAATGTCTAAGATAAGCGCTTCTTTTTCCTTTTATAGCCGTTCGCAAAAGACAAAGAAACTTAAATGATAGATACACAGTCCGATTTTTATGATTTGACACTTGGCGGCTGTAGTGATGGGAGGAGGCAGCTAGGTCAAGCTGCGCAGAACACAGCGGCGGAGGAAAGTTGAGCTGTTAAGTCCATAAATTAGAACTGTATCTGTCATCTTGTTGGTTCCTGTAAATTTCACTTTCCTAGTGAAATTGCGTGTCACGTTAAGTTGACAAGGGTGTCGCGAGAGAAAAGATGTGCGTCTTTTCACACCTGTTCAAACGGGAATTTCTCTTAAATCCCAGCAGGGAAGCCGCGAAAGCTAATGTAAAATAGGGTGTTCTCAGCCAAACATTGAAATCACTCTTTTTATGCGTGGTGATTAATCAAAGATTTTTGGAAGCTGCCAAGATAAATCTGAAATAACGAGTTTTGTGTTGTTTATAACATATTGGTTCACTGCCACAGCTTTAAAGTCGCTCCTGGAAATGGCGCAGCAAAGGATTATTTTCAGAATGGCTAAAGAATAGGAGAATAAGTGTCAAAAAGAAACGTAAACTTTTAAAACGGTTTTGTGCTGTAGAATTACGCTACTTGGGATAAGAATTTGTTTTTTCAAACCGTGTACAATTTGCACTAGAGTCCTGCACGGATTTGGAATTAATTATGGGCCCGGGCTTTAAAAATCACGCGAGTCCTTCGTAATGTCTCACGGGCCGGGGGCCTACAGTGACATCGTACGGGGTCGGACCGAGCCTAGAAAATCAGGCCCATGCTCTAGTCTGCACCCCGCTGGAATTTTGAACAAAGTGGATCATGTAAACTTGCATGCGAAATTACTAGCTACAGAATAAAATCACCATCAATTTGACATTTGGCTTTCGAAATTCTATCCTGCATCTAGAAGAAATAGTTAATAGATATCGGTGGAGCGCGAAACCAGCTGTAATTCAGAGTTTTCACAGTTTGTCGGGGCTGTTAAAGGAAAAAAGAAGATCCATTCAAGAAAAACTTCCACAGTAATTTCTAGAGTTACGCAAAAACGCTACTCGTCCTTCCCGTTGCAGTTTCCTGTATAGATAAGGATTTCTGTGTCATTGAAATGATGACGTCGCATGAGTCGAGTGCATTGGAGATTTTTAGCGCTTTTGTTTCTATTTATTTCAACTATCATAAGTGCTGACCGAGTAATATGTGAATGAAATTAAATATAAGAGATATTCCTTGGTGTACATAAAATTAAAAGGCACCGATGCGTATTTCAGTAACCATTATCTGGTTGATTCTCATTAAGTAGAAATCCTGTGGATTGGATTATAACGGTTCCGGTGCACCGAGTGTCTAGTTGCCGTGGACTGTGTTGACGATAGTTACTTTGTAACTCAAATATATACCGGTATTTTACAACAAATTGAGAAAACTGACGCCAAGCTGAGTACCGCTACTTAGACTGGTGCTAGCGTCGCATTAGACATGTCATAAGAGCGAAACAGAGTAGAACAGTACAAAAGGAACTATTTGAAAAGTTCAAAAGCTCCGAATTCGTTGAAGACGTACGCGGCATAGTTGTACCCATCGGTGTTAGTGTGCGTAATGTTAGATCAGAGCGTACGAGAAAATACGTCGAAATAGTCGCTAGAACCAAGAAATACTACAGACACGATAAGACAGGCCAACAGAGGCATTAGTTAGAGTTAATTTGGTGCTGTGACACCCAGTGCCAAACGCTTCTGTCGGCTTTCAGGGTATTAAAAAAAGGTACTATGGCGTCCTAATCGTAAAAGGTCGTTGGGCGAAGCGTCTCTATGTTATGGATGCCTGTACACGAATAATTCGTCTTTCGCAGGATTTATGTTCGTGGATAATCCCGCGAACTGAAAAACCGCGATCGATCAGTAAATAAACCAATAAAGTGGGGTTCGATTCCAAAATCTGCGTTTCTTTTTACCCTGGTGATGATCGTAGGACAAAGAAACAAATGGACAGAGAGAGTAACATAAAGGACAGAAAAAAGCAAACCTAAGAAGGAGAAAAGTCAAGAAAAAATATAAAAACATTCTCACTATGACTGATGCAGCTGGCAAACATAAGATGTTGGGAATGGGGATGTTTGAGAAATATGCTAGTCGGAAGTGAAAGAAGAAATGGCTAACTTTCGGAATGCTTTTTTTTTAATTTACGTATTATAAAATTCTACGCATGGAGCTTCCGCAGACTCAATGCTTCTCTTGAAGTTTGTGTTCCATTCACGAATTGATCAACGTCCATTACCTTAACTTTTAGATCGTTTGCCATCTTAACGACCTCCGCTAATACATTCCCTTGTTTCTTACACTTTATGTTATCACCTATGCGCTGTCTTCGGTAAAGTATTGTCTAGGTAGATTTCCGTATAAAACGTCTCGCCTTCTAATAAAGATCAAATCATATGCATAAACGGAAACAACATCTTTCGCCCACCTCCATTTACTCTGCTATTCTCTTAAGTACAAATATTCCCCGTAATTTTTAATAACGAACAATGCCTTGAAAAGGGAAAACTAGTCACCCCGAATAAACACAATCGCTACTTGTATTCGTATCAAAAATGAAATAATATCAAATACCTACCTTGTAGGAAAAAGGAATCAGATTTGTCTCAGAATTACAATTACTTTAATAATAAAGTAGCTAATAGTAAATTCTTAGCCTTTTGTGCATTTTACAATTTTTTCAATAAGATTCTGATGCACGCGAAAGTAGTTTATCGGATTCTTAGCAGGAATTTGATGTAATATTGTTCTGACTACGAAGTGAATAATAGAATTCTTACTTCTAAAATTGTTTTCCATTAGCACCCGTATTTTATTGCAATATTACGTTATAATTTTGCTGATCCATATAACAGTGCACATCCGAATAAGAACAATAATATGTAACTGGTGTTAGTTTATTTTGGTCATTAAATTACCAGAGGTTGCTAACCACGCACTGTTTTTAATTGGTGCTCATTTTTATTCTCCTCTTTTCGATATTTTTCAAAGAAAATTTTAACAACATATGAAATGTTCGACCTAATAAGAACAAATTTATATTTCAGTGGAAATTTCTGATCAAAATAATTCTCGCCAAGCTGAACTGCGTTTTATTTAAGCGGCGTTATTGTACTGTTACTGCCAATCCTTACCTACGGTTTGTCTAGTGATCTGGGACGGAATTTTGTTTTCCTCTCACAATCAGACGGTATATTTTCTCGCTACTATCCCGATTTGGAAGTACATATATATTTATATTATTACAGCGAGTTAAGTTAGATATTTTACTGATATTGCTTTATTTTAAATATTTACTTGAAATGATAGACGAGGGCCAATTCATCAAAGTTTCCGAGTTTGTAATGTTTATTTTTTGAGGGTGCATAAAATGCTATCTTAGAAGTACTTTTTGTAAATTTTATCGACATAATGATATTAGGGGATTATTACGAATTAAAGCATGGAGAGAGGACTATATGAGCGTATGTATTGCTAGTATATTGAATTGAGATGGAAATTAAAAGATACAGGTATCAAATGTGAAGATAGAGAAGGAGAAAAATTCTTAACTTGACCGGATACAACTATCTCTTAGGATTTTTTAAAATTTAGATTAAAAAACAATTTGATTTTTAAAGAAAGACTTTTGAGTAAAGTAATAAATTGCCAAACTGCTTCTAGGGAATAAATAGTTTTTAAAGGAATATCTGACAAAAATGTAGTATAATCGAAAATTCGAACAACATTTGAAAATTTTAATTTTTTTGGAATTATTTTTCTTTCTCATGTGGTTGCCATAGGCGACGCTCAAACAAACGCTGAGTTTTTGCTCTCCACAAGTAATAAAAATATATTTTCCATTTTTATCGTGGTTCGATGAAAATTTTTAAAGCGAATCGATGTTTTTTTCCTTTCAAACTGGAAACTAGATAACATATTTCTTGGAAATATCATGACAACCATAATTACGACATTGTAGTAATTGTTATTTAGTTAAGTATAATTATTTTTGAATTCATTCTATATAACATTGAAAGGAAATATTGGCGAGCCGAAGGCTCGCTTTGTTTTAATGGGTAGTCGTCTCCAGGCGCTACCGCGCCCTTCGCCTCGCTGGAACGAAACTATCCCTCCCCATTGTCCGGAGATCGGGTTGGTAAATGTAGCGACAGGCCAATAAGTCACTTCTACAACTCTTCTTGGAACAACGATAAGTTTGTCTTGATAGCTGATTTCCATCGCATTTTTAACATCTCCGAATGTTTTCAATGATATTGTGATCAATCAAGTATTGCAAACATTTTTCTTCATTACCGAACGTATACATAAATTTCTCAAGAGTTGGAATCATGTTGGAACGGTAAATTATCATCGATTGTTAAACTAACAAATGAAATAAAAAGGTAAACAACAACATAGTAACTGGAGAAAGGAAAATAAGAAATAATAAACAAAAACATAGTAACCTTGAGGGGGGGGGGGGTATAATACACTTCGGCCTAAATTTTTCGCATGAAGTGTTGAACACTTTTAAATTTAGATATATTCGACATCTTGGTAATATTTATGATGTTTTTTTCTGTTTTATGAATTCTAAATTTTCTCTGTACTAATTTCGCTGGATTTCTTAAAGTCTTGTCTGTGGATAGTTGAGGATGCATTTTAACTTCTTCCGAATACCGACGCCTACTTCAAAACTTAGAATGACGAACAAATAACAGTTCACCAATATAAAACTAAATTTAATAATAAATTATGTGATCCAAGTTGCCTATTATTTTAACTTGCTTTATTATTTTACAGAAGAAAAAATGATCGAAATTACGGCAATAATAATATAATACTTTCATTTAAGGAAATTATTCCGTTAATGCTTGTAATGGGCTGGTATATAAACAAAAAATATTTACATTTTAATCTAGAACTAAGAAAATTTTTCTCCTCGTAAACTCTGACGGATATTTATAATTAAAGCGATGAAGTGTTTTTTCATGAGATACAGTTACGACTATTTCCTGCTAAAGTTTTGCTGTTTAAAAATTCTGTATTTCTGCACCGTTAGAAAAATAATTTTATTCTCATGGAGATAGGTCTGACCGTGAAAATTTCAGAGGGTTGAATTGTTTCCACAAGGGATCGACCCGTTGCTGTCGAGGCACTCGTGGAAACACATTTCTGGAGATTTATTCGCGTGCAGGTGCGTGTCCCCATGACGTACGCCTTGGGAAAACACTCCATCAATAAGGTGACCGCGGTTCTGTCCCATCCTATTTGCCTGCTCTGTTTTGAAACCATTAGCGCAACTGATGGAAGAAGTTATAGGTCACGTCGTCTCTTTTATTCCCGATTTTTAACACGAAGGAAAAATTGAAAGTCGCTTACATATAACAGGAGAAAATCTCCGTAATCGCAGAGCCTTAGGTCTCTTATGCGCCCACCGTATATAGGTTTTCGGCTACAAATTTATTTCATTATTTGCATATGTTATTTCCCTAAGTAACCTATGGTCATAATGCAAAATATTTTTATAAGGAAAGAGATTAACATATTTTTTGCATTTGAGAGTTTCTTTACAGTTAATATAGTACGGGTTAGGGCATTGTAATTCGCTTCTTTATCTTTAAATTAATTATAAAATCATTAAAATATCAAAAATGGCAAAAGACACGTCATTAGAATTTCAAGGTCAATTGTACCTATGAACGTATAAATGAATAAAACGCAGAATTCACTCCTATAACTGAATTTTAACTAATAAAGTGGAAAAATCAACCCTTTTAGATTATTGAAATTATATAATTAATCAATTGAATCCGAGCCATAAGGCTAGATCGTTTATTCCACCATGAACTAAATTTTAGGTAATAAATATGAATCGCTTATAGAAACGATCGAAAACTTTTGAATATTTTATTTTTACTTAAATTTAAATGTACATTTCATGAATCTATCCTCTTTCATTCGTTATATTTATAAACAATTAGTGAACATTTGCACACTGAAACATGAATATGATGTTCATTCATCGATGCTGCTCTCTTTTGTCAATCTAAACATCAATTAGTTGCCTTTGTAACGAATACAGTTTAATATTTTTGAAGATTCGTATTATGTAATTGCATTCAATGGACGAAACATCAGCCTTTCGTAGCTTTACCTTGAATATCAAAATGCGGCGCAATTCCGCTTGCTCGATTATTACGATTAAATTCTGATGAACGGTTCATCAAGACTTGAGCTTTTCTTATCGTACCTTTTTAAAGTGTAGAAGACGAAAGTGTCATCGAATAAAAATAAACAGTCTTAATCTCCACACTATATTTTAGTAAGTCTGTCTGTTCCTTTATGTACAGCCACATTTCTCAACTGATTCCGACCAAATTTGGCACGATAGGTGGGGGGCACTCACTAATGGGAAGGTCAACACGGGGTTTTAGTGTCCGTCTGTCTGTTTGATTCAAAATGGCGGCCGATTTAAACATTAAACTACGCGTATTTTCCCGAGTCCTACTGTTGATTTGAATCAAATTTGTTACGATTGTGGAGGGCTCCCAGAAATAATTCATACGTGGTTTTTGTTCCTCCCTGCCTGTTTTATTCAAAACGGCGGCCGATTGAATTCTTAAATATCATGTATCATCTAGAATTCCGATCGGATTTAAACCAAATTTTCCCGGGATACGCTGGGTATTTCTGCTAGTAGTTTATAAATATACCATATTTTCATAACTAATGTAATGAATATCTTCTCAAGGATATTTACAAGTTTTTCTTGTACAAAAATCTACAAAGACTGTCTTGTAAGCCCAGGACGATTATATCTCAAAGTTAGCTTCGTATTGTACACTGGTTCGTGAAAAAAACCAGTTTCGACTCATTATTTTCACTCGCCAGAATCATACATTTCTTCGAGTTTGCTATCCAATTACTGCGAAGCAACGAAGGAAAAATTCGATTCTCTTTGTGAATGCCAAAGATAACCAATTTCCTTTGAAATTATGTTACTTTCTTTCGTCGTCGAGGCGAACTCGAGGAAAAAATAACGGGCTCGATTCAAAGAGATCGATCCGCTTAGTATTTGAACGCGACAAAAGAGTTCCGATTTCAATTATAAACGGTACCAGATGTATTTCTCGCCATAGTATATAACACTGAGAGCGACCTCAATTCGCGATGACGATTCACTCCTCACCACCTATGAGCTTCGCTCTGCCTTTCGTGAGGGTGTCGCATGTTTTGCTCCCATTTCTTTCGACCTTCGCCAAGACAACTAACTCATCCCGTTCCCTTTTCCCGTGTGTGATCAATCAACAAACATCACTTTTATGGGAGCCTCTCTCTTCCCTCCTCCCCCATCTTCCCTCCCTTCCTCCCTCAAAGTGCTCTGCCCTTGTGCCCTTCACTCTCTTCCTCCAGTCTTTCTCCGGGGAGCCCTTTACTATTCAAGTGATCCTACAGCACGGTGCATAGAGGGGTCTCGTCCTCGCTAAACTCGCTGAAAACTATTCCATTGTTTCGTAATCAAGAAGGTATGCATTGATGAAGGATAATCGCCTCGAAATACTTCCGCGAAATATCGTCGAAAAAAATCAACTTTCGATTCGTCGGATATTCTGTTCTGATTGAGGTGTGAGAGAAACGATTTTTGAAAAAATCTAAAATTTTTCACCTTCAACGCCGGGTGATTCTTAATATACTAAATGTTGTCTTTATTAGCTGCAAATTGCGCGGAAGAACTCGTGAAATAATCCACATTAAGTACTTGTATAGGGATACATGGCGTTAGAACGGTTTTCTCGAAGTTATGAACGAAATTAATTACAAAATCTGTTATCGCAATGACGTTGTATGTCTCATCTCAGCTTTAATTCAAGTTTAGGCATTTTTACGAGTTGTTTTATAGTGCATAGTTAAGCGTTAAGAAACCCACATTAGAACAATTTTAAATAATATTGTAGATTCTTAAATTTTTATATCAATCACTGCTATAAATTTCAGAAAAAATTACATTTCGTTGAAATTAGAAATATTTTTCTTGTGAGGGACAGTAAAAAACAAAATTCAGTATTTTTTATTCTTCGATGTTAGTGACGAAGTGCAGGAAGTTTTCATAGACTTTGTAATTAGCAAAGTTTTGCTACCGTCGTGCTGCTGTGGATTTACCAAATTATCGTCATGATTGCCTCTCAGATTCTTCTGCTTTCCATGTGCCTTGGAAACTCTTCCACGTCAACCCTTGAAGATCAGTCTGAAAAAGATCTCCATTCATTGAGATTTCCCAGAAGCAACGACACCTTTAAAGTTGGTATGGCATTATTCTTAGAATAATGTTTGAATCAATTTTTGGCACTGATTTCTTCTTTACATACCTTTCATTAGCTGAAATTCATCTTCACTCATATATTTACAAATGAAAAAAAGCACGAACTTGATAATATGCAATGATAGCTGAAACATTGATTCCGCATTAAAATTTTCATATCGCGGGACTAATAACATAATCCTTTACTTTCAGTAAAAATATTTATCAATTACGGATTCGGATGTAATTGCATGATTATATCCAGATTTTAAAGTTGTATTTATTCCGTGAATAAACTGCAGAGTAGATTATACTAAGGTGTTACGAAAGAATAAAAATGAAATAATTAGACGATGGCCTTTGTTTAATTATCTTCTGCTGGTTTTCTTATAATACGAGGTCCGACAATAAAGTAATGAGACTGGTTCGAAAAAAATTTTTATTCCGTCTGTTGATCAATTACAATGTGGTCTCCTTAAAAGTAGTTCCCTTGTGACTGCACACACCTTCGGCAGCGGTCTTGCCATTGCTTGTAGCATTTCTGGAACGCATCTTGTGGAATGTTGTTTAAGGCCTGGGTTACGGCTGTTTGGATGACTTCTGTTGATTCAAAATGATGTCCTTTCACCACCGATTTGACTTTTGGAAATAAGAAAAAGTCGCAAGGCGCGAGATCGGGCGAATAAAGGGGCTGCGGCAGCACCGAAATGCCTTTGGAGGCCAAAAACTACCCTACTGACAGTGCCGCATGGGCTGGCGCATTGTCATGATGGAGAATCCAGTTTTTCGCAATGTTTGGACGTGCCCGAACGACTCGCTTTCGCAATCTTTCGAGAATTTCTGCGTAGTAATGTTGATTAACTGTCTGTCCAGGAGGTAACCACTCTTTGTGAAGTGAAGTTTTCCCACCCGAGCTGTGTTGTCGTCCGTCCGGGTGGTTGATGGTCGCCCGGAGCGCTGCTCGTCTTCAACATTGGTTCTGCCGTCGGAAAACATTTTGTGCCAGCGGAAAGCTTGCGCTCTTGACATTGCCTCTTCTCGAAAAGCCTGCTGAAGCTTTTCATATGTTGTGGTGGCTCCTTCACCGAGTTTCACACAAAACATGATTGCATACCGCTGCGCGATGTTCCGCGTTTCCATTTTCGTGACAAGGCGCACAAACACATCCTCACTTGTCAAGCAACTGCTCAAGACTGAAGTAAGGATGGGGGAAGGATCAAGGTCAAACATGGTCTGTGGTATCAGGTCGCAGCATTGTCAATACAACAGGAATAAAATCAGTCTCATTACTTTATTGTTGGACCTCGTATTTTCGATGTTTTACACATTAAAGGAAATATCACTTCTACTTTCAAATTTCGATTTAATTTTCAGTCTACAATCGAAAATTTTCATCTTACGCATAAATTTAGCTTGAAAAAAACAATTTGTTTTTGGAATATTTATGAAAGTTTTGGTGTCGTTTTAACAGCATTAGAATTACCTAAGTTTGGACTCATGTTGATATAATTCAGATTTTCAAAGGGAAAGTTTTTATAAGATTTTAATTTTTCGTTTCTGATTCTTATAAGTCAGTTTTAATAATTTTACATCTTTCGCAAAAATGAATGTTTTATTAAAACTTTTTTGATTTGCGCAGCATTAGTGTTCCATTCAGCATATCGCTATTGCTATTACTTGTAAGAAATACTTTTAGTTTAATTCTTCATTATGATATATTGATGTCTTTCTTAGCTAGCATGCCTTTTGCAAAAGAAACAAGAGAATTTATGTGTTTGCAAGAGAATCCACCGGTTAAGAGGAAGTCGATTCGAGAAGTAGAAAGGTTAGCCCTAGCGGGCAAAACACTTAAGATAAGTACCTTGAAGGTAAGTTTGTGCCTCATACTAAAAAATTATTTTAGTTTAATATTTACAGTAAAATTTTACATGTAGAGTTTCAGCACGCACTAATTTTAGTTTTGAGATTGCTACGGTTGAGTATTCGCACATTTTTTTTATGATCACGAAAACATTTCTTAATCTTGAAATTCTTACCGAATCCAAAATGAAATTATTCTAACACCTGTCATATACTTTTAATGAGAATCTTCTGTTTTTTAATTTGCTTTGGATTTCATAGATGAACCAGTGTAATGCCCGTTGAAATATCAACAGAAGAATTATAGATAGATAGATTATTATTATTTTCATTTAAAATAATTAATAACACTTTTAAATATGAAATATTTTGCCATATAGGTACAACATTTATAGTGAATATTCTGTTGTTGATGGGCTATCTTTAGTTAAACTTAAAATAGTTGCCTCTCTTTCCCCACCTCCCCCCCCCTCTCCCCCCTCCTCCCCCCTTCCCCCTCCCACACCCGTCTCTCCCTCCCCCTACCCCCTCTCTCCCCTCCCCCTCCCCCTCTACTTCCCTCTCTCCCCCTCATTCTCGCTCCCCCCTCTACCTCTCCCCCCCCTCTCGTAATAAAAGCATTCAAAGCACGTTTATACTCATAAGGATTGAATTATTAATAATATGATATAGAGGTCTAACAATGGAATTGGTAGGCAAGGCAACATCCCGTTAAAATGGCAAGATTTCCTCAAACTGTGTGAATTAAACGTTTACATTGAGAAATTTCAAACTGTAGGCGGAAAACGATGAACAGAATAAGAAACTTTGTAATGTTTTCTTCAAATGGTTTATATCCGAAGATTTTAGGTCAATTCTTTCTAATTTTAATCTAAAAAAGAATGAAAGCCTGCACGTCGAAATGTCCCTTTTTACGTGTTACCTTATGGGAAATGGAAATTATCTTCTGGAGTCAAACTCGGATCTTTGATCTCATGTTTAATACGTTAAAACGTATTTTTATTATATCATAATGCTATTCTGAAAATCACATAAAATTCGTTTCATTAATTTGCGAGATATTAAGCTTCAAAGAGGGTTACGATGACAGAGATATCTGGGATATTTAATACTATAATAGCCCAGGTCTGTTGGTTGGTTGGTCACGCTTTCACGATGGCCGATATAGAGCGTTTTAACAAACTTCCCGTATAGGTAGAAGATTGAAATTTGGCAAGGATGCTTGAATAACATATTTTAAGGTAATGGCGAAAATAAATCTCCAAAAAGTCCTGGGTTCGACTCCAAGGAAGACATTTCCATTTTCCCTAAGGTAACATGTAAAAATCAATTTTTTTGATGTGCAGGCTTTTATTGTTTTGGAAATTAAAATTAGAAGGAATTAACCTACGATCTTCGGATCTGAACCATTTTGAAGAAAAAATTACAAAGTTTCTTCTGTTTTATTCTGTTCATCTTTTTCCGCATACAATTCGGAATCGCTCATGTTATACGTTTAATTCACACAATTTGAGGAAATCTTGCCATTTTAACGGGATGTTGCCTTGCCTACCAACTCCATTGTTAGACCTCTATATCACATTGTTAATTCAATCCTTATGGGTATAAACGTGCTTTGAATGCTTTTAATACGAGAGAGAGAGGGGGAGAGAGAAGTAGAGGGGGGAGCGAGAGTGAGGGGGAGAGAGGGAAGTAGAAGGGGAGGGGGAGAGAGGGGGAGGGGGAGAGAGGGGGAGGGGGAGAGAGGGGGAGGGGGAGAGAGGGGGAGGGGAAGAGGGGGGAGAGGGAGGGAAAGAGAGGCAACTATTTTAAGTTTAACTAAAGATAGTCCGTCAACAACAGAATATTCACTATAAATGTTGTACCTATATGGCAAAATATTTCATATGTAAAAGTGTGTTATTAATTATTTAAAATGAAAATAATAATAATCTATCTATCTATAATTCTTCTGTTGATATTTCAACGGGCATTACACTAGTTATATGTATAATACACGCGTTCTTTCAGTACCTTTTTAATGAAAAGGTTTTAATTAATGCCTATTGATTCGAGCAGGATTTGCCTCTGAGTGGTTTCAAGATGAATAAAACAACTCAAAAATATTTCGGTGTCGGCGTTGCCTTCCAATTCGTTGAGCTCCTACGAAGAGAGTTTGGGTTCAATTACACTGTTGTGCCGACGCCTGAAAATTCGGCCGAAAATATTATGAAGATGGTAGCGGACGGGGTATGTACGCAGTATACCATTTTTACGTAAGAAAATTTTTAATTTCTTCTTTTTTTCGCTCAGCTGTTTTATTTTTCTTTTAATACGAATATAGAGACTCCTGGAATTGGAGAAACGAGCAAATTTGAATGGAATTTGTTTCGAAGATTAGCATTTCTTAGACAAAACGTTAACATCTTGAAATATCTGATAATCTCACGATGTTCATCCGCCCGGCGCAGTGGCTTACCGGGCACTCCCGCAACCCCGCAGGGGCCTATGGCCAAAGGGGGCCTACTTTATTTTTTTCTGGTTTTCAAATGTATTTTGGCGAGGGTGCCTACATATTTTCTGCTACACCACTGGTCAGGCGTAAAGTTGGAGCTACTGCGTAGAAAATATTATAAAACAATAATATTGTCATTTAAAGTGCTCCTCATTATGAGAATGCCCCTGCTAGCGTGAAGGACATCAGGTTGGCATATCCAAAGGTGGAGGTCGTGTTCATGCTTTCCATCACAACATAGCACCTGCATCTAATAGACCAGAGCCTTTTGTTTTAGTTTTTTTCTCATTCCAAAATACTTGGGAGCTGGACAGTGACAACCTGTACGACTTTTTTTATTTAGAGGTTCAAGTGATTGCAATAAGCATATTTCATGACTAATAAGGGCTAGAGAGCTTAGCTAACTTCTAAAGAGCCATAAGTATGTACTTAAGGAGCCATGAGTTGCCAACCCCTGTAACAGACCAAGATGTAATGGCTGTGTTCAAGGCTTACTAACGTAGGTGCAATTTAAGTCACACTTTACATAGAATGGAACGTGATACGACAGTGAACGTCAGACACAGGGCCGCGCCAACCCGGGGTGCAAGGGGTGTACGGCACCCGGGCGCCAACTAGTCGGGGGAGCCTTCCCATCAAGATATTTGTATCTTTATATTATTGGAACGCGATGAATATGAGATGATTTTTATCCTTTCACTCCGGATTTTTTTCCCCTTCAAGCAGAAACGGAAAGGCAGAAATAGCAGAGCGTTATAAAATTTCTCAGTCAAAATTTACCTCCGAACCCTCGCAGTATGCATTCGCATTGTTCTATTCTCGGAAAGGACGTATTATTAGAGGCGACTGAAAATCGGAGCTCGGAGTCAGCAGGGGAGATGAGGCGCTGCCCTAATTGCACTCTCCATCCTGGCAAGGGTCTGTGGCGGTATTTCGTTCCTACATTTCCCACGACCTTTAGAGGCGATCGTAAATCGGTTCTCGGATGGACTAGGGTTGAGTAGTAGTCACTTTGGGGTAGGGGAGGGAGGCGACGTAGAATTATTTGCACCCGGGCGCCAAACACCCTTGGCGCCAAATACCCTTGGTGCGGCCCTGGTCAGACAGTATTGGAAGGATTACATAATCACTGACTGCATAGTCAACATCAGTCTCAATTGAAACGTTCCACCATAAATGTCTGAGGGAAGTTCGGTATACGATTTTAAAGATTTTCCCAGGGCCGGCCAAAGGGGATGGAGGAGGGGGGGGGGGGGGGGGGGGGGGGGTCCGCGGATGCCTAGCATCCGGGCCCCCAGTTTGTGGGGGGCCCCGACTTTAAAATAGTAACGATTTTTTACTTTACGCGCAAAAAAACTATTACCTGTAATGCATATGGCATCATATGCATAAACAAAGGAGCGATGCAAATTTCCAATTCTTATTGTCTGTAACATCATTTCAAGTATCTAGTACAAGGATGGCAAATACGGGGCACGTGTGCCAAACTTGGCAAGTCAAAAAATTTTATCAGCACACGGAAAACCATCAACTGTCGTTTTGGAATCCGTCTTCCACTACAAGATGCGCTCTTAGACACATTCAGTACAAATCATCTCAAATGTATACCTCAAATTAGTTTTTTCTTAGAATGCCAAAGGTAAACCCTTGTAGAGCAAGTGATACAGTAGTATCACAGTGTGGACATTGGGATGTAAGGGGAGTAACCATATGATTTTGCTAGACTGAACAGCGTCTCGCTGGCAGTGAAGAATTTCGCGTGCGAAGTAGCAGTAGCAGTTAAGAAAGTAAATACTTTCAGATTAATTCCGTAAGAATAGATTCTTTTTGTTGTTATTACTTTTATTAATGATATTACTATTGTTTCCGAAGTGTTTCCGAAGTAAATATACAATATCAATTGGATTATTATTATTTTTTAGAATACATGGCCCGAATGAATTTTATTGGCATCCGATTTGGCCCACAATGTTAAATGTATTTTACACCTCTGACCTAGTATGTACAACACCAAATTTCGCGTTGCTGCAAATTTAACGTGTTGGAAATAATATGTTACTTAACATAGGTGAGATTAAAAGATATAATTACACCGTTCAGCATTTTAAAACCTTTTACTTGGAATAGAACAATATTAGTTTTTTAACTATAAATAATTTTAAAGTATAATTTAAAAAGGCATATTCCCAATTCAGTCTATATTTAAATAATTTAGAATAATAATTCGAAAGGTGAAAAATGCCAAGGAAATATTTGTCTGAAAGCCAAAAACGTAACATGTTTTTTCAGATAAGATACATTATTTGTTAAAAATTACTTATCCTATGGGCAGGGGGAAGGGGCCCCCAGATGGAAATTTGCATCCAGGCTCCCTTAGATAGATGGCTGGCCCTGGATGAAGGATTTGAGGACATGGAGTAAATGGAGATTGAGTTTCGAAACAAGGTTCAGAGAGAGGAGGAGATCATAAAAATCTGGTGAGAATAAGGAGGAAGTGGATTAGGTAAAAAATCTGCAGTTAAATTTGTTGATACCAGTTGAGTTCTTCAGGCTGGATAAGTCATTGATTGGACAAAATCTTGAAGGTGGACATTATGGAGCAGACCATGAGGATGAATGCCTTATGGTGAAATTTATTGGAACAAGCAGAAAAAGGGTTCACAGCTGCTCATCACAACGTTTTTGTATAAGTTAGACCTGGGTTGGCAAATACAGGGCATGCGTGAGATTTTACTTGGTATGCATAAGATTATATTTTCTGTATAAAATATGAAGTTCCTTAGAGAAAAAGTAAAGTAGTGGCACGCAAAAAAATTCTGTTGATTACTTTCTTGCCACCCGACACAAAAATCATTTGCTGTCCTTGAGCTAGACTGGACTTCATTAAGATGTCTGTGTGATACTCCATAGGAACAAAACTCCTCATCCAATGCCGTCACCTTCATCTTATGTTCCCTTGTCATATTCTTTTTGTGTTGTCTTTGTATTCGACATGTTTCTTATCATCATCATCAACACCTTTACATCATCTATTGTTGTCAAAATATAGTTATGTTAGTAAGCCAGGAATCTATCTCCTTTTCTCCATTAGACCTTGGACTTTGCGGTGTATTCTTAGAATGATATCTCACGCAAAGTTTGAGGGTCTTCTGTATTTTAATAAAGGCGAAATTTATTACTCTCTTAAATATGTTTTCATAAATTATTATTGTGGTAAATTTTAAGAATTTATAATATGTTCCATAATAATTCCTAATAATTCAGCTGAACTGGAGGAGTTTTGTTTATTCAAATAAGTTTTTTGGTGTTAATATTATTTCTCTTTTACCCTTCAAGGAAGTTGATATGGCTGCAGCTTTTCTACCTGTAATGCAAGGAAACAGAGAGAAGTCAACATTCTCTGCTACGCTAGCTAAAGAGGAATGGGTTGTGCTACTCAAAAGGCCTCAAGAATCAGCTTCGGGCTCTAGTCTTCTGGCTCCATTCGATGAAAGAGTGAGTGTATAAGTTGAATTATGAGTACTGAAACTTGTATTTATTATTGATAAATTAATTTTTTTATGGTACAGAATATTTAGGTTAACCCACTTTGCTGCAATAGAAATAACAAAATAAGTACAGTCTAAATTTTAGTAATCTAAATATATGAAGTACTAATTTGATTTCTTGTGACCAGATACTTCTAATTTTATATACTCTTGATATGTAAAATACTATGAGATATAATACATAACAAAATCGTCAAACTAAGTATTTTCTAAGGATATGGCATTTCGATACAATATATTTGAATCAGAAAAGATTTGTCTCCCGGCGAATGATATGGAGAAAGTTTTCTCGGGTTTCCAGCCGGGTGGTGTGGAATAATGCTTCCGACATTTTGGCAACTCTCTCTGCTGCCATCTTCAAGATCTTGAAGATGGCAGCAGAGAGAGTTGCCGAAACGTCGGAAGCATTATTCCACACCACCCGGCTGGAAACCCGAGAAAACTTTCTCTATATTTGAATCAGTGCTGGAAAACGTTACATGTAACATAACGAAATAACGAAAAAACGAAATAATTTTGAGTTAACATAACGAAAAATGTTAACAAAATTTTTCATAAAGCTGTAACAAAAAACATAACGAAAACCAAAAATTTAATTTCGTTAACAGATTCGTTACTACTTGCTCTAGCTGGCTATAAAGCTTGTAGGGACATTCATACATGGCATCTGAGCGAGTGAAAGTGGGCTAAAACCCTTGGTCACCCGCTGAGCCATTTCTATCGCCTTGTTGTGAAAGGAGCCCTATCCCGCCCATCACCCATTGTCCTTTTGGGTTTTTCCACATTTATGAAAGAAAGGATTCCTTCAGGAAGCATAAGAGAAGAAACGAGGAATATAAAGCATTGATCTTAAATGTATGTGCCGCTTTCACATTCGCTGTTCCCCCTCCCAGTGTATCGTCCTTTCAAACTATTGTTTTCAATATTCGTTAGGATTGGGGTTTTCCACTTATTCGTTATACTCAAGTTCCTCTTTTAGAGGTCGGTGCTGTCCGAGTTACTGTCTCATCCTCTCCACCCCTGGATCCTGAACTGCGTCATTTGTTCGTCAGTCTAACTATTTAAGCTGTTGGAGAAAGATCTCACAATCAGTGCTTTTATGATTCAAACAATACTGGCCGAATTGATAGATTTCCAGTTAAACCTGGGACTAGGTGGTTTATGCTAATACCGGTCTAATTATAAAAAAGATAGTTATTAATTTTACAGCAATTAAGTAGTTTACAGAAAAAACCTCGACGAACATAATTGTAACCCATTGAAAGCATTCCATAAAAATTTCATAATAAACTTTTTATCGATTTAAATTTAGAATAGGTATTTACTCACGGAAGCGATTGAATACCCACATTCAGGGCCGGTTTCGGTTAAAAAATGTGTGTAAGCGAGGTAAAAATTTTCCACCCCTCTGGATTTCAAAGGCATGAAATAATATTAATTATATATTAAAATAGGAAAAAAAACTTATTTTACTCAGTTTTGTTTTTCAAGAATATATTCAGCTGAATATTTTCAGAAAATAGAAATAAAACATTCACTGACCTTATAACAAAATGATTATGTAATGATTATATTACCGAATATTTTTATATTGCAACTTTACGATCACGCTTTTGCACAAAGAGACAAACCCTTGAGTAATCAAAATCTCTAGTATAGAAGGTTCGCTGTATTTGGGGCAGGAAGGTTATTTGAAATTACAATGCTTAACCCAAAAAGCACATGAAATCCCCCCCCTTGAATCCCCCCCTTTGAAACCCCCCTTTTGAAACCCTCCCTGTGAAACCCCCTCTTTGAAACCCCCCCTTTGAAACCCCCCTTTTGAAACCCTCCCTGTGAAACCCCCTCTTTGAAACCCCCCCTTTGAAACTCCCCCTTTTGAAACCCACCCCTTTGAAATCCCCCCTTTTGAAATCCCCCCTTTTGAAACCCCCCCTTTTAAATCCCCCTTTTGAGATCTCCCTTTTGAAACCCTCCTTTTATACCCCCCTTTTGAATCCCCCCTTTTAAACCCCCCTTTTAAATCCCCCTTTTGAGATCTCCCTTTTGAAACCCCCCCTTTGAAATTCTCCCTTTTGAAACCTCCTTTTTAAACCCCCCCTTCTGAAACCCCCCTTTTGAAACCCTCCCTTTTAAATCCCCCTTTTGAAACCCTCCCTTTTAAATCCCCCTTTTGAAACCCTCCTTTTTAACTCCCCTTTTTAAACCCATCCCCTTTAAGAGCCCCCCTTTTATTCCTCTGGAGAGGTTAAGTAAAGTTCACAGTGCATCAGCGTGTTCCTTAGACAATGTAAAACTTTAAAACGTTCATCTTGCCGTCCTTCTTAAGTGACACCTGTAAATGGTAGGTTTACATGTCTAACACCTTGAACCAACCCTGAATGTAAATGACATATCATGGCATAAAATATAGTTTTTCGTGATGTTTTGAAGTTCTGTGCAATACACCTTTGGAAAAAATGAAAATGTCAAAATCCGAAATCTTGATTTTGCCGCCCCTCTGAAGAGGCGACTGTAAGTGACCACCTACGTTGCTTACGCCTGAAACCGGCCCTGCTCACATTGGGTAAAGGTTCCATATTTTTCTGTTTTGCCTGAAAAATTACCTATATTCGTGGTTATTAACAATGGATTAAAACTTTATCAAACTATGCCCATTTCTCTTTCTCTTCTTTCATATATATACTTAATAAAACAATCCTTTTGTTAATATCTAAAGTGTTATTAAATGCAATATTGTAAACCCATGGATGATTTACATTTCTATTTCATTTCTAATAGGGTATAAGAGAAGGAAGAAAGCTATCAAAAATAAACCCCAGAGAGGAAAACTTGAAATTTCGACAATTTTCTTTGTTTTCGTCGAATTTTAGGTCTGTTGCAAGAATTAGAATTGGTACAGCCACTGTACTTTCCGAGTTACTTATAAAAATTCTACGTTGCAACATGAGCATTGCAGTATTTTATTTTAATTATTACATTACTTTTGTACTTAATGTGGGTTAAGGCAATTAACCTTGATTATTAAATGTTGGATATAAAAATCCTAATTTTTATGCATGATCAAAAAAATAACAAAATCTGTTGTGACTCCTTAGAAAACTTTAAAATGTTCCTTATCTGCAACATATGTTAAAAAAATTTTTTTAACTATAATTCTAAATGAAAAACTTAAACCTACGAGGTATAAATATCAAATAAAAAGTACTCATAAGCAATTATTTCATTATAACATTAAACGTAACGAAAAACGAAATATTAATTTTATCGTAACAAAAAACGAAATTGCTTTTTTGGCCGTAATGAAAAACGCAACGAATCGATTTTTTTTCATTTGCCAGCACTGATTTGAATGTTGGAAATTATTTGGAAACTTTCCTTTGGGGATAATATAACATTCTGCATGCATTTCTTATATGAATTTCAGACATAGCCGCCTAGCCACACGAGGCGATTCTCCTTGCAACGGTGTTGTTTTGTTTTGTGCAAAGTGTGCGTGCAGAGCCTCTTATGCATCAAACATTTTTAACAGTAAATTTTAATAACTAAAGCAATCTCTGTCACAGTGATACTTCAATATTTTTTTCAGATTAAAAAAAATACGTGTACTTTATAAGTGCGACAAATATTTTTAGAGCGCAGGGCTCGGTGCAGTCGCACCGTTCGCACCTGGTTATCAGGAAACATGTACTTCTTATTTGCAGAGAAATGTTAATAAAGTAGAAAAAGTGACTATTCTTTAGGATGATGATGCTTAAGAATGTAGAGTCAGAATTAATCAAGTGAATTCAAATTATTAATACTGTAATCATCCTGATATTTTTAATTTCTTTAATACTGTATGCTTTTATAGAATTTTTAGAAAATTATAATATACGTAATCAGATTCAGCGTGAAATGTACTACGATTGAGCATTATAATTTCATTTAAATGGCATATTTACCACAAATCATGAAAATTCTAGAGGCTAGTAGTTGGACGTCGTGTCTCCCTGGTCAGCTCGGACGTGAAAAAATCGGTCCTGTACCCAGTTGTTCTAAGTTTTTCACGCATAGATGTAGTCCTATCTAAAAAAAGTTGGCATAACTTGAAGAAACATTTGGTTTGGGGTATACCTTTGTCTTATGGATCAAGAAATGTTGGTATTCCACTGATTTAGAACATTAAATTAATAAAAAACTGTTGAAAACTTTTAAAAGAGGGGGATAAAATAGAAAACAAAATTTATTCCACTAGGCATTGTATAAATACGATCTTTAGAATACGAACATTTTTTATTCTGCAGCACCTCTGATTCTCTTAAGGTTGCCATTTAACTCGTCATCCGGCTGCAGCACCTATGATCAGGCCCGTCTCAAGGACCCATGGGGCCCCGGGCGAGATGTCTGCCACAGGACCCCCCTTCCCTTCACTTAATAAGGGTTAAGGTGTGGGGTCCAGGGTGGCTGTCTACCCAGCCCCCCCTTAAGACTGGCCTGCCTATGATTCCCTTAAGGCAGTTGTTCTCAAACTGTGAGGCGCTGAATAGCAGATGTACTGTCATGCAGCCAATAGAATTACTTATTTGTGAACTTGAAATATGTACATATTCTTGCAAAGCTGGATTTTCTGCGGTTGCTGCTAATAAGACAAATATTAGTCAAAGATAAATCTCAAACAGGAGACAAGAGTGTCAGTGACTGAAATTAACTCAACGTTGCTATACGCAGTGCAGTCCCGAAAAGCCTCATCCTTCCAATATGTTACGTTAAATCACCAGTTGTTCATAATATAAATCATTTCATTAATTACAATTAGTATTTGATTTTATTTCAAAAATGAAGGGAGATGTAGAAAATGTTTACATCATCCGGGAAGGCATTGTTGCACAAAGTTTGAGAACCACTGCCTTAAGGTTACCAATCATTCTTCATCCTTCCTCTTCTGTCCCCTTCCATCCCCCCTCCTCAGTACACAGGTATCAATTGATCAGCGACATTACTTCGAATCAACATAAATTTTTTAAAAGAATTTCTCAGATAGCTAATTTCATGATTTTTGTAAACAAATAGCATTCTCATTATTTTATTGACCAGTCTCTGGTATAAAGATAGAATTAATTAAAATTATTGTAGAATATGGAAAGTATTCTCTCATTTGATTAACTTGATTTTCAGGTTTGGATTCTCATTTTATTGTCTCTTTCAATTGTTGGCCCTGTTATGTACGCCATAATAATAATACGTGTCAAACTATGCAAAGGAGATGCTCATCTTACTAAAGTATTCCCTCTATCATCTTGTGTGTGGTTTGTTTATGGTGCCCTGATGAAACAGGGTTCAACTCTCAATCCTATTTCAGGTTAGATTTTTAATTTCCCTCTCTTTGTACAAAATATTATAAATAGCTATGATTCTTTGTTAAATCTAGCTAATAATACAGTAAAACTTAATTGTAAATTATATCAATCAGATTCTGCTTGATGAATTAATTTGTGTTATTATAAATTTCTTGCAAAGGCAAGTAAACAGCAAGTGGGATACAAAGAGATTAAAATAAATATTCCAAATGTTATATTCATTATTTTTTAGCTCTAATACCTTAATGAAATAATGCCTCTTTGCAGATTCCTCACGACTCTTGTTTGCCACTTGGTGGATCTTTATCACTGTTGTGACTGCTTTCTACACAGCTAACCTTACAGCATTCCTCACCCTATCTCGATTTACTCTACCAATAAATGGACCTGCAGACATTGCCAAGAAATCATATCGTTGGATTGGACTTAGTGGAAGCTCCATTGAGGGGATAATTGATGTATTGTCTTATGATAATTTACTAAATTTAAAATTATTATATATGCAAGATTTTGGATGCTAGTTTAAATGGGTGTATTTATGGTAGGAGCATAATTAGTCATCTGCATTCCATGGTGATATACCCTATATTCCAGCATATAAGTCGACCTTTGAAACCTAAAATTTTTTTCCTAAAACTTAAGAGTCGACTTATACGCCGAACATAATATGTGAACCTTAAATTACAGATGAATAACATTGATATTTACGAAGACCATTGATCTTTCGGTGGTTGTGATCGCTATTTTGAATCAGCTGTTCCAGTGTTTACATTTTATAATATTTATTTTAGAAGATTTATAGTAATTAATTTTAATACTGTATTTACTCATATAATACACGTTCTTATGTACCACGCATACTCCTATTTTTGGAGCAGCTCGAGGAGAAAAAAATAAATTCGTGCTTTAATAAGTTGACGTCTACGGCAGCAGAAAATTAGAAAAAAATCAGAAAAGTATGGGGATTTCCTGTAGGTGTGTTCTCTCTAAGCTGCACAACTGCGCGGCCATGCACCAGTTTTTGAAGTGCCACGCACTAAATTTTTAAGTGTGCACGATTGTGTGTATCTTAGAATATATCAGAACAGGGCCGCACATCTGCTCACTAGCGTCATGTAGGCACACATAGCAATATTCATTCCGCGAATACAGGGGCAGCCCATTCATATAGGTGAACTAGGCGGTCGCCTAGGGTGCCAAGTTAAATGAGGAGTCAAAATTGTGGCGAAAAAATTAAGTTAAAAAATAATGTAAAAAAAAATGAAAAAAATTTAAAAATACAAATAAAATAACGATTATGTCATTATTTCAATTTATGTGTGCATACTGAGGGAATATGATTTATAATTCCCTTCTATACATTCCTGATAATTTACAAATACTTCAAATACACTAGCAAGACACAGTAAGCTTTGAATTTCGCACGCTTTGTCACTCCACTCTGCAAGAGTCGCAAGAGAACACTTTAAAAATAAAAAGAAAAAGTGGCAAAATGTTTTCCTGTTTAACAAAACCCTCAGCCTTGATCTGCCCTTGGGGTTTAGAGGGGAGGGTGCCGATTGCATGGTTCACCTAGGGCGCCAGTTGCTGGCAGATATTCTAGGACCATCCCTGCGTGAATACAGATACCAGATGCCAACTTATTCCAGCAAAAAGTGTAGGTTAGAACTGATAGTGAATATGTGACTGCTTATTTTGAGTAAAAATAATAAACTTAAAACTCAATTAAAAGGTATAGCTTTAATATTATAAAAATATTACATCATCTCAACGTTGAAGATGCACCAACGGCAGTATATACTGCACATTTAAACCATAAACATTTCTTGGTCGTATAGATACGTGTAAACTTCGTGGAATTGTTCGTCTTTTGCAAGTATAAATGTAGATGCAAGCGTGTTGCAGTAAATTTACTATCAAAACTTACAATTTTTAAAACTTGGTCAGAAATCTTCATGTATGACTCTTTTTTTTACCAACATTTTTGGGAAACAAGCTGCGCGGCATACACATTTCTGATATTTTACTGAATTTCACCACCATAGAGATCAATCGCGATCACTAGGTATAGTTCATTTTGATAGTATCATTAGCAACTTACATAAAACGAATTATAGGAAACTTTATTTAGTGGTTCAGGCTCTCCGAGAATAACAGTTTCTTATTGGTTGAAATTAAAACATCTGTCACATGGAATGCTCAAGAAGAATAACATGGACTCTAAACAGTATTTATATATATATTTATTATTGTTTATTTCTGTTTCCTTAAAACTTGGATTGTATATGACTTTGATTTTGTCTGAAAACAATTTCATGAGAAGTATTTTTAAGTGAAAAAGTTGGGGTCGACTTATATGGCGAACATATGCCTAATGTATTTTCATTAAAAAAAGCAGGGGTCGATTATATGCCAGAATATACGGTAATAAGGATAGTAGGTTAAATATGATTAATCCTCTAATTATGAATCAAGTAGCTTTATAGCATAAATTACTTAACTAATGCATTAATTATTAAAAAATAAGTACTCCTTAACCGTACAAAGTACTTTGTACGGTTAAGGAGTACTTATTTTTTAGTAAATCCATTTCGCAGTAGTCTCCGACTTTCTTTAATTATAATGCATTAATGAACATCTGAAACAGGTTTTTTCTTAAACATTTTGGTATTCTGTATTTGCTCATAAGAAATTTTAATATTATTATAAGCTTATAGATTTAACATAGATTTATAAAATATAAATTAATGACTCTCATATTAATTAACAATATGATTTATTTGTTTCTTAATTTTACTATTGATTATTGAGTTTCTCACATTTTAAATTAAAATATTGAGTATTTTGTCATTTGAGACCTACTGTTTGTGTTGTAGTGACAGTTGAAGTAAGCGAAGCAACTTTTCTTCACAACAGGAGGATGAGAGTTTCACTTCACTGAGGCAGTCCATTTCTATGGGCTTTGGGCGATTTCTTAATAGCTCTGATGAAGAATTAGTTGAACTTGTGAGAAAAGGTTAGCTATAGATATAAAACCATTCAGAGTTATTAATAATTTAAAATGTATTTTTGTTATATAGTTTGAGTGCCTTTATTCTTGTCAAAAATATAGAGTAATTTTTTAATACCATAAATACAAAAACTACATAACACAAAATTGGCAGCTGGCTACATAACTATCCAGAAAACAAAATATTTAGGACATAATTCCAGTTTCTTTTCCTGAACTTACTTTATTCTTGAAAATAAATCATGTCATGATTAAATTACCTTAATCAATATACAGTATGTACTCAACGCCTAATTTGAAAGTTTGAGACCTGAGGGTGTTTGGATTTTCAAATTTTCTGAATTTCAGGTTAAAAGACCAATACTTATTGTATGTTTAGTACTTAAAAAATAATGTACACAAAATTAACTAACTAGATAACTTAATAAATTTTAATAACAATGAAAGAAATAACTGCACTACTTCTTTGGCTAGTTTTCCATTGCATTTCATTTGAAGATATCTCGATGTGGGTGGACTTTTGAATGAGTAATGTAAAAAATCATTCACTTTTTAGGTGAATCTAGTTTTGGGAATTACGGATTAAAATTTAAAATACTGTACTATACTTCATTCTTTACATGCTCTCTCTACATTCTACTCTAGACTCCATTCATGGTGCTTGACTGCTCTTCATACCCACACTCTTGATGTTGTTAATTGCATTTCGGGCATTATAATTTTTAAAGAATTAAAATACTTTTCTTATTAGTGCCAACTCTAGCATTCAACAACTGGGAGACTGTCCACCACAAGAAAGTAAATTTTATTGTTGATATGACAACCTGGTCCATTGAATTAAAGAAGTGGTATTTGGTTGAAGAAATCTCACTTCAATATAAGGATGGAAGTCAGGAAGGCTCACAGAATGTCCCATGGCATTGATGATAATTGATAAGTAAAGTCTTGAAAGCAGTGTTTGACTCAAGGCAGAATTTTTCCCCTTCACAACAGAAACTGTCAGTGAACCAATCTGCAAATAATGTTGCAGTTATCCAGATCTTCTTATTACATCTCTAATAAGCTCTTGGGAGTTTATTTTTAGACCTTTTAAAGCTTGCAGATTTTGGGATGAGTAAATAGCAATAGCTTACATTTAAAGTCATCCACAACATCACTGCAAAGCGCCAGAGTCAACCTATCATTCCCTGCTATGTAGCAAGTAGCAGATTTATTTTCTTTAGATTTATAGGCTCTGTCAGGTATGTGCTTCCAAAATAGGCCAGTCTCATCAACATTAAATACTTGCTCTGGCAAGTAACCCTATGTTTCTATCTGGGAACATAACACGGTAGCGTTATCTTCACCAGCAGCTTGTTGCTTGATTAACCTATAAATCCAGCCTTTATTTGTTTGAAAAGGATCATCACTTGTTTTCTTACCATATTTTTAACTCTCATACAACTCTGACGCCCTTGCATGGATCACTCTAGAGCAGTGTTCTTCAACCTTTTTTGAGTCACTGCCCACTTTTACCGTATGTTGTACTTTGAAATAAGTTCACCGCCCACCCAGTGACGTATTGAGGGTTTCTGGTGCCTAGGGCAAAGAATAATTTTGTGCCCCCAGTAGCAAAGTGACGGGTGCTAATTTGATATTTTTTGCACCCCCCTGAACTCTGTGCCCGGGCAACTGCACCCCCCTTCACTACGCCACTAAGCCCACCTACCGTATCAACTTAACAATAAAGTTTTTAATAAAATAAATGTTTAAAAAGACATCAAATTTAATTATTTATTAATTCCAAAACAATGCTAAAATAAGTATTTGGCATACATTTCAATGCGTACTTTGTGCTTGGTGCGTACACACCAGGAAATCAATGTCTGGCTTAAAGTCTGTAAGGGTCATTCGAAGATCTCTTCTTTCTGTTATTTTTAAGCAGTTTCTTTTTTTGGACAGGAGATTGTCGACTGCACTGAATCCCTTCTCGACTAGATATGAAGTTGGGAAAGCTAACAAGATCAACGATATTTTCTTCCACAAGCATGGATACAGAGAGGGCATTTTCTTGTTCTGCCAGAGTTGTACATATACACATTGGTTGAAATTGGCTTTACACTCATCATCATGAATTAATTCTATTATCTCCTCTCGGTATTCAATATCCACATCACACACATTTGTGATGAATGGAGTCACCATCCAGGCATCCACTTTCAAGTCTATTACATCGTGAAAATGAGTCATCATATCACTTCTAATGATAGAAAGGTGATCTGCAAACTTGTCTATGTCTTCGGCTGTAAGATCATCTTTGATGTTGTATAGTTCCGAAAACTGGTAAAATTCTTTTTTCAGGATGTTTTTTCTGAATACATCCAATTTGTCAATGAATACCGAAATAACATTTTTACAATCAATGAGTGTCCGTGGGAAGAGAGAGTATACTTAGTATCTCTTAATATCGCTTCTCTTTCATTTTGCTGTGGTCCCCATATAATGTATCAAATATCTGAGTGAAGGTATCCCATTGGGGATTTTAAACCACTGGCCTCTTTTCAGCATTTCTTTCCTAAATGGCACATACTTGTTAGGATTACCATATTCTGATAATAAAACCCGGACAAATTTAATTTTAAACCTAAACTGTAGTATAATTTTTTAAAAAACAAGGTATCTAATTGCTTAAGTCTATAGTGTTAAGATTTTGATGGGCATAACCAGAAAAAAATGGGTTTTATTTGCTAAAATCTCGGTAAATTTTAAGAAAATCTGGATGTATGGTAACCCTAATACTAGTGGGATTGTCGTTAGATGAGATTACCGAATACGGTCTCAGTGGTAATAACACTGTTTAAAAATTTATGATTTTATATATTTGATAAAATTAAACTGAAACGCTTCGCTACTTCTGCGAGAGACTCTGTCCACCCTCATGGGCCTTTCGATTTTACCGCAGCATGGATACATTTTCGCTAGTATAGTATGATATGATACTATAGTTAACGACAAACAAACTGTAATAGTTTTACATAAAATAGTTGTACAGAATATGTGTGCATATCATTAAGCTTTTTTATAGAATTTTATTTTTCAGTGTAAAAATTAGAATAGCATTTGGTGAGTTCTTTAATGCCCACCAAAAATCCAAAAATGCCCACTGGTGGGTGGTATTGCCCACCTTGAAGACCACTGCTCTAGAGTCTGAAGGAAATTGTTGTTGATTTTGATCCTCTATCCAGATGGCCAACAGATTTTTCCATTCTCTTGTTCATGGATTTCTCATTCTTGTTATATTCACAGCATTTAGTGACCTTAACTGAACCATAGCAGTTTTGATCTTTTCTGCATTCCTCTTAATCGTGTGTATGCTAAGTTTGTTCACAAACAGTATACACAGGTCAAAGAAAGGCAGCAGGCTCTTCACTCTCAAGTCATTTATAATTTCCACTTTTGTTTGCCTGATATAATTACATTTGGTTTCTTTATGTATCTTGGGGTTTAGAAGAAATTTTAGCATATTTGCAAGAATGTACTACAATAATCCACTGTGTAAAACAATAAATCCATGCATATCAAAAGGAGTATGGTGGTATCAGGGGCAGACTAGGAAATAAAATCTACTGAGCATTGATGCAACTAGCTCTGGGTCATCGGCCCAGCTACTATTACTACTGTTTCTATTAGTTAACCAATCGATTGGTCCTAATAGGTAAGGTGACCATATACACATATACCGGTTTGGGAGTGTTTGTCCTGGTGTCCCGAAAGACTGAAATAAACACCTCTTTTGTACCGGTTTTGAGATGTTTGCTGCAAAGGTTTCGGCAATTTCATCAAATCATACAAGTGAATTCAGGGAACAAATTTTAAAATTAACGGATATAGGTAAATACACTTAGCACTTCTATTTATAAATAATTAGCCTAAATCATCGTTTATGTTGTTTGTTTGTTTATCCTCGGTTTGCAAAGTTGGGATTGTAACTGATTGAAGGGATGTGCATACTGACATCATATTGATTCGAGTGTGGTAGAACTGTGCATGTATGGAAAATACCAGTAAGTGATGGGGATTTTTAATCCTTTGTTCCTTCAAAGTGTGTACAAGAGGGCAATGAGAATTGACTGCCACGGTGTAATACAATGTAACTATTTGGGCTGTCACTAAGTCCTGGTGATTTGACTCAGCCATACTTCATTTGATATTTTTTTGTTTTTTCTATTTTGCCCAAATTTTGCATATTCTATCAGTTTGGTAAAAATAATAAGAGAAGACCCTTGCATCATTTGAAATCATTCTACAAAATAAGAAGCTGCTGGAGGTCTTATTTACTAAGAATAATAAGCCTATAAAGGAGACAGGGCTACCCACAATCTTTTTGGTTCAGAGGCTCCAGGTTCCAACTGAATTAATTTCTTCGGTTGTTCGGTCTTCGATGTTTTAACTCTTTCAACTCCCAGCGTTTTATGATATCGAGTAATTTTGTAAAATGAACGGATGTGTCATTTTTGATTTAATAGGAATCCTATTATAGGACCAATGCTTGACAGTTCTATTTCACCTATTCGGGATTAAATTACTTTTCTCCGAGCATTAGCATTGATCGAATATTGGCATACTTAAAAACAGAAGAATTTTAGGGGGAAAATTTATTAATGCAACAAATTGTGTTTATTTCTGATTTATTGATGAGGGGATTCCTCGCCTAGGAAAACCAGTCTTTTAGTGTACAGGCAGTCCCCTACCTTCATACATATGCGTTCCTGAAAACGTGTACGAAAGTCGAATGTACGAAAGTCGAACATAGATTTACATGTTGTAAAGGGGGTTCTGTTCCCAGAGAGCCAAAAAATATTATAAAAAATTTCTAATTATGGTATAAATGTTTAGTTTTTTGAGCAGGAGCCTTTTAGACACAATCGTTGGTTTTATACTATAGAGAGATAGGGCAAAAAGCAATAAAATATTTAAATAATTGCACAAATAAACACTCCTGTACAGACAAAGATGCTGGCGTAGTGGAAACTGGTGGCCTGGTGGCTGGCAACCAGCAGCACTCGAAATATTCGTTTGTCATTTCACTGACGCACCAAAGTCCGAATTCAACATACAGAAGGCGGTTTAGGGGTGTCAATGTATAATGTATGAAAGTGCGAGTTTTTTTCATTAAAGCATTTTGCTATTTTTATAGTTTTTTTGTAATATTGCCTAATCGTGGCCCCAAAGAGAGTGATGATTGAAATGAAAGAAAAGTCAGTAGAAAGGGTGAAAAAAGTGATGAGTTTGGAGAAGAAAATTGAAGTTTTAGATAGGTTTGTGCATAATAAATCTGCTTCATCAGTTGGTAAATTACTTGGTGTGACCGAGTCCCCAATAAAATTGATAAGGAAACTGAAGAAGCGATTAGAGGTAGTGTTGCAAGTGGTACTTCAACGAGTACAAAAGTGTCTTTTGTATCTAGGAATCCATATGTAGAGAAGACAGAGTTTAAACCTGTGAATCGAGACCCAAACTTGCTGAGTTCACTTGTCATTCGCGAGAAGGTCAAGCAACTGCACAATCATTATGTCTCAAATTGTTTCACCATCTGCTAACGGGATATTGCCAACGTCATCAAAGCATATGTAGATCGGTTCCTTGCTCTTTAAAAAAATGTGGCATTTATTCAGAATGCCACAGTACGTATTGTATTATTATATTTCGTACATATTCTTTAATTTTGTTCTTCTCCTTCACAATTGAACACACACTTGACCAGCTTAAGTCCAGTTGAAGCTAAAGATTCGCCGCTTTCGACACGCCTAATTATTTCCATCTTTGCCTCATTCGTGTTCAGTTTATGAGTCTTATGTTTCTTTTCACTTGTATTAGCACTTTCAGTTTTCCGTTTCTCACTCATGTTTATAAAATGATAGGTGTAAAATGCACAAACAAAGAAACACTGCTGTACGTACAAACAAAGATGGTAACGTTGCCGAGACTGAAGAATAATAATAATTTATTGATTATTAACCGACTTTACAGTGGTATTAATCTTGTCAAATTTCAGTACAATATTAAAAAATATTACACACAAATCTTACATTACATATAATACATATATTATTACACAGCATACTTTAAGGTTAGTTTTGTCTTCAGAAATTTTGAATTTTAATATATTTAGGCATTTTGCTTCATTTGGTAATTTATTAAAAGTGTTAGCTTGGCTGACGGACAGCGTCACTATGAGAGAGCTCGAAATGTTTGTTCGTCAGCTGATGTACAAAAGTCTGAATTCAGCATACGAAAGGTGGTTTAGGGATGAGAATGTATAATGTATGAAAGAGCAAGTTGTACGAAAATCGAATGTATGAAAGTCAAGGACTGTCTGTATTTAATAAGGTTACCAATAAAAAATTAAAAGTAGTCCTAAATCACCACGTTGCCACGTAGGAAGTGTAAATTCAGTGATGGTTTGAAGAAAGAGTTTGGTTTTATTAAAAAAGTAAAACCTGAAGATGAGCAGGAAATGCAATGTGCAGTTTGTGGAATGAAATTTTCAGGTGCTCATGGCGGTTGCTCAGATATTAATGATCACGTCACGTCTAAAAAAAACATATGAGAGCTCTGATTGCAGAAAGTTCAACTTATGACTTTTTTAAAAAAATAGGAGATGGAAAAAGGATGATTTTATTTTGGTGGCAAAAGAAGCTACACATGCATTTCACGCAGTGATGCACAACCACAACTTTAGGTCTACGGACTGTAAATCTCAACTTATAAAAAACAGTGTTTGAAAAAAAATTCAGCTGCGCCCATACAAAAACAGAAGCAATAGTTTTAAACGTAATTTTTCCAATTTTGGAAGAGTAACTTAAAGCTAATTTGAATAAGTGTAACTTTATATCATTATCCACAGGCACTTCTAAACATAAGGCCATAAAACTCACTCCACTCATGGTTAAATATTTTTAGCCATGTGAAGGCATTAAAATCATGCTTCTTGAATTTAAAGACGGCCCAGGAGAAACCTCAAAATCGATTGCTGACCAAATAAAAGAAATATCTCATCAGAATAATTTCAAAAATAAAATTATTGCTTTTGTGTAGACAACACAAATACCATGATGGGGCCAAAACAAAGTTGCCAAAACAATATCTTAAAGTTAATGAAAGAAAATGTTGGTTCCGATGTGGTAGGAATAGGTTATGCTGCACACGTTGTTCACAATGCTGCTCAAGCTGCAGTCAATCAGCTCCCTTATGATATGGAGCAGTGATTGTAAAGATTTACAGGTTTTTTTATATTTATACTGTTCGAGTGGAAAAACTGAAAGAATTTTGTTTGTTTGCTTAAACAGAATATAGGCAGTTACTTGGATATAGCAGTACATGTTGGTTGATACTATTATCTGCCGTTAAAAGTATAATTGACATGTATCCAAGTCTACAGTTCTATTTTCTTTCTGAAAAAGTATGCCCAGCAGTTCTTTGTAAATATTTTGAAGATGCTATATCAGAAATATGGTTATACTTCTTACTGAATCAACTAAAATTATTTAATGACACTGTCTTAAAAGTTGAAGATAAGAATTTTTCATTAATGGAAATAGCTGGTACCCTGGCTGATTTGAGATACCAGTTGACAGAAAGAAGAGAAGCAAAGTTTATGGGAAAGAAGGTGTCAGCAATGGTCAAATCACTCGAAGACAAAAGTGAACTAAAATCTAAGATACTATTCTACAAAACTGTAGATATTTTCTTCCAGAATGCATTGACTTATTTAGAAGGATGGACAAGAAACTTTGAATTTGTTTCTGTTTTTGAATGGGCATTACATAATGCTATTCCAAAGTGGGAAGATGTTTTTAAATCAGTGAACTTGGTAGATAAGTATCTGAATGTACGTAAGGTCTTTCATCGACGAAGAATCTCTTTTTACTGAAATATCAAGACTAAGGATGTTCTTAGAAGAAAAATTCAAGATATTAGAGTGGAAAAAAAGTTCTCCAAGTGACAATTGTTGAGTAAACCTAATGAATTCCACCCCCAGAGTAAATATTTTCAATGGAAATTAAATGAATGTTGATTCCACAAAAAATATCCATAATAAATGACCACTGAAGAGGGCTACTTTGAGGATGAAACGCTTGTAGGATTAGCAGAATGCTTTTATGGCTATGGGAGTTATATGCACATCAAGGGTCATCAATCTTTTTATTAAATGAGCCATATGAGGCTTTCTATACCACTGAGTAGTCCACATATGAACTTTCAAATGACTGATATGTAAATTTCAAAGGGCTAGTTTTGAGAATATTTTTGATTGTATAATGCATATGTGTGTGGAAAAATATAGACATATGCGTACCTTAAAGAAAATGATAAGGTATGATGAAATCAGTATGCAGGCCGGATGTGGTCCATGGGCTGTAGTTTGGCAATCCCAAGGTGTGCCGTGCCTCACGGCCACCCATGTACAAGTTTCTCATTGGCCACCTGTGTGCAAGTCTCTCAGTGGCTGCCTATGTGCAAGTCTCTCATTTGCCACCCTTTTTAGGAGTTATTTACAAAAATGAAAAAAACGCCTTATGGTTTGATAAATTTCCATAGGCAATAAATATAATACAATCTGCATTACTGTTAAAAATACTGTACATGGCTGATGATAAATCATCTGCTCCTGTTATTTGGCTGCCCATCACACATATGGACCCTGGGCAATCCCTGCACTACATGATGCCATAATACATAATGTCTGGTTTTTTTCCAGAAGGCCTTATGTTCATCAGAGAGAAGAGGGTTGTGGACAGACTTCTTTTTAAGGACTACATGAAAAAGGTTGAGGAAGGAGTGGAAGAATCACACAGATGTATTTTTGCCATCACTCCTGATTCATTCTTGTCATTGCCCCTTGCTTTTGTCTTCCCAAACAACAGTACTCTGCCAAAAATATTCAACCCAATGTAAGTAATTTAATTTTTATTTCTGGCTTGATTTTCAAGCTTTTGCATTAAAATTTTCAAGACAGTAATAGAACAGAATGGAATTATTTTTGAAAATTTTAGTGTTACTAAGATGCTGTACTTAGCACAATCAGCAATTTTCCTCTCTACTATGTTTAATTTGTAGGAATACATGATATCCCTGAGTAACAAACAGGTTGAATTCCAAAAGCTCATTTCTAAGTCTTTAGTTTGGAACTCAGACAAAATTTTATAAATAGTGGTCAAGTTCCCAAGTTAGTTCACAAAGGTTATTTAAACCACATTCAAATTGAAATATTGTACATTTGTTATAAATAGTAATAGAAAAATACTGTTTTAAATTCATTGTCGCCTGATCATCGAATGAATATAATTAAAAAGGGGGTTTGGAGACTATGGTGAGATGGATATTTCAAAATTAATAAGACCTCCTTATCCGTATAAGGTAGAATATTTAGAGCTGGTAAACCTTAGAAAAGAATAAAGAAAGAAAGAAAAAAAATAGGTTTACGGGGAGGAGTTTTTTTTCCTGTAAACCTGTAAGTATATATATTTTTTCTTTCTTTCTTTATTCTTTTCTAACGTTTACTGGCTCTAAATATTCTACCTTATACGGTTAAGGGGGTTTTATTAATTTTGAAATATCAAATGAATATGTAACTTGTAATGGAATACTGTGTCGAAGGACATTCCCATGGAGGGTTGATGCCACCCTCTGCCATCGCAAGCAATTCCTGAGAGAAAAAGCTGATGCATATGGGCGAGTTAGTATTTATATGCCTGATTTATTAAAATATTGATACCTTATGGAGCTTCATTCATAAGTACAGATGTTCATAAGTCAGGGACATCCTGTATTAGCAGTATAAAACAAATAAAAATATAAAATTATAATAGCATTATTATTTAAAGCAGTGGTTTCCAAACTTTTTGAAGCCACGGAACCCTTACATTGAAATATTTTTTCTCGCGGAACCCTAACTAAGAGGTCATAAGCCTAATCGCAATAAAATTAATTAAATAAATGTACATATTTAAGAATGCACCAAAACCTTATTCGTTCTTTGTTATCTTTTCATTCATATCAAACATGGATTCCTTCACATTTTATGATGAAAATGATTACCTGTCCTGGATGTTCCAAAACCTTAATTAAGATCTTAAAATGACAAAGGTTTTTAGTGATTGAAATTGTTTCTCAAAATGAAAAATAAATGTCTAAGCTTTTTAAAATACTTATATTGTATATGACTTTATTCAGTTTTGAATAAAAAAGCCCACATTTTTATCATATTTTGAGAATGCATGCCTTATATTTAACTTCTCTTTGCACTCAAACAAGATTAGATTTTGAAACATTTATCAGAAATCTTATCTAATTTGTTAAAACAAAAGAAATTTCTTCCATCTCTTAACTAAGACAATTTTACATTTTCATTGGCAGGCTCACCTCACTTGTTGAAGCTGGAATAGTAGATCATCTCATACAGTCAGATCTCCCTCAGTCAGAGATCTGTCCATTGGACCTAGGAAACAAAGATAGGCAATTGCGTAATTCTGATCTAATTACAACATACCAAGCAGTGGGGATTGGCCTCCTGGTGGCAATTGCAACCTTCTTTGCAGAGCAGATGATAAACTTGTGGATCAAGTGGAAATACACTAAATCAAAGAAGAAATTATTTAAAAGAAAAATGAAGCCAGCAATTGTTAATGCTTTGTCTGTGTATCCCTGGTTTACAGAGAAGTGGATGGGCAAAGAGACTGATGAAAATTATAAATATTCAAGAGATAGAAAGACCAAGCTGGAGAATAAAAGAATAGAAAGTGATGATCTGTTATGTGAACAATTGGGTGGTAAATTGGATGTATACAATGGACGAGAATATGTTAAAGTTGGAGGCGAGGAATGGGGCACAACGGCCAAACTAATTCCAATCAGAGCTCCATCTGCAGTCCTGTTTGATAAAGTTTGCAAGGAAGAAAATTTAAATGCCTATAGAAAAAATGAGGGAAATAGACATCAAAAAGTTATAGAACAGCTTTTGTAAAAGAATTTTTGAACTTTTGAAGAAGTCACAATTTGAAAAAAAATTTCATAAGCAATTGAAAGATAAATATCTTATTTTTGATTAACAGAAAAATTTCCCAATTTGTGTTATTATCCTTTATTCTTACATAGCCATTTATGCAAAAATTCAAACATGCATCTTGTTGATGACTTTTATTTATATCTTGTCATTTAAATGGTCAATGAGTTCCAAGAAATAATAACTTAAGGGATTTAGCAAAGATAACTGATTAGGTAGTTTGAATGAAAATCCAATTTAGTGAGAACATTGACTTTAGAGGTCCAATATACAAACTTCAGCATCTTGATAACTAATTCTAATTTAAAAAATGAAATTCAATATACTATATGTATTTCATTCTCATAGGACAAATAATTATTTTCCTGTTCAACAAGCCTGAATATTTCATATTTTTAAAAAATAGTAGCAGTAAAAATATTATAAAAAACTATGTTTTTCATTACTACCACCTTAAATACATCCAGGGGCACACCGTGCCTCATGGCCACCCGTGTGCAAGTCTCTCATTGGCTGCCCATGTGCAAATTCTCTCATTTGCCGCCATTTTAGGCGTTCTTTACAAAAATAAAAAAACGCCTTATGGTTTGATAAATTTCCGTAGCCAATAAATATGTAAGAATATACGACATATTGTAATACAACCCGCATTACTGTTAAAAATACTGTCTGATGCTGAATTGGCTGCCCCCGGTGTTTGGCCGCCCATGTGAGTCATACACATGGCACACCCCTGAATTCATATAATGCTAATGGATCTATTCTAGAATTTCTACAGTGGTAATAAGTTACAGATGCATTAGAGAACCTATACCTGTGTTCTTTGAGTGGCATATTTGTACTGTGTATTTAATTATAAATCTAAAAAAATGTTTTCATCATCATGGTCAATGTCACTCTATTTTTCAGCAAAGATAAATAGCAAAAATATTGAAAAAATGTATTAAGCTCATGTTATGGTTGGAATTCAATAAAAATTCATTAGTCATAGGAGCATCAGAAAATTTTATGTCTATTTAGGCAACATAGTAGCTGCCATCAGTTATGATATTAGATAGTGAATTTAAAAAAATTACGACTTAATTACTATGTATGTTAGAGAGTGAGAATAATTCTTGTGGGTGAGTGTTAATACAAATGCATCTGGATTTCCTAACATTTTTAAGGCTATAGGATAGATCACAGGTGAACAATTTGAAATAGGTTTTATGCATACATTTAATTTAAAAGAATTTTTCTCTAAGGAAGTGTTTTTATTTTAAAGCAATCATTCAGAGAATATTACCTAGTTAAAATCAATAGTTGAAGCCTTAACTTGGTTGAACTCAATATATCCTTTCAATGTTATATCCTCTTGACCCAGCGCGACTCGATCTCCAAACCAAGCAACTGTTTACAATAGTTCATGATTCCATTCACAGAGGCACTTCCATTGCTGCGGTCGTGGGTGTCTTATATCAAATCTGTTCCTAGAATCGTAACAATCAAATTTAGAAAATATGATTAGTTTAATAAAGGTGATTGCAATTAGTTTCAATTTTTGGTTAATTATTTTATCGATTTCCATTATATAAACAAGGAAATTAAAATGCCTTTGCAAGCATTTCTTGCATTACTGATCATATGTAAAATGCAATTGGATGGACATGGATGGATTTCTTTTCCTAAAATTAACAAACAACACCTTGGAGACTATTTTGGCTCTCAATCAGTAATGATCAGTAAATTACGCAGTTATTAACAAAAAAACATCTATTTACTCTTAATATTTTAAAATGAATTAAATGTTACAACTATTTACTTAAAAGTGTTTCTTACCAATGATAGGGTGTTTTTTCATTTTTATATTTAGTTAATGTTACGTATATTTCATAATTTACAATTCATAAATTTGTTATGGTAGATATATCAAAGTCAAACGTCATTTTATAATTTTTACAGGTATCCTTTTTGTAGCAATAATGTTATAAACTTTAGTAAAAATCTTAAAGTTGGAGTTAAGATGCTTAAATGCTCTTTGATTTAGAAAACAGAAAATCAAAACGAGCGCCCCAAACCCTAATGCCATCTATCGAATAACCTTAGTCTTTTGTTTCGCATTCTCGCAAGAAACTGGACAGTATCGCTTTGTGTGCCGTGGTAAACGTGTGTTGGATAAGTGTGTTATGTTATTTCTTCTATTTGATTATGTCTTCTAAAGCGTACGGCCATAGAAAATTTTACACCCTTCCAGAAGACTATCCGCACTCTGATTCAGAGATTGTAAGAACAAAATCAAGAAAGTGTGAAGATTCTGAGAAACTAATCAAGTATATCGACGAAAATGTCATTGGGAAAAACACCACTTTTTCAGGGCCTTTCGGTCGTCGAAAAGGTAAGATAAACATTTCTCATGCTGTCATCCATCACTTTCTAGTAATTAAACTTTATTTATCGTGTTGTCAAAGTCGACTGCAGTTTTAGTCGACTGAACGTCAAAAGTGCAAAAGTTTTATTACTTTTTGACGTAAACAATGAAAACATCAGGAAAAATATTCATCCTTATTTTCTCTTGTGTAAACGGAAATATTTGGTTTTTGTTAAAATTTGTCATCGAAATAATCTTACTTGAAAATTCGTTCGCCCTTGTCACTGTTTAACGCGATGGAGTGTAGGAATGAATGGCACTCGGAGGTTGGTGTAAGTATTTTAGATTTATATTGAAATATCTTTTCGTTGGTATGGTCAATAGAATAAATAATCGTGATTCATTGCTATAATATCTCATCGTGATTGATTGTCTTTCAAACTCCCTCTCTAAGTAGTGTTTCAGTTCGATCTCGTATGGCGTTCTAGTTGAAGTCGAGCCACCATTTGTATCCTACTAGCTCTTGTTTTTAAATTCTCTTCTTTTAATATATTGACAACTTACGAATATCAACTTGATATCTAGGTCGAATCGCTTATTATACAGCAGAATTCGTTAATGCATGTGATAATTATTTTCCTGCCACCGAAGTTACCGTACTAACGCATAGCATAAAACTATTCTTAAAAAATATTGTATTCAATTTACATTAAAATTGTTACCCACAAATATGGGATGTATTTACTGTTTTTTGCAATTCCTATTACTATAATGCACTATCTATTTTATCGGTGCGCATTGCGTTGTTTAAACAGATAAGTTGTTAGTTTGCGCCCTAAAAATCGTACGGTATCATGGGAAATCTTTTAATGTTAGTTAGGGTTATTATTAAACAATCGAAGTAAGGGTCAGATTGTACGCATAGTTTTCATATGTTTTGGCGATTGAATCTTATATAATTATGAATATTTTCTTTGAAATTAACATTAAGTTTCTCGTCGTTTGATGCAAAGCGCTTTTCATGAAGTATTATTACTTTTAATGTTCATAACTTGCTCGTGGTAAAATAGGCTAATTATCGTAAGAAATTTTCGCTTGTAGTCGCACGTGAAAAATATTTATAGCTATTGGAGGTGCAAAATGGTTATTAATTGTTAGATATTTTCTGTTTTCTGAACTTCGCTGTTGAGAACATTGAAGAAAATACATATCTATGAATAAATCGGTTTTTTGTCTTTTCCCCAAAATGAAGAATCATGCAATTTATGTGGTAAATAACATCGGTCGCTTTTAGCGTGTAAATTGTGTTAAAATATCTTTAAGACCATTAAAAACAATTTACCGTTTTTAAAAAGCCGGTGGCCTTGGGCATATGCTTCGGGAGCAATAGCGAGATGGTATCAACATCAACGGCATTTGCGCAGTACACGCGTAGAATATCGAGGCACGTTTTAGCCAAAGCATCGTTTACTTTTACAATAATTTTTTCGGTTGTTTAATATTGACATAAAGTACGTATTTTATGATACAGTATCGTTTGAGATAATATAATTATTTTTATGCCTTCACTTAACGGTTAACGTAGGTTAAGCATGTCTGCCCGTTGAAAATACTGCAACACGTATTTCTGAAATTTCGAATTTTAATTATTGTGATTGCCTGAATGATACAAATGCTTAAAACAGTAGCGCGTTTTAATGAAGGAACTTGATTTACCCTCATTAACATTAGGCTTATACGCAGGGATGGCAAATACGTGACTCGCGTGCCAGAAATGGCACGCAAGCGATTTTACTTGGCACGCGTAAGCTTGTATTTTCTGTATAAAATATGAAGTTTCTTAGAGAAGGAGTAAACTAGCGGCACTAGAATAAAAATTCTGATGGTTCACATTACTTTCTTGGCACGCGACTTAAAAATCATTTGCCATCTCTGACTTATAGTTTCTGTTTTGCTTATTTTTGTATAGATATTTTTATGAGCGGAGTTGTAAATATCGAACTAAAATTTTTATAGCGCCCGGCTATGTATAAATAAATTTCGTCTTTTTAGCCATGGTTGTCACGTCTTGCACGTATTGATCCCATTGAGGTACTGTAATTGAACTCGGCTATCGGTTCTTCACTTCCGTTTCTATAATACCTAGAAGGCGTCGTAAAGATTCGCTTTTGTCCTGGAAAGCCATTACGGGTAGCCTGGGAGCTCTTGGAATTCTCGCAAGTAAAGGAGCGTTCCTTATATGTAGCTCGGCTCTCAAACTATCCATTTCCGTAGCAATCGTCTGCTATTTCATTTCCTCACTCGTTTCCCCTTTTTCTCTTTTTCCCTTTACTCCCCATCACTACTCGCGGAGAATATATTTCCTCGATCATCCGCCGTTCTCGCAGCATATAGCCGTAGTTCGCCATTGTCTTCCCCATTCCAATCAACTTTAGCGTTTGGAAATGAACGTTATTTTCCGAGGATTTGAGGCATATTGCGCTCCCGTCGTCGCCGCCACGTACAATGGCAAGTTCGACTACGTGGTGACGACACTTTTTTCTTCAAAATTTGCTTGCTACGCATTCAGAAGCCCGCAATCATTCGTGCATGTGCTATATATTTTCGATGGCAGTGTTTTTCCTTTCATTTCGGATGCGCGGTAGTTTTATGAAACTGTCGTTCAGGCTTAAATCGCTATGTAGGAGAGATATATTTGCTACAGATTTTTAAAAATTATTTACTTTAATTTGGAATAATTTTACTCGGCGCTTTGTTGATCTTTTACGAAAGGGAGCAGCCATTGAGTTTGAGAACCGAAAAAGACACATTTGGAGTAACGGAAGAAAGGAATTCGATTTATAAGAGCGCATTAAGAGTTTATAATGCGATGCATAAAGTTGTTCTCTTTGCTCTCGGTTTATGTGATTTGCGAGGAAAAATCGAAATATTTCTCCGTAACTGATAAATCATCTCGTCCTTTTGAAAATTAATTGCGTCAAATTTTACTATGTTCTTTGTTACTAAAAAAGGCAAATTTATTTCCATCATTAATTAAACTTTAACTGGGTAATTTCAACTTCCATAACTTTTAATTAATCAGAAAATATGTTGGCCCGGAAACTTTTGAAATTTCCTGCGGACAATATATTTTAGGCCGAAAGTTATTATTTGCTCTCTCGATGTTGCACTGCAGAAACTTGAACAGCGCTTGAAAATAATCTCATTGCTAAATGAATTGTAACGCGCGGGTTATATGATATGAGCATATCACTTAAGTTTGACTTTTTAATGTTTATCTTCGTAATTGTTTTATTTGGTTAATGTCTCTTTCGGTGGAGTAGAACTCACTTTTTTCTACTTTGATTAATTATCGCATAGTTTGTAATATTCTCTTTGACCTTTATAATAAGTTTTTAAAGTCATCGGGAAAAAATTCCCTTATTAGTCAAAACTATTGAATCGGTCAGTATTTCCCATTCCCGTGAAATTTCAGTGAAAAAATCTTGCTTAATCATCCAGTATCGATTTTTTTTGTTTTTATCTCTGGAATTCGATGAGTTATTCATTAAAAACAGTCGACCGTATAATGGTTATGTGGCTATAATATATATATTTTATCGAAAATTGCTCGAGAAGTGGGTCAACAGATTCGTTCATCGATGTAAAGATATTTTATCTCGACTGTGACCTTGGCCCTTTTAAAGTTAAGCAAACACCACAGAGGTGTTGGATACATCATCTGGAGTCGGGCGATTTTATGAGGGAAGTTCATCTTTTTTATCTAAAGAAAAGAGGTGGGACTTCGAACAAATATTGCGCAGAACTTGAAGTGCAAAAATTTCAATTGGACGGACATTAATACTTTGATTGGATAGTTTAACGAGCAGCAGCATCTTCATGGGTCGTCTTTGGGGATGCTGAAGCTGCTGCTTTATCGAGCGAGACGGTTTTTGAACACAAGTGAGGCTTTTTGTCTTTTTTCGCCAAGTTATATTTTTTAGTTATATTGTAAGACACAAGGGAATAATCACTATGCGTAGAGAAAATTTATTTCGAAATATTTCGTTTCGGTTCTTGTTTTTTGTTCGGATGAGACTTTTGGAATTGTAATTTTTATGACAATTGCCTTCTCCGTACAAACAAAACGATCGAAGGAAATTACGCCTAAAGGGTTAAAAATTTTGGGATTACTGTATGGGACATACAGCGCCAAAAAGCTATTCAAGAAATATGTACCTAGGTCTATTTTTAAATCTCTTATTAAACGCGCTAGAAAATATTTTTGTTTTCATAAGAGTTAAAATCATTTCCGTATTGTGTGCGTGAGACTCTAGAACAGTGCTTCTCAACCGTTTTTGCTCCACGGCACACCTTCATGCATGCTTAAGAACATCGCTGCACACCAAACCACCCCTAATTAATTTCACTGCATAAATACTCATTTTTAAAGATAAAAACTAGCGTAACAAGTGAAAGTCGCAGTCATATTATATTGTTACTATTGGTAAAGCAATAATTGTATAATTTTATTGTACATTAAATACATACATAATTTAAAAATTAGATATCTTCGGAGTGTGCGGCACACTAGCCCCTTCCTCGCGGCACTTGGGTTGAGAACCACTGCTCTAGAACGAAGATACACATATCACATTTTTGTATTTTCCCAGGTGGCATAATTTTCTTCCGTAGTAGTCCTAATCAGAGAATCTGCTTGAGTTAATAACCGTCTTTTTGTTTATAAAGGCCGTAAGTTGTTTCTGCATTCGTATTGAAGTCGTGAGAACAACGAGGGCACCCGCTCTGACCTTGGTTTGCCCGCTCTTGTCTTATATTCATTTTCATTCATCGCAGGGGGTTGTTTCATCCACGATGCCCTAAGTGGCATGACGGAGAAATAAACACTGGGAAACAAACAAAGAGATTTTATGTATGCTAACGATGTTTGCTCACCTGGGGCTATGTAGTACTATTGCCCTCCCTCTCCTGAAGAATAGCGGTGTTACAATATTTTTTTAGTGTGTTTATATTGCATTATCGGGAATTTCGTTCCTCTTCGGAACCTCAGAGGCATTTTCTGCAGAAGAACGTGTTTTTCTCGCGAACACGTATCGAATAGTGAAGTTTCTAGCTGGTCGGAACGAAAACTGGAGCGATAGCTTTTCAGATAAGGGTTAAATTTCAAAATAAAAGTTCTATTAGACACTAGATTGGATGTAGGAGTGTTATATATACACATAAAATAACCATACCTGTGTTGTAGTTTCCTCAATGAAAGGTTTTGGATGTAGTTGTAATTTCTGCTTGGCATTTTGATATTTAATATGGAATATATGCGACAGAGCTTGTTTGGGGCTTTTTGGGACCCAAGATTTAGTGTTTTTTTGTTTTTATCCGTAAAAAATAAATAGTTGGTAGCATCTCTTGAAGGAGTTTATCTCAAGTGAAATATTTTTTCGTCTTCCCTATTGTCATGATTAATTTGCATCATCTCGATATACATTATCGAATAATTTCCGCAAATGAGAACTTTTCATAGGCTAGGATTGCTATCTCGTCTTCACTGTGGAATTTCGATAACGACTGATAGGAAATGGATCTGGATAACGGTGTCATCGATAATGTCGGTAGATTCGACGCTCGTCCATCTTTATAGAAATCACAACGCGTCCTTGGATTGCACTGGACCGTGAAGGTTATATTTTTTACAACTCGACCTTTTGAGAGGCATCCGTCATAATGTCACTGAAGCGTAAATTGATTTAGCATTGTCGGGGTCAATAACCCGGTTAGAGGTTCTGGACGAAGGTTGCTTAGCAGATGTTTGAATCTTTCAAGTCTAAGTTATTTCATTCGCGACTCCGTTCCAAAGTGTTTCCCAAGAGCACGGTAAATGTCATATTTTAGTTGACACATTGTGTTTTACTTTGATTTCTATATCGTGTTATTGTTTAGCACTTGGTCGTCTTCCATATCTTTCTATTTATCCAAAATTTCGTCTGTGTTCCGTTTTTTTATACGTTGAGACTTCGCTAAAATCGTATTTATTTTTACGCAACCTCTAATGATATCAGTGGCGTGCCCAAGGGGGTGGCAACCGGACATTCGCCCCCTTGTTGGGAGATAATCTTAACAAAAGCATAGTGTATGCATCAGATGGAAATATGTATTGTGGATCGAAGGTGTCAGCACCTTTATTCGTTCGTTTCTTTCAGTACACGAAGGTTATTGCAGATAAATCAGTAACCAAGTGCTCAGATAATAATGTGTTGAAGTAATTACCCCCAACTAAATTTCTGGCTGTGCCACTGAATGATTTGGACCTTTTTTATGTCCGATATGACATATATTAATGTCCATATTGTGAAAGCCTATTAGAAATTTCATCCCTCTTTCAGAGCGCTTTGTCTTTCGTTATTAGATCATATTAAATGTTCAATGATATGTTGCTTCCGTTTAAAAAAACTTGTAGCAGGGGCTGTACAACAATATTGAAGCGATCATTTTAATTCTTAAATATGTTTAATTATCAAAATTTCATATTCATTCATATATTTATTTTTCTATTTTGCTGGCATTTTATATTCGAGTATCGAGTAATTATGTGCTTATATAAAACTTCGTGCATAGTGTGTGTTCTTTTGAGAACATTTTCAGTTTGTAAGCTTTCGGGGAAATATTGTTTTTTTCGTCCAGGAAAATGAGATTTTCTGCTAAAGCTGCGCAACGCTACTTTTTTCTTGACAAATTTGGCCGGAAATAGCTTCCTCGTCCGGTTTATTTTTGCTCTTGACATCATCTGCGCACCTTGCTCTCCTTTCGGTAGAAATATATTTTGGGGATTCTTAATTATCTAGCGAAAATTAAGAATAGTCGTAGTTTCGAGACGGTTGCCTGACTTCGAATGCGAGCAATATAATAATTTTTGATTTACAAAAATGACCGTAATTTTATGTGTGTATGTAACTTGCAGTATTTATTCGAATAGTTTGTAGCGAAATTTGACATAGGGCGGAAAGATTTTATTTATAATAGTTTCACGGTATTCGTGAATGCCTTAGGCATTATTTGGCCGAAGGAAAGCACTATTATATCTCGCTTCATCTGTTCAGACGGCTCCTAACACTTGAAGTGTTTCAGGATGACCCAGTGTAATTGTTGAGCCGGCTGTTGAGGGGAGAGGAGGATAGTGGGCGTTGAGGGGTTGAAATTGCGGCATTTCCACAGCGGCTGCAGAATTCCAACGTGCTTCTCGTGACCTCTTCTAATTGCGAGTACAATTCGCCGTAATTAAATTGCCTGGCTACCTCAGGCGGGACGATCAGCAATGTGACTCTTCCACGCATATTGCCGGAGAGTGGCATATTGCTGGCACGTTGAGTTTTTTTCTGCTCCGTTAGTAAAATGCGCGTGCTCTTGATAGGCATTTCTCCGCTGGTCGTTGCTACTGGGGTTTGTGGACACATGCGCCGCAAATATAAAAATATATTGTATATCACTCAGGACTTTGTATGTAATAATGAGCACCAATTGATGGAATGATCTAATGGGAACTTTCGTCTTACGATTTTTTCAGTGTTTTTCATTAAATAACAAATTAATTATAATAGGGAATTGTAACGTGATTAGTTTTTCCAAGGAGTTTTATTTTTTAGTGCTCCATTTTAACGGTGAACAAATTTCATTATATTGCTATCAATATCATTTCTGAAGTTCCATCGTTCCCTTCTGGGAGCTGTGTTCATTATTTAGCTATAAAAACGTTTTTGTTGGTAGTATTGGTTTTCTTTACGTCACGTAGCTATTTGTCGGCTTAAGCGGTGAAGGCAAGCTATACGTTTAATTTTTCTTTAAATTATGGATACATTTATTCAGACTTCACAACTTTCATTACGCTAGTGCTAATCCAAAAGTTTTTAAGTAAACAATCATAATTGGGGTTTTATGGTGAAATTGTAGTTATATAAAGATGTAACTAGAGAGAGATTTCATGTGCAGATATATTATTATTCCAGAAGCGGATTTAGGCCTTCCGGGGTCCGTGGCGCTAAAAAATTCGGGGCCCTCAGTATTATGGTACTCATAACCTACACACATTTAACCTATTGCTAGAAACCCACAAATTCATTTTTGGAAATACAGATTTTCTCTTTAAGAAGGAAGAAGAATCACTAACAGATAAGATGGAATGTTTATAAAGAGTTGACAAAATTTATAGAAAACCTTATTTTGCAAAATTTATTACATTACTTTAATAGAAATTCTACATTAAATGAAAAATTCTGTGAAAAATCCACTTCATTCCATGTCGAAAATAACATTTTTCCAAAAGAAGTAATAAATTTCTTAAAATATTATCCAAAATTTTCGTTGCGCAACTGATAAAAATAAAGCGTATAATTACAACAAGTATATTATTTAAAAATTCATTCTCACTGCAAAGTAAAGCTAAACAATTCAGACGTTTGTCACTCATTGTGTTACTCTGATAATTTTTCACACGCTTTACTGGAAAAAATGATCTTTCCCCTGAAGCATTTGAAATTGGCATTGTTAATTAAATTCTTAAAATTATTTCTACATTAAGAAAAGTCGATTTCATAGTGGAAACCAATTTATACATTCCAGTAATGCTGTATGATTTGTCTTCTTCTTTCGCAAATAATAAAAAGTGATCTAATTCACCTTAAAAATGTATGGAATCAATGTCATCCTTGTAATAGTCGCTAGAACCGAAAAATACTACAGATCTTTTTTCCCAGACACAATAAGACAGATCAACAGAGGCATTAGTTCATTTGGTGCTGTGTCACCCACTGCCAAACGCTTCTGGCGGCTTGCAGGGTATTCATGTAAATGTAATATTAGAACTGAAATTACACAAACAAACAAACTTTTGTGGGTCCTCCACTTCATAGGGCTCCTTGCTTCACGAGGCCCCTGGCGCGCGCCATGTGCGCCCCCCCCCCCCCCCAAATCCGCCACTTTATTTTTCCAATTTCATCATTGTAAAGTGTATTTTTAACAAATTACATCCAGATTATACATTCGACGTACATTGCTTTTAAGTAATGGGAGTTAATACTCTGATAAAATCATAAAGAGTACATCATGTCTTTCCATTCTCGAAAGCTTTAGTTCTTTTGCGCTAGCATTTAAAACTTTTCAAAATATCATCCTGCAGGATAGTAGAATTCTCACTGCAAGTTTTCATATTCTGGAATGCGCGACAATAAAGGCTTATGTCCGCCATTCACGCGTTTCCCTTCGCCAGTCACGCGACAGATATATTGCCTCGACTCAGATATTTTGCGAGAATCCTCCGGATATAAAGGTCACCTGTGACGCCAGTCCAGTCTCGAATCGCCGCACGTGTTCCGATGGAAATTGTTGATCAACATCATTTTCCGCGTTTCTCATCAAAGGTTCGGTTCAACGCGGTCCTTTTTTCGGAGGCGGAATTTTTGGCTCTCACCTCGGAGACAGTTAATCTCGTCTCGAGTAACGCACTCGTCATAGCGACCATTTCGATTCACTCGCGGTGTGTGTGTGTGTGTGTGTGTGCAGGCCCGCGCCGGGTATATTTGCCGCCCGGGTGCAAGCAGTTTATGCCTCCCCTTACGGACCTATAAAAGCGCCCAGATTTTATTCGATTTTTAGATTAAAAATTGTATTTAATTTAAGAAGCAAATTGTGCCCGTGAATTGCCGCCCCTAATATTTTGCCGCCCGGGTGAAATGCGCCCCTTGCACCCATAGGCCGCTGCGGCCCTGTCTGTGTGTCTGAGTCACACGCAGGCACGCAAGGGAGAGAGAAAAGGGGGAAGGGGTGTTGCCGCGGGGGGAAAGCGTTCGACATTTTTTTTTTGTCCAGCGGTGGAATTGCGTAGTTGTGTCTCGTAGTTGGCTAGGCAGCTCAACCTTGTCTACCGGGATCATAAATCTATTCGGTGTAAGGTTTATGAAATCAGTGCGGTTGGAGTAATGAATGCGGCGAACCGTTGCGCGTGTTCGAACTATTTTTCGCGCTTTCTGGGGCAATCCGGAAGTTGGAAGGTACTCGAGTTGTAATACGACGCTGAAGGTTACGTATAAAATTTCCATATTATCGAGTTTTTTTGTTTCAACTTACTATTGCCTCGTTTGTGACATAAGAACATATTAATTCAATTTATAAATTTTTATTTTTAGAGAAAATCAGCGATCTGTGGTTATCACGAATGTAAACTATAGTTCCACTGGAAATGATTTGTTATTTTGTTAGACACCCGTGTTTTATGATGAAAAGAGTTTAGTTTAAATTAATTGATAATATTGCTGTATTTGAAGGAAATTAGTGTTGGCTGTGTCCGTGAAAAAATGGAAAGTATATCGCGGCGTTGTATTTTGGCTTTAAAAAATTTTCAAGTTTTTAATGTATTGCCCATGCTTCTGTTCTGCCGAGATGCCAATAGAACGGGCTTCATTTCAAATCCTCGCATTTATTCAGGGAGAAACTTGTAGATGTGACGGATTTTCAACGACTTTTAACTGCAAATAATTCGGTTAGCGACAGAGTTTGAGCAGAGGAAATATTAACCAGCGTTATTAGATGCATTATCTAATATTTTCGCCAGTTAAAATCTTTTTAAGATTCGCACACGTGAAGATGAAAGCAGAGACGCGAGATAGCGCTCATGTAAGAACCGTTTCCTTTGAAATGGAGGGCTCTTTTCATGGCGCAGGAAATGTCACTTTTCGTACCGAGTTATGTGATCAAAATCTGCCGAGCCTACCACAGAAGGCAGCTGGGTAAGTGGACCTCACTTTAAAGTAATTGGTGACCCTTGCCCTATAGTGACCTAAGCCCGTTTCAAAGGTTGCGACTCCAAAAGGATAATCATTGATAAACGCGCAGCGTTTTTCTCGAAACCGATAAAAAGCGGACTGGAAGTGGAAGATGCCTAATTTTTTTTTGGAATTGGGTTCGGGGATAACGACGCGCTGGAGAAAATCAGCCGCGTACGTGACGGGAAGCGTTTTTCTCGAACGATTTGGTTCATAGTGATAAGAGTAAAAATATTACCAAAATGTCACTCTTCTTATTATTCCTATCACCCTCGTTCACTTGTTCCTACGAAACGTATCCTTTTCAATAAATATTACCTTTTATATAATTCCACCATTTTAGCCTTTCCGGGGTTCTTAATTTTCTTCTGTTTCTCAACATTAACATTTTTTTCGCATCCCTCCTTCCTAAAACTCCCAAGTGGCTTCTAATTCAGTAAGAAAATAATTTTCCTTCTATATCTACCTAATTTAAAAATTACCCTGTTCAAATCCCAGTGTTTCTGTTTTAATTTTATTTACCCATTTGTTTACCGTCATTATTATTATTAATTATTGTAGATGAGCAATTTCTGTTGTATATCCGCTGTAAAGGAATTTTTGTTGTATTTTATTCAATCAATTAAATAAATAAACACGTAAATGTCATTCCGTATCTCCAACATAATTGAGGAAATCGCAGCAGTACCAACATGCAAGTAGTTGAGATGAATAAGTGTACTACAATTATTCATCTCAAGAAGACACTTTAACGTGGGTTCGCAACGATACATCTCACGCGAAGTAACTCACAACAATTTGGCTATACTTTTAGATTTTCATAAACAGCAAACCAATAATTAACGATAAGTCAACATCGCTCTGTTCAATTCACTTGGAATTTTAGAATCGCAAAACAAAAAAATTTAAATAAAATCCCACTCCAATATATTTTATTAATTATTATAGAAAATAATAGTTGAGTGAGTGCAATAATTTTAATTCGATAACGTGTATTTCAGAAAAACAAAATCACCAGATATCATTACGTTTACGCTGAAGTTGGTATTCTTCTACGTATATTTAAAAAAGTCACCATGCGAAACTTCTCAGAAATAAGATGGGCGCCGTATGGTAGACCATATTCTGCAAAGAGGAAATTAATGCATAAATACGTAAGACGTAATTTAGCAAATACAGTAAATCCTCGTTAACACATACTCGCTTAACACGAATTTCTCGATAACACGAATCCAAATTGCGGTCCCGGCAGGAATATATATCGTCTTATGGAGTTTTATTCGTTTAACGCGAAATTCGGTTTGTGCGAATGTCGAACATACATCTCGGTCCCGCACTTAGGATCGCCCGCTTAAAGCGAACTGTCCATACCTGCTGTAATGGCGTGCTCAACACATAATTTCTATTTTTCCGTACTTGCGGACTCGGCAACCGGGAAAACAGCACTTATACACCATGTTTTTCGAATTCTTATCCTCAAAATGACGAATATATACCACTAGAAACTCTTCTAAACTCAAGTTATTAACCACACCGTATAAGTAACCGCACAACTGTAATGGCGTCTAACAAGTGAAGGTTATGTATTGTTCTATGGTTCTATGCAACGAAAGCGTGGTGGCGTGGTCGACCGTGGTCAATTCGCGACTGTTTTTGAAAGTGGAGGTCTTAGTCCCCTTAGCGGGTAAAAATCGGTTCCACTGCAGGAATATATATATATATTTCGTCCTCAAACAAGAGCCGCAACCAATCAACCGAGAATTTTGAATGTGCCTGAATGAATGCACGTGGAAACAAAGAGGAACCTCAGGGTGGAGGGCCTTGGGATATCGTGTATCCTCCTCGGACTTTCTAAAGATTTCCTTGCTCTTGGGCACCCTTGCAAATTTCTCTCCCGCTGGCCAACCTCTGATGAGACTGCAGCAGACTAGTAGGCGGGGGCGATTTCGAGGCATGACCTTTCTTAATCATTCTTTTCCCCCCTCCAACGTAAGGGAATGTTTATCTCTTCAGGCCTGCGACTACCTTTGCCGCAAGGGGTGCATCGCACTCTCGGGGGCGGCTAGAAGTATTAGGGGCGGTGAGAAGTGCTTTAACCCGGTCGGCAAAGATCCCCGGCATGTAACAGCAATAAAATGTTGGAAAAACTACACTCAACCATCTGTATTCGGTAGTATTCTCGGAAGCCGCTTTCGGAAATACCATTTTACCATTCGGAGTAGAGCCCGGTTACTGCCCCTGAACATTCATTTGAAGTCACATTCAGTGGCCTAGGGAACATGGATCCGATGGATCGGTCGATCCAGGGCCCGGAGCTCGAGGAGGCCCGAAGGCCCTTTGTGTCATTTTAAACCACAAGAGCTGCTAAATACAATTAAAAGAATCCGAGATCATGAAACTTATTTCATTAAAATTTTCTCCTTAAAAAATAAAATAACCAAAAAGTATATATTGGAGGAGAGGGGGGGGGGGGGGGGGGGGGCACGTAAAGAATTCTCGAACCAGGGCCCGGCTTCACCTTTGCTACGCCACTGGTCACATTTTCACATTTATTCGCCAGCTGCAAACACTAAACATATCAATGGAAAGCCAAATGGAAAAACTAAATTAAGGTATCTTCCAAAAATTTTTGCCAGGAAAATTTGGCGCCCTTAAAAATTCGGCGTCCCAAGCGGTCGCTTGGTCTGCTTGTATTGTTGAGCCGGCCCTGACTCCTAGCCACTTACGCTATCCATTCAACCAGCGAGGTTGTTTTATATGTAGATAATTTTCACCGAAGTCATTTATGTACCTAACGAACACCGGCGGAACTTAAAATTTTTTGAGCCGTGAGAAGCACGTGTACTACTCGGTCATACTATATTTCAATATGTACTTTCAATTTTGATTATTTTAAAAAGTTGTTTTAAAACCAATTAAGTGTTTTTTTACTACCTGGCGCCTGCATTTCATTAGATTAATTATATATTATATTGATATAAAAATAGTTTTTTTGTACTATTTGGGGGCCCCTAAGCGCTGCTCTGCCTGCTTACACCAAGTTCCGCGGCCGGTGACGAATAAGCCGAAAGTTCTTATAGCATTCACCCATTTTCAAAGTTATATTGGTATACATCGCAACAGATTTTAAAATGTTTGTGGTAAGTTTAAACTTAAAAAAATCACTAATATCTGCGAAACACCTCAGCGGTAACTAATATACTAAGTACTATCCCTCTTCCATTGGTATATTCTTACGAATTTATTTTTGAAAATTTATCGTTTCGTATTATCTGGTACATTTCGCTAAGTTGTCATTCATTATTATGTCAGAAGTTCAACATAAGCGATCGATTGGGGAAGTACACCTTATAATCGTCATTTCTCACGGTTTGTAATAATCTATTACAGAGTAAGTAGTGATGTTGTTTCCAATTCAGAATAAAGAGCGATTTTGGCTTTCGGTGTGGCGAAGTTGTCAGAATACGGCCCTTCGTTAGCGAATCGAGTTAGCTAACGTCACATTTTTCTACTCGGTCCATAATTTTCAGTTAAGTCCTCTGGGACACTTAGGAGCGAAATTGTCTCGTTCCGAGTCGATCCTGTTTCCGGGCACACAAATGTGGCAATTCGCGCTGGATTGCGGAGCCTCTTTCGCACATTGCGTCTCCTAATAGGGCCGTGTCTCGCCTGACGGAGGAATGCGGGGAACTTGGAATGACGCGGATGGCGGAAAATAAAGACGTTTCTACTGCCGCACTCGCGCCCATTGACACATCTTCGTCATATGAAAGTTCAAAGCGCTCGCCGGAATTATTTTCGGGCTTCGAACCCACGAGTTTTGTCTCTTTGAGTAGAGTATACGATACTTTAAGTCCCTTTTGCGTCCTTAATTCGACTCAGAAAATAGTTCGATAATATGCATAGAAAGGAAATACGACGCGAAATTCATTGTTACCATAAAACATAGCCATTGGTCAGTAAACCTAGCAACGTGTCATTATGGTGAAATATTAGTGGATTTAATATGATAATGGTGATAAATTTTACGATGTTGTTTATTATGGATCAGTTCCACAAAAGTCTCCCAATAAAAACTAACTCTTAGTAACTCCAGTAAACTGCTCATTATTTGCTCGTGTCTGAAAAGGTCTTAATCTGCAATAGTAAGAGGATTTTGAGAATTGCGTTTAAGATTAACATGTCCGATGCACAAATTAATGGAAAATGTAAGATCGTCAGAAACTCGCATCCGCATGATATTGTGTAATATCTGTTATCTGTCACGGGTCCTATCCGGCAAACAACCGATTTCCGATAAGAGTATTAGCAAAAAGAGGAAACAAAAGAATCCTTCCAAGGTAAATTTTCACGTTTTCCTTGTTATACATCAACTGTAGAGAACTTTTTGGACGAGTTAAAGTGTACAAGAGGAAGGAACACCCTCTGGGTATTGTAATTCAATCAAGTGGCATTTTCGCAGATTTTTATTCATGGCCCTCTTGTATTAGTGCGGAGTTTTTCTTTGCCATCGATACTCCCAACATTTTTAGTCTTTTAATAGGATCCGTATTGCATGCCATACGAAGTTTATTTTTATTTCGCTACCCTTCGCCGCAAAATGCTGCAGATAGAAATCCCGAGATTCCCTATTTGTTCAAAGATGCTACTTCCCGAATGACATTAATATATTTTGCCTCTGGAAAGTTTTGATGGAGGTGGCTTCACCGTCTTTTGTGCATGCAAATCGGACTTAGCAACTTTATTTATTGCGTGCATTATTTGGACTCCAGTTCTCTCTCTCTCTCCCTTTCTTCCCTTGATAACGGAGAAGTTTATTCTTGTCCGAGTGGGGAAGTGGATGTTGTTCATCCTTCCGTCAGAGTTGCATCGCATCCGACTTCACGTGGGCCGTCCGCCAACTCCCTTAGAGACTCAACGGCGTCAGAAACGAATTAGTGGCTCAATATGGTCGTTTAGGTAAACTGTCTGGCGTTAAAGTAGGTCTTTTTTTTGTCGGGAATGAAGATCGAAGGCTTCTTGTGACCATTAGGACATTCCCCTAATGAGATTAATGGAGCTCTCTGGGAAGGGTTCTCTCCCTCATCTGGGAGAATAAAGGAGAAATGGCGCGGATGTTACTGCCGAACTAGATTGGACGTGCGATTTGAGCCAACGCCTCGGCAAACACCACGAGACAGGAAAGGTAGACGGGTATTTAGACGGGCGAGGTAAAAACGCGTCATTAGGGTGAGCAGTACCGTTTCGACCCAAAAAAAAGTGCAAATTGAAAAAAAATCGTGTATCGTGTTTAAGATTTGGAACGCCGTCAGTGATAATCACCTGCAGTGGAATCTAATCTAACTATATATTAATTTTACGTTGACGTCTGTAGACATTTGTTTACAATTTATATCGGCGTATTTCTCGAGAACCGTTTGTCATAAAGATATGCGGTAAACGGCGTTTTGTTTCTATTGGCTATGAGGTCCCCGAAAAAATATTTTCGTCTGCTAAAGTGTCCCGGGTTCGAATCCAGGAGACAATTATATTTTCCCTTAAGTTTACACAGGATTTTCGATTTTTTAGACTGCAAGGTTTTTTTCCTTTATACATTAAAATACGTAAATATGGATTTTCTTCTCTTTTGCTTTATTCGACGGCTAAAACTTTATACCAGTGGTCCTCAAACATAGGGTCGCGATCCCCAATGGGGGTCGCGAGACAAATTTGCGGGGGTCGCGAGCAGTCTTTGCTAGTTCAGCTATTTTTTTGCTAATTCACTCAATCCTAGACTACAGTGTAGTGGAACAGTCAATTCAAAAACTATACAATGTAGACATTTAGGTGAACGCTTAAATAGATATCTGGAATAGTTTTTTGAACTTAGTAAATATATGTGTGCAACTATGTCAGCCTCATTTTGTCTACCTGTGTGGAACGAGTCATTGTTAAAATCCAAGGCATGTCCTAGTGGTTTTTCCCTCAACTTATCTTTGTGAACTTGGTTTTTCTAATTTATTGTCAATTAAATGTAAAGCGAGAAACAAGTTGATAGATGTTGATGGCGAATTACGTCGTGTTCTAAGTAACCTGTGCCCCAGAATTGACAAGTTGTGTTTAAGAGATAGATAAAATTCTTTAAACCTATATATATATATATACAATTTTTAAAATACATATGTTAATCCAATGTAATAAATAACAAGTATATACGTCTCGGTAATGATAAATATCTCAAAATGTGTGTATTCGCATTAAAAAAATGTTAATAAAGTAATTTCAGTGGTAAAATTTTAGCATATTACTATAAATAAATTCCTATTTCCGGAGAAATCCTTTTTTTACATTACAAAAAATTATGGGAGGTCGCGGCGACCAAACATCCGCACAGAGGGGGTCGCAGGTAGGTCTGCCTGAGGACCACTGCTTTATATTATCATATTATTGCGATGTTTACACGGTACACGGTCGAAGTTTTCAGAAATACGCATCATTTTTCGAAGTTTTGCGGATTTTTCGTACTCATTCCGGGCGTTTCCAAGGAGACTCTCATTGTTACCTCCGATTCATTTAATACCAGTTAATCCTTCAAATAGACAAAAGAAAAGCATTATTCGCATCGAAATTAATGAAGCATAGCAACGTAAATATTTACGGATAATTAGCAATAATTAGTCTGTTGACTGCTTATAGGAAGCTTTTCTAGCTGTGTCAATAACATGTGTATAACAAACAGGTTCCCAGCGAATTGTTTTATTTTAAATTGTGCAATTAATTTGTTTTTTATTTTGTTTCAATTGATGCTATAACGTTTTAAAATGGTTACGTTGAGGACTGTCAGCATTTGTTTACAATTTATTGCTAACATCTGTAGATGTGCTATAAACTTGAAATTTGGTAGGATTATAGGTTTTTCTTTTACTCTTTATATTAAGGTAAGATAAGAGGCTTTTTTATTTTAATACTTCGAATTTCATTTATATTTCATTAATAATTCAATAAAAGTTATTTCACTAAGCCATTAGTTTATTGAAATCGCATTGAGGATCGGAGATCCGGGGCTGCCCTACTAGTAGAACTTATGTTAGAAACTATGTATTTTGGTCAGTTTGAAATTTAAATACTCATATTTAAAAGGTTTAAGATAATCTCTCATTGCCTGTTCCTATGCGCTTTTTATTTCTGAACATTTTCCTCAATGTTTAACTTAATGTTATGGAAGTTTTAGAGGTGTTTCCAAATAAAATTCATTTTGTGCCTATGCACAATAGGTTCCATTGCAGATTACCAAAAACCTTCGTTTTTATGCAGCACTAAATTGTATCAGAGGTAAAGACATTCTCTCAAATGTTTACCGGAACTGTTTGTTCGTGACCCACCAAATTTTATTATGTTACGATATAACCGGGAAGCAGCGAATAAACGGAGGTTTATTTTCTTTTATAAAAAAGTAATAGTGCATGGTGATGTCAGGTTTTTATGTTTTCCTGGTTTATATAGAACCATTTTTAAGGTCAGAATTGGGTTTGTTGCAGTTGAGAGGCTTATTTAACAGCGGTTTTATTGTTTTCTGTCTGGGCGTTACCGACCAAGCGCTTCGCATGAGCCTTGGATGTTACTGATGCGATTGAGCAATGCTTCATTGTCGTCGTCATTTTATTTAGAAGGCGATACTGCCGTCGCAGATAACGATGACTAAAGGGGAGAAGTAAACACATAGCGGCGTAGAGCTTCGTCACCATCTCCATGCAAACCCAACGCCGCACATCCTGGAATAAATTCATATGATTGTGATTTAGAGCGATTACTTTACCTCGGATGTCTTATGTATAATACATTTCGTGCGTCGTAGTGACAACCTGAAGTCCTAATGCGCGTGTTTTCAAACGATTCCATCGAACTGCAAATTAAGGTATTGTTTAAGATCATGTTTTGCCTGTCGGGAGAGCGTATTTGCTAAACTTTATCGGAGGACTCGGTATGCACCGAGCAGGAGTAAATTCTCGGCTAAAGCGTTTACAGAACGTCGGACTTCATGCGATCCTTTGCAAGCATGTGACGTCGGAAACACTCGAGGAGTTTATGATTGGTTTGGAGTCGGTAACAGTTGTTGCGAAGCGGCCTCCTTTAATAACTCTCCTCTTCACGATCCTGAGGAAATGTTCCGTCCTCTTTTATTTAGGTCAGTTTTTATGTCGTCAATATTATCGTCGTTCGTACTTTGTTTCGCGTGGTTTGTTTTCCATCGGATCATAGCCGGTGATATTACGCCCGTTGAGCATCATCCTTCAATGACTTCGGTGGATGCGTTTAAGTCATCGGAGTGATTGCAAAAACATGGCGTACTTTTACACTCGCACATATATGTAGAAATAGGAAGCGATTTTTCGTAGAATATCGGCGTTTGAAGGTCGACCGGTACGTAATTCATTTCGTAAGCGTGAGACGTAAACAGTAAAGTGCTTTTGCATTTCATTCCGATCGTCTCCAGTGTCATTCCTTTTTCATTTTTCGATCTGTTAAAGGAAAAGGAGGATTGAAATCGCGACGTCGAATTGTTTTTGCATATAATGGAAATTTCCTTTGCAATTGCACCACGTACTCGACAGTGCCTTCTTTAATTGCATTTCTAATGTTACATAGGTAGAATAAACAGGGAATTACAATATTCCAGTGCCTTGTTGGTCGATATAAGTAATTTACTTAAGCGTCCGTCTTAATTAAGGCCACACTTTCCAAATATAAGACTCTCGGTCAGTTCGAGTGAGGAAAATGACTACCCTAAATTTTGGTTAAATACTTAGATATAAAAAATTGAAATAAAGTAGTACTTGTCTTAGGTGTCTCAAATAGCCATAATAAGGTCATAAAAACCAAGCGCGTATTTAGGCTACTAAGTATTTGCCTTCATTTGTGAGTAACCGGAGGTAGATTCTAAATTTTATAGGACACCAAGTGTGTGTTTAAAAGTTAGCTTTGTTTTAATTTTTTGCATCGTCTGTCATTCTTTAAAATATATTTCAGTTATCACCGGGATGGATGCTGTTAAGGAATGTATATTTCAATTGTATATTCGATGATTTTGTGGAGCAAAGTGTTTCGTCATTGTTATTGTTATTCCGTTCATTGTAAAGTGCCGTAAAGTGCTGTTTATGAGCTAGTGATAAATAAATAGTCAACATTCAAATGCCTTTGTACCTTGAACAATGTGTGAATCACTTTGGTTTTATTGGTGTTTTATATTAATCAAATGCGTACATATTTAACGATATAAACATCAGAATTTTTCATTTCCTTCAGATTTATTTTTCCTGAGGCTGACTTTTTGTTATTTGTGTTATTTTAAGGAAGTTTAAAAAAAAATCATCTGCAGGCTAATTATGTAGTATACATTTCTTTTGCTCCAACGATTTTCGTGCTCAAGTATTTTTTTACAGCCATCCATAAAATCCAAATACGCGTTTGTTTAAACGTATAACACGAACCAATCTCTCATGACGGCTTTCTCTACAGTCAAATCGAACTTTCTCCTACACACACGCGAGCCATAACTCGAAGCGAACTCGGGTCGGACGTTTATCTTTTTTTGGACATCGACCGCCGGTTTTCGCGAGGCTTCTACACACGCCCAACCGGATGCACGGTTCACTTTTTGACTCGTGCAACCGATAAATGAAACTCGAAAAATATCAACGGAAAAAGCCTTAACTTTGTGGAACTCCATCATAAATAAAGAGAAGAATCGCTTGGTAAAAATTCCAATTGAAAAATAAAGTGATATTTTTACCAACTGATTCTTCTCCTTCTTGATTAAAATGAAACTCGGTTTCGTTCGTATACTATCCCATTTGCGACGGCTTTTTTCGCGAATGAACTCCATAAACGTGTACGATCACATTATGCAGCATGTGTTCCGCTGCATTACGGGGTGGGACGCTGACTAACTCTCTCTCCCCCTGACTAAGCGCCTGTGTCGGCCGAGACTAAAAATGTTCCATATTTACGACGTGACACGGTCAGCCGCTCTTCCGCCACAAAGCCACGTGGACCAGTGGGAAAATGCCTTAGGTCTCATTCACACTGGTCAACTTGAGTTGAACAACTATTCATTTCAACTGAAATCGAAAGCTAATTGAACGTGTAATCAATGTTTCAACAGAGTTGATAAACTAGCCAGTCAGTGCAACCAAAGTCGAACCTTTCTACTTTTTTTTTGCAACATTTGATATAATTACTAGGTTGCTTGCTTGTTGAAATGATTAAAAACTACGCTCAACAGACTCTTGCAACTGCCACGAGCAACCACGTGGTTAAACACGAGAAATAGTGTCACGCAGCTGTTTATCTGTCTGTATAATTATCGAAAATGGTGAATTGACAAAATTATATAAAAACTTTCACTTCTTTGAATAATGGGTGAGGCTTTTTGAAGAAGTGTATCAAAAACTTCTTGTTTTCTTTATACTTACAAATCCTCTGCTGCGAACTCCTTTAATAAATTAGTCCATATTCGCCTCAAAATGATTTACCGAGTCCAAGTCATCCTCTTTCTCCTTTGATTTGCTTTTAAAATGCTTATCGATTCTTCATTATTCTTCTTTGTCGAGCAATCTTACACTTGCTTTTACTCCTAACGCCATCCTGATTTCTGCCTATTGTTTCAACTATGTTGAATTAATGTCAACACTTTTTCCTTTTAATTGCTCAACTTCCATTTTGAAACAGCTAATTTGTTCAATTCGAGTTGACCCGTGTTCATGCAGATTGTTGGAGGAGTGAAAACTTTTTTATGGAAATATTGCTTCACTTCGGCTATACATACATATGTACCGGGATTAGTCTCTCCTACACTGGCGTTGAAATAATTTTGAAAAAGGGATCGTTCATATTATCATTGAGACCACCGTCTTAATCGAAACTCGGGAGTGGAAAACTTCTCAAAAATTCCAATCCGTCTTCGGGCCTTGGGAAATCCCAACCCTGCTTTTTAAAGTATTCGGTATTAGTGATGTAGTAATTTCGAGAGAACGCAAAGGATTTTTAATACCTACGACTGGAAATCTTTCTTGCCGCTGTAATCTGCAATGCGAAGTATTATTTTTATTCATAAAAGAATTATGCGAATAAAACTTAACAAAGGTCGAAGGAGGAGCTTTTTTCTACACCGAATGACGAATCGGAAAGTTAAAACTTTTTATTTAGCTTCGTTAACTCCGTTTTACGAAGTCTACTATCTTTCTGATTCGGATGCTGGATATTAAATGCCACGAATGGCGAGGAAAATCACTGTGTCCTGCGTCGATGAAGGTCAGGGCATAATCGATCACTACCAATTCAGTCATGACAGTAAAAGGTGTATCGTAATCTCTTCTGGAGACCACTTTATTAGCAGTTCGAGTTACCCTTGCGTCCAGTGATGTCTTTCCAGGTGCAACTTTCCCGCGAAATCCTCGACAAGTCGACTTCCTGGTGGACTTACGCCTCTTGCGACTTATAGCACGCGAGGAAAAAGACGGGTTTCTTGGAGTGATGTGCGTGTATGTACGTGTATATACGAGTGGAGCATTGCCAGCCGGACGAGGAGGAGAAACCGTTGTTCTTGTCTGGAAATTTCCACACTAGCCTCTTTCCCTCCCTCCTGCTGAGTTTCCCCTCCCCCCAGGTCGCCTCCTCCCCCCCCCCCAGACCAACTCCCCGCCCCCGCCTCCTCTCTTCAGTCGCCCAACCCTTCCGACCCTACACTTGCCACTCGGGATCTTTGTTCTCTGCGGTGCGTGTCTTTCCGACATTTAAATCTCGTCAGCGGTTTTGGTTGGGGAAGGCGCGTTTAGCGAGGCGCTTGGGGTTATCTGGCTGGGATGAGTTCGAAGTTCCCTCTTGTTAGCCTCCTCTCACGTACTGCGTATCCGTAATCGTTCGCCGGTCATTTTTTGCCGTCTAGTAAGCTGTTCGCTCGAGGGGAGTATCGTCCGCCTCTGAAACGCTTATTGTTAATAACGGTCACCAGTTATGTTACAGTAGTCAGTGATAACGCGGAGTTTTTCAACGGCGGTGAAAAAAAAATTGGAATATTTTTTTCGCTGTTTTTTTTATCTTAACGTTACGTAAAACTTTTTTATCTTTCCTTTTTAAATGTAACGGACTTTTATTAGTTTTGGACGCATATAGAAACATGGCACCGATGAAATACAGTTAAATTAACCTCTAAGGAAAAATAATAAATCATTGCACGAAAAAGGGAGCATATGCTAAAGAAAACGTTCACTACCGATTTATAGAACCTAATGCACGAATTTATAAGTGATTTAGATTTTTTTCATTAGATCTTAAACAGCACTTGACGACCTTTTACGGAAACCTTATAGACAGCAATAAAGAGTTGCGCAGACGTCAGTGCATACGGCAGGATTCGAACTCTTCGACCTTAGCATTGGGATGAAGGCACGCTACCCATATCTCCTCCAAGGCCGGCATTACCGTCATAAATATTTTTGTGGCCCACGAAGTGTTCGCGTTGAATTGCTTGTCAATCATACAAGTACGATTGCGGTGTGTACCTACTTGTAAAAAATCCTTGCCGACCGTGTTTTTTTTTTGGCGCCTCACCAAAGAATGAGTCGAATGAATAGTAAGGTAGTGGGTTGGAATTCTGCCATGGCTGTCTTTATAGCTGACTGATTAGAATAATGTTTGACGAAAATTTTATACGTATTGCGATAGTTTTTTCAGCAATTTATTTTCAACTTAAGTAACTCCAACATAAGCGAAATTTTGGTGGCGTAGAACAGAATTTTGCGCATAAAAGGGAAAATTGTTGAATATTAATGCGCCACATTGTAATTATCTCCTGAATGGACTTTATGCAATTCATTATAATCGTTTCGTAAAAGTTTTCGCTCCCAAACGTGTTCACTTATGAGCGCAAACAGGCGATAGAGAGAAGGGAGGCCGAGAGTGCAAAGCCTTGACTGCATGAATATTCCCCGGAGCGCTTTTATGGTTCTTCAGTGTACGTACTCGCTTCCACGTACATTTATCCTTGAGCCGGAGATTGATCGTGCATTGCTTTTTTTGTATGTAGCTTTTTACATTTCGTTTCAGCTTTCAGCAGTTCCTGTTCCATAAAGCGTGGAGTATGTCGCATTACTGTCTCTTTTGGACGGACGAAAAAAGCTTTTCTTCAAAGAATGGCTTCCGTTTCGTTCGTAGCTGGTTTTAAACAGGTTCCGTCGCGTCGAGTTTTCCTCATTCAAGGGTGCTCGCGTAAATATGGTGCGTCGTCGCTCGCATTTTTACCCGTAGACTGAAAAATTGTAGCAGGCGCTATTAGCGAGTTTCAAAGATTCAGATCCGCGTTCATTATCTTTTGTCGTCTAAGCGACCTTTCTCCCGAGCAGTCAACGTCATTTATCTTCCCACTCTCTCTCGGGCGTGATGTCACTTTTAGCGCGCAGGCGTAGGGGCGGACGCGTGCTTGCGCGGGAATACGTGATCTCAGCGCGCGTCTAGGTGAACCTGTCTCTTCTGTCGTTCTGCCTCGATTGCTACTTCGAGTTTCGTGAAGATTCTTCACTCCTAGAAGACGTCAAAGGGTGGTGATGTCGAAGTGGAGGGGGAGAAAGAGACGGCGTTTGATTGCTGCTTTGCAGTCGTCTGAAATCACGCCAAGGAGATTACGCCGCCGACTCAATCAGTTCCCGGTTGAGTTGGCGCGATAGGACACCAATTACGTTCCGTCGGAGTGAGAGGATTGTGGTTATTCCGCTAGGATCTCCCGAGGGGGATCCAATCTGTTTTCTATCGGAGGAATTGAAAGGAGACGTGGTTAGTATGTTTCCCCCCTTGGACGGAGCGGTTTTTATCACGTCTCATTGACTTGTTTCTTCGGGGTCTGGTGGAAAACTTGCGGTTTTGTTCGTTTCCGATCGAGATCGTTCCTAAATGGAATACAAATGGCACGGGTTTGAATTTATGGCACACCCTCGTCGATAAAGAAAACTCGTTAATTTTCCGCGCAAAAACTTCATGCCGCGACCGGAATCCATTCCGCAGAAAATTGATTATTTTCGTTATCGAAACCGGTCGCGAATGAAGTCAATTTTTGTTAGTTACCGTTTTTTATGTTTTGCTTATGATGTGGTGCGTTTCCGTCAATTTTAAATTTCTTGGTGTGTATAATGAACGTTTTGTTTATTGATGTAATGGTTTCTTTTAACATCAGCAGTAACTGATTGTCGTTTTCCCCAGAAAGGTGTTGAGTTTTCTAAATTTATGCCGCAAATTAGTTACGTTAAAACCACAATTGCATTTAACTTTATTTTCTATTGCCCTTGATTTATTTTCGTTGATATTGCCAATCGGTCCTGAAATCTTAAAATTTTAAAAATCCCGGATTTTGCAGCCAATGCCTTCTTTTTGTAAGCGTATGAAATTTGGGATTTTTAAAGATAGAGAAATAGGAATGATTATTTCGCAACCACCACAACTGTAACCTTGATACATATTTTAGTCGTCAGCCTGTTACCTTCAGAATTATTTGTTTTTCGTTTAAAAGTACGTTTTATCTACATAATCATCAGTTATTTGTTTTCTAGAATCATTTATGTCTACAAAGTAAAATGTCTTCTCTATCTCTTGATTGATTTATCGAGTGAATTCATTCTCGTAGTTTTCGTGATTTGGATGAACGGTATTTAGAAGAGAATAACATTTGTTCATTTAAAATAGGGATTCTATTGCACGTGGTATCCATGCCGATACTCTTCAGGATGAGACCTACGTCCAAACGTTCGCAAACGTATCGCTTCCATGTCTCATCGTTCGATTCCATCAGTAAAACCGTCGCATTAAAAAAGGAAAACAATTTCCTCCCTCGTTCGTTACCCCGGAGGTGAATTAGCTGCGCAGTTAGCCACCTCAGCGAGTTCGTCGGCATATTTTTCTAGCGAAGAGGATATTTTTTGTAGAGGTAACCTCCGTCAAGGCCACGCTGCTTTATTGATGCGTGCGAAGCAACGTAATTCATTCTCGGGAGAGCATTAATTCATTCATTGCCCTGCCAGTCCTCTTGTTCCTATCTCGATGGCCTCGCTGATGCACCTGCCCGCACATTTTGTCCCTGTGGTCATCCGTGGTACAGAGGTTTGGTCTGTGGAGGTTGAAAGCGGGGGAGGAGAGGGAGGGAAAGTGAGGGAGGAAAGCGAATGTCTTGACGTGGACGTTGAAGGCTGTGGAGGTGTTGAGGGGGTTGCCAGTATTAGAAATGCGGAGTGAGACGGCATGTTTACGTCAGTTTCTGAGCTGGCAGAGAGTTAGGAAAAAGCTTCTTTTCGCTTAATCGGAAGCAGGCGGACAATGTTTTTCTTACTTTTGCGCCAAAATTATGTATCATGAACTTACATTATGATTCATTTTTAAGTGAGTTTGCTGTGTGGATTTTAATTGCTTGTATGTTTTCGCGATCGGGTAGACCTCCTATGAGGTATAATTAATCTCCACACAGCTAATCTAGAGCAGCGTTTCCCAACCTTTTGAACTCTGCGGACCACTTCAGCAACCCTTCCGGGCCCTGTGGACCACCTCATTTCTTGCACTAACGTACCTACTTTATCTACGTTTAAGAAAAGGGGTTACTTGGTTATGTAGTTTATTTGACCATTTTCAAATAGTATATTACACACGTTTATGTCTGTTTGAGGATCACCCGATTATTTTTTTATTCCAAGAATTATTTTCAACATTTATACAGGAATAATTTTTGAAATAGGAAATAGTTTTACAAAGGTCATTAATTACAACATTCAATGCCTGTGATAGTGTAAAACTTGCTTAATTTTTCCCAAACAATCCAACTAAATATGAGGTGTTTCATAAAAAAACCATTTTGGAAGCCTCCGCGGACCACCAACAAAACCTTCGCGGATCACAGGTTGGGAAACGCTTATCTAGAGTCTCTCATCAATAAACTAAGATGTACTCACAAGCTGTTAGAAAATCATAATATTTTTAAAGAGAAATTCACGTGCACATTTATATTTGGAAGCAGTTTTTAATTATTTTAAATAGTATGCGCATCATTGGATTTGTACTTCGGCATGAATACACATAATGTCCTAACTATTGTCCTCTGTATAAGCTACGTGTATTTCAAAGAATATCTACCATTTCGTGGTTTTTTTCCCGTAAACTTGCAAAACAAATGTTTTCCTACATTGTAAAAGAACAATACCTTTCGCATGAAATAAGGTTTTGTATTGATATAATGCACTATGGTTGCATAGCAACATAAAACTACCAGAATAGCGCGTTTGCATTTCTTTATTCCTCATGAATTTTATAACTTAAACAAATTTTAAATCCCAGAATGTATTAAATTTGTCATATTCCGACAAAGATGTTGAAGGAATCGCTTCACGTGACTCACCTAACACGTTTCTTTGGATCTGCATATTGACTCCACCGACGAAATCACGTTAATCCATAGCGGTTAAGACATATCCTCTCAAACGAACGACTATCTATTAACATATGACGTAGAATGAGGACGCGGCCGTCTCTGTAAAGCGAGAGGAGGAACCGTGTGTTTTCAGCTGTGGAGGACAACTGACATTTAGAGGCGCCGCCCGCCTCGCACGAGCCATCCGTTATTATAGATTGGTCGTCAGGCGGCGAAAGAAACTCCGTGGTCGAGCGGCAAGTACATGTCCTTGACCTCACAAATAAAAATGTCTGTCTCTGCATTCTGCACCTGTCCACGGAAGTCGTAACTGGGCATTATCTATATAAAAAAAATCACAAGCGTTAGAAACGTGTTATGAAAACGTTACGATAAAATCTTTTTTGTTGATCTGACAGTTCGAGGTTCTGAAGTATTCTGTATTTATTTTCATAATGTGTCTGTTATCTGTATTATGTACTCGTTTTTGTTATAAATAAATTTTTGTTAAGCGGTACGAAAGAAATTAAATAATTATTATGTGATCATCTACGATTTTATCGTTGGAGAATTGTGTCATGATTTTATATTGCGTTAAATATTGTTCGATTTTTTTGTTTCACATGAATTAATGATGGCTAATGTCAACATTTTAAAAAAACAACGTTCTTCTTTGAAAATGTAGTTGGTACTTACGTATTATCTCCAGGACCTTACTTTGGTATTATCTTACTTACGTATTATCCCCATGCCATAAAAATATAGAATAACAACGTATTGTTGGATTTACGATATTTTATTTTCAAAACAACATTAACAGAAACTGATTGGCAGGTCTCGACATTTACAAACCTAATCACCGGACAACGATGAGGGATACTTTGGTTCCGGGCGAGGCGAAGGGCGCGGTAGCGCCCGGAGACGACTACCCATTAATACAAAGCGAGCCGAAGGCTCGCCAATATCCTCTCCATTTTTTTGAGAGGATATAACATTGAAAGGATGTATTCCCGAGCCTTCGGCTTGCTTTGTTTTAATAGGTAGTCGTCTCCGGGCGCTACCGCGCCCTTCGCCTCTCCTGGAACCAAAGTATCCCTCCCCGTTGTCCGGTGATTGGGTTTGTAAATGTCGAGACAGGCCAATAAGTTTCTGTTAATGTTGTACGTAAGTATGGCATGGGGATAATACGTAAGTACCAGGTCCTGCAAAGGGTCCTGGAGATAATACATAAGTACCATGTAGTTTAATAATGTATGCATGCGTCATGAGTAACCTGCGGGCCTCACTTGTGGGGTAGCGTGCACGTTCGCTCAAGGACCCTGATTCACTCTGGCTGGAAGCCATAAGAAAAAATAAAATGTGATAGCAAGTGTTTAAAAAAGTATTTTTCATGGAGTGTATCCACAAATATATTTATTTGCGGTTCCGTGGTAACGTGGAGTTTTTTTACTTTAGAGGAACCCAAAATTTTCATTCGCTGCCAAAAAAATTTTGCTCGTTACTCTTTTAAATCTTTTTCAAGTGAACGGTCCTTTCCTCGCCGAAAATAACCCAAGCGTAGGAACGTGACTCATAGATAGATGTATTTAAATTTATGCTTGCATATTTGTACCGAAATTCATAGAGTCGAACGTAGAGAATATTAGTATATAATGTGCAAGGTTTTAACGAAAGTTCTAGCAAATCTTCCGCAATACAACCTCGATTTAGTACGACCCGAGGATTAAGGATTCCGAAAAGGATTCGCCGCCATGGATCACGTCCAAGTCGTTTGAGGAGTAATCGAACATGCCGACGTGTGAGTGGTATTTGGCCTTTGGTTTTGGATCCTGAAAGTAACTTCAAGTACACCCATCAGCATTGTTATATGGCTGTATAAGTCCGAGCAGATATTCACTTATTGTTAGCCTTTGTTATTATTTTATAGCGGGCAGAAATTATTGTCGGAAAATAAAAATAAAAGTCCCTGGAGAAAAAATTAAGCCCTATTTATTTTGGGACAACATAGTAGAGAATGAAATAAAGAAGGTAAGAACAATAAAAAGTGCCATTAAATTAGGTAATGTAGGCTATTGGGATTGATGGAAGATATGTAAACATTGAGAAAGTATTAAATGCAGAGAATTTAGGAAGAGCTGGAACACTCATTTAAGATAGCATGTTACGAAGATCAGTAGATGTTACTTGAGCCGTCTTCGGTAGACTTGTTGCGTAATAATATTTTCACACCAAACCTGAGAAATTGCAAATTTTGATTCAAGGAATTCTTTATTAACATTTTATGTGCCACAATATAATCAATGTTCGTTAGGTTCTTGTAATTTTTTAAAGTTAAATGAGAAGTAAGTGAACTGCATTTCGTGCACCAATTTTTAAGGAAGAAATAATTGGAGAATCGAACTAGAGAACACCGATAGAAAATTAAAAGAGCGTTGTGAACCTTGTGAATTATTTTTGTCGTTAGAACAATTTAGGAGAAGAAATATGAAGGTTAACTTGCTAGTTGAACATGGAATCCTGGGAAGTATTCATACGTCTATGAAAAAAACGCAGATAATGTATGCACAGATTCATGTTTGCCTTTGCATTGAGATATGCGTTTATCCACGTAACACAATGCCCCGAAAACTTACAAATACTCTCTCCCAATCACGAGTGAATAAACAATATCTCAAACCCTCATAATAAAAAGTTATACAAACAGCGGGAATGTTTAGGCACGTGCGTGCACTTTTAGAAACAATAAAAACAAGGATAGGTACACGTATTACAAGCACAAGTAAATGTAAAACACACGCCCAAGCGACCGCAAACATGCATAGACGCAGTTTGATGCATTCAAAAACACTGCTAAAGGGACTTATGAGCTAAAAAAATACCCACGAATAAAAAAACAGCCTCACCAATGTCGAAGCGCATCTTAACCAGATTCTTCTTTTGTGGGTATTTGTTTGAAGGCACTTTCTTGCCAGTTTGCCCACGCCTATCTCACCTCGAAGTCTTCTTCTATATCTATTCCCTCACGTCATATTCCAGTCATATTCCTTTCAACTTCCTTGTCCCTTTCATTTGTCCCGTCTGTGCTACGCATCTGTCGGATTTCTTCATTTCTAACTCGGCCCCGTCTAATATTTCCCGGCCATCTATCTTAAAACTTCGTTTTCCTTCTCCTGCACTTTTTGCTTGCATTCTCCACGGACTTCGCAACATGTTTGTGAATGGATTGCAGTCCTCACTTATGTATTTATGCATTTGGAGTATCACAGTGAATGTTTGCTCAAAATAATCTCGTAATATCCAAGATATAATCTGTGCTTTTATTATCTACAAGAGGCGCGTTTTCTTATGCGTGTGATTTTATCAGATACGTTATGGTAACTCCATTCTCCCGAGTATTTTATTTTTAATCTGGATTTTTTCGAATAGATTACAAATAATTGTGTGTTGATTTATATTTTTATGTGGGAACTTCGTTTTATCGCTTTTTAAGTATCGCATGTAAAGAGTTGTGGAACATACGATCCCAAAAATATTTACCTGGACATTATACTATTAAACTTAAATTTTATAAATTAACTCTATGGGTTTATTTCTTGCTTTATCTTTGTTAATAAACTTTTTCGTTTGTAAAGGTTTCTCCAATATAATATTTTGGAAGTCCTCACTAAGTAATGCAATTTTTGGGATGGAATGTTAGGTTTTGGATGTCAATTATCAAGAAGTACTGTGCGTAGTTTCACTTTCGCCTCCTTTGAAACTCGACACTCAAAAGACGAAGCATTTTCTTCTCATCATGTTCACCAAAGCTTCTCAAATTTTCGCAGGGCATTTGACATCCAATCAGGATTAAATTTATACTTCCTCTTTGAAATCCTTGCTACTTGAACGCTCAAAGTAATCGTCTTTATGGTAGGAGTTACCCTTTTCCCACTACATTTATGGCCGGGCGTGTCGGACCGTATGGTTAAGTGTCGTCTTTGTCAGGGTAAAGTCATATTTTACGCGACGGTGGACCATCCTGAGTTCTCACTTTCTGACGAAAATGGAGGCGAATAAGAGAAACTGGAAAACGCTGCCATATTAATTTGCAATTCTCGTTCCGTCGACCCTGACCCACAAATACTATCTTTCTGTTCATCTCCTTCAACTTTAGACTTTCGAGGAGTTTGTTGCAGAAAGAACTTCCATGAAGTTAGGGGAAAAGTGGAATGAGGGCGTGGGGAGTGGAGATGGAGAGTTGATGCCACTGATTGATTTATACGCCATGTAGAATTCGTAGCTTCAGCGGAATACCTATCTTTGTTCTCTAGTCTCCCAGCAGCTATGCCAGAAGGAATTCTACGGATTTTTTTGTTTTAAAATCCTTCCAGCTGTTCCTGCGACGAAAGAATGTGAGAAGGCGTTTCGTCTTCTTTTTGCCGACTAGGAGGTGATGAATGGGAAGAAAACAAAGATAAGCAGGCGGACGGAGAGAAAATTATGGCGGTCGGATCCTCCCGTTTATTTTGAAGAACTTCTTTTTAAATTGGAGTTTTTTTCCCTATAGGAATTCCTAATAACACATTTCATAGACATATATCGTGACATAACCAATAAATAAAATAAAATGCGCAACTTGGATGTAGTAGGGTCCAACTTTGATGATTCATTTATAAACTTTTACATTAAGCTTAGGGATTATATTAACATAAACAGCTAAAGTTTCTTCCGTTTTAATTGGCTGTTGTTGCAGTTTTATGAATGCTCCATATGCGCTCTTTGGACGTGAACGTAATAGTTTATGCGTTGTTCAGTTGCATATTTTTCAATCGAAGCTTTAATGTCGTTGAAAAATGTCCACCGAGCCACGCAGTCGCTCCCTCGTTCTTTTGATAAGAAAACGCGTACATCCGTGTGTCGATAACCTAAGTGTTAACCGTCCTTGGCGGTTGCTCGGTAAATGGTATCTGCATATAAGAAGGGAAAATGCCACTATTATTACGTTAATTTAGCTGATTTTGGCCTTTGCTTGTTTATTAGTATTCAGATTCTTAGATCTCAGTTACCGCCATTGCTAGGAAGACGATTCTTGTACCGACCTTTTTCAAATTATGCCGTATGATCCTGATATTGTTAATCTCCCTAAAATGTTTTCGTGCTCGAGACTTGGCTTTTAGACATTAAAATTCACGGAATTCGGTTCAAGGTATAATTTTTCATTCTTAAACAGGCTGGAATTAGGGCGTGACCTTGGCAATATGATCTAAAGAAAAGAAATATTTCCATTGCTATGTTAGTTAGAACACGTTGTCAGAGAAGCCCCAAAATATTGATTTGAATCCTAATAGGAGTGTTTTTTATACCTCACAAGCACGTGGATTTGAGTGCATTAATAGATACGGTAATTTAAGATAAATGCCATAAATAATAATGGTTAGATACAAGTAATATTGTATAATCACAATTTTAACTGTATATTTAACTGTATATCGATTTGTAATCCACTTTATGATATTTTAAATAAAGTTTTATTTTTGTGTTTATTGTTTAATACTTGTATTTTTACCTCATAAATGAATGTGTCTGATGGTCATCTTATTAACGTAAAGGTTTTGACGGCAGCCTACTTACTAAATTTGAAAAGATTGTTAGTGGCCAGCTTTTAAATTTGCTTTTACCCAATTTAAATCCTCATCTTTTTAGATTTTATAATGGTAATGGAAAAAAAATCTGATGTGGCCAACACATGACTTTCTCCATGTTTGGGGTATAGTTATTTAAAATTATTATGAATAGCATTATAAGGCAAAATTATTATTTCCTAACGTAAAAGAATACAGTCGTCCTTATGGCCGTAAATTATATTTTGAATATGTTTACAGAATTCACCACTGCATGGTGGTGGCGCTCTATACTGGAAATTTACGAATAAGCAAAATATCTCCGAAATGGATGGTTCTACGAAAATTTGTTTCAAAGAAAACTTGGAAGAAATATTATTCTCTACAACTTTGGTCTTCACGAAGATTACCAATAACGACGTTTTTAAGGAGATATTTGATGGAAACCGAAAACACCGATTATTTATAAATAATTCCTAAACACTACTGCTATGGAAAATTGTTTGAAATAAAAGATGTAGGAAATTATATTTTCTACATTTTTTGTAATGGTTAATGTATACAATAATGATGTATTATCGGAGAAATATCGCAAAAACAGAATCGGGTTTCGAATAAATCTCGGCTTTCGGTTAACCGTTATTGTCCAAAAACTAATCAGTTCTTTGTGCTCATGCTAAAGTGTTATATATGAAATTTGGTATTAATATGACAAGTACTTTTTGAGTTAGAGCGCTCAATCACATACATCCACACAGCTCTCTCTCACACACACATACATCATTCCGAAAATAGTCTAAACGTGTTCTAGGGATCTCAAAACGTGTATTTCCGTTGAAATCTCGAAGTCAATTTTTTTCGTGATCACAATACTTTCCCCATACTATGTGTGGAGAAAGTAATAATACTTCTTTTAGCCGGTGATAAATGCAGGAACTTGGTAATTGTCCGAGAAGAGTAACTGGACGAAGGTCTCTGGTATCAGCGTTGTATAATGGCTCCATTTTTCATAAACTAGCCTGCATTTTAATACTATCTGGGCCTTGGTACTCTGCTCTAAGCTTTCTAAAATTTGAATTGTCTTGAATATTTCCCATTAGCATTATTATTTTCGCCAGCATTCTCGTAGATGGCATTAATTATACCTATGTGGAAAATATACCTAATAAACTGATTCTTCTATCTTGCTTTATTCCTCTAGTTTCGCCATTTTAATTTGCTTATTCTTATTATATTATTCATTATAGTTTAGAGGGAAGTCTATACAGATATTTTATTAAATTCAGAACAACTAAGGTCATTTACACTAATAAAGTAATTCACAAAATAACGAGTGTAGCGTAGATTTTTACTTTCTCCATACGTAGTAATGGGAAAGTATTGTGATCACGAAAAAAATCGACTTCGAGATTTCAACGGAAATACACGTTTTTTCGGTTTTCGTCAAATATCTCCTTAAAAACGTCGTAATTGGTCATCTTTGTAAGGATCAAAGTTGTAGAGAATAATATTTCTTCCAAGTTTTCTTTGAAACACATTTTCGTAGAACCATCCATTTCGGAGATATTCAACTTTTTTCATAATTTCCTGTATGCAGCGCCACCACCATGTAGCGGTGAATTCTGTAAACATATTGAAAATATACCTAATTTACGGCAATAAGGACGACTGTATTCTTTTACGATAGGAAATAATAATTTTGCCTTATAATGCTATTCATAATAATTTAAACAACTATACCCCAAACATGGAGAAAGTCATGTGTTGGTCACATCAGATTTTTTCCTAATATTTCCATATTTTCGTAGGTACTTCAGTAGTGAAGCAACTTAATCGTGCTAGGTTTATTTATTCAAGCGTGCATACGTATTTACGTGATTAAGCACTTCTGTAGTTTAATATTCTCTCGTCACCGTCCGTGACGTCGTCCGTGCTCGAGGTGTAAGCCAATTGAGCGTTTCCAACAGCGTTACAAGCACCGCTTGTTGGGTTGAGCTGTTAACTCGTACATGAAGATGAATGGAGGAGGGGGCAATTTCTGCAGTAGCCTGCTTCCGGCAGAAAGAACGAAAGTTGCGTCGCTAAACGCTACATCAGATGGTGGTGCTTCTTATCTGTCTCGTATTTGTTGATGGGTGCGTCACGGATACCGGGACAACAATTCAAGTCCAAGGCCGGACGAATTATTTTATTTTAAACAGGCGATACTCAGTTATTTTGAAGCTTCTGCTTAGTTGGACGCTGGCCATATCATTGACGTAACGAGAACGCGATGCAGACATATTTTATTCCCTTATCTGAATTCTCTTCGAAAGGGTTAACGATAAGAGGTGATTTATTGAGCGCCACTTAATACAGTCGTGATCGGATTAATGGTGGCCTATTGGCAGCAGCCTGACCAGAAGTCATGCGGAGCATCAACAAGACCGCTTTGTCGTTTGAGAGCACTGTGTTTGTTGTCGCACTTCGGCGACGGTCCCAAAAGAAAGAAGAGGTTAATAATTCGCACGCCCTTATCAATTACATTATGCTATTTTTACGAATTTCAAGATATTTATATATCAAATCTCTGCATTGAATAAATAATTTAAGGATTTATTTTCATGCGACTTTAATATGTATCGATTGTTGAACTTGCTTTTCTTGTGTGCCATTGTTCGTGTGAAGACGTTGGCATCGTTATTTTCGCCCAAGTTATGTTAATAGGCAGCTTATAAAGAAAATAAACTTGTTTTTGGATAAATTTTTCAGTCGAATGGAAGAATATTTTGTGTCTCCCTGTGGTAATTCAAATGAGAAAATACTTTGTCTTTGCTAACATAAATATCCTTCGCCGAGAATTGGAATTTAATTGGAAAAAGGATTAGTTGATGTGATTTTTTCGAGCGCAAAAACTAGAGTACCTATGTATGTATGGATTGTGTGTTTTTTAATTACGATCCCGATTGTGTGTTTTTTAATTACGATCCCAAGATATTGTTAACATTAAATTTAAAAAAATATAATTTATAAATTGCATAAGTAAATGTAAATTTGATTGCATTAACCCTTTGAATTTCTTTTTCTTTCCAGGTGAGTTCACAACGCGTAACCAATAGAGAAGCAAGCGTTGGTGTTGCGGTGATAAAAAATGTCCTTTTTCGGCGGAGTCGTGTCGTTCGGTGTGCGGCGGCTGTGGCAACGAGGCATATTTTTTGACCGTGCTTCAATTGGCTCCATTCGTTGCGAATTATCCATCATCATCATCATCATCATCAGTTTCTTTCGGTCCATTGCTCGGCAACCTCGCAATCAAGCTTCATTTTCACGCATACGTGCTTTACGTCTGTACATGCGTGCGAGTGATTTAAAAAAAATGTTAATCACAATACGAGTTGAGTCAGAGCTGAAGTGAAACCTCATTGCCTATTATGAAGCCGAATCGTATACAGTATTGCTAACTGTGTCTGGGCAAAATTACGTCACGCATCACTGAAGACTCGTGGCATACATTTTAGGTTTGGCCAATGAAATTTTTGTCGGTTTTATCGAAGAAAGCTCGCGGTATTCGATTTGAATTTAGTACAATATTCTTATTCTGCGTTTTGAGAAAAAAATGGCGCGTGTCCCACGTAGACAACTCGTAGGATTTTTTAGAAGACAGATCTCACCTGGAAAGTCATGTTTTTCATAGGGCTTATTTAATTTCGAGTTATCAAATGCCTGAATCACGTTTTGTTTTTCGAGAATTTTCCTCTTTCACTGAAGAGTCGCTGTACCGATAGGAAAAATAGATACTATCTCACCCTTTAGGGTTCCTATGCTTTCAGGAAACGCCATTTTTTATTGTTTGGCTCTGTATCGACAAACGGGCACAGAATAACAGACAAACTTACCTATAATAATATGTAAGATGCCGTTAGGTAAAAATTCCTCTATGTTCATTTCAGTATTAAAGCTTTTTTGCGTGTCGTGTCTTTTAATAGGGTTCCTGAGAGTAGAAATAAAAAATGGCTGTTATGATTAAAATCTCTTTTGTGTTCCATCACATTACGACGTTTATTCGTTCCACGAAGAAGCGTTGTTATTCGAAACGTCTTTGTTCGAAAATAAATATCAATAAGAAGTATGTTATTATGCGTTAATTGATATCCTCGGAATAAAACTTCATATACAAACACGAAAATTTACATGACGCCGTATAAGAATTGCCTCACTTTTTCGCACGATTTGTTACACTGAAACAATGATGGGATAAATACGCGGTTTAAGGTTTAACCCCATCGTATGTAGTAAGTGGTCATATCGAAAAAACAACTATTTTATTTCCTCATAATTCAGTTGGGGCAGTTACACGACGTAGGCAGCGACGCGAATAAATACGATAATAAAGAAGGCATGCATTTCTTACCAAAAATGACTACAAACAATTTTTAAAACGTCCGACGGAAGGCAGGCCAAAAGCGAACGAACGAACGCAGACGACGGGGCGAGACTCATTTTAATTTGTATAAGTGCTGAGGGAGCACCTACTTAGTAGATGAAATGGAATATCAAATCTATTTCTTGGTCTATGCCGAATTTTTAGGCGCCAATACGTATTTCAGTCACAAAGTAACTATTATCTAGTCGATTTTCAGTAAGTAGAGACCCTGTGAATTGGGTTATAACGGTTCCGGGTGTCGAGGTGCCGAGAAATATGCTGACGATGGTTACCTTGTTACTGAAATATATATGTTACAACGAAGTGGTGAGACTGACGCCAAGCTGAGTACTGCGACTGATATGCGCGAAGACAGTAGCTATTCTAGTTTCATGGTTCTTTTTAGTACGTCTGCCGTACTGCGTCAGAAGACTGCTTAATAACCTACTTTGATCTACCTGGCATTGGCATTAATTTTCTTGCAGGTTTCCTTCAATTTTTATTTTGTGAATTAATGGCTCCTATTCATCCTTCATTAAAATTGTTCATTATCACTTTAGAATCTGGCTCTTTTAACTAAATGTTATTTTTTTGCGTATCTGCTTTTATATTCTGCCTCCGTTATTAATCCTGTTTATCAAAAAGATGAATTAATCCAACAGAACCCTTATAGCACTCTTATTTAATGACGAAAGAGACGGGCGTAGACAGTGAATCTGTTGTTAGGAGAAAATTGAAAGAAAAACGTGACTTTCGCGTTGAGTTAAAGAAAACATCATTTAACTTTTACGTTCAGGGTATTGTTAGCTATGAATCAGTAATGCGGACGTTGATAAAACGATCAACGGAGAGATTGGAAGTGTTTCTCGATGTCGTTGGCGTGGGAAAGGATGAAGGAAATCAGTCGAGTGGAAGGATACAAAAAAAGGGAGACGATGAATGTCGTGGAGGAAAAAAGAATCATTTCATTTTGCGCAAGAAGGAGACGGAAGAAGTGACTGGGGCAGCTTCTTAAAAGGTGGAAGGGGAGTTGTTTGAAGGACGAATGTTATGCAAGAGAGAGAGAGAGATTCTGCGGCGCGGGGCGAGGCTGGGAGATCCGATAAGAGATACGAAATGGTTGGAGTTGAAAGAAGTAGCGATTAATGGCATGATAAAAAATTAATGGCGGTTTTCGACCATCTGAAATTCAAGGGAAGCTCATTGATGATGAAATCGTATTTCGGAGGGCCAAACAAAACTATCAGTTTCATTTCATTGCTTATTAAATTTTGGAAAATCGCACGTTTTTAAAAAAAAAAAAATCTTTTCGTATGTGAGCGGAATCACTGTCCTATTTTTCATTGGAAACATACTTTTTATTTAAATGATTTTGTATGTATATAAATTAGTCCTTTCATTAATTTAGAATAGGTAATCGAAGAATAGAAAATTTGAATATCTTAGATTTTATCTACTTATTCGACTAATTCATGAATATGTAGTTATAACTCTACTCTTTTGAAGCTTTTAGTGATTCTTTTTTTCAAAAAAGTCATCTTGTTGCTTGTCAAAATTCGCGCCATTTTGACCAATCATTTCGCTATAAATGTACTTTAATACGGGCACAAAGGGAAACATTCCTTTAGACTGAAAATGTTATACACACACACACACACACACACACACATATATATATAATGTAAGTCCTTGTAGATGGCCGTTTTTTTAAAACATATCTCCAAAAGATATGTTAACCAAGTTTTTACAGAATTACAATTTTCCGTATAATTGATGTCGAGCTTTCATGAATATTTCAACAAAATTTGGCAGCGGTGTCGAATGCCCTTAGGAAACCGATGCGGCGTGTATTGAATAGCAATGAATCTTCAAAGCAAAGAGGCTTTTGGAATAATAGAACTGGAATCGTCCGCGGGTTGAATATAATATCCTCTTTATGGCATTTGCATGTGATAAATTATTTCACGAATGACGTTATTTATGAGAGAGAAAACGATGAGTTTCATAAGAGTACTCTCTATTACAGGTGTAAAACGTGTTTTGAACATTTGTTTGGTGTTAGTTGAAGACTTTGTGTGTGTACAAAATTTTGGTAAAAGAAGTGATCAGCTGAAAGTATTTAAAATCATCAGCATCCCTAAACAGCTGTATTACCCGTCGAATATGAATATAGATATGGTTTTCTATTGTTACTTGATTCGGATCAGGGCTGGACAAACTGTGACTCGCAACATGTAAGGAGGTTATAGAGGTCGGTACAGGTCGCGAACTGAAAAACTCTCAGTGGTATCGGTTTTATTTTTCATTGAAGTGCCCCTAAATTTTTTTTTGAAATGCCATAATTAATGATTGTATTTATTTTAATTTAAGAACAGAAATTTTTACTCTGTTTTCATGGTAATGGTAGTTGTAGAAATATTTTTTCGCCCCGCGACCATTTGAACGAACGAAAAGAGGGGTTCTGTTAAAAATATTCTGATGATGAGGCCGAGGAACTTCTTATGAAATATTTGTCTCTCAAAGTCGTTTGTTGCAAATGCTTAATTAAATTCTTAGTCCATCGTGTTCTAGGCTAGAAGTAGTGATTTGACTTTCATTTCGTATCACCTGTCTTTCCTTCCTAGGGTTATGCACTTTGAAACGTTGTAAAAACTTTTAATGTTTATGTAGGTATATTCTAATTATCCACGTTAGAATATGTCTTCGATTGCCCTACTAGCGTGATATTCGCTGGCTTCCTTCTCGACCTCTTTGCTTTCTAAAACATCGGTATGCCGCTACCTCTTCTTTACTCTTACGCGATCGATGAAATTTCCTCCGCCACGGCTTTTCCGAGCTTGAATCTCCTAGAATGCCCCGTCATAGCGTCATGAAGCCGCCTCCATATATCCTTCGGCGCCTACAATCCCTAACCCGTCTTAGCTATGGGTGCGCGCAGGGCCGTGCCGATGGGTGAGGCGCCGAGGCGCAACCGCTTCAGGCGCCTCTCGAAGGGGGAGCGCCAAAATTAGGCAAAAATGAAAACCTATCAAAATAAATTCATAAGGCCAGCGAGGCCAGGGGGCGCCATATTATATCTCGCCTCAGGCGGCAAAATGTCTGGGCACGGCCCTGGGTGCGCGTGTCTCTTGGGCCACCCGGCAGATTGGATTTTTTCAAGATATTTTTTATTAACTTTTATTAGCCAATTTTTATTTATGTTTACCCGCAAAATGTCACCGAGGTTGCATAAGATCAAGAATCAAACATGTAAGGAATAATGCAGATTAAGGTTGCGAAAGCGAAATGGGGGTCGAGGTGTGTGCAAGACGATTGTGCTTCACTTTTTATTACGCAAATTTAGTGTTTTACGGAAGATGTTCGTTTTTGACGATGTTAATTTTATTGGCGTAGTCTGGTTTATCTCTTTTGCGTAATACGATATTTTATGCCACGTAGTTAGGGTATACATTTTTTTGTCCCTGTCGTGACGTTATTGTACTTTTCGTCATTATATAAGTTTTCATTGCACGTTACGCACCGCGGTGTATCTTTCCCGGCTGCTGGCGTGGGAACTCCACGTTTTTTACTAAAATAGAACGTGTCGGTGTTTTTCTCTTTTTATTTTCGGAACTCCGCGCATTTTACAACTGGAAAAAAAATTCTCGAATGATTTAATGTTTTTCCCGTTTACCGGCGTTCCTTTTTGTTCTGTTGTACTGAAAAGCGTGTCGGAGTGAAGAGCTCGTGCGATGCAGTCCTATATCGATTGAGAACTGCTTTTAGGCGATTGTCTTGGTAACCTCGTTTATCCCACGGCGGTGGAATATTCTACACGTTGTATATGCATGTTTTAGTTTCGTTCGCAAAAAAATCTCAAGCCTCAATTCATATAAATAAAAATGAATTTTCTCTAGGCTCTTTTAATGCGCAATGAATAAAATATTTCCTTCCTGAGAATGTTATTAATAAGGGATTTCCGATGTGCTTGTTTAACTTGTATTATTAATTATTTCCGGCATCACTTAAATTTATAAAATCGATTTTCCTGTAGACTCTACCGGGGATATTGTAATTGATAATTGTGTGGTCAGGAAAAATTACTATAAAGTGCATCAAATTATTTATTGAATATATTAGTAGACGTATTAAATATAGTTGTGGCAAAAACAGTTAACTCCGACCACTAACTTGACGAAATTTTGTTAGTTATTTTTTTCAAATTTTTACGGTTAATTTTTAGAAGAATATCAGAATATCATTTATGGGTCATTTTTTCAGTTTTTATTGATAGACTAAAATTTTAAATAAACTTATTCTTGTCTGATTAACGGCCAACTCCAAAAAATGAATATGTGTGATACAATTAACGACTCCGGCATCCAAGATCTGTCATAAGAAATAATGGAGAATCAAAACAACACAAAAAATCTATGAGAAACTTAACAAATTTACTTCAAACGGACTTATTGAATTCTAGAAGAGAGCACGCAGAAAACTTTTGTTCCCAAGATCAATATAGTTTGACATTACCAAAATTACCAAAAATGATGCAATATATGAGAATGAAAATATTACCGATGTTAAGTAAAAGTATTTATTTTGCAGATGCATATAATGCAATGTGAACAATTGTCGTCATGGTGTTTAACATAAAATCTCAAACAATCACCATTCTGTATTCGAAAAAATTTCTGGCAAAGAAGACTTGTTTGAAGAAGGTTCATGCAGTTATCGGAAAACAATATATTTACTCAAACAAATGTTAAGGTTAAACACAACGCCGAAGGAGAAATGTCCCAGTTATGGAAAGAACGAACGCACAAAAATATAACATTCTATAGAAAACAGAAGACAATAGATAATCTACAGACGAAAAACAATGGAAATTCCACAGAGGAAGAATTGGTTACCTATTTTTCACATCTCTGATTTAACAAAGTTAGTGTAAGGCAAGTTGCACTAAAGGGATTGCCAAATAACTATCTCTCATGGAATTGCAGAAATTATTTTAAAAGTCTTTATTGGGAAGCCTGTCGGTTCGATGGAATACAAAGTTTCTGATGTAAATGCTTTCGCAAAGATCCAAATGCTTGGAAAATGGTGATAAAAATTATTCGGTTACACCACTGAAAATCATTACTTATTACAATGCATGAAGTAATAACAAGAATATCGACCTATTAAATGTTTACTTATACAAAATAAGTTATGTCGTGCATTACAAAGAAATTTTATGCACGCATTGATCGGAAAAACATATTAACCAAACTATAAAAATCCTCATGCACAAGAACTTTGTACTAAACTTACCGTAAGCCACAATGGAGCTACGGAAACTTACTCCACGCTTTTCCTCCAACATAGGGTTGCTAGATTTCGGTTTTGAATATACGGGACAGCCAACCAAATTCTTCAATAAAATAGGGGACACTTAAAAATCCGAAACAATCGCTATTCTTTTGCGTTAAATCTATTTATAGCGTCAATATTTATTTTAAGCAACAAAAAATCAAGAAAAACCAATTTTACAGTATATACGTACAATTTTATATTGTTTTTCTCTGGCTTCAAAATACGGAACATAATTTTGAAAGGGGATAATAAAAAAGATAAATTATTAATACACGTTGGCTTATATTTAGGAAGTTTATATATAAATTTAACATTGTAAGATTAATTATAAAGATAACAGATTATTAATACTAGTTAACTTACATTTAGGCATTTAGCATTGTAACATTAACTGCAATATTTATATTTAAATTTTACAAAGTAATATTTTTCTGATGATTTTGCATCTCTCTGCAGCTGTTTGTTTTGAAGCATACGTATACTGATAAAACTCGTTGCACGACATATTTAAGTGTACTAACAATAAGCCCTATAAAATGGACTCCACCGTAGATGTGTCCAGTTGGTCCCTCTCTTTGCTCCATTGGCTGGTCATTAAGGAGAAATGCGCTCTACGTGTGCATTGTGCGCCGGAATACTGAATACAAACTCGTACATGAGTAGTAGCTCAGAGAATTGTTCGTGGGATTCGATTTTCTGGAGAACACCTGACCACTTCTCATGGCAAAGTTTCTTATTCCAATCTTCACCATTTGACTGGAACTCTTGCTCTCTGATTTTCTTCAGAATGGTCCACTAACTAAACAACTGTGTATCGTTCACTCATAATCCCCTTTCGTTGAGATGCAGGTTTCTTCGATTTGTTCCCACGTTGGAACTCGGATAAGTGCTTGAGAGGTGAAATCCATTTCATTAGATAATCATATAGAACAATTCTACTTCTTACAAGATCTTCTTTTTCATCGATTCCGAAACATTATTAAATTCAGTATGCTAGGATGAGGTAAATACGGGACATGTCCTATGTCCCGACAACGGGACAAGGAAATGAAATACGGGACAATCCCTACTCTAAACAATGTGATATTCGAAAAATACACGTAAAACGAGGCCAGGTGGCTACGTTACGAACCTATTGTGGTTCTGTCCGCCCCTGAACCTTCTTGTTGACTGATCAGCGCGCCAAATGGGTTACTACGCAGGGTCCTTAAACAGACCAAATCGTTTAAGGCGCTCGAAAATAAAAATTAAAAGAACGCTATTATTAGGCGTCGGAAAATATTCAGAAGAAGCGTAAATCTAATTTTTGCAAGAATATTTTCTAGCAACTGGTAAACTACGTGCTCTAGAAAATTGAAATTGATTAATTCCACCTGATTCAATCGCCTCCTGATCTGACCTCTTGAGTACTTTTTCTGTTTATGCACTGATTATTCGAACTTACATTTTCTGACATTGTGGAATCTCTTTGCTCTCACATAAAGAAATAAATAAAAATCGATTCACATAGTTCCCAATATCTGTTATATGGTCGGAATAAGGACAATCTTGATAAGATATAAAATTGCTCCGTTGCAATAGACTATAAATTTCACACAAGGATACATATGATAAAAAAATCACTCTAGAGTTGTTGCTATCCCAGAAATGCACAACCATGGAAAAAATACAGGACTTAAGGATGTTGAAAAATATGGTGCATTGTAATAACTTCGATTTGTAAAATCAAAATGAGTTGGCAAAATTCCTATGTATTGCATAAGACAGGATTCGAATCCGCGACCTTGGCATTTAGAGCCACATGGACCATGTGTCTACCGAATCTCAACAGAAAAAGCGGTACAAAATCAACCAAAATGTTTTCTCTCCCTAGAATCAACTTCCGACGAATCGCCACTGATGTCGGCTGATTTGTAGTCGAAACGCGCCAGTCTTTTCCAACATTTTTATTGTTATATGAGAAACGTAATTTATTAATTACTATGCAAGTTACGCTGAAAATAAATATAGAATAACTATTCGCAATTATAAAGATGATTTATTTTAAAATTATTGTTAATTTCACTGTCACTTTGAAATGCTCGAGGGGAACGCGATTTTAAATGAATAACGCTCAAAAGTTAAGCCAGGAAAAAGAGGCAAAGACTGTAGTCCTAGAGCGTGTGTGTGAAAAATAAACTCAAATGATCCGACTGTACAGGTGAGATAATTACCTGAGAGTAGCGTACTCCATTTTAATTATGTTTGTAGAACGGAAGTATCACATTTCCTCTCGTTTAGATGTTTCCTTTTCATCTGCTACCTTTGACCACGTGAATACCATTTCAAGTGGCCTTTAAAGATTTTTTTCGAACAATGTTTTCTCGCAAATTTACTTTCTCGAAAGCGGTATCGCTTTCCTATACTTTTTTATTTTTCACGCGTTTGAAAGCGAAGCCCTTCGGGGAGATATAAGACAGACGTCTAAACAAGATTAGTGTAGCAGCGGTCAGAGTGATCGATTTCTTTGATTACGACACCTTTTGCTTTTCGTTTCGCTCTCTGTATCACCTTCGGAAAATATCGTGAGAATTTATATCCCGAAGTCGTATTATTTCCATTCAGTAGCTTAAAGGTCACCAAACTTTTCTCAGCTACCTTTTTACTACGAGAAACGATTTTGCGGAAACAGTTTAACGCATTCATCAATGTAATCTTCTTAAATGTATGGTTTACAATACCATCTACAGTGTTCCTATAAAGTTTACCGATGAAATGCATCCACCTTTTCAACTCACAGGTTTCATTGAAAAGCAACTCCAGGCTTTGGAAGCTTCAAGGAAGGCCTTCTGGTTCAACAATCCCCCGCAGTGCATTACCCTGTCAGGAATTCCTCAACTTTTTTCAACTCCGTTGTCAGCATCTTTAATTATAGCTTTAGAAAATATTCATTGTTCACATTTCAAAGTTCTTTGGGCTAGATCGGAAGTTTTTTGCGGCAATCTAATTAAAGCGTAGTCTATATTCTTTTAACATATCACATTCGAAGTTCGATAACTCGCACGTCATTAGCTTTAATTTTCGATTAGTCGAAGTAAATATTTTCCCGTTCGTATTCATAAAGAGTAAAACTCGTCAACACAGAATCGATCAATTCACAATGATCTCTATTTCAATCTCCTGCAAAAATATAGGTAAGTATTGCTTATCGTAACTACCTCATTATTACAAATAATGAAAACTGAAGTTCCTCGAAGTTTGTACGATATTAACGAGGTTACACTGTCCGTTGAGACGAAGTTTGATCAGTCGAATATTCAATCACTCGAAAATATTGTCTTTCCTCGAGGTTCGATTTTCCCGTTTCTACATCGTCCAGTAGAGTTTAATCGTCAGGGGATATAATTCATTTCGTCGATAATTCATGAATAATTTCGCTTTAATTCTGATTTCTAACTTTTTAAATCGATTTACACGTCTACTGGTTTGGTATGAGTTTATCATCGTATTCGCTTATTTATTACTCCTTATCATCTCACATAAGATTTGATCAATAATTGGTAATTTTCCATCGACGGCGTGGTTGGCATAGACTCCGACACAGCGTGTGTTCCTCTCAAGAAGAAGCGATTGGGTCCGCGAGCAAACATATTGCATTCCTGAAGTCTCTTGAGCGCGGTAGGAGTCGTCTCCATCCAACTCCCTTGGCAACCTGTCAGATGATTCTGTTCCAAAGCTCAGTCACTCGATCCTTTTCCATCTCTCTTTTTTACTGCCTTCAAAACGCAAACACTTCCCTCTTAAAACTTATACACTCTTCCCAATGCTTTCTTTTTTTCCTTCTGAATTCATCACCAGCGTCAGAAAGGCAGTAAATACGGCTTTTATTTATGTCTGTGCAAAGGGAAGTCGAATGACTTGAGTTATTTCTACTCAAATAGCCAAGAGGTATGGTTAATTTGCGCAAGATTCTGCGTGATAATTCATTGCCAATGTTCTCACCTAAAATTATTTTTAAGGTAACATCATCAGCTTGTGTGATTTATGTAGTCAAATGAATTTAACACTATTTCGATTCATTTAAGATTATCTTTCCTAATATTACTTACGTTTTAACAGCTGCATTAATAGAAATTTGCGTTAGTGTAATCAGTTCGTGAGTTAATATCTCGATAAAACTTGCCCATGTAAACGTATCGTCTTGGAGCAGAATTCACGTCCAATTTTCCAAATTCTAAGTTAGTGGCGATAATCCGCCGATCTCATTTAAGATAAGGAAGATTTTAAAGCACAGGAAAAGCTTCTTAGCGGAATGAATTACCATTACACCGTATAAAAAAGTCTATAGATTTTAAAATTTTTGTCATCGTAAATTTTTAGATTGCTTTTGTTATCTTTTTAAATTGGATAATTAAAACGTTTTACGGAGATATAATTAAAAAACCATTTACATTCCAAGAAGAATTATATCTCTGTCTTACCAAGGGAATGCTCGAAACTTTTTTATTGTCGAAGTTGTTTTAACGAGTCGTTGCTAAATGTCCCTGCAGCACAGATTCGTTTTACCAGCTAATTTTTCATGTTTCAGTGAGGTCTTTGGGGTGCTACTTAGTCCTCTCTCATTAAGATATGTTGTTATTACTCGTTCTTCGAAACAACAGCCACGAACGCTTTGGATGTGTAACGATTTGCGGTGTCGTCCACTATCATTGGAATAGGATGAATGTCTACCTAAGGTCCACAGTCCTTTGACATGCGAATCGGCAACTCAAAGAGGCATTGTCATAGAAACGAAAGTCGGAAACCTCCTATTTGAGAGTCCTCCTCTTCTTATCGTGTCAGAGAATACTCGTAGTCGTCCTTTCGGTGAACGTGAAAATAGCCTATTTATTTCACCTCGGTTTCGTCACTGGTTATTTATTACCCATTTGAACCTAGATCTTGGAGGCTTCGTGAGTTGCGTATGTGCCGCAGGTCAGCGTTACTTCGACGTCCTTTCGGTAGTTAACGTCAGGGACGAGTACGTGTGCTTCAAAAATTCGTCCTCAGAAACGTTGGCAAGTATTCGTTGGCTGGCAAAGAGTTAGTTTTATTTTAATAGTGAAATTTCGCTTGTTTCGAGGAAACAAAGGCCATTCGATAAGAATGGTTTGGCGTCAGTATGAAAAAAATCGCGAACGGACGAGTGCGTTTACGCCGGCCGACTCATAAAGCACAAACCGCTAGCATTTTGGTGAATGTCATAACCGCGTGTCTTTCTTTTAGCAGACGACGTAGAAGACCTTGGTGTTTTCCATTTTGCATCGTCCTGCTTAAGCTTAAGGTGTCACTCGCACCTCGGTAGCGCGTTTTTATCGCAGTTTTCCTCTTTAGCCTGTTGAGATATCGAAGCAGTAAATCCCTGGTTCCGATTTCCCAATGGCGCGATTGCGCGTGACCACCTATCTTTCGTTTCCCGGAAGGTTTTTTTTTCAGAGGCACCCGTGTGTGTGTGTGCCTGAGGTTGTATGTAAAACTCACCTCATTGTGTTGGCGAGGTTTTTTTCCGCCGGGTTCACGTGTTTTACTGTTTGCTCCGCTATTTTCGCCTCAGTGATCGCGCGTGTTATGGTGCAATAAGATGTCTGTTTACGTTTTCGTCGATGTTTATTATTTTCGTGCCGTGGAACTACCAAGTAGGAGCCTTGCGTTTTATTTCCGCCGTTTACTAACACTTCAGTTACCTCATTCGCGAGAAATGCGAGAAGAATTCATTCGTTACCTCTTCTGCGTACTAATTCGGGGTGTCGATTTTTCAAATTACCAATGACGACGCGTAGGTGAAAGATAAAGGAGCGGATGTAGACTATTTTATAGTTTGGCGAATACATGAAACTAATTTATAAAATATCTTGCTTTAATTACCATGAAAAGGTTTTGGATACCAGATGCGCATTTCGGCTACATAGCAGCCGCCGTCAGTAGGCCGGAAAAAAGAAAAATATTTTTCTGGAACTACGTAGGGTATCATTTGAAGGGAGCCATAAGGCGAGATCTATAATACTTTTTTATAAATAGATTTTTAATAACAAAGGGCATTCTGTAAAAGTAATAGTAATACCTATAAATTATCACCTACTTTTCAGAACAAATGTACAAATAAAATGTTAATACAAGACTCGCTATGGGAAAGAGATAACTACCAACCTTTTCCCTAGGGTGAGGTGGAGGGATTATGCGATCCAATCGTCGCTTCAAATAAAGGTCACATACAAACCGCTGCCCCTTTTCACCGAAGGTTATTGTCTGTAATGGATACGCGTGAAATTGTGTGTTTAGCAATTAATGGGGTAATTTCAAAGAGAGACTTAATACTCAGGAAAGGGTTTTCTATGGATCCAGGAGTCCTCGTCAGGACGCATGGTTATAATAACGCGGTCTGTAATACGCAGTTTCTCATCCGTTTCTCGAATTAACGAGGTCCATTGAGAACAGGCCAGATGGAGATGTGCGAAGTAGCTCCGAGCTTTGATAAAATACGGAGTGCTTAAAATGGAACGATTGTTCCTTCGCGCGCTCTCCATTCAACCGCTCGTAGCGCTTATTCCGCGCTCTTTGAACTCTTTAACTTCCCCGTCCGCGTAATTCCGCAAAATCCGCAAAATTCCCCGTTCTCCCTTTCCTCTTTCACTCATTTTTCCCGGACCTCGCGTAACACCTAAAATGTCGCTCTCGTACTTGCGGCGGCGTCGTCACACATCCTCTTTTTTTTATTTCGCACGTCACGTGACTTCCTCCTCCTCCTCCCATTGGTCGATTTTCGCGCGAGCGGCGTTGTTCGAATATTGCAGAGGTTTATGCGTAAACATAAAACGCGCACGGTTAATGCGTAACTAAACACACGGGATGTCTGCGGTAGGGAGCGGTGGATCCGGCCTTCCCTCCATCCCCCGTCTTCCTCTCCCCCGCCCTCTCCCCGACCCGCTCCTCCTCTCGCCGGAGTCCTTGGCCCCGTTGTTGTGTTGTATCCTTCCGCAGCATATCTATCTGCTCTTTTTTCTCGTTTTGTTGGTTCCGCGAGGCGTGAAGTGGGAACGTTTTTTCATTAATTGGAAATGTAGCGTGATGGGAGATGGTTGTTAGGGGTGAGGAGGAGGAGGGAAGGGCTTGTTACGCGAGGTGGGAACCTCGTGGTAACCGAGTCGTGAGGTCATTCCGATTCGCTTCTGCGTCGCGTTGTCAACCTCCCCTCCTCACTAATCCTGTGTTCGTCGCACGTCCGGAGTCTCCTCTTTTTGCCGAATTTTTTTTAGGTGTGCCGGTATATAATCAATTAAAGTTTTAGTGCCGTACGTTTATCCTGCGAGGAGCCACGCGTTATTCGTTTGCAGCATCTGAATCTTGCATTCCTTTGTTTTTGTGCCGGATAAACTAGTGCTTATGCAGTGAGTCATTTGAAGTAGTATCACATATGCATCACGCGACGTCGCACAGAGGTCCCAAATCGGAAAAACCTGGCCAAAAATCAAATTTTCAACTTTTTTTCAGGAGCCGAGAATAGTATATTATTATTCTCCTATATGTACTTCATAAGATAACCACTTTTTGGCTCTTCAAATCCCGCTATTAAATGTGTAGAACCCATCAAAGTTGAGGAAAACGGGTTGTAAATGGCTGGTAATTTTCCCATCGAACATGACGAAACGTATCTTAATGGGGAGGGGCTCTTGGACAATAAGTGGCATTTTACAGTACATTCCTGATTAATAGGCATCTATATCAATGACATACTGATGTTTTCGAATATTTGTTGCAATTTTTTTCAACTTATATCAATTTGAAGTGTGTACTACTTTTTACACGAATTTTGAAACGAAAGCCTCAGTTCGTTTTTATCGACGCTTATCGACGCGGAGATATTTGCACAGATATATAGCATGAAGTCCATACAATGATACACAGAAGAAAATTCTTTCTACTATCTGCTATTTTGCAGTTCCAGTTCATATTACAGTCGCGCTACTTGTAACTCATGGCGTCTCTTTCTGGCTTTTATTAACAAAGCGCATTAGCAGCATCGCTAATGCTTTGATTTAATTTTTTAAAAAAGATTCTGGGATAAGCTGTCGTGTCGTCTTATGTGTTTTAGAATCATAACGTAAATCGCAGTTAAGCGAAACTTGGGCCGGCTCAATCACCAACTGCGACGACTTGTTTTTCTAGTAATTTATTTTTAATTCCCGATTTTTTATTTTAAACCAGTGTACATTGAATATGATCACTTACTTGGTAATTGGATACTTGGAAGCGCGCATTTTTGTAAAAAATGAGGCTCTTGAATGAACGCTGAAACGGCAATGACGGCTTCGAAGATACCATTGGTCATTTTCACCCTACCTCCCGCTGTTATAAGAAAAATCGGAGGCCGTAGCAGGCTAGCATGACGGGAATGAAGAGGTCTGGTTGGTTTCACTTCGCACCCGAGCCTATTTTAATTGCCTACCCTAAGAAAGGGATTAGACTCACGCCTACCCACGCGCAAGGGTGGTTTAGACCACCGGCGAGGACCGTATTTTCCCGCTTTTCCTGGAAATTTTCAAAATATCGTAGTATTGAGGGAAATATGAGGGCCTTCCTCTCCATCACGCCATCTGCTGCAGTTTCACTTATGCAGTTACTTATGCGAAAGAAAATGGAGAATATTCAGTGTGCCTCGTGTCGAAAAAGGATACACATGTGCTGTGCTACACCGAGAAGAAAGGAAAGAGTTTGGAATATTGATACTCTCTCCAGAGCGTTACCTGTAACAGCTACGGTAGAAATAACGCCAAAATCGAATTCAGCGGCTCAAAAACCTTATAGATAGACATTAACAACTATATTTTGGGGCAAAAGAAAATGTATGTGAATTTTGGCCAGCTTTTTTCCGATTTGGTACCACTGTGCGTCGTAGTGCACTTCCACATCGCTACCATTCTTTTTTTTTATATCTATCGATTGAAACGAAATCTATTTAATTGCGGTATATTATACGAATAGTCCGAAATAATGTCATATTTTTTCGTCCGTATGTAATATGTACCACTAACCATAATTATTTCGATTGCCTTCGCTCGCACAAATTACGATTTCCGGAGAAAGTGTACCAAACAAGTGATTAAAATTTCCCACCCTGATTTAATCCCTTACTTTCGAATACCTTCCCTTTATATCGCTAGTCTCTAAGGAGAAATAACTTTAATTGCACTTTGGAATAGCTCCTCAAATTATGGGTATTAAACATTACCACGCGATCCAGTTTAATCTTCGTAATGAAATTCAGCAAGGAGAGAAAGGCTCGAAAAGTTGATTTTTATATCTTTACGCTTTCAGAATATTTTTTCGCCAAATGATTGTATTCCTAAACGACCCTTTTAAGGATAGTTCTTTTTATCCTAGTATAATTGTCGTAAAACTTCATTTTATGGTCCTATTTTCTACGATAGTTGTGTAGCACGCAAAAACCCCGGCCTTGTTCGATAAGATGGCTATTATGTTGGCAATTTGGAGGTGGTTAGGGGAGAGATCCTCCTCCTCATTCCGGATCTCGAAAACCGCAATATTGTCCCAATGTTGGAAAAGTTTAACGTGTTTCGTCGGAATAAAAGGTATCTAAGGATGAACTCGGGGTAGCCGTGGTCGCATTATTCGTAATACACGTTGGTGAGGTAACACTCGCGAACGGATTATGCTGTGTGATTTTTAAAGCATGCGGTTGTGTGTTTTACTTCATGATTTCTTTTTTTTTCTTCAAATTTTTATTCGTTTTTGTTAATTGAGGAAAATTGGAAATTTATTCTCCCATGAGGAGGTTGAATTATAATGACCCAATTAAAGAACCTGATGATAAAGATAATTTAACGAATCCGGTCTTATTTTATCTGTGGAAATAGTAACAAATTATCAACCGTTGTATATATTTTATCCAAAATATGAATAATGCCCGATATGGAGTCCCACGTGGTCTCAACCTTTTCATTGGATTTTAAATCAAAGAAAGCTCCTCATTCATAAAGATCGGTTGGAAAATTATTTTTCTGGGGTTTATCGAACCCATCGATGATTATCGGAAATCTGAAGAAAAAATATTCCGGCCGAACACACATGGAGCTGGCGTCTAGCATTCCGAACTCCATACCGATAGCGATTGCATTTTGGAAGCATCATCTGATCTCGCCAACGAAACAATGGCGGCTTTATCTCTTCTTTCCTCTCCGCCAAGCAACCGAAACCATCCTCGGCCGTTCTTTTTTGCATCGGAATTCATCATGCGTCGCCAATGAATGCCAGAAAGCTAATCGGGAAAGGTGCTGAAAACCATCCTCCTTAGGTCGCATGCAGCATTCTCTCGTCGACGCCTTTCTTCTTTCTTCGCCGTTTAGCGGTGTTTCCCCTTCTCCACGAGCCTCCATCATCCTCTCTCTCCCCTTGCGCAATTCCTCAACGTTGCTACACCAATCCACTCTACCCTCGGAGTCGCTCTTTCTACTCTCTCTCTCTGTTTCTCTCTCTCTCTGCGGCTATGCGAAGTCATGCAGTGACCATATGGTACCCGACGGAAGGCCTCGTGCATGTTCGATTTTTCTCTTCGTACTCTTTTGTCTAGATTTTGCTCATCTCCAAAGGAATCCATTTCGCCAGCTTTCAGAGTGCGCTGGATCGTACCAACGTTTATGGTGGATCGTAATTTAGACGTGTTTTATGAAGAAAACCTGGTTATCTCTCTGATAATCGCTCGTATATTTCACAAAAACACGCACAGGAGCATTCAGTATTTTAATACGAATTCCATAGACGTACAAAATAATATTTGCCAATATCTACCCCATAGATTTGAAAAATTTCTACGTGGGGGGCTGCGTTCTTAGTTGTGAACCCTTTGGCGGATCGTGTTAGTAGTTGCGATTGTTCGGGCGGGCTGGATAAGAGTTTATATTAGAACTTTTTTTTAGCGATTGTTTTTCTGGTCTTTCCGGATACTATCATTTGTGGAGATCTTGTCCTTGAAAGATGAGTGTTTTGAGACTAAGAAATGGAAATGAATCCATTGCATAACGCACACCTTGATAACTTTTCAATTGGCTTACACCCAGTTTACCGAGACTGAGAATCATAAATAATTGCAGAGGAAAGTTAAGTGATAAAGTGCTTTATTTTACTGAACGTTTGAAGTTATTTTATAACAGCTTTAAAGATATTGATACGATTCATTATGATTATTTTTGATTATGTTTAATTGTGATCATATCACGGGAAATTTTTTCTGTACACTTTATTTTCTATTTTAATTCTAACTTGATATTTTGTACATGCAAATATTGTGTTGTATTCATTATTTAGTTTAGCTCCGTTTATAGGTGTTTAACGTTTTGCATGTTGATTTTATTCAAAATTGTTTTCTTAGTTTACGTTCTCTACTGATTGAAAGTTCCACTTATATATTTATATTTGAACCTCTCGTTCGCTAATTATAAAACGTGATTCTGTTTTAGAGGCAGCTTTGTTGCATCGTGAGCTTCGCTATCTCTGTAATATTTATTTGGTTTGAATATTCATTTGTTTATTTTAGTTTGCTGTATTTGATCCTTTAAATTATTAGTATTGGCGGTTCTACACCATATGTGATGTATGGACTTGTTATTGTCTTATAAATTATAAGATAATAATTGGAGGAGGAGTCGATATTTGTATAAATGCATTACATCTTAGTTGCGTGAGATAGCTTAATGTAAGTGGTGTAATTAAGGGAAGGGTAGAAACGGAAATTTCAAACAAAAAACAGCAAGTTGTTTGATGTTCGATTTCCAACGAATGAAGCAGTAGTAGAACTGAAAAAAATTTGTAATTTTATCTTATGTTAAAGTACATAGTGTGAAGTACATTAAACTCGCGCCAGTGCCATCTTTAATTGATGGAATTATAGGTAATAACTTTAAACACACTGAACCAGACAGCTAAAATAATCACTCTCATTTATCAGAAATATTTATTTATAAAAGTTTTGTCTTCGGTTGTGGACTAAAAAAGAATATTGGAGGTATTATTGAAAAATAAGTGGTCGAATAAAGAATAAGGTGGAATTTAATTTTAATTGCTCAGTATTGGAAAATCAATTGTGTTAGCGTATAAGAATTTTGCGAATGTGTATTCGCCTGATGCAGTCGTTGCTGGAAAGTTATAAATTTTAAAATAATATCGGCCAAATTCCACTGCTAAACGATTCAAGTTTCGCGAAATGGTAAAAAAACTAGCAGTTGTTAATAAGTGGATTAGCGTGACTCACGTTTCCGAAGAAATCTTCTTCTGTTAGCGACGGTATATTTTAAAGTGAGCACACCCATTCTATCATAACTTGGGAGGTTATTAATATCTAACGTTCATAATTTTTTCCTAGATCGATCTTCTGAAAGCTGTTCAAGTTAAAGGTTACATTTAATTTTAGCAATTAGCCGAACCTGCCAATTTCAGATTCTCTTGATTAGAGGTGCATGCGTACCTTTCATAGGCCAATTAAGGAAGCATTAACCCTGGGATATAAATTTACTCTCTTTTAATCCGTTGCAAGTGGCGTAAAACCTCAACTAGCAGAGAGCTCATACTTTTTTCTAAAGGTTATTTTTTCTCCGAGACTTAGGGAGTTCTTTGCCCCATCTAATTTCCCAGCCTCGGTGGCGTAGAGGAAGTGGGTCACAGAGTTTTCATCCGAACGACGGTTTGAAAATCGAGCCGAACGATTTTTTTTTCGCCGCCAAGGTCCCTTCTAGCTTTTAATTTCCACGCAATCCGAATCTGTTTTATTTTTATCGTTTTTCAATACCCGCCAGTTCTGACTGTTCGCTAACTTCTCGTAGGCAAAGAGCCAGACGTTTCACGAAGTGGGTTTTCTCGGATTTCTTTCTTTTTAATTTCGATCGATTCGATTTGAAGATCCTTTTGTTTCGAGGCGCCGACTTTATTCCCTTAGTTTCACGCGAAACCGGTCCTCGGTAAATGGCGTCGATCGGAATTCGCTTCGTTCGCTATTCTAATTTCACGGTGCGGCGGGGAAAATACGAAGTCGCAATCCGCGTGCGAATTAAAGCTCCAATCGGGATGATTTATTCAGAAAATGCTCGCACGATTGTTCGCGGAAATCCTCCAAATTGGATATTCCTCGTTTTTTAAATTTTTTTTTCAACGGATGTAGTATTCCGGTTTGAAATTCGATCGAGTAATTGATCGTTTTGGATTTTCAGTTGATGAGATTTCTTTTAATCTCTTTTCTCGATTGAGTTATCGCTCTAAGGAGAAAGTACATTTTAAATGAGGTAGGTACGATGGAATCGTGCCTGTTTGTATTTTTATTCGTGTCGCGTGTAATTTGCTGGGAAACATAAGAAAACCGATGGCGCATTAGATGGGGGGATTTGGCGAAAATCAAGTCCATTGACCAACCTCGAGAGTGACCTCTTCCGCTATTCAGAAAGCAAAAGTTTTCCAATGGAAACACGCGAAGATGTATATCTGATCCGGTCGTTCGAACCTTTGAAAGTTCGTTTTTTGTCGTTTGGTTTTATTGATATTTCTCTATAATGGAGTTGATGTTTTTGGCAAAGATACTCTATATGGGTTTTTTATCCATGTTGTTGTGCCGTATAAATTATTTTTACTTTGATAACCGTTTGTAAAAAGACAATCGATACCATTTCATAGCCCTCTGCTATCAAATTTATAGTTATTGTTTTTAATGAAATAGTTCATTTTTCCGAGGAATATAAAAAACCTAATTTTAGTTTTTTAAAAGAATTATTAAAAATAACCAATTTAAGGCGCGGAAGCAGTTTTTATGCTGTAATTTTGTATTTTTTGGAAATGGGAAATGTAATATAATACCTTTAAAATAAAGAAGCAAGAATTTAGAAAGAATTTAATCCGGATTTCTTAAAAAAATTCTGGGAATGAAATCTTCGAGTTAAAGACCCCTTCAGCAGTGACGTGTTTCGGCTCTCGGGTTTAACTTGTCTCAAGGGAGATTTTAAATTACGTACCAACGTGTCGGAGCTCTTTGGTGGGTTTCTGAGAGATTTTTAAATTCCAGGAAATGAAATAAAGGCTGAAACCATTCCAAAAATTTGTAGTCGCCTAATAATTTGTCGATTTTCAAGAGATCCCAGCTAATTCTCTGATCGATTTGGTCGCGAATATAATAAGATAGTAAATAAATAGAGTAATTTTTCGTGTCTCTATGACGCTGCAAAAATTTGTCCTTTATTCGGTCACTAACCAAGCCGCTTAGTTATTTATTCTTTCGCCGATTTTATTATTATAATATTGGGCACCGTAAATTGGCTGCTAAACAAAACTTTTTCTGAATCTAGAGCTGATTTTCTGTTTTCTTTCTATATTATTTAATCGGCTAGGTTAAGGCTGCAAATTTTGCTTCATTTAAAAGCTCGTTAGTCCCAAGAACTCACCTTTAAAAATGGCCGGTACGTAAAAAAGGTATTACTTTTTGGCACTCCAATTAAACAGGCTTTTGGGTTTTTCGCATCGTTCTCGCAGCTTTCCTATTTCCTTCAGTTTTATTTTGCTATTTTTTTGCTATACCTGAACCGAAACTAGTTTTTTAAATCCCCTTTTTCTCTATCGATCCCACCAATTATTATAGACCTTTTTTTGGCGTTCATAGTGAGAGGTAGTTCTTATTCTTTTTTTTCTTCTTCTTTTCCGTCGCGTCCTTTAAAAAAATCGATTTTTTTAATCAGGCGACCAAAGTCCGCCTGCATGACTGGCAGCGAGGAGCGAATCTCCGCCTCTGGGTAACGTCGTCTGAAAACTGTCTCGCGCTACGTGAAAATTAAACGCCACCTGCTTTTTCGTCTTTTATTTTTGTTCAAGGGTGCCTCTCTTTGCCCAATGCATAGCGAATTATTTTTCCCGAGCGTCTAGGTTGCCTTATATCGACCCAAGTATTAACTTTTATGGGAATAGTCTGGCCAACGCGTGTGTTTTTCCCCCCGGCCGTTGTTAATTCCGTAGGTGAAATACGGCCATTGCCGGGGATTTGGTTCTGGAATGACGTCAGTGGCGGCGTACCGTGCGAACCGGACGGTGTCTATACGGATGGCCAATCCTGTTAATGGGGATGTATAATTGCTACGGGTTGTTTGGTATCAGGGAGTTGATAATCTAGAGGACATTGCGCGTTAGTATGGAGTGTTTCAATAAAAGGATAGTTTTAACGAATTCACGTAATTATTCTTTTTTTAAATAAAAGTTTCTCTACCCGTCTGGCCTTTCTCCGAAAAACTTGAAAATTGGTCAAATGTTTGTATCGGATGGATTATAGTAGATTAGTCGCCTGCTCTGAAAAATATCATAAAAGAATCGAAATAGCAAATAGATATCAGACGGATATGTCTCTATTATCGACTCAAATATATATTTTTATTAAAAATATCTTCGACCGAATAACGGTTGTTTCAAACGAATTGTATTGAGCGTTCACCAGATTTAATCTGTTTAGAACGTGATCGATTTAATGAATCCGTCGCTTGGAAATGTTACTACTTCGCCATTCAAGGATTCTTCTAGCTGTTTTCGGATATGAATTAACGTTTGTTTACATCCAGTTGGCGATTCATAGATAACAACCGCTAAGAACGCCGTTTTGAACCTCTTCCGCCCCATCGGCGTACTCGACCTCTCTCTCTTTCTCTCTTACCAGCTCTTTTATCGACTCGAGCCTCGAAAAATAAACTCGAGAGCCTCGAAAGAGGTCTTCCCCTTCTCTCCCTCTTCTCCTCCCCTTCTCCATACGCCGCCTCCTCCTCCGATGTACTGTCTTTCGTGGATAACCCCTTTGCCGAGTTACTCACCTACGGGTCCATGATCCATGATCATTTGACCCAGCCATATGAGGCGACGTAGCGAGAGGGAGAGAGTAGGAGAGGGTGAGAGAGCTCTTTCGCCATAACTTCTCTCTCCTTTCCTTGCTCGCTCACGTCACACTCGGTTACCTTTTTTTCTCCCTCTCGCTCACCCTCGAGCTAGGCAGACCAGTTGGTAGAACCTCTCTCTCTCACCTTTATATCTCCCTTCCTCCAACTCTCTCTCTCTGTATCTATCTAACTTCTCCTTCTCTCGCGAGGCCTTTCCCCCTGACTCCCTTAAGGACGAGGTGTGTTCCCATGGTTCCCTTTTACGTTCTTCTTTTTTTCTTCCTTCCATCTCTCTTTTCTCTCTCTCTCCTCCCTCCCTTTCATCTCTTTTATGCCTTTCACGTCCTCCCACGCCATCCCTCCTCACTTCCACCCCTCTCTCTCTCTTCTCAAAAGACCCTTGGAGGAAAATTTCGAGTTATTATTCGGGATGTGAAAAAAAAATACGTTCGGAACGATCCTCATGCAAAAAAAGTAAAAAGGTTCCCTTCTTCATAAAGTGTTTGCCTGTTATAGTTTGGTTATTTAGGTACTTGTCACTTGCTCGGTTGTAGAGGGAAGGCCAATTACAGCGAGCGCATTTAAAGTAGCTGCTATTAATAATGTATTTTTTAACAGAATTTTTCCCTACCGTTGGATTGTCGATAATACTGCCATCCCGTTCATAGTTAAAATCATTACTGGTTTAGCGCTGTGTTGGAAAATTTGTTTTACAACTCAAAAAATCGCGAATTTTATGAGGAGAAAAAATGACGAATTTGTATAAGTTTAAAAAATTTAAGTAGTTTAAGTAAAATGGAATACCTATACGTTTTACAACTTTAAGAGCTATGCTTGTTTTTCGTAACATTTTCATCCTTTAATTAAATTCCATTAATACCAGTTCATCGTTTTTATTTAGACATGTTTGTATAATGTTCATAATATTTTTGTCGAATATATGATTTCGTGCTTTTCATCGCGTGGAAAGTATTTCGTATTTATCTCCTTTAAAAAGTACGTTTTCTCATTAAATATCGTAACTTTGTTGGTTAATTCCTTCCTTAATGCATTATATAAAGATAATCGAAGTACACTATTTGATCGACAGGTAGTCTTTCACGAAGAAATGAAATATTGTTATTTGATTCGATAGGATTCTAGTTAACATTTTCTGTAGTATGCTAAAAATTAACACTCACTCCTAGATTCTTTTTCACGAGAATATGCCGTATAAAAAATCGGAATATCATGCGTGGGTTGCCGTTTGGGGCGAAATTAATTCAAGAGGGAGAAGGGATGGATTTATATCGATCAGTTGACATTTAGAAAGCCGTCGAGCTTTGAAGTTCAGTACTTCATCTTGTGGAATTTGCCCTTTGAAATGATCTTGTAAATGGTCTGGATCCGCGTATTATAGTACCTGGGATTCGATCGTCCTGTTAGTGACGTCACCTCCCTTCGGTTAGTAGTGACGTGTGTTTCAGAGACGAAGTTTCCTGTTCTGTTTGAAGGAAAGCCTAAAACCTTGTATTATTCAGCCCAAGAAAAAGTTCGGCTTGTTCAGTCGCGAACAATGCGCCCTGCGTGTGCTATGGATTTTTTTGTTCGAGGGACAATGGAACGGTCGATGGAGCGTTCTCCCTCGTAATCTCTTGGATTTTAAACGAAATGTGGTCTCATTCCGCAGACGTTTCGGAAATACATTGAATCTGTGGGTAGAAGGTAGAGCGCTATTTGTAGAAGCCACTCTGATCCTTTTTTTTTTGATTCTTCATGGTTTAGACTCGGGAATGTTAGGTGAGAGAAAAACCATCGAGGAAATTCAAAGAAAAAATATTAATTATGAGCCCTATGGTTAATCAATGAAGATAGAGGAACCTATATTGTGGTTATTAGGAGGTTCCTTCATTCATCTTCATTGAGGAAGTGTTAAAAGGAGTAGTATAATAGATGAGATTAATTAGAGTGATGAAATTTTGATAGGTGTCGATGTGTAGAAAGAATTCATAGAAGGGAGAACGGTAGGAAAGAACAAAAAGATAAGAAGGGAGAAGGAATATTCGATTTATTAAAAGGAAGGAAATGCTTAGGAAAAGATGAAGAGAAAGGAATTGGATGGGACAGATGGAGTTGGGTGAGCCAGACAACGTACCGAGAGTAGAAAACTCACGACGAGTATAAGTTTTAATGAACTATTTGTTTGCTTCCTTGAGTGGAAGTATTGGCCTGAGATGTCTTTCATTCCTTTAGACTGTAAATATGCCCGCTATCTTGCGGAGGCAGTTGAGGTAATGACTTCCGGTATGCGCTTGACTTCGAATGAACCTTTCAGACAATAAGGTACGCAAGAAATATATAAGCTCGTTTGACTCATTATGGGATCAAACGGGACGGCACGGTATGCTTACCCGCGCGTGTGATTTTTTTCTATTTTTTGTTGCTGTGTTATTTATGATGACGTGCTTCCTTCGAAGAAAACTCGAAATTTATCGGAAATCAAACATATTTTTCATTTTTATTAAGGTATTGGTTTTTTGACAATTGGTAACCTCGTTACGAAGCAGCGGACGGCTTCCGTTCCGGACTGGCCGGGGAATCGATTTGGACAAAACTTGTCGCAACTCTGGTCGAGAGGAACGTGGATATCGGAATTTCGAAGCGAAGTGGAAGACCACGAGATGTTATTCCTTGGGAATTGGAAGTCGATTGTTGAGGTAACTGCCCTTACGATTCAACCGAATCTTGTGCCATTAAGGAAAAATAACGTTTCACGCGCTAGAGGCCGGGTTTTTGCATTCGAATTCAGGGTAATTCCTCGTCATTTTCAACAGAACGACAATTCGGTTTCTTTGCGGTTTAAATGCATTTTCCTAAAGTAAACCCTCCGCTGAAATGCGAAATGACGTTTTTCATCCTTTTTGCTAGAATTGAATGTTTTCGAGATGCTATGGTTTTGAGTTTTGGGATGTTATTCTTACATTTCAGCGGCCTCTCCGTCACTTAACTTTTTGCCCCTTTTTTATGTTCACGTCTCCTTTTCCTCGCGTAAAATTTCATTCAGTTTCGCCTTCGCGACCCTCATCTTTGCCTTTCTCACCCTCAGACCCAGAGTTCCAATTCCTCGCTTCAGCGTTCTTGTTACCTCTACGTCAGGCATCTCAAACTCGCGGCCCGCATTTATACGGCCCGCGAAGTAATTTACTTTATATGTATGTACTACACGACCGAAACTCAAATACATATCTTGTAAAATATTTCACTTAATATAACCCATAAAGTGTATTAAATCAGTACTTTTAAAATATCCGCGGTTTATTTCTCATTCCCGTTTATAACAGCCTGCGCAGTTGAGTTACGGATTCCTCTTTCTTGCGTATCGACCCTGAATCTAGTAGATTTGTAATGAATGCATTTATGACCGCGTTACAGAGCGATTCCCCCTCGTGTTGAATGGGAGAGTGGATATCCATAGAAAGTATGGTATGCGGCCCGCGGATTCGGTAAGGTGCCTTAATGCGGCCTGCGGATTTGGTGGAGAGCCATCTTGCGGCCCGCACTCTACATAGTGATCCCGTTCTTCAACTTCGCGTGCCTCCGAATTTCTGCTTCGCGAAGGGTTTTTTTTATATCGCTCACGTATATAAAAGGCTATTACTTCCTCAAGGGATATTGGGCCTCTATCGCGTGCAAAGGCAGAAGGAAGACCTCTCTAGCTCGCTTTACATTCCTCTCGTGATGGACTGGCTGCCTAAGATGCAGGGTAAAGAGAGAGATGGAGGGAGGGAAAGAGGAAGAAGGATGAGTCGAGAGGACAAGATGCCTCTCTGTCTGTCTGTCAAGTACCGCCCGAGCGCATCTCCAGATGTGGACCACCATGGAATTCGTCCTCGCTAGTACATACCGCGTCGCTTCATTCTCCTTTTTAACTCTTTCATAACGACTCTTCTTGTATCTTGTATGGGGGGTGCCGTGGCGTAGCGGCGAGGGCGTTGGCCTGCTACGCTGAGCATACCCGGTGAGAAAGAAGGATTTTTTCAAGAGATCTCGCGGCCCCCTATTTGCGTGTTTAGAGGAGAGCACGCGAATCAGCGCTCCGTCCTTCGGAAGGGACGTAAATCCGTTGGCCCCCTTGGTGCTTCTCGTTAAAGAGTAGGCTAATGCCGGCATCGGGTTTCTCTCCTCACTTGCTTTATGATTTAGACAGAGAATCCTACTAGCGCTGGTAGTTGTTTGAAGTCACAGGGTCCCAATTCTATTCAATTTTTGTATATTTTTTCTCCTCGAAATTAAATTCCCACGCGATGGTTTTCTTTCCGCCGTGTAATTGTTGACGCAGGGTTAAATGTAAGAAGGGACTATATAGTCTCAATTTCGCCCCAATAAAGTCGTCTGTCTGTCATTTGACGATTTATGGCGTTTCGTGTTTGGGCGTATTCCAAAGGTACGGTACCGCTGCGCGAGTCAGACATTTTCTCGTGTTATTATGAAGTATTTACGTTGTTATTTGTCGCCTCGTCATTAAAATCATACCTTACCGTTCCGATTTATCTCTTCCTGTGTTATTATTCATTTGCTTTCGTTTTATATTTCTCCTCGTCTTTTTCACTACGTTTTTGTTTTCTTTTTTGTCATTGTCTTCTCGACCGCTTATTTCCCCCGAATCTCACTCATCCTGACTCTTAATCTCTTTCTTATTTCATTTTCGTCTTTCATCCTCTTACGCTTTCTATTCTCCCGTTACGTTTCTTTTTTGTCGCCTGTTTTCCTCCCTCCCTTTCTCTATCCCTCCCCCTCCATCCTCTCACTCCTCTCTCTCCTGTTTTCCTGCAGTGGGTTTTTATATGGATGCAATAGTCTTTTTACAGTATTGTATTATTATAATATTATTATTAATTCTAGTATGTAATATTATATTTGTATCGTGACGAGGGTTTAGGTGGAAGATGGGACTTTCCTAGTTTCATTCTTGTCCCAAATATCTAATCTAATATCCCTCCCTCCCGGTATTTCTACCTCTGTCGCGCCTCTCTCTCTTTATCCCTCCCCCTCTTTATCCCTCCCCCGATCTCTCCCTCCCCCTCCTTATCCCTCCCCGATCTCTCCCTCCCCCCTTCTCCCTCCCCCCCTTCTCCCTCCCCCCCTTCTCCCTCCCTTCGTGAAATCCTCCGCTCCGCGGCATCTCCGCCGTCCATCGCAACTGGCATGCGTCATTCAGTGGCGCCAATTTTTTTCACTTCTTTTTTCCCGTCATTGTGGGTTTGTTGTCCGTTTGTCACTCTTTCTCTCTCTCTCCCTCCCTCTGTCGCAGTCACCTGCCCGTTGTCGCCGCGGTTCTCTTCTGACGGTAAATCCGAGAAAATTTTTTCGTTGACCTATGTTGGCTCCCCTCGGTTTTTTGCCCCCTACGCTTCACAAAAAGTGAGCGCGCTCGAGCAAACAGCTGCGGAATACCTATCTCCACTGTTGTTCCTTAATAGTCGTAACCATACTGGATTGTGTGTCCTGCGGTCGCACTCCTATCGCCCTTCTTTTGTCGTGTTTTGTTTGTCGGCTGCGCCAGAGCTCCAATCGCAAGCTTCAAATTTACCTCCGCAATAAAGAGCGCTCGTGGAGTCCAGTTGGAGATAATTCCGTTGAATAATAGTGGAATGGTTCAAGGACTGTTGTTTATTCAAGCAATTTTTACCAAGAATTGTCGTCATTTCGTAATATGACACATTAAGTGGCGGAGGCACATTTTAATACTGTAATAGTTTATATTTTCTTTCAGAAGGAACTCGTTCTTTTAATTTTTAGGGACTATTTTTGTAAGGAAAGAGTATTCGTTTATATGTATATTAAAATGTTCGTATCGGCTCATTAAAGCAAGTTGTGTACGTTTATTTATTGTCGGTTAATTTGTATAATATTTTTGTAAATTTGTATATGGTGCGATTTAAACGAGATTTTGTTTAAATTTTCACGTACTGCGTGAATAGTCAAGGATAGTTCGGCTACAGATTATCCCAAAAGTTCCTTAAGTTTGACCATCCAAAATTAAGCACGTATTTATATTTGTTATGCTTATGCTTCATTTATTTGCTACAATTACTGTAATAATCAAGAAAATAAGTATGAAGGTCCCGTAAGTGCCCTGGGTGTAATGAGGTGCAATTGTGATTTGGGGAGTCATTTTTTGATGCTCACATTTTTCATGTGAAGATGTCTGACAAGAGTCCATTTTACATAGTGTATTTTATTTTTGCCATTCAGTATTAACAGCTTGGAATAAAGACAATTTTGAGCAACCTATTCATTATATTTTAATATTCACGTAGAACGTGTATAGGCTGGTAATTTTCTCTTCGCATATGATTTTTTTTGGCGATTGAAACATGCAAGATTCGGAAGTAACTGGCATTCGGAAGTGTTAATAGGATTTCATCATCCCATTTGCGTGAAAGCGTCATCGTTTCATCATGGAAAGTAAGTTTACTCTTGGAAAACCTAACATTTTGCCAATCCTTTCGACATGGAAAAGCGTCGCCCTTATGGCTTCCAGTCGTTCAATAAGCGCGAGTTTCTTCTCGTGTGAAATTGTTTGTTTGTAGAGGGCGTGTCAAGAACTGAGCGGCGAAGCGCGTGTCCGTAAAAGCGGCGAGGTGGATGCGAATCTTGAGAGAGAGAGGAAGCTTTGTGAAGAGTTTGATGTAATGTACAAATTTCACATTTTATTTCCATGCACTTGAAGGCACATCTGCCTGCTTCGGTGAGGGTATTTATTCAATCTTCTTTCCCTGCAGTTGTGTGCCCCATGTTATGTTTATCGTTTCTGAGATGTTTGTCTCATAAGATATGTCTTCTATCGGAAAATTCCCGGATTATTTCGCTGCAATTTACTATGAGCAATCGACTTATATAGCCGTAGTATCATCGAAAGCATTCCTCTTGGTACTGTTAGGTCTTTAAACAACCCTATTATCTCTGGTTACGATTTTAACCGAGATCTTCATTAACGGTCAATAAAATGAACCATTCGTAGAAAGCTATGAATTTATTGTTCAGGTCTCGATTCCATTATCATGTTGCTTAATTAAATTGTATATATGAACTTATTCTCCATTTTATAATTTATTTTTAATTTTTTTGTTTTATGTTATTTCCCTATTTTTGCGATGTCGCCTAATGCTGTTTGAAAATATATAAATACATGCGTAACTTGCGTTTACGTACATATACATATGCCTAATTTATCAAAGAATAAATCCACAAAAAATGTACCGAACGATTTATTGTCGGAGTTCCTGAATCTGGCTAAATCACTGCATTCCTTTCTGTCCCCACATGACACGGCATGCTCTTCGCTAAATTACATTTAAGGAAACCCGATATCCTGCAAACCTACAATGGGAAGCTTTTAAAGCGTTAGTATTTCGAAGGTTCGTGACCTTTAGACTCGAGGCATTTCGAGAAGGCGGCAAAGTATTTTACCTCTGCGAGTCGAAGGCTAAGAAAATCCATCGCAAGCATGGTCATTAGGGCAGCAACCCGCCGCATCCGAATATCGCATTTTTGACCACCTGTCGTGGACATTTCGTGGCGAGAAAATGTGGGATCCTGCGAGGGATATTTGTAAAGAGGTGAGGAAGGGGGAGGCAGAGGGAGGAAGGGGGAAATGGAGGGGGAGGAAGAGACTAGCGTTTCGGTCTAGAAAGAGGTTTTTTCCACAGACGAAGCGAAAGGAGGAGATGGAAAAAGAGATAAATAGGACGGAGTTCGCGGAGAAAATTAGCTAGCGTAGGCGTCCAAAGCTTTCGCGAACACACTGCGTGGGACGGTAAGTCGGAGGGATGGGAGTGATGTGGGAGGCGTTTTGTTACTGGTGAGAGGTGTTGGTCTGGTGAAATGGGGGCGAGGAGGTGACGGGGGCGTGTAAAAAGGGGGAAGGACGTTAACCTTCCGCCGCGTGAATCTCCTTTTTCCCGAGCATTCGCCAACATTACCTTTACTGCGCGGTATTGTCTATCTCTCCCCCCACACAGCCTCACTCTCCCTCCCTCTCGCTCCTCCCTCTTTCTCTCCTCCTCCCTCTTTCTCTCCTCCCTCTTTCTCTTCTCCTCCCTCTCCTCCTCAGGAAGGGTTAAATGGGAGAGGGGACCTTATGATCTCAATTTCGCCCTGAAAATAAAAGCATTTATCTATCTGTCTATCTCGACCATCTCAATTTCGTCCTAATAAAGTCGTTTGTCTGTCTGTCTCCTCCTCCCTCTCTCTGCCTCTCCATCTCTCTCCTCCTCCATCTCTCTCCTCCATCTCTCTCTCTCCATTTCTCTCTCTCCATTTCTCTCACCCTCCCACTTTACCTCCTTCAGTCCTTTCTCCCTCTCCGTCTACACCTCTCCCCCCTCACCTCCCCCTCCCTCAATCTGTCTCCCCTCTCTCCATTTCTCTCTCTCACCTTCCCACTTTCCCTCTCATTTTCCCTCCCTCCCTCCATTTGTCCCTCTTTCTCTCTTTCTATGTCCCCCTCCCTCAAGTCTATCTCCCCCATACCGAGCATCCCCCTCCCATCGCATACTCTCTTTCCATCTGCAAAGTCAATCCCTCTCAGCATCCTCTTCTTCACTGCTATTTTATTTTCTCCTGTGGAAGGGTACTGTGTACGCAGCGGAATAAAGAGGTCTTCTTTCTGTTTTATTGCGGGGCGGGGGTGTTTTGTAGTCTCCTTTTCATTTTGGCGGATGGTGTTGGATCGGAGGAAGGTTCTCGCGAGGGCTTCCCTCATTTTCGCTCCCTTCTCTCTCTCCCTCTCTCTCTCCCTCTCTCTCTCCCTCTCTCTCTCCCTCTCTCTCTCCCTCCCTCCCTCTCCCTCCCTCCCTCCCTCTCCCTCCCTCCCTCTCTCTCCCTCCCTCTCTCTCCCTCCCTCTCTCTCCCTCCCTCTCTCTCTCTCCCTCTCTCTCTCTCCCTCTCTCTCTCTCCCTCTCTCCCTCTCTCTCTCTCTCTCTCTCCCTCTCTCTCTCTCTCTCTCCCTCTCTCTCTCTCTCTCTCCCTCTCTCTCTCTCCCTCTCTCTCTCCCTCTCTCTCTCTCCCTCTCTCTCTCTCCCTCTCTCTCTCTCCCTCTCTCTCTCTCCCTCTCTCTCTCTCCCTCTCTCTCTCTCTCTCTCCCTCTCTCCCTCTCTCTCTCTCCCTCTCTCCCTCTCTCTCTCCCTCTCTCTCTCCCGCATCACTTTCCTTTCCTCCAAATCCTCATCCCGTTTGCCCCTTTCTCTTTCGTTTTATCTCTTCCCGTGTCTTTTGTTCCCTTGAAACCTTATGCGCCATAATTACAAACCACTCATCTTTTCTTCTCGATTGCCATTCCCGTTTCGGTCGGTAGAGAGGTGGTGAGATTTCTCGGAAAACTACTTCTCCTGGCTCTGATGGAGTGATTATATGTCTGGAAAATATTAAAAGCCTTTAAGCGTTCAGCGCTAAGTATGTGAGCGTGGGTTTCATGGAGGCTTTTCTGATTTTTATTTCACGTTTAACCGTCTCAGCTTTCCGTGTTCACGTTTTACTAATGATGCGGTCCATACCATGAAATTCGCCTCCTTTGCCATTGCTCTATTTTTAAACGTAACAATAGATGTCGTATTCAAATTGCACAGCAAGGATCTTTATTTTATACGAAAATACTGTGAAAGTCTGCCATTCTGAAAGTGTGTAATATTGTAAGTTATTATTTTTATATTCGAATCTCGTGTTCTGCTTGGTAAAAATGACGTTGGATTAATAAGGCCCTCAATAGCGAACTTTTCAGTGAAATCTGTGTTTTTTACTGTAATTTCATTTAAGCACTTACAACGGATCTCTGAAATTTTATTTTTTTATCATACGAGATAAATTTATCATAGACATGGCTGTTCTCATGATTCCATTTCGTTTTTTATCGGATAATATTTTTTAAGAAAATTATTATGCAGGGAAATAAATATTATATTCTTATTTATAATAGGCAAACATAGTATTAATAAAAACGGAATCGTTATTCTTTGCACGTTTCATGATTTTGATGGTAACCATTGGGGACAATATTAGAATTACCGAGATATTGACATAATTCTCCTGTTAATTAAAAATGTTAGCATTTAATGTTCCCTCGAGATCTGATAGGATCTTTTAAATCAGTGGTCTTTTAAATCAAATATAATATCGAAATATCACTATTTGTAGGCGATGGAAATGATTCGGCCGAAGAAAGTTTTATAAAAATCTGAGCTTGGGTCCGTAATGTCACGCCATTTACTTCGAAAGCATTTATGAAGAATCTCTTTATAAGATTTGGCAGCACTGAAATAAGATACGAATCCCGAAGAGAATCGTTCATAAATTTGGCGGCTGAATAGACAGCGGCTGCGATAAACACCATCACTCACTTGTCCATCGCTGCTCGGAAAAATATTTGCTCTCATTCCTTTTCCTCTGTTTTTCGTCTATTTTGGTGGAATCGGCAGCCCGGACGAGACGGCTTGGCTTGCCACGGCTTCTCATTCGTATAGATTTTTTTCCGGAGGTTTGGTTTTGCGGAGAAGATCTTTTGATACGCCCTTCCTAAGTCTAATGTCCTCTCTTTCTCTTAAGAGAGTGGGATTCAAGGAGAAGGTGTTTCGTGTATGAATGGGGAGAAAGAGAGGAAGAGAAGATATATAGATAGGCGTATAAGACGACGCCAGCTATCTCGTAATGAGTGGAACACGAGCTTATATTGCTCAGAGCGAGGATTAAACGCAAATTTAACGTGGTATTAAGGTGAGACTTTATGAGTTTAATGGGACTTTATACGTTTTTAGTGTAGTATCGACTCTAGGGATAGCAAATTAGGCCATATTAACCCCAGTCTGTCGTCGGGAGTTTTAAGTAATCGATGGCAAACCGCCGCGCTCACTTTTTTGACCCAACTTTCGAACCTTAATTATTGATTTTCTCACTAAAACATTTTCTCGGGAATCTATCTGAATTACTAAAATTGTACTTCATTAGGTTGGTCATACCACAGGAAAAATTTAAACCTCGTTAAAGGAAAAATTTCAATCCATCTAACTTTCATAGTTGCATTATAGAACCACTCTTATATTTAATATAAATTTCTGTAATTTTAATCCTCGATTTAAAGATAAGGCCAAAGAGTCTCTTTAAACAGCATGAGGCAGACTTTTAAAATTATCTTCGTAGGTTAAATTCGTAATGTATAATATTGGCTTTGAAATATGCTGGAAAATTCGTGAAAGTTGAGCAGGTGGTCAGACGTAGAACACCTTAGCAGGTGTCTCATATCTGATTCAGCATCGTTCGGGTCATTTTTTTCACGTGGCTCATACCAACGGAATATCTACTGAGTTGTGTAGTTATAGAGAATTGGCCCTTATTTAAGAGCTATTGCACTAAACATCACCTGATACTATTTTAAAGGATTCCTCCTGGCTCCATATGAAATAACTCTTACTCCGTCCTAATTATGGTGGAGCAAAATTTACGAAACTCGCACTGGCCGTAAAAAAATTCAGTAGCATTATTGTGTGTGACATATGTATGTATTTTAATGAAAATGTTTAAAAACAAGGTGCTTATTTTATTGAAAACTAGTGTAATGCCCGTTGAAATATCAACGGAAGATTTATAGATAGATTATTATTATTTTCATTTAAAATAATTAATAACACACTTTTACATATGAAATATTTTGTCATATACAACATTTATAGTGAATATTCTGTTGTTGACGGGCTATCTTTAATTAAACTTAAAATAGTTGCCTCTTTCCCTCCCTCTCCCCCCTCCCTCTCCCCCTCCCTCTCCTCCCTATCACACCCTCTCTCTCCCTCCCTATCCCCATTTCTTCTCTCCCCATCTTTTCCCCTCCTCCCTCTACTTCCCTCTCTCCCCCTCCCTCTCGCTACCCCCTCTACCTCTCTCTCCCCCCTCTACCTCTCTCTCCCCCCTCTCTCTCGTATTAAAAGCATTGAAAGCACGTTTATACCTATAAGGATTGAATTAACAATATGATATAGAGGTCTAACAATGGAATTGGTAGGCAAGGCAACATCCCGTTAAAATGGCAAGATTTCCTCAAACTGTGTGAATTAAACGTTTACATTGAGAAATTTCGAACTGTATGCGGAAAAAGATGAACAGAATAAGAAACTTTATAATGATTTCTTCAAAATGGTTTATATCCAAAGATTTTAGGTCAATTCTTTCTAATTTTAATCTAAAAAAGAATGAATGCCTGCACGTCGAAATGTCCCTTTTTACGTGTTACCTTATGGGAAATGGAAATTATCTTCTGGATCGAACCTGGGCCTTTGATCTCGAGTTCGATACATTAAAACTTTTTGTTGTTATATCATAAGGCCTCCTATATGGAGTGTATGGAGAAGCAAGTTTAACCATGAATAATCACGGACCTGTCAACGGACAGACTACCTATGATGATTTCGCTTAAATAGTAATTCTTCAAAAGTCACAGAGGAACAGAGGTCAATGATACGGCAACAATACAGAGAGGCGCGGTCAAGAGCTAGAGTAACAATGCGAGAAGCATTTAATGATTACAAAAAGAAAGTTCTGCATAGTAATTTGAAAGAAAAAACCGAAAGCATTTTGGTCGTACGTTAGAGAGGTTCATGGTAGAGGCCCCACCATAGCGTCTTTGAGAACGGAGGCAGGTGATGTAGTACATGACAGCGCGGAAAAAGCGAACTTGTTAAATGAACACTTTCAGAAAGCGTTTACTTCAGTGAGCAACGAATTTGAGGAACCAGCTTTGAATGATGAGGGAAATTCGATGGAAGATATGATATTCTCGGAAACAGGTATCGCGCACCAGCTAGAGTCTATTAAGCTAAATAAGTCTCCCGGGCCGGAGGGCATACCCGCGCGTGTGTTGAAAGAGCTAGCCTCGGTAATCGCACCTTACTTGAAAATAATATTCGAAAAATCCGTTGCACATGGTACCGTTCCAAAAGACTGGAAGCTAGCATACGTAACGCCCATCCACAAAGGCGGTGATAAAGAGAACCCCGAAAATTATAGACCGATTTCCTTGACGTCATTATCGTGTAAGATTCTAGAACATATAATTGTTAGCTCTGTTCTGCGTTATTTAGACGGTCGTTCTTCACTAAGCAAAAACCAACACGGGTTTCGGAAAGGTAGGTCATGCGAAACGCAGCTCGCCCTGTTCGTAAACGAATTGTTACAATGCGGAGAGAAAAACACTCAGGTTGATGCCATTTTCATTGATTTTAAAAAAGCGTTTGACAAAGTACCCCATAATAAATTAATAGGAAAACTAGGAAAGTACGGCATAAACCCTAATATCGTGAGTTGGGTAAAAGACTTCCTCTCAGACAGAAAACAGATAGTAGTTATTGATGGGAAATCTTCATACCCGGTAAAAGTCGCATCAGGTGTTCCACAGGGAAGTGTCATAGGCCCACTACTATTCCTGATATATATAAACGATATCTGCTCGGTAGTTCGCTGCAAAATAAGACTTTTCGCAGATGACACCGTTTTATATAAGGAGATAAAGAGTCAGGATGACCAAAAATCGCTCCAGGAAGATTTAAACGCCCTTTCAGCATGGTGTCAAGATTGGAAAATCGAAGTTAATCACAGCAAATGTTCCCTATTGAGTTTCTGGAAGAGTAAGAACAATGAATTAGACTCGGAGTACAGAATTGATAGATTGAATATCCAATCTGCAGAGTACGTTAAATATTTAGGAGTCACCATTTGTCGTGATCTATCGTGGAATATGCATATTCGAAGGATCGTAGGCGCAGCTAATAAGAAATTGGGCTTCGTAGGCAGAATAGTAAGAAGTAGCACAGAACAGGTACGAGAAACGTGTTATTTATCATTGGTCAGATCTCAGGTCGAATACGCTTCCAGCATATGGGATCCGTACGAAAAGGGACAAATACTTGAGTTAGAAAGAATCCAACGCAGAGCAGCCAGATTCGTAAAGCAAAAATATGAGCAAAAACTAAGCGTCACATCACTCTTGAAGGAGTTGAATTGGATATCGCTAGAGGATCGCAGAATTAGCGCTAGGTTAAGGCTTCTGGAGAAATTTAGGTCGGAAGTTCTCTTAGAGGAGGTCTCAGGAATATTAGAGGCACCTACGTACATGGGCAGGCACGATCACGAGAATAAAATACGAGAGATCGACTGTAGGACCGAGCGATATCAGAGCTCGTTTTTCCCAAGGACCATACGGGATCATAACAGGAGAGTGATTCCCACGAGGGACGTTATTAGGTAGGTTTCGGTGTGCTGCACCCCCTGCCACCCACCAGTCTGGTGATTTGCAGGGTATCATGTAGATGTAGATGTAGATGATGATCATAATGCTATCCTGAAAATTTCATCAAATTCGGTTCAGTCGTTTGCGAGATATTAAGCTTCAAAGAGCATTACGTGACATTGTGACACTGTCTTTTATTATGGTAGATACTATCATTCACGATGGTGCTTGAGTTTCTCACCCCAATACGTAGGGCGGTTCGTAGTCTGGTGACATACTCTCTTCCATTACAAGGAGGCTTTATGGAGTGTTTTAAATCAACATGAGATGAGAGTCGTGGAATTTCGAAAGGTAACTGTGTTTAACTGTTGATCAACGTAACAGTAATCGGTTTATCACCAGAAATTCTTGGCGCTGCTGACGTATGGGTGTGAATTATGGTTTTTGGATTGGTTTCGAATCGAGTTGAACTCGGCGAAGTGCGGAAATTTACAAGGCGTTGCTGGGGAGAAAGTCGAGAGAAAATATGTTAATTACCAGCCGGAGAGAGGCTAAATCATTTTCGCAAATTCGCGAGTGTAACCGTTAAGGAAATTATTTCGGCAGCGGATAAAAGGACGTCATCGGCGATGGAAAGCAGCGTGTCCTAATATCACGCGAGTATTTTTCGGTTCGATTCCATCCGGGACGGCCTCTTCACCTTCTCCTCATTTCCTCCGCTAGATGATCTGTCAACGCCCCCCTCCAGGGGCGAACTCCCTCTCCCTACTCTTGACGACAGGTCTTCCTCTCAGAAAGCGTCTTCCTATCTGGCTATTTCTCAATAAACGACGCGGTTAGGTAGGGTCGTAAAGCGTTTTCCGCACGAAATCTCGAGGATCGCACGTCGGTCCCTCACAACCCAGTTTGAAGAGTCGTTCACCGCAGCTGTTGCTACAAATAGACAAAGCTTCCCAATTTCGGCGGACGGGGGCGTACGTATCTCGTCTTCCCTGAAGCGAAATTTTTCCTCGTATCCCCCGTCTCTCTCTCTCACCTCCACTTTTGCCCTCGGTAATCACTCGTCGCGAGGTTAGTTACGCATGAGTTGGGTGGGGGAGGTCGCAAAACATGAATTTGGTTTGGATGAGAGAGGCTGGGAGCGGAAGAACGATCGGAAATGAAGGGAACTTGAGGAACTGAAATGGAACGAGGGGTTGGCTAGAGTTGAAGGGGACCTATCAAGCTTGTTTGAGTTCTTCTTAATAATGTTATATAGATTCTTATGCAATTCGCACTCTATTCCGCCGTTGACAAACGAAAAGTACGATAAATTTTGCTGTGAAAGCAAATTTATCCACGCATTCGTTGCCGTCACTGGTTTCACTGTCCACGGTTATGTTTTGACTGCATTAAATATTTAAGTTCTTATATCCTGTGGCGCATTATATTTGTTCAAGTTTGTTTTATCCGATATGGGTTTTAATACAAAACTAAGCCCTTTTAATGGACGTGATAAGTGCAAAAAAAAAGACATGTTGGAATTGTGCAGAATCAATTTTATGAATATTTACGTTTAGGATTATTTCATAATACTATAGATTACTTTTTAGACGCTTGCAGTTACTGGGCTCTAAATTTGTGTTGTGGATTATATTAATTACATCCTATGTTTATTTAGAAGGGTTTAAAGATGGCTGGACTCTAAGAAAGATCCCTATTTTATAAAATAACCAGGAGTAAACGAATTTTTACTGCCATTAAGTAGTGTTCTTCTTAATTAAGAGAGGTTGGAAATTTTTATTGACAAATTTTTGATAATTTAGTTCCATTTTCCATCCGTAGGATGTAGGGTTCCGTAAGTAATAGCATTGGATCGATAATATCGATGGCAATGTAATTTTTGTTGCCCCAATCCTATCTTCACCATCAAAGTGTTTCACCTTGGTTTTGACAGCAATTAACTCCTTATCCTTTGTAAACTCTGGCAGCATCCGTTGGACTTTTCTCTAAAACTGCTATAAGAAATAGAACTGGTTAACCGCATAGTCGATAAAATTGAGGTTTGCCAAGACCTTCCAAGAGTGCTATTTTACGGCAATAACGGTTGTTTAAGTTACATTTTCTCGAGGCATGGTGGATTAGAATTTGAGCAGTAAGAAACATTTTACCTTCAATTTCGGCTCCTTCTTGTTATCGTAATTGATCAAAGTTTAGTGCGATTTTAATTCATCTCTCCGAGAACGATCTATTTCGTGCTACAGAATTATCTCGTTAATTTGACAATCCTAGGGCGGCTTTTAGTGCTATTATTGCCATTCGCAGTGCTATCCTGAAAGCATAATATCAAGGATACTGTTGTTTCGGGAGTTTAATATTTAAGATGGGAGTTTAATTTTCACACACGTTTATTTACGGCCGTCATTAGTCTCCAAAAAAGTATTTTATGCGGTGAAGCATTTTTATCATCGTTTTTCTGTAGCTGATAAATAAAAGAACATGTTTATTTTTAAGATGTAATTGCTTCCGATATAGAGAAATTCATGTAGCCCAATAACGGTTATATCATCATTTTTACGGCCAAATGAATTACATATATTGGATTCGAACCATTTTTCGAGTTTGTTTTTGTTTTTGTTTTTTATTTGTTATTATTGATCTTATTTACGTTTGGCGCTCGAAAAATGTCTCATTGGGTTTTAAAGTTCAAGTATCCCATAAGAATAATAATTAAAGTTAATGCTTTAACGAACAGCGACAAATTTCCGCCATCGTTGGTTCTTTGACAGATAACAAACGATTGTGCATCCAATGGTCGCTGTTTACTCTAAAGATGGCGGTTCGTCATTATGGAGCTACTCTGTGGTTTTTATCGAAATAACGCGCTTGCAAAATTCGTAAAAAGATGCAATTGGAGAGTTCTGTATTTTTTGCTGTTTTCTTTAGAATATGGAAACTGAAGCGGAATCCTGATAACTCAACCTTGTAAATATCGAGTGTACAATAACTTGAATGATTTTTTCAGCCAGTTTTAATATGTGCTAAAACGAAGTCCTGTGTACGAATGTCGATAGCTGTAATTTTGTGTGAGGTTCGATATATCAGAATTCGACTTTATATCTTCTTGTTGTTTACATCGACAGTGTTTTATTTTCATTCGGAAAAATATTTGCTAGGAAAAAACGGATTATGAAAGATTATTGTTTAGTAACTGACATCGCTTACCTTGGTTATATGAGATTTCTACCTCATCGTACAAAGTAACGCATAGACAGCTATAAGATGTAATATTATTAATGAGTACCTACTGAAAATTGGTGAACGTGAAAACTGAGTGGCGTGGAAGTGAAATCATTTCGAACTTTAGAGAAAACAATGCGAAGTAATTACTCGTTATTACCAATTTATCTTTAACGGTTAAAGTGTCGCTGAAATGTGGACATTTTAAATTCGAAATCCATATGTTTTTATATAGATATACCCTCTTACGGAGCATAATGTGTAATAATATCGCAGTAATACCATAGCTTTATCGTAAATCTTTTCTCGATTGCAAGAAAGAGACGAGATTTCGATCTATGAGCAATTGCCAGGTACTTTGGCTTTTTATGCCTGAAAATAAATCTATTTGTCTATATATTATACCTATTTAGACGTATATCTTCAGCTGTGTCGTCGTGTTAAGCCACCGCAGTCATCCTCATCGTCTCGACCGCAAGTCACAGAAGCAGTTTTGTTCTTCCCCCAACTCCGCCGCGGAGAATTTGGCACGGAAAGAACGAAAAAATAGACCCTCTTTCTCTCCCCTTATCTCTCTCCCTCTCCACCAACTTCTCTCCGCCTCTACGGCTTCCGCTGACCTCATTTATTTCGTTTATTAACTGAAACAGGCGTCCCAATAGCGGGCGAGGAGTTCCCTCTCTCGTCTCCCGGCCACAGGGCTAAGCGAGAGATTTTTTTCTCTCTCTCCTATCCGTCCGTCTTCGTCCCTATGGTTACGCTAGGAAATAAGTATAACCGAGGTCCGTTTGAAGGGAGTTATTCCCGTCTTCAATACTTCTTCCGACTGCGGAGGTGTCATTGACCGTGGTCGCGAACATTAGGCCCCCTACTCCGTCGCGGAGGAGAAATATCCTGCGCAATGTCACGGGGTCGTTCATTTATAAAGTCCCTCGCGGCTGCCTTATCTTGTCGTTCCGGGAATTTAAAGGTTTCTTTTCCCGAACTGGATCGGATATCGCATTCGCGGAAATCGAACGGATATCCGGGTTCGAAGTTTCGAACTTCCGCTTTCGCGTCTTCGAATTGAGATAAGTACTTTTTTTAAGTTCTTGGATTTTTCAGCAATAAGACGAGCTCGACAATTCTCTGTTGAATCACAATCATTGCTTACGTACTAGCTGGGGTACCCGGCGTTGCCCGGGACCAGATGGAAAACAGCATTTATTGAATTAACACCCACCCAAATTGTTGTTATCGCTATACAGCCTACGTATGTTATGCGCAGGGTAAAATTGTATACCTATGCAAAGTTTCGTGACGTTATCTTCAAAGGTGTGGGTTTGTATACCGGACAAACAAAAACAGAATTTCAGATTTATAGATATATAGATTGTTTTTACGATTAAACTCATGATATTATCACGATTGAATTCCGTCAGTTATAATTAAGTTTTTAATTAATTTCTTTCCGAAAAAATTTAGGTTTTAGGGTATTAGTCAATTTTTTGTTTTGGTCGATCTCGGACAGCTTTCACTCATAAATTGCAGCACTAGTAAAATACGTATTTTCGCACCATTATAGAGCGTTGGAGTTAATGTTTTGCGTCTTTTCGACGAAAGTATTCATAATAAGACTCTTAAAACTCTTCACCCTGCGAAATCTAAATCAAATATTCGTCGCTTAAGCGAGTTTCAATGGACTCGACCGGGATAATAAATGATCCGGCTTATCAAACATCTTGCTACTCTGGTTTATTCGGAAACTTTGCTGGATGATTACGGAGCGTAAGCCGGATTTCCACCAACGTCATCGGCTTCCATCTCCACGCTGAAGTCATAAGTTCGTGGGGCTTGCGAATTCATCGACGTTTTAGACTGCTCTTGATATTTAGCATTAGTTTTTATCAAGTTAATTTGTGTGTCTCATTTTGACGACAAAGTACTTGTTTCTCTTTTAAGATTTGTGACAAACCCCTTATTTATTGTGTATATATATATATATATATATATATGCTTAAAGAAAAGGAAAGGTAATAATAAAGGTGGCAACAAGATGTTGGAGGGAGCCCTGTGGACACTTACCTAAATTGGAGATCCGCTGGGGGTGCTGAAGACACGAAGAAAAAACACAAATTTGAGAAGTTTTCGGGCAGAGACCCTTCCTCAGCGACGGAGAGAAGCGTACTTTTAAACTGAATAATTATCAATATATATATATATGTGTGTGTATATATATATATATATACACGCACACACATTATACTATATGTATATATATCTTGAGAATTATTCAGTTTAAAATTTAAGCTAATTGCGGATTACTTTTGAGACGCCACGCGGCCAATGCAAAACAAAAGGACGAAATGAAAGATACTTATTCTTAAAAATTTGAGAGCATATCCGCGTCTTTGGGCTTAAAATCGCCCATGCATTAACTCCTCGCTTACGCTGAAACCATTCCGCGAGAGAATCTTGAGTCAGCATCTTGTACCGACAGTGAATTCCCACATTTAAAAAGATACCCACCGTGAAAGAGACTCATATCCTGTTACACGCTTGGCTCTTAAAGAACGACTTTCATTCCATAGAATCCTCGTTGGATCCGTTCCGCATAGTTCCTTTTTTTTTACGGAGATAGGAGTTTCATGTACCTTTTTACCCCTCCTTTTCGTTTTTTCCCATTCTTTCCTTTACACTCCCCACTTTTCTCTCTACCTCTCTCTCCCGACCTTCCCCTTTTCGTTTCCCTCCCCATATCCCTATCTCCCTATACACCTCTCCCTCCTCCTCTCCCTCTGACATCACTCTCGATTGTCTCTTGACCCATTTCCTCCGGCATGCGCGACTATCACTCGCAGCCCTTTTTTTCTCGTTCGCTCTTATAACGTTTTGACATCCCTTTGAATTTCACAAGTGGGAAATAGAGCTTTTCGCGGGACTCCTGGAGGAAATGTTTTTTTTTTTTTGACGGATCAAAGTGACTCGCCCGCCGTAATCGGATTTAATTAATAAACTTCCGTCGCCCGCAGCGATGCGTTTTGTTCCTCACTTTTTTCTTCGCAGGATGAACTGTCGTCGCCGGAGGTGAAAACGACGGGTCTAGGATTTGTCATTTCTTTCGCCTCAACGATCTTAACGCGATTACGATCGTTGTGCCTCGGAGGAGCGTTCTCTTCTCTCTCCCTCTCTTTCTCTCTCTCATTACGTTAGTGTAGTAAAAGAATGCGATCTTATCCTGTCTTGTAATTGGAATTTATTCACGAGACGGTTTTTTTGGTCGAAGTTAAGGAAGAGATATTTTAGTCACGTTTGTGTCTTAACGTATCCAGGTATTTTAGAAAGCGTTTGGATAACATGAAGATAAATCTTTTGGTATGTTTTTAATACAGGTGCTGTACTGACAATGAGTAATCCATTAGTTTAATGCGTCCTATGAATAATGAATTAACTGGAGCCGTCTGTAGTGGCAGCGGCGGTATAGATCCTAGTTATGTATTCATAGGTTAGGTTATGCATCACCGCACAGCAGGAGGATGTTTAACTTGCCAGCGTAAATTAATGACCTTAAAAAATGCGGTAATACTATCGTGTACAAACCAGTCACGTATTCGCGTAGAAATTAGCGGAGGAAAAATCAAGGATGATACTTGCACCACACCCTAGAGGAAAATTTTTCTGTTTTTTGTTTTAAATTGATAAGCTAATCTGCGGTTCAAGTCATTTTATTCGCGGCTTTATAGGCGCATGCGAAACGTTTACGTGCGTCATCGTCCCCTTTGCTCACGGGAGAGGAAAAAAAGGTCAAAGATCTCTCTCCTTTTCGTACCTTTTGCCTCCCATGTATTTGTGCGTGAGGGAGAGAGATAGGGTGTTCATCCCGGAAACTTTTCACGCACCCAAGACTCTTCATCCCTTTTCTACCGCTCAGTCAGCACCCTAATTCCGCAGACCGTGTCCACGACCCGCCCCCTCTCTCTCTCCCTCCCTTTTTCCCCTCCCTCCTCTCCCTCCCTCTTTCGTATCCTTTCTCCCTCCGCCCTTTCGTCCTTCACGCTTCCTCTTGCCCTCAAACGCTCCTAAATCGCTCTTTGCCCTCTCCTCGTCATCTCCACACACACACACACGCCACACACACAAACTCCTTTCCCCTCCCCATCGCTCTCTCTCTCTCTCTCTTCCCCTCATTGCCCTCTCTCGTTTTTCTGGCGCGCGCCTTCCCCTCCCTTCCTCCTCCAGCGACTCCAAGCTGTCTCCCCTTTTCCTCTTTCTTGTTCTCGTTCTTTAGCTCTCTCTCTCTCTCACTCTCCACTGCTTTAATTTTCCTGTTTCTCTCTCTATCTACACAGTAAACTCCCAACTGACCAGATCTCGAATAACAAGAGATTTAGATTAACCTCAATTTCGATTGACCGGAATTTTATAATTTGTAATTCGAAAGGTACTTTACCTAATTAATGTGTCAGTGGGCATTGATTGAGTTACTTAAATGTCTAATAACAGGGGTCGGCAACCTAAAGCCCGCGGGCCTCATGCGGCCTCCGAGTACGTTTCATGCGGCCCGCGAAACCATGATGGAAAAGCGATCGGTATAATTTAACACAGCCAATTCCATATTTTTTCAGTGAAATTATGGTCTATAAACCTTTTCTGGTGGAGTGTTAACGCTAGTCAACTAATTACATTTGATTTTCACTAATATGAGACCACAAAATCTCTAGGTAACTTCTGATTAATAACGCCCATCCGGCCCTCCGAAGCATTCACAATAACGATTGTGGCCCGCCATATGGAAAAGGTTACCGACCCCTGGTCGAATACTTTCCTATGAGCGTTTTCTTAACCGTCTTGTTATTAACTTATTTTTTCATTTGCGTGTACTATTTTACGTGTAGGTAGTCATCTCGATCAATAGAAATAGGTTCGGATTCGAAGCATCTTGGAAACGGGGATTTCACTGTATTCATAATCTGCCGCTTTATCGTTTCATATCACTCCACGCCTTGTTTCACTCTCCCGACCTAACTGCTTGTTTCACTCTTCGATTTCCTTCGTCTGTTTGTTTTATTAAACGACGTCTGCGTAAATTTCGCACGATGTCGATGGAGGGGAATCCCCTTACGATGTATTCCTACGTTTTCAAATACCTAAATCTGTTGTTTGGTTAATTCATTATTCACATTTAAGAATACTGAACGTCGGCTTTGCTTGAAACAAAAGGCGTAAAGTGTCAGTGGTTCGATTATTAATGGCTCATTGTTCAGTTTTATCACTCGATACAAAGCGCGATAAATTTTAAAAGTGAATTTGTCTTTAATAATACAAATAATGTTTTATTTACTACCTACAGGGCCGTGCCCAGACATTTTGCCGCCTGAGGCGAGATATAATAAGGCGCCCCCTGGTCTCGCTGGCCTTATGAATCTATTTTGATAGGTTTTCATTTTTGTCAAATTTTGGCGCCCCCCTTCGAGAGGCGCCTGAGGTGGTTGCCTCGCCGCCTCACCGCCCTGACTACCTATATATTCTCCTCTCATAATTTTTGTAAACCATTATCATATTCTGGATCTCTTTCAATAGATCTTTCATTCTTTCCACATTTAAAACGCCATCTCAAATCTTCCGCAATTCACTCGTCTCTCTGCTCTCTTCGTTTTATCTCTTTCACTCCTTGTTTCATTCGCTTTGTCCTTTCTCCATTCCACTGCGCTCATCCTCTCTCGTATTTCCCCTCCTTTCTCTCTCTCCCACTCTTCGTGCGCCTGCTACCTCCTTTTCTCATTTATAATATTATCTTATCACCTTTTGTTCTTGATATTTTATCTTACTCTTATCCTTTATTATCCTCTTATCTCTCGCTTCCTTTGTGCGTGAATGTGATTGATTCTTTCTTGTCGGAACAATCTACAAAATAAATAATGTTGAGTGACATCGATTGCGTAAAATATTAAATGGTATGTTCTAAAACTCGTTATCTGGTAATTTAGTAAAAAAAGTGATTTCAATATTGAATATATTTTTTAACCCGCTGATAAAGACTACGTGTTATGTTGTTTTGAATGCGTTTTCAACGTTAATACTATCTCACATTCTGTGTCTTGATAGTCGTATATTAGTTAATGCTGCGTAAGCACTCCGTAGATAAGTTCTTTCAACACGATGCAATCTTTCTTTTCTTCTCTCCTTTCATTCTCTCCTCTCCCATTTTCATTTATATTCTCCACTTCCTTCCTCACTATGCTTCCCTTCTCCTTCATTCCCTCTTTCCTTCTCCTTCATTCCCTCTTTCCTTCTTATTTTATCACTTCCCTGTTTCCTTTCTGTTATAGCTCTTCTTCCCTCTGCCCGCCTTCATTTTCTCTCTACCCTTCTCCCTCGCGCATTTCGTGTAGTATTCCTTTTTCCTCGTGTTCTCCCTCTGTATGTTTACACGTGCTGTCTATTCTCTCTCCTCTTCCGTTCGTGTACCTCTCTGCGTCTTTCCACCGTTTTCTCTCTCTCTCTCCCTCCTTGTATTCACCTCTTTCTTTTCCCTCTTCACTGCATCATTACTTATTCTATTCTCGCCCGGTTATCTTCTCTATTGTGAATTTCTACTTTGAGGGCGGGTTGGCGTCCATTTTGTCTGACCCACGCTTCTTGAATTCACAGTGAAATCATACTCCCTGTATTCCTGGGACAGTGTTTGTAATTCTTTGTGTAGCTCAGACAAATATTTTGTTTATTAAACATTTTGGTGTTTAGATACGGTATCATTTTTGAACAATCTTCACTTAACGATGAGAATTTTAATACTAGATATGAGTAACTTAAACCACAATTTTATGCTTATTAGCTTTTTCAATTTTACGCGATTCCACGTTACATAAAACGCAGTAATTCTCCGGACAGGTACGTGGTAGGGGGTGCAGTGCGCCACATTCTCCAAAAAATCTCTCTTGCAGGATTGAATATCCTGTTGTGATATCTAAACGTTTCAGGAAAACAAAGATCCTCCATATCGCTCCGTCCTACAGTCAATCTCGCTTATTTTATCAATTTGCTCTTACCTTCGTATATAAGCGGGTGCTTCAATTATACCGAGCACTTTCTCAGCTGAGCTTTCCGATCTATATTTCTATATAAGTTTCAACTTAAGCGATCAGTCGGCACTTCTCTGGCGATACCCAGTTCAAATTCCGTAATAAAAAGGTAACGATCTTCATAGGGTCATAAACTAGTTTCCTTTGATTCGTACCATATCGAATACTATCTGTCGTCACCTTGCACGGTGTTCACGGCTGATGTTTACTTAACAGTAAAGAGTGTATAAGCGGGCTCTATATCCCTAAAAATCGCAGGATTTTTTCTGTGAGGTAGATTTTACTCCTGAAGTCTAGCAACTGGATTTTTCCTCGAGGTTAAATCACATATCAGGGATTGCCTTCATTAGTTATATCAGCGGTTTTCCGTGCCCTTGCATACATTATCCAGTAATTATTAGGAGGTAGGCGTTCCCATAACGTTATCGTTTTAACGATTCACATATTTTTTATTTACGTAATCTTACAATTACAACATAATCATGGCCTTGAGAATTTTTAGGCGCGTTTCTCTTACAGCGTGAGCGCCTATTATCGTCGGTCTGTCCGTCTGTCTGTCCGTCCGTCCGCATGTTCGTTCCCGGCTTCTACCGAACGGATTTTCACGAAATTTGATATTAAGGACTTTCAATCAAATATAATAAGAAAATCGCAAAAATGAATCGCGTACGCCAATCAGGGGTACCACTTTACTTGGGACAAAAAATTAAATTTTCGTCATATCTCGTAAAGTATTGCTCATATCAAAATATTTTTCAAATAAAAGTTGTAGAACTGGTAGAGTATTTCGTTTCCTATACACTTATATCGTAGAAGTAACCGTTATCGAGAAAATTAAACAAAAACGTCAAATCGAATTGAACAGAAAATTTCTTGCATGGTTACTTCATTGTTGCTAACATAAACAATCTCACAAACAAATGTTTAATTTCCTTACGTAGGTATTCATGTAATATTATTAAATAAATAGGAAGAAAATGGATTATTTATGATGAAGAAAAGAACTTTAAAACGCTATTTCCCTTACGTACAGGTATATAATTGCTTTCTAATACTCCATTGCACGAACAGCGCCCATTTGTGATACGTTGTACACTTTCCTAACTTGTTTTACTAATAGCTTTAATATTCCTACTCATCTATTATTTCTCGTCTCGCTTTCATTTCGCATAATAATTGCTCCTTTTGCCTTCTCACGTAGCGTGCATCACAAATGCCTTCGCTCTTATCTAATAGGTTTCATTACTCCAAAGGGTAAGAAAGGTTAACGACTTATAAATCCTCAGTCGTTATCGCTTTTTAATTATACCTACACGTGCGGTTTGAAGCTGTTAGACCGCAGCCAGCTTGCAAATGACAAATGAGTCGTTGAAAATGCTTCGAGGCGTTTGTATTAGACGCATGGAATATCCTTGCCGAAGCGCTTCTTCTTTTCTTTAGCGGATTATTCACGTCCGTCGTCCTTGATACTTGTGACGCATATGTTGCATTCATGTTGTTCGATAATAGAGCCCTGCATCTCTAAACTTGAATTACAAGCATGAAAAACATTGAAAAATCGTTGAAGATTCTTTATAGTTAGTTTTTAAAAAATCGTTAGGATGTAAATATTATCTAAACGCCCAGTAGTAGCTTTAAGTATTTTGTATTTAATATGAATCAGCAACAGAGCTGAATTTTGGGTCTGTTATTCGGAAAAATTACTTTGGTCGTCCTTGAATTTTATTAAGAAATTTCTATACATCTAAAAAACCATTTTTGCTGATAGGATATTTTAACTTACAAATAAACCACTAAGCTTTTTCTTAATTCGTTGATGAAGTGATTAAAGAGATTATTGATGTGCCACCGGGTGAAAAATTCTTTACGCATATCAATTTTTTCCATTTTAGGGAAATATAAGTTTTTAAAAATGCTTACTGCTATGTCCATTGTTAAAAGTAGATTTTGGTAGCATATTAATCTTTGAGCGGAATCCATGTATCTTAGTAAAAAGCCATCGTGCAGACGTTGTATTGGGAACAGAGAGCTGGCTTTCGGGCGACATTAATTCTAACGAGATTTTCCCACCAGATTACGTGGTATATCGCAAAGACAGGAGGGAAAGAGTCGGAGGTGGAGTTTTAATCGCCGTCAGAAAGAGTATATCAAGCCAATAGAGGAGTTTAACGTCAGCGAACAATGCGAAATGATATGGTGCTCCCTTCGTACGAGAAATGGTAAAAAATAATTTTTTTGCTTATTTTACCGCCCACCTGACTCAGGAGTCGAGAACATTAGAGAACTCAGTCATACATTGCAGGTGATAGCTAGGAGAAAGAACGATCCAGTAATCATTCTTGGAGGAGACTTTAATCTTCCATCGATCGATTGGAAATCTGTAACCTATGTCAGTGGTGGAAAAAATAGAGAAGCTTGTCATGAATTAATTGAAGCATTTACTACTCAAAACTCGCTAGAGCAAATCGTCAACAAGCCGACGCGATATGACAATAACCGACACGGAAACATATTAGATCTGTTAGCCACTACCCACCCACTATCGACTAGAAACCTACAAATCGACGACGGCATAGGTGATCATAAAATAATAATTGCCGACTTCAAATACACCCCTGCGACAATAGATAAGCCAACGCGATTAGTCTATATCTTCAGTAAAGCAGATCTCCCAGGTTTCAAAAATTATGCTACAAACCAAATAGCGACATTTATCGATTTTGCGAATAGTAACAGCGTAGATGACTCTTGGACGGAAATTTTGCGTATCATTCGCGAAGGGCTTAAAACGTTTGTCCCAACTAAAGCAATTCGTGATCGCAAGGACCCGCGGTGGATGAAACCGAAACTCCGCGCCTTGCTCAAGAAACAAAGACGGCATCACGCGCGCATAAAGCACCTTAAACAAGTTGGTAGGGATCACGCGAACGAGTATTTAATATATAGAAATAGTTGTAAATCTGCAAGAGACGAAGCGTGTAAGGAATTTGACGCCTACCGATCCATTACACTCTCGGATTCACTCAAAAACGACTCGAAAGAATTTTGGTCGAACGTGCGAGAAATTCGAGGAGGTCAGTTCACAGTACCTCTTCTACGTACAGACAACGGTGAAAGTTTACACGATTCTTTTACTAAGGCTAGTATGTTAAATCGGTTCTTCGAAAATTGCTTCACAATCGACAGCGGTGATTTCATTGATTTCCCTACTCGTATAGACTCAAATATGAGCGACATAGAAATATCCGAAAGCGGTATCGTTAAATTACTAAGTCAGGTCCATAAAAGAAAATCGCCAGGGCCGGAAGCCATCCCTGCGTTCATTGTAAACTCGTTAGCAAACGAATTAGCTCCGTACCTTAAGATCGTATTCACAAAATCTTTAGATGAGGGAATAGTTCCTTTGATATGGAAAACAGCCCACGTTACACCAATACATAAAACGTGAAGTAAATTAAAAGTGGAGAACTACCGCCTTATATTGTTGACATCAATCTTCTGAAAGGTTTTTGAGCACATTATCGGTAGCTCAATAATGCGATTTCTCGAAAGCAAAGAAGCGCTTAATAGAAACCAGTTAGCTCTACTCACACATGATATTGTGAATGCAGCGGATAAAGGAATAGGAGTTGCAGTATTTTTAGACTTTAGGAAAGCCTTCGACACCGTTTCTCACGTGAAAATAGTTCAAAAATTAAGGGCTTATTCAATTAACGAGAAAACTGTAAATTGGATCGCCTCGTTCCTTTCCGATAGAACCCAGAGAGTAGTTCTCGATGGAGTTGCATCAGACGTCGTCAAAGTGACTTCCGGCGGGCGTCAGGGAAGTGTAATCGGACCTCTGTTATTCTTGATATATATAAATGATTTAGCGGATAATATAAAGTTTAAAGTTAGACTCTTCGCGGATGACACACTTGTGTATGGAGAAATCAACACAATACACGACCAGGAGAATTTGCAAAAGGACCTTCAGGCTATTACGAAATGGTGTAAAGATTGGCAACTCGACCTGAATATAGAGAAATGCGCCGCAATGAACTTCACGCGCTCCACGAATTTCAACCGTTACCCGTACCAAATATCTGAACTAAAGCTAAAATACGTCAATAGCTATAAATACCTAGGAGTAATTCTCAGTAGCAATTTGTCTAGTAGAGAGCATATCAAAACCGTTATAGCATCGGCAAACAGAATCCAAGGGCTTTCCTCTAGAGTCCTGCGGGGATGCCCCTCAAATGTGAAGGAAATCGCATACTTTTCCCTAATACGACCCATCGTGGAATACTGTTGCGCCGTCTGGGACCCTTTCGAGGAGTGCCTAAGTAGGGAGCTCGAAATGGTTCAGCGTAGAGCGGCTAGATTCGTAAAAGGAGAATATCGGTATGATGCGAGTGTAGCAGAGTTATTGAGAGATCTGAAATGGCAGACGTTGAAGAGTAGAAGAATTGAATACAAAAGGAAACTATTTGAAAAATTCGAAAGCTCCGAATTCGTTGAAGACGTACGCGGAATAGTCGTCCCCATCGGTGTTAGTGAACGTAATGTTAGATCAGAGTACAGGAGAAAATATGTCGAAACAATCGCTATAACAGAGAAATACTACAGATCTTTTTTCCCAGACGCGATAAGACAGTAAAACAGAGGAATTAGTTAGAGTTCACTTGGTGTTGTGGCACACCCTGCCAAACGCTCTGGCGGCGTGCAGGGTATTGATGTAAATGTAAATAGTGCGATATCCTTTCTAAAAGTGGTCATCCGTTTCTTTGGTAACTTCTTAGTGTGTGAACACATTTCCCAGGCATAATTAATTAAAGTTGTTATTTATTAAGTTTGGTTTCTATCTATTTATTTGATGGACGTGCGAACTCATCACCAACACGTCATATCGGATACCTTTTCTTTAGTTAAAATTTGTTTTATCGTATGCTTTGATACGCCTCGCATACGTTATTTGCGAGCGACTAAGAACTTCGAGCATCTTTCTCGTTTTCAGGAAGTTTCATTTTGACATTTTTATCGTTTTTCTGGTTACGTTTTTTCCAGAATCATCGTGTGAAAATATTGCGAAGCCTGTGGCTGTTGATCCCTTCGGAATGTTCGTTCCTCACTACACTCCTATTTAAGAAATAAAATATTTTCGTCTTTTCCATTTCTTACGCTTCCTCAAATCCTTTTCATTCCTTTTTTCCCTTTCCCTCTCTCCAAATTGACATTAGTTATGGCTACACATCTCGACCGTCATTTGTTTCAGGCCTAAGCTTCGCGTCGTGTTCGCGTATTTTCGTCCGGCATTAGGTTCTCTCTCTCTTCCGCGTTTTTCCTCGCACTTTTTATTTAAACTCCATTCGGAGCTGGGATCTTTTTTCCCTCCCTTATACATTAGGGTGAGCGTCGCGCTTTAGGGATTTGCCGTTTCTCGTGGACGGGTCGCCGTAAAACTCGGGCTGTAGTTGTCATCTGGAATTTCCCCTCTGCGATTCATTAGGGAAAAAAATGCGTATAAACAAGACCTTTATTAATTTAAAAGTCTTTTGCGTCCATTGCTATTAAATGAATTGAACGGAAGTCGTTAACTACATAAGCAGGGTTGGAGCAGATTATTGGTGCAGCATATCTCAGCGTTATCTTATATATATTTATGAAAGTTTCTTTGTTTGTTGGTTTGTTTGTTTGTTTATTTGTGCTTCTATACATTTCCACACCGTTAAAGCTAGAGTAATCAAACTTTCTACACAAATAGGAAGGCCGTAGGCTACTTTTTAATCGCAAATGTTTTATATTCATTGTACAAAAAGCAACATAACTTTGTATGCGAATGCTAAGTATTTTAACATTTTGTTAATATAGGTACTACGTCATTTTGAAATAAAAATATAATATTAGCCCCGCGCCCTCAAATAAAGCAAACTTTATATATTCAAACTACGAATATTCAAAAAACCGAAAACATTGTTTACAACGAAGCACTGAAATAAAACATTAATTTTTGTTAGAACATTATTTTGTGTTTTTCCTCGGGCAACGCCGGGTACTGTAGCTAGTTTATGAATAAGAAAGAGATTTTTATTTGTAGATTATTTATCGTATTGAAGATGTGTCAAAACAGTCTATATCTATGGCGCCAAAGTGCAGCGTTTTCTTGATGGCCTTCCAATGTTAATTGGATAACTTATTCTCATGTCGGAGCAGGTGCATGTTTTAATCGATTGGAAGGAGGAAAGAGAGGACGTGTGCGAAAAACAACGCGACCGATTTGAATTGTAAACAAGTTGAGTAATTAAACAATTCATTCTCTTTATTAAATTGCGTATTCGTCGAATTTCTATAGTTTACGCCGAACATATATTTTCATATTCTGAACTTATACCATCCCTTATTCAGTGTGCTTTGGACACACACTTTTCCGATTTGTGTCGTTGCGTTTATTTACGCGTTTTTCTGTTGCCCATATTTTAATCTTCTCCCATTTCTCTCCACTCTTCCAACTTCTGTCACCATTAGCAGCCACACAAATTCTTTTTCACATCTCTCTCTATCATATTTATCTTATACTTTTCTGTCAGTAATCATTTTCATTATATGTAATCCTATTTTAATTTGCGAATCTCATTCTGTGGGATTTTCATGGCATGGGAGGTATCCTCTTTAATTGTATCCTCGTAACTGATATCCTTTCTATGAACTAATTCCTCTTAAGCAAAAATATCTCTACTAATTGAATTCAGTAACGCCGCAAAGCCGAAATAAATTACTCACGAGCTTGATGTCAAACGATATGTTGAATATTTTAGTAGTTCGAGCGAGCATATCGACTGAGGGTGTCGTGAGTTTTATTCTTTTAACGTATTAGTTTTAATTTCCAGTTTTTCCACAAAAATTTATGTGCCGGTGAAAAATTATATATACCCTTCCGAGAACCTCTGCAGACTCTGAAGAAAAAGTAGGAGCATAGAATCTGTGTTCTTTTTAAAACTGCGCTCGTAGCTGCTCTTGGGAATGTACTTTATTAATCAGAGAGTAAGCAGGCTACGGAAATCCTACGAGATTGTTCTATACTAACTAACCCGGATTTCAACTCCTGGATTTTCAACTATCTTATGTCCACGGCAGAAGGCAACGTGAGTAGAGTGATATGCATATTGTTATCACAGTTCTTCTTTTGTCATTCGCTGGATTTCAATAGCAAACTCGGGAGTACATATTTTAATATTACGGGAAATTGACAAGCGCGTCTGAAAATATTAATTTCCTAATCTCTCTTCGTTACATTTTTGTATGTATGCGTACTTTTGAGAATCGTTGTTATCATTTGGGCTAGATTAATATTTTATCATTAAAAAAACCCCTTGCGCGTCTTTAATTCGTCCTTAACCCTTATCTTTCTCCTTTTCTCTAGCCTCACGTGCCACTTTCCTGCCGTCATTTGTCTTACCCTCGCAGTACATTTACTCATTACTCAAGAATTTCCGATAACCTTTGCCTACTTGCCGTAATTCCTACCAATTATTCCAACTATCTCGCTCCCCTGAACTTCGCCTTTTGCACGTATCCATTCCTACCTCACTTAACCTCGTCTGTCTTGTCTCCTTTACCCTCTGACCTCCCTCCCTGCTACCCTTTTCTCCTTCACCTCCTTTTTTCCTGCCTCTCTCTTTTTCCTCCACTCCAAACCACAGCCCGTATTTTCCTGGATCATTTTTCAACCCATCGATAACAGTATTTTCCGTAGTTTGCTTTTATTTCCACGATATTTTATTATCTCTTCTTTTCCTCTCACTATCTCTGTATGTATGTTTGCATTTATATGTATGTGTTTGCAGTGCTGAGCTGAGGCCGGTTCGCGGGTATTGGCAGTTAAATTTTTGAAGAAGTTTTATAACCGCTTATTACCTGGGTTGCAGTAGTTTGTGAACTGTTGTTGAAATATGAAACTGGCATTATTAGTCAAAATTTACAATTAAAATTAAGAAACCATTTTAAATAAATTTTTTGTACTCAGCAGCTCGGCATTAAAATATTAATGATAACGCAAGGTTTATTATTCAAAGAGAATGTAATACGTCATCTATAAAATAGGTACACTTTGACTGAAATATTTTTGTTTTTATTCAGTTTTTTGTTTAGCTAAACTTTTATTGTTTAGCGAACTGGCTGCTAAAATATTCGCAGCTTAGCTTGGTGTGTGTGTTGACGCACCCCTCATCACTCTTCCAAAAAACGTTTCCTTAACGCACTATATCTTTTTGCTCTTTCCTGTTGAAGATCTCTGGTTCATACGCAGGCGCCTTTGAGTCCGACTCTATCTATATTTTTCTCCTCTCGTGACGTGCAATGTGAATTCGTATCAAAATGTATCCGGCGTGGAAACGCTGTTCTTTTTTATAAGACTTTGCGTTACTTCCCATCTTGTGTACGCCCCATTGGTGATTGATAATCGAGTGCGAGCGAAACGCTTCCTCCGCTATCCGAGTCGGAATAAAATACGATGCGTATGGTTCCGTCAGACGGAGAGCAGGTGAATCTGTCGGGAGTAGAGAACAAAAAATACAACGAAAAAGAAAGGCGTATGGAGAGGCATGTTGGGATTCAAGGGAAAGGGCAAAAGGAGGTTGGATGAGATTGAAATTGTTTCAAACGTCGGCGAGTGGTTTATAAAAATTATTGGCCTTTAATTGCTTCTGCGCTGTGGTTTATGTATTACAAATAAGATTTTAAATGAATTTTCTGTTTTTAAAAAATAGCGTGAATTATCACAATCTGTTACGAATAAATCACAGTAATAACACTTCCACGAAATTACGGCGTTATTTTTCTGTGATTCTGATTTGTCAATTCCAAACAATTGAGCTCATTGATATGAATTATCTCGAAGCGGAATATACTTAGCGCGAAAATATTTGGGGTTGAAAACATCTGAAAGATGAAAAATTATCGATTGAATACGATAGGAATTAAAGAATAACAAGTTAGGAAAGTGTACAACGTATCACAAATGGGCGCATTTCGTGCAGTGGAGTATTAGAAAGAAATTATATACCTGTACGTAAGGGAAATAGCGTTTTAAAGTTTTTTCTTCGTCTTAAATAATCCATTTTCTTCCCGTTTAAACATATTGCATGCACGCGTATAGAAATTAAACGTTTGTTTGTGAGATTGTTTATGTTAGCAACAATAAAGAAGTAACCATGCAAGAAAAATTGTCCAACTCAAATTAAGACATTTTTGTTTGATTTTCTCGATAACAACTACTTCTACGATAAAAATGTATAGGAAAGGAAATACTTTTCTTTACTACTTCTACAACTTTTATTTGAAAGATATTTTGACATGAGCAATACTTTACGAGATGTGACTTAAAGTTCATTTTTTGTCACCAATAAAGTGGTACCCCTGATTGGCGTACGTGATTCATTTTTTCGATTTTCTTATTATCTTTGATAGTAAGTCCTTAATGTCAAATTTCATGAAAATAGAAGCCGAGAACGAACATGCGGATGGACGGACGGACGGACAGGCAGACCGACGATAATAGGCGCTCACGCTGGAAGCGAAACGCGCCTAAAAATTTAAAGAAGTGCTTATCTTAGGTATTTCCAATAGTCACAACGTTATGTGGCTATTGGAGTTAACCTGAGACAAGTACTTTTTTTTCAATTTTAAGTGCCTATTCTTGAAAATTGTATGCTTGACGGAATTAAAAAAATCTTAAAATTCCTCTTTCACAAATTTGATGCAGTTCTTCGCGGGGCAATTTTTGAGCCCGGTCATTTCAGTTTCCAACGCACGTATTTTAAAAGGAGGAGATAAATCTGTAACATCTAGTTGACACGTGGATTAGTTAAATCGATTCGATTTAAGCCGAAAAAATCTGCGAATTTTCAAACGTACCATTTCCTTTGATAAATATTGCCCTTTATAAAGTGTTCGCTTCCATCATTCCCTTCGGAGAAAAATGGAACTTCCCCCTTAATGGATGACACTAATGCGTAGCAATGAATTTAATGGAATCGCATGCACTTAAATGTTCCGAGGAAAAAATCTTTCAAGTCGTCTGCGCCTCATTAGTTCCTGTCATAGGCAACTCTCTATCTCTCTCCCCTCCCTATATCTCTCCGTCTACGTTACACAATTCCGAAGAGTAATTCCAGGCAATGTTTTTGCCTTGAGAGTGGCTCGTTGAATCATTCACGTCGCGATGGTTTTCAGGCGATGCGTTGGACGCCTTTGACTATCCTCTCGACCCGTGGCATGCGCTCGAAAAGCTACCACGGCCAACGCGACCTCTCTCTGAGGTTGCTTTGAAGGGAAGCGTTTTTTTCTTCAGTACTCCGGCCATTTCGACGCTCTCCGCGTAAACTTCGTCGCGTTGCGAGCCTTAGTTCTCTTTTGTTTTTTGAAAGCGTTTTGCGGTGAGCATTTTCGTCGCTCGAGGTGTATCTTCTGATTAAAGTCGTATGAATAAGATGTCGCATGCTTTGTGGAAATCGAAACATGCACGTTAAAGGTTTTAAGTTCTTTTACGTGTAGGCTTCCAAAGCCTCGTTCTGCTGCGCGGTTGAAGAATTTTTCAGATCTCGATGGTCACAAAATTAACGTCGATTGCATTTCGCGATTTAAGGTCTTTTTATCGCCATAAGAGATCGGTTCGGACATTAAAGTGTTTCCATAAAATTCAACTTGAATGCATAGTGGTGGAATATTCTATTTAACTTTATTATTTCAATCGCCGAGTGTATGGCGTCCATTAAGCATTGAGGCAATTTTAGAACGGAAATAGATTCAAACGCTCTCCTCAGGCGCCGAGATTTAGCAATAGTACGGCATCGGAAGGAAGGAGACATAAGTGGAAAGTCTTGCAAATGAAGTTGGCGTCTTGAATATTGAAACATGGCCGAGAAGAGAAATTGATTATGCGCGAAAACGTTTTGCGTAGAAAGCGGAATCCGAAGTTCTTTGTGGGAATAAACGTTTCCCTATATAAACTAACGCCACATGAGAAAGTTTTTCTAAAATATACGTTTACGAGCTATTGAGGCGTTCGACAGAATCAAGGACAACCGGATGCTTGGAAAGTTCGATGGGCATTCTATAATAACTATGACGAAATTGGCATTAGCTTAGATTTCATTTAAGATTATATATTACTGCTTAACACCCTGCCAGTATTACATAAACATTTTCTCTCTCTCTCTCTCTCTCTCTTACTCATACGCAAACATGTACAGACACAAAAATACACTCACTCGTACACATTCTCAGTCAAACACGCATATACGCACGAACTCTCATTCGCTCACACGCATTTACGAGCATGCACTAAAAAGCTCATACAGCAATTCACTGTCGGCCTGAAATTTATTTCGCTACACTTTTTTATCTAAGTGTCTACTACATTCTAGTATTAACAACCCCGTATTAAAATATATTTAAGTTGCATCCTTCATTTAAATCTTTCAAAGCTACGCATAAAAATGCTGTAATTCATGCTGCATTGGAGAAAATGGCGTAATGTTACGCGTGATATTTTACTAGATACTGAAGGCGTTTTCCTTATCCATTATCATTCTTTTGTGATAGTTTTATCATAGCTAGATTTGTAAGTGTGTAGGTTAAATTAAATCAATAAATAACTTCAGTTTTTTTTACATCTTAACACAGGTTAAAACGAAATTCAATTTGTAGCCGTTGATAGAGTTATATTTTCATAAGGAGCTTCACTCATAAAACGCACTTTAATAATTTCGTATTTATAATGAGCATATTTACATTTAATTTGATCATTATAAGCATTTAACAAAAAAGTCATAGATAAACATTTATAGCGGCGAGAAATCTTAATACTATATGCAAACATATTTACGTGTTCTTTAATTTGATTAATAACTTTTTGGTGCTAATGGAGCTCTATTTTAAAAGAAACCTTTTGACTAGTTAGTTCACCTTTTAAGCTGAATGTACTTTAAATATTTCTTGAAATGATAGTATATACTTTTTTTAAATGAAACATTTACCTAAAACTAAGATGAGGTAAATTCAAGAATAAGCACTTAAATATTGAAGTTGAATTTTAGGTATCTATTATCCTAGTCAGTAAGTAAGTAATTAATTTTTAAATTTTCGATAAGTACTTATTCTCGATTTAGTTTGCGGGCATAAGATAATAATTCTCTATTGAATTAAGATTAAGTAATTAAACTATGCAACTGTAATGATAAAAAACATGAGAGATTAATTTTATCATATTACGCCTTTTTCAATCAATATAAATGGTATTTTTTGAATTGTTCATGTATTTTTATTGATATTTATCCTACAAGTACTTATTCACATTTATAGTATGTCATCGTAAATGAATATTTATTGAAATATACGTACACACATCTTTTCAATCCTCAGCTGTTTTTTTATCGACGTCTGCGTGGGCGTTTTCCATGGCCTATATTATTTTTAGAGCCCGTGAAACCGATCGAGTGAGAGATGCGATGGATATCGTGCCCTTTTGTCCGGAAACCTTTCACATGCGCGACGGAAAAAAGAGACGACAAAGCGAGAGAGAGAGAGACAGTTTTTCTCGTCTCTTGTCTCCCGTCCTGGTTTTGAGGTCGCTATTTCGTGATTTTTTTCCTCGACCGACGTGGACTTAGACCCTTCCCTATTATTCAGAAGTCAAGTGCCAACGCCTGGATACCCTGTCGGAAAAGATAGGAGGAAATGACGGAAAATGAAAAAAATCGGTACAACATACATTGTACAAACTTTCTCATATACTAATGCGTCGTTTAGTTATCTTTAGAATATGAAAATCGTATCAGCCGGTTTTTAGAAATTCCAATTTTTGTTAAAGTTGCCCAAGAATAAACTAGCCTTATACTCATTCATTGAGAAAAATGAAATAGGTAGTAATTTTGCAGACGTATACTCAAGTAACTGTACGAAATTTGATTAAAATCGGAGCCGTTTTTGAGAAAATCGTATTGTTGTTAAAAATGCGTAGAATAAACTACTCTTAATTATTGAGCAATGTCAACCATTTCTATGTATACTCTGCTCAGTATGATAACATACCTAAGTACGAGATTTCCTTCATTTTCGCTCTACCGTTTAGACTCCAGAGTCAGTAACAGACAGACAGACAGCATTGCAAAAGCCACCTTTTCGGATTCAGCGACACCTAAAACTTATATTTCCGTAAAAATCTCGAGATCGAATTTTTTCGCAATAACAATACTTTCTCGATACTTCGTATGAGAAAGTAAAAATCGGTACAACATACATTGTACAAACTTTCTCATTTATGTACTAATGCATCGTTTAGTTATCTTTAGAAAATGAAAATCGTATGAGCCTGTTTTTATAAAATCAATTTTTGTTTATAGTAGTCCAAGAATAAACTATCCTCATATTCATTCATTGAGAATAATGAAATATGTAGTATTATTTCCGACGTATACTCAAGTAACTGTATGAAATTTGATCAAATTCGTTGCAGCCGTTTGTGAGAAAATCAAATTATTGTTCAAATTTCCTAGAATAAACTAGCCTTATATTCATTCTTTGAGAAAAATGAAATATGTAATATTATTGCAGACGTAAACTCAAGTTACCTTGCGAAATTTGATCAAAATCCATATAGCCTTTTTTGCGAAAATGAAATTTTTGTTAAAAATGCGTAGAATAAACTTCCCTTAATTGTTGAGCAATGTCAACCATGTATTGTATAGCCTCTGCTCAGTATGATTAAATGTCTAAGTACGAGATTTCATTCATTTTCGCTCTACCGTTTATGCTCTAGAGCCACTAACAGACAGACAGACGGCATTGCGAAAACCACTTTTTCAGACTCGGCTACACCTAAAACGTATATTTCCGAAAAAATCTCGAGGTCGAATTTTTTCGCGATAGCAATTGTTTCTCAATATACTTCGTATATGAGAAAGTGAAAATTAGGAAGCTTTAATGTTTTTTCATTCCATTGACGTAGATGAATATGCGCGAAAGGTCTGAACTGATGAGATGAAAGGCCGTTAACCTTGTCTCTTGCAAAATGACTTTTGTACGTTTCTTTAATGCCTATGCATATATATATATATATATATATATATATATATATATATATATATATATATACACACACACACGTGTATATGTACATATACATGTGTTTGCACGTTACATGTTTATGTACGTGTGTGTTAGCTCGTGATATCGTGGGAAAGCCTTGCCGTAACGCGGCTTTCTGCAAAATACGAGAAAGGTGCCTTATGGAAGGTCAGGGTGTGATAACGGGTTCTGCTGACAAATAATGAAATTTTAATTACCTTAAGAATGGTTGCAGCTGCATAAAAGTCTTTATTGGCCCGTAAGTCGGGGCTCGAAAGCTCTCCCGTATAAAGGACCGTGTTTTTTTATCGAGGTGGACTTAGGGTTAAACGGTGTTGCTGTAACCTTTTAGTGAAGATGCTTATAGCAGCAAAGGGGCATTTTTCCCGGAAGTTGTCAGATTGGCACTTAACCAAGACCTCGGAACCCGGTATTTTTAAATAGAAATATTCCGTTTGCATATAAACCTTTTAAGCTTTCAGACGATATCGGTCAACCGTAGGAATTGATTTCGGTTGCTTTTAGTGGGACTTAATCGAGGTGTTCATTCATGATTTGTTACAGAGCCCTTGCGTAAATACTTATAATTTTTTACCGACCTCTTGTGATAGCTCTGTCAGATTTTCCAATTTGTAATAATCGATATCAGCGACCTTTTTTTAAAAAATAATAATCAATCGAACTGCGATTTTTGGACTTACACTAATATTTATCCTTTTTATAGGAACGCACCAAAAACTAAATCTTATATTGACTTCATGTCGTGATGATAACATAATTCACTGTATGTTTAATGTGTGTTTTTGTATAATCTCGTGCCAAAATTTAAATTTATTATGTGATTTTAGGCTTTCAATATGATTTATTCGCTGTTAAATCCGAGTTCGGAAGGCCGCAAACTGAAATGTTGTGACACGTTATGTGTCGCGTAATACAGGAGCGACATTAATTTTTTAAATCCAGTATAAATATATCGTATTAATTCGGTGAGCGCGGGCTCATAAATTTCCATTGTAGTTAAGCATTTGATGCCTTGCTCCCATGTTTCATGTTAAATCGCTTGTCATAAGCCATATAATTTCATATAGCAGCCTCTCATACAAAATTAGCATGTGTGAATCGCAGTTTACTTCCTGTGAGAGTCTAATATATATTTCTAATTGTATTGAAAAATCTTATTTAATGACATGCTTAGGATATAACTCCTAAAGTGTTGCCAACCAATTCACAAAAATAAACCTTTACACGTAATTTAGTTTGCATTAATTAGGGCAGGAATTTATCACTTCGGATTCAAAATCTGTCTGGTTGGACGTCGCTTCCTCTGGTCCGAAACAAGCGGAGGTGGAAACGTGGCCAAGCACATGTCCACCCTTGGCTATTGTACCACTGCCAATGACACCTCATGTGTGTGACCTACATAGCAGATAGGATTATTCCTCTAGGGTATTTTGGATTCGTGGGAGGTGTGGAGCGTCGCCTTCGAAGAATGCGGCTTAGCTCTAAAGCCTTTATGTCACTCGTCCCCAAATTAAACCTGTTCTGGCTAGTTGCGGAAAAAATTTTCCTCCCCTGAATAAGAACTACGCCGAATAACATTACGAAACGCTTTTGTTTTTTTTAAAGAGCTGCGTGGCCTAGTTTATTTTTTTACTATTAAAATCTATTTCAAAAGACGATGGCGTTCTGCCATCTCTTCAAAATTGTTTGTGTGAATGCCGATCTTAACGATGCATTTTGTTAAGGTATGATAAGTAGAAGTCTAGTAAGTGTGGTTATTTTTATGAGCTAGTGATTAGCTTTAATGTGAAAGAATTGATCTTTAATGGCGAAGCTGAAATCAATTAATTACTTGCTTAGATTTTTATAGTTACTCCGGAGGACAATTTCCTGTGCGTAGGTTTACGTTGATTGAAAAAAAAATGATTCTTAGAAGTTATATCAATTGAGAAATTGTTGCTACATTATTATATTATCAATTTGCCTTAGGTAGGTGAAGTTACCATAATTCATTACTAAGGCTTAGTGTATGAATAACGATGTTGGATTGGACGACGGTGTTTGGCCACGTTGCTCTTAAGGAACTTGTTATACACTAATTTAGACTCATTCTCGGTATCCTATCGCCTTATTAAACTTGTAATTAAAAAATAAATCTATTATTAATTTTGTCATAAGCTTTCACGTAGTTAGTTGGTTGAAAAAATCGGTTAATTGTAACGCAAAATATTGAGTTGGCGGATAAACATGCTCTACTATATGGAGACTATGTGTTAAGGGAAACTGATAGTGGAAATTTTTGACGGAGTAAACAACACGGTCCCAGGAAGTGCTCGAGGGAAAATCGTCTATGGTAAGCGACCTGTTGAGGATAAACTTCTATTTAGACAAGACAACTTAGTTGCCTTGACAACCTTTGAGAACTAAAGTACTAGTTCAGTAACACGCCTTAACAACTCAGTCACGTGGCGTGTAACATCCTGGAAGAAAGTTTAAAATGTCTTTATCTACTTTAATGTTGCTTATCGAACGCCAAAATAAGATTTTGTTCTAGCGAAGAAGTTTGTGTCGTTTTCGCAAAGGTGATGTGAAATACGAAGCTTATAATGAAATTAAACTCCTCTTCTGGCATCGCATTTGATTAGGATTGTCCGGTTTACTATAAAACTAGCAGAAATACCCGGCGTTGCCCGGGGAAATTTGGATCAAATACTATCGGAATTCTAGGTGATACATGGTATTTAAGAATTCACACGGCCGCCGCGCCGTTTTGAATAAAACGGGCAGAGAGAAACAAAAACCACGTATGAATTATTTCTGGAAGCCTTCCACAATCGTACCAAATTTGATTCAAATCAATAGTAGGACTTGGGAAAATACGCGTAGTTTAATGTTTAAATCGACCGCCATTTGAATGAAGCGGACATACAAACACTAAAACCCCGCGTCGACCTTTCCCTTAGTGCCCCCTACTATCCTGTCAAATTTGGTTGGAATCGGTTGATTGTGGGCGTGCATAAAGGAGACGACAGAAAATGGGCTGCCATTAACATTAGCATACAAAGTTAATTTGCTTTTTGTACAATTAATATAAAACATTCGGGATTAAAAAGTAGCCTACGGCCTTTCTATTTGTGAAGAAAGTATTTGTTGAAAGTTTGATTACTCTAACTTTTAAGGTGTGGAAATGTATACATGCACAAATAAATAAACAAACAAACTTTTATAAATATATAGGAGATAGGTATTAAATCCAGAAATGCTAAATGCAAATGTAAATGATGCCTTGAAGCAATATTGCATAATTTTCAGGATAGCTCGGCAATTACGATAATTGAGGGGTGTGAGGCAAAAACATGGTAACCCAAAAACTTATCTATTTTAGTTAGGTTGCGTACAGAAAAGAAAAAAACTTCAATTATGATTTTGGAAATTTGTCTATCATTTGTTGTAGTTCATATTTTGTGACTTGCGTTTATTTATGATTTCTCTTACGGGTGCCCCCCCCTCCCCTTGGTCTGATTTTGCTCATCTACAAACTTGATCTTATACTTGCATTGAAAGTGGCAAATATCAAATTTGAACTTCCTAAGTTAATTTACTCGAGAGTTATCGTCGAAAAACCAAATCGATGCCCCCAAACCCCACTTAAAATTTTTTTGAGGTACACCACATAGCCTATATTTTAAGCCGGATCAGTCTAAAGATACGCTGCAAGTTTCATAAAAATTCGACCAGCCGTTTTTGCGTGATGCGGTAACAAACAAACAAACAGACAGACAACAATTCTGTAAATCGGTTCAAATGTCTTCTTGTGATGCAAAACACACAAAAAAAAGTAAAATCCCGTCAAAAAACAAATGTACAGACAGAGGTTACAATTTTATCTATATAGATATCCCTGTATATTTAGGTAAATATAATAAAAAATTAAACGTTGATAGGAAACCTCTTAACGGAAAGTATTTTTCCTTAGAAGAGAATAGAGTCCACTGGAAAAAGTAATTAGTGATGAATTTTTCAAAAGTTGATGCGTACTTAGCGCATCGATGCATAAATGGTGTAATTTAAAATTATACTTTTACGCTAACATTAAATTTTAAAGTATTTTTTGCAATTGCATTACGTGATTTGTGCGTAAATATAAATTGAATTAACCCTATGAATTTTGTTTTCTTTCCAGGTGAGTGCTCCAAGCGTTAACATTTGACAAGTAGAGGGCGTCGAGCGGAAGAAAATTCCTTTTTTTCGACAGAGCCGTGGTGTTGTTGGGTGAGCATTCCCTTTTGCGGGTATGGCGCCGAGCGTGGATTTTAGAGCTTCATTTTTTTTACTGCGCTTCAAACTTGCTCACTTCGATGAGAATTAAACATCACCATCGTTAAGCTGTTTCGGTCCGCTGCCTCTCAGCGATCCTCCATTTTTCACACCTTCGTATTTTATCTCTATTTATACGTGCGAGTGATTTTTTTTTCAATTTAAATTACGATATAGGTTGCGTCAAAGTTAAATTAAAACCGCTTTCTCTATTACGAAGTCGACTCGCGCGTGAATTTTGCATTCAGCTGGAGCCACGCAAAATTGCACCATTGTTGAGTGCTCATAACGGGCATTTCGGTTTTTTTTCTGGCGATATTTTTGTTGGTTTTATCGGAGGGCGCTCGCGTAGTGTTCGATTTGAATTCGACTGAAAATATATTGCAATATTTTAGAGGAAAGTGGTGCGCCCAGCGAAGATAACGCATTGGACTTAAAATGTAGATTTTGTCAAGTAATTTTCGTAGAATATCATTAGAATTTTATTAGTTTACCATTTTCCAAATACACATTAAGCAATGATGGCAAACGTTTTTAGTTACGGTAAAAAATATATTGTTTTTCGTTACACTCAAATCGAAATTTCGTTTAACTTTATAGCGAAAAATTTTAGTACGCATTAACGAAATCCAGATAATTGCCCTTTTAATATGTGTATATGTGTGTGTGTGTGTATATATATTTGACAGGGAAAACTGGAAAAGTTTGGCCTTCGTCCGTCAGTGGAATGAAAAAGGCTGATGATGACGATATATGTATATGAATACTAATAGACGGCAAGCATTTTCAAATTTTATAACTCTCACAATTTCGAACTTTTCCCATCGAGTTTGTCCAAAATCATATGACCGTGCTAAATTTCAAGCCTATAGCTCCTCTAGAAGATCATAATTTTTATCCTCGTATGGAGAAATAATGGGACAAACCAGCCCCTTAAAAATTGGTGTTTTTACAATATCGGATTTTTTCCTTCGGTTGTGACAAAAATTCTATAATCGTGCCAAATTTCAAGTCTCTAGCTCATCTGTATGTTCCTTATGATTTTTATCCTCGTATAGGGCCAAAACGGCCCTTAAAATTTCGAATGTTTACATTTGATTTCTTTCATTGGTCGTAGTTTAATAAATATTAACGGCCATGTAATATAAGCCTCTGATTCCCTTTAAAAGCTTACCCATATAAAAGCATCGAGTTCGTTGCCAGGACAGGCAATTTTTGGGACCCAGAAAATTTCCCATTTTTTCCGATTACACTAATTCTACTCGGATTTGAATTCAGTCTTCACAAATATGAAATTAGGATTATTAAGCTTTACGATAGTTCAAGCCCTACGTGTTTTGTTATGGGTTTAAAAAAAGGGGCTAAAATAGCCCCTAAAAATTGGAATTTCGACAGTTTTGCATTTTTTCCTTCGGTTGTGACCAAAAACCTATAATCTTACCAAATTTCAAGTTTCTGTCTCACTTGGAAGTGCCTCATAATTTTATATCCTCCTCTTCCTCATTCTCCTATATATTATAGATAGATATCTTTTTTAATATCCTGTATGTTTGCAATAAGGATATATAGAAATAGTAACAAAATTAAACTGCGGATCAGTAGTTCAAAAAATGATTTTTCTGTTTGGAGAAAGTTATAACCTCTGGAATATTAATGACAAGAGAAAACACTTTTTATGAGTTCTTAGGAAGTGATATTTCACAAAAAAAGAAATGACAGGAATAAACCCCGCAGATTCGGCTTACTATATGAATAGTTTAAACATCAAGCGTCAAAATAAATAAAGATATGTATTTGTAATTATAGGGTTGCATCGTCGATTGTGCAAATCGAACGACCTGCATGCTAAAATTTACAGAAAATTTGTAGGATATACAATTTTGAATTATTTGACTATGATAAACATTTATGTTATTTCAACCTAACAGAAAAATTTGAAAAGCTGGTAAATTACAAAAATAATCTCCTACTTCCATTAAACAGTTTTCAGCCAAAAACTAATCATCTCTTTACATTTTAATAATAATTCCAAATATAAAAATCGGTACAACATACATTGTACAAACTTTCTCATATACTAATGCGTTGTTTAGTTATCTTTAGATAATGAAAATCGTATCAGCCTGTTTTTAGAAAATCCAATTTTTCTTAAAGTTGCCCAAGAAAAAACTAGCCTTATATTCAATCTTTGAGAAAAATGAAATATGTAATATTATTGCAGACGTAAACTCAAGTAACTGTACGAAATTTGATCAAAATCGTTATAGCCGTTTTTGAGAAAATCAAATTGTTAAAAATGCGTAGAATAAACTTTCCTTAATTATTGAGCAATATCAACTTCTTCTTCTCCTTTCTTCAGATACTCTGCTCAGTATGATAAAATGCCTAAGTACGAAGTTTCACAAATTTTCACTCTACCGTTTAGGCTCCAGTAACAGACAGACGACATTGCGAAAACCACTTTTTTTGATTCAGCGACACCTAAAACTTATATTTCCGTAAAAATCTCGAGGTCGAATTTTTTCGCCATAACAATACTTTCTCAATATACTTCCTATATGAAAAAGTAAAAACTGGTACATTATACATTGCACAAATTTTTTCATATAATACATCTTTTGAAAAATATGAACTATGTAGAATTGTTATAAACATCAACTTAAATAACTACGAAATTTGATGAAAATCATATTAGCCGTTTTTTTAGAAAATCCGATTGTTATTAAAATTGCCCAAGAATAAACTAGCCTTATATACATTTATTGAGAGATATGAACCATGTAGTATTATTGCTGACGTAAACTCAAGTAACTACGAAATTTGATCAAAATCTTTGTAGCCGTTTTTGAGAAAATCACATTGTTGTTAAAGTTGCCTAGAATAAGCTAGCCTTATATTCAATTTTTTGGGAAATATGAACTACGTAGTATTATTGCTGACGTAAACTCAAGTAAATGTACGAAATTTGATCAAAATCGTTATAGCCGTTTTTGAGAAAATCAAGTTGTTGTTAAAAATGCGTAGAATATACTATTAATTATTGAGCAATTAACCATTTCTTCATAGCTTCTACTCTGTATGATAAAATGCCTAAGTACGAGATGTTATTCATTTTCGCTCTACCGTTCCGGCTCTAGAGCAGAGGTCAGCAACCAGGCGCTCGCGAACACCGTAGTGCTCTTTAGCTGTCTTACTGTGCACTTTTACGATGCTAAAAATCGTTTCCTAGTTCTAATATTTTGGTTTATTCTCTTATTTGATTATTTATTATTCCCATTTTTACAAAAGTATAGTGGTGCTCGCTGGTTGCTGCAGAATGTAAATTAGTGCTCACCACGTCGAAAAGGTTGCGGACCCCTACTCTAGACAGACGGACGGCATTGCGAAGACCACCTTTTCGGACTCGGGTACACCTAATACGTACATATATTTACATCAAAATCTCGAGATCGAATTTTTTCGCGATTACAATACTTGCTCAATATACTTCGTATATGAGAAAGTAAAAATTTATTGGTCGTAACGTATTTCCAATATAAATACTGACAATGATTAAGATGTTAGTTTTGATGTATTTAAAAAAATTAAAAGTTGTAATGATAACAGGATTTTACAGGACATTTGGACGCTAGAAAATAAATTGGTTGTAGCCATGACCCATATTATCAACGTATGTAGAAAATATTTACACGAAACTGATGGGGGTGGAAAATTTTCTATTAGCTAAGGAAACAACTTAAAATTTATATTTTCTTGTTTTTCATATGGTTAGATATTTAATGGAATAAGATAATAATTTAAGGACTAACATTATGAAATAAGTTTTTAATTAAAAACTAATAGTAACATTGAAGTGATTTAACTATTTGGTTGATTGATTTAGTCTTAGTCGTCGCCCACACATAGGACCGTGGAAATATCGAAATAACGGTTTTTGTTTTTCCGTTTTCGTTACGTTAATCAAAAATCATTTCGTTATTTAGTTACGTTACGCGTAACGTTTTCCATCACTGATTACTGAGTACTTTTTCTGTTTTGACATATATAAAACGTTTAGGTGTTTTCACGATTTTTCCTTTTTCTTGAAAATCCGCTTTTTGTATAGGGATTAGAGGTACTGTCGTTTCCTCCTGGGACGCCTATCTTTCAATTTTTATTGATTTTTGCCTTCTGTCACAGGAAAAAAAGAAAAGATACTTCCGTCTGATAACATGTAAGATTAAATTACAACTTTGGGATAAATTAAAATGTGTGCCAATTTCAATAAAATGTATTTAATTAATTAATCATCCAATGGAAAATTAACGGCAAATTGTGAAATCATATTTTAGGAAAGTCGCTCAGTGTTCCTTTTTCACGGCAGAACGTAATTATAGTATAGCCCTACCGTCTTAGCTGACGACGTGAGAGTAATAGTCTGAAGACTTCGAATATATTTCCTTTCCTTTCAACTTTGACGCCAAAAAGGGATTTGTAATGAAATTATCCTCCCTATCGATCGTGACGGAATGGCGGCATTTGCCCTTGGATCCCGCATTTCCTTTGGATCATCAATCCTGATTCGTTTCGCTCCAATTAATCTTTACCGACCCTTCCCCAAGGGCCCCGCCTCCTCCTTTCTTCTCTCAACTCTTTCGCTGTAAGGAGGGAGCTTCTCCTCTTTTTTTCCCCTCAAACGTCGATGCTGCGTTTCAGACCCCTCCATTTTATACCCTTTTGATGTTTATTTTTGTCCTGTTTCTCTTTCCATCAAACGCCTCTTTTAGCTCCCAGTCTCGCCAAAAGTCGCGCTGAAGATGGGAACGGACGCATTCGTCACCGACGCCGCCCTTTCAATAACTCTCCACTTGAACTTTTCGCAGTCACTTCAAGATTCCGGGCGAAGAGGTCGTGTTTGATATTCGCGACGTGGCCGCGCGGAGCGAATGACGGGGTAAGGAAGAAACTGGTTGGAAGGAAAACAAAATATTACCGCTACGTTTGCTCGCTCTCGTTTCGACGATTTTTGTCGTTTTCTGTAAAAAATTAAGGTCCTCGCAATTTTATGAAAAGTTTTAAAATGTGCCAGGAATAATTCAGTTGATTATTTTATTTCGGGTTTTTTCTGCTTTTAATCGCACTTAAACATTTTTCATTGTGTTTAGCTTTGTTCGTTGACATATTTCCGCTGATACTATTAAATTTAATGTTTTTCGATTTCATATATCACGCGTCTTTTTTACTTTCTTGTATACGAAGTATATTGAGAAAGTATTGTTATCGCGAAAAAATTCGACCTCGAGATTTTTACGGAAATATAAGTTTTAGGTGTCGCTGAATCCGAAAAAGTGGTTTTTGTAATGCCGTCTGTCTGTCTGTTAGTGGCTCTAGAGCATAAACGGTAGAGCGAAAATGAATGAAATCTCGTAGTTAGGCATTTTATCATACTGAGCGGAGGCTATGAAGAAATGGTTGACATTGCTCAATAATCAAGGGAAGTTTATTCTACGCATTTTTAAAAACACTTGGATTTTCTCAAAAACGGCTATAGCGATTTTGATCAAATTTCGTAGTTACTTGAGTTTACGTCTTCAATAATACCGAATAGCTCATATTTCTCAAAAAAATTAATATAAGGCTAGTTTATTATAGGAAACTTTAACAATAATTAGAATTTCTCAAAAACGGCTATAACGATTTTGATCAAATTTCCTACGGTTACTTGAGTTGACGTCAGCATTAATATTACATATTTCATTTTTCGCAATGAATGAATATAAGGATAGTTTATTCTTGGACACCTTTAAAAAAAATTGGATTTTCTAAAAACAGGCTCATACGATTTTCGTTTTCTAAAGATAACGCATTAGTATATGAGAAATTTGGTACAATGTATGTTGTACCGATTTTTTCCTAGAGTTTTACCCAATTTTCGAGATATTTCTGTACTCTTGAGGTCGGTTGAGATGCCACTCCCGAGATTAAGGTCGATATTAATAAAAGTCATCCGGCAGCCTGTTGAGGATGGCTGGTTGCCAAGCAGTGAAGCCCTAAGTATCCCTGCGTCTTAGGCATACTTCAGTTATTATATACGACCCAAAAAGGAATCAACCCTAACGGGAAACGAATATGGCGAAGTGCTCATCTTTTTGATTTGTATAATACGACTTGAAAATGTTTTGTGTGGAAATTTATGCGCCCCAAAGGAATTGCAAAAAGTTAAGAGCTGCCTAATTTAATAAAAACGAACGTTATTCTCGCCCCGAGTGTGTTTATATAATTAACAGCGTGTTATCAATCCTTAAATCTCACAATTTTAGCTGCGATTCAAAACAGAGTTATTCTGATTACAAGCGATTCTGGCGAATTTATTTCGTTTCAAGTTGTCAGTCATTTTCCAGAAAATCATACTTGTATTAGGGATCTTATCGACCTGTTATCATTTCCGGAACTCTCTTTGCTTTATTTTTTATCTGTTCCTTATACCATCCCGTCAATTCTTTGCCGTTTCAAAACCTAAAAATATATATTGCTAAAAGTCTCTCGTCTTTGTTCGAATTATGCTGTCACGGATGATAGTAAGATTGACGTTTTAAACTTTGCCAATGAAAGCATCTCCATGGCGGCTGGATTTAGTTTATTTTTATCGTTTCTTTCTTTTTTAAGGAGTGGATTGGTTAGCATTAAGTTTATAATTTATTAAGAGGTCTTAGGTCATAATTGGAGATGTAGGGAAGAAGGTGTTCACTTACGTATTACTTCCAGTTTCACGTGTAATATGTGTGCTTTTTCTCTTTTTGTGGCTCTTGGAGATCAAATGATGTGAACTTAATTTTCTACTATCATATAGTATTGCCAATGTGCATCGAATTGACTTCCGAGCCGCTAGATAATAATAATAATAGTAACAAACCCGCGAAAGATTACTCTATGCAATTTTCTATTAATAAATTCCGGTCGAGTTTTCCGCAAAATCGCATGTTAAAAACGTGGCATCTCTTGACGGTAACGTGGAAGTTAAGGGAAAAGGGGAGGCTCTTCATCATTTGATCACGTGCGCGTGTCAGATTCGGAGATTGGAAATATATTTTTAACCCACTTTCCTCCCAAAGTGGAATTTCGCGTGCTTGCCTTCGAAGTCTAGGTTTAATTGCCGTAACGAAGTGATGAAAAATTTTCCCGCTCCGGCGTTAATGCCTTGCATTCTTATGAGCCGGGTTTTGCGTAATTAATCATTATCACGTTCATGCATGGGTTTAGTTTTAATTTTCCCTTCGGAAGTCCTTTTCGTATTTCCTACCATGGGCTCCGTTAGGCCTGGAATCTCATCCGATGGCAGTGTTTTATGCGCCACTCCCTTTACCAAAACGAATGTCAGGGAACACGAAACCTCACACAATTCTGGGAGTGGAATTTAAAAATATGAATTCTTATTTTGGTTCCTTCCAGCAATTTTCTTTTAAAAAAATGATTCCGCTGTAATTTTTTCGCCACGCGAAAATTCTGCCTTAGGCCTGAGCCGATATGCGTCACCGGTCGTACTGTAACCTTTTAAAAGTGTTCGTTACTGTGGCACGCGAAAAGCTCTAGGCGGAGAAATAACCTGGTTGAGATGATGTTAAAGTTTCAACGTTAGAGCCAAAGGATCAAATCCTGCCATTCGCATCGACTTTTATGATCGTTATTATTATTGAATTCACTGCAATAGGTATTGAATGATCTGTACGAGCTTGTGATCCTCAAATGAAAAGTAAATAGAGGAAAAAGCCGTTTCGACAAAATCTTCTTTTTTTCTATCGGTATAAAACGTGTAGCGATGGAAGCCATAACGCGTTCAGAAGAGGATTCGATTTTCCTCAGACATTGAGGTAACAAAAAAATGTGATAACGTGAGTCGCAAACGCGCAAACGGTTCTGCGCATTTCATTTTACAAGTCTGATTGCGCACAAGACCGCGTGAAGTGAACCTGATGACCCGAAAAAAATAAACCCAAGGCGTCACTCCCCCTTTCGCCCTTATTCATTTTCGGCGATCTTCCTCCACCCCTTTCTCCCTCCTCTACCCCTTTCTCCTCCACCCCTTTCTCCTCCACCCCTTTCTCCTCCACCCCTTTCTCCTCCACCCCTTTCTCCTCCACCCCTTTCTCCTCCACTCCTTTCTCCTCCACTCCTTTCTCCCTCTTACGTCACCGCAACCCTTTGCGCCAGGGAGTGGGAGGAGTAACTCAATCAAGGAGCTTAATCTGAATCCGACTTAACTCCCTTCGAACTTTACTTTCTCGCGCCTACTGCCTTGCACTCAATCCGGCACATCTTTTCCTCTCTCTCTCTCTCTCTCCAATCTCTCCTCAATCTCTCCTCACCCTCTCCCAAACATTTCTGTTTGTCTCTTTTCAACCCTATCCGCCTTTTCATTACAAGCCTCTCTCTCTCTCCTTTCACCTCTCCCGCCCTCTTCATCTGCCTCTCTCTCTCTCTTCCTCTCCCTTTCACTTTCTCTCCCCTTTTATTTTCACGCTTGCTTTCACATCCGCTCTTACTCTCATATTTTAAACTTTCTTTTCGTATATCCCTTTCATATCCCACCGTCGATTCCTACCACTGTCTCATCTATCATTTTTTAAATCGTTTCTCTCTTCTCTGCCCTCTCTCTCTTTCCCCTCCCATCACCTACCACATTCTTCCTCTCATCTTCGCCACCAAGTCTTAATCCCCTCTCACCATTGCTCAGAGTTTTGATTTACTCGCGGGCGCTTTCCACCCTTCGCATTCCCCGAGCTGAAATCGGATGCTTATTAAAAAAAAACTTCCGTTCTCCCCTCTCGAAATTTCTCCTTCTCATCAACTCGCAAACCCCTTGAGGTATTTTTTTTTTAAATCTCGCAATCGATCATCTCGCTCTTATCGTAAGGTTTTTTTCTTATTATTTACGTCGTTTTAAGTTATATTTTTCTTTAAGTGTCGTTATGATTAATATTTAACTGTTTCTTACATATTTAGGATATAGGAGGATAATATAAAACATAAGATGCTTCTAGAAGGCATACAGATCTGAAATTTGGCATGACGATAGCTTCAATAGAATTATCTAACTCGTCCTATGGCTGATATGAAACTGATAAATCAGGATTCTCTAAAACCAAACCAATTTCTACTACAGTGGTAATTCACCGATGTTATGTTCTAGAAAGAACCAGATACTTTTGAGAAAAGCTCGAAGAGAATAACAAAACGGTACTAAACTTCGCCCTATTCGATGACCTCTCTCTTCCCTCCCATTGAATTTTCAAATCCTTTGTTTTAGAAGTTCTCATTTCCCGCTACTTTCATTAAGATACACATGTATGGATTACGAGGCATTTGGCTACCTTAAGAGCGTCTCGCTCCCGCCGGATGATTAGGCATTTGGCAACCTTAATAGAATCACACACACGCTCTCCAGTTTTCCATTTAAAATCGTTGAACTCGTTTACAGGATATTAGAATATTCCTTTTTTTTAAATAAACAAATTTTTAAGGTACTTCGGCGCGGATTCGGGTTTTCTCTTCGAGAAAAATATACTTCGTTCTTTCTTCTATACAACAGTCGCAAGTTTATATCTCAATTCTAACTAATTTGATAAAACAGTGTTTGAACCATCAGTCGGTGTTGGGCAGTAGGATATAATTTAAAACAAATGAAAAATTTCTACTCTTTTCGTGAGTTTTTAGGTTATTTTCTGCGGTTATGGTTTGAAATGCCTGTATTAATTGTGGAAAGCGTTGCATGTGTCGATTTTTTTGGGGAAATAGAAACAATTAGCCATAACAAGGGAAAAGTGGGATTCCGGAGAAGTGTCGAAGAGACAACGAAGGAATGCAGACGATGAAATGCGAGTGAGGTTTGAAGAAGGTGTGGTGATAAACGGCGAAGGTTAAAGGTCGGAAACTGTTAACCTTTCCAGCTCAACTCCTAAGGGAGTACTAAGGTGGATGATTAAATTAAACTGCGAATGTTTGAGTTCCCAAATTTGCTCAAATGACTTGCAAGGTTTAATCGTATTCTCAAATAATTCTTCAGTGCACTCGACTGATTTTCGTTCGCGAGATGTTTTTATATTTGTCCCGGCCATTATTTTTAGATAATGATATTTTAGTTAAGGGACAGATTAACAGCTCTATTTTTGGTTACGTCTGATGGTATCTTCCCAGCTTAATTTTTGAGAAGATATAAAATTTTCCCTGAAAAATGTGTAATGGAGTATTTAATTCAGTTTGATTCAAAGAAAGTTTTATTTTTTTCGACCGTTTAGTTCGGTATAGATTTTGACAGTGAAGTTATCAAATTGGTATCTGTGTTTTATCCATGTTTTTTTTCTGTCGCAGTGGAAAATCTTCCCAGAGTGCTATTTCGATATTCGCTTTGGACCGCCTCCTTGATCTAGAACATTCGTCCCACGCAGACATTTTAATTATCTCTAATCGAAAACGACTACTGTGATTTCAATCTTACGAACCTCTTCCTTACCATTGTCGTGAATGAGGAGATAACAGCTTATCGTCTCGAAAAATCGACTTCAATCATATCTTGCTTCTTACCTTTTCCCGAGATTGAGTTCTTTTCGGAATTCCTCTTACTAGCATACTCCCCGTTCGGAGTTCCGGATTTTTAGTACACCATGATTCATGATTTGTTTGTGCATTTTTTCCACGTCGGTGTGCACAACGACGTCCAACTTAATTAGTGGTTTTTATGCTAGATTACTCAAAAAGCGACATCGTGGAATTTTAAACAGTAAACATTTTAATTTCGGGTGTAATAATAATGCGTTCTATTTATTTGGAAAGCGTTTTTCGTTCAGGAATAATTTTTTATTTGGTATGATCCTAACTTATGCCCCAAATCGTTTTCAGTTCGTTTTACGAGGTAATAAAAATTTTAGTTTCAGTTATGGGAGCGAATGAAAAGTTATTGCTCTGCCGTCATCGTGTCGAATTACTTTACATGAAGAGGAAAACGCATTAAAGAAAATTTTATTTTTAAAACGCTTTTGCGAGTGCTTCCTGTCTTTTCAGTACACCGACTCAGGGATTGGCCACGGCGAGCGTTAGAGGAAAAGAGAGTTATCCGAGGAAAGCGTTTAAAAGTGTCAGTCTAATAAATTGCATAAGATCGAACAGCATTAGAGCGGAAAAGCTTTTTTACTGTTTCGAAACGTATTTAATTCGCGGCGTGTCATCACGTTAAAAAAAATGTTTTTGGTTGATTACGTCAGGTTAAAAGGAAAGTGTTATACCATCTGGTAACTATCCGTTATGCTCTCGTTTACGAAGTTGAATCAAGTTAATTTTTTGCCTCGAAGCGGTGTCATTTGGGTTTTGTTCGCTTAACCTTATGAGGTTTGTATCGGTAAAGTCTTTCATTGTGGCGGATGGCGGAACAGGTTTTGAAGAATGAGACCACCCGACAGACATTCGATTTTTTTCTAAACGGGTAATTTAACGAATTGGAACGTTTAATTTCCGTAACCATCGTGATCGTTAATTCCAAATTTTTCGAGTTTTCCGGGTTAGTCATATGGGTGCTGTAACCTTTATGCGAATCGTTTCATGCAGTCTATATATCATTCTTATTCTCGTTACATCGCAACTTATAATTTACGTCTTGTGTAAGAGCCGATATAAAAAATGGGATTTTATCTTCCGATTTTTGATCGGTTGCTTTAATTTCCGCGGGAAATTTGATTCTTGCCGTTAAATGATCAATGCATTTTGAATCACGTTTAATCGCAGCGATAAAATGTAATTTGAAGCTTTATCGCTTTGGCGGATACACACTTGATTCGCATGCGATAATTCATTGGACCAGAATTTTGAACGAATGCTTTTTTTTGGGATTCTGCCTCGTCCCAGTCGCACATTCCTCTCGATTCACTCCCCATCCTGTTGTGTGCTCCACGTATTTGGGGCGATTATATTCATTCCATTTGTGATCATTCTTCCTTCTCTACGAGTTGTCTTTGATTGTCCGCGTCTTAACTCAGCTTATACCTCGACTGAGCCGTCTCTCTCTCCCTCCCACTCCCTCATTTCCTCTTCCTTCTTTCTCCCCTTCGCTTTCAATTACTCTACCCACTCCCAGCCCAATTACCCACCCCTCTCTTCCCCTTCCCACTACATCCTCCCCCCTCTCCCGACTCCCGCTTCGCCAGACTGCTTGGCCCCTTCGTAAGATGCCTCTGGCACTGGAAACTGCCCGCTACCTCTCCCCTTTCCTTCCCATCATTCCCTCGCTTATGACGTAAGACGAATTATGGCATGCTTTCCGAACAACGCTTCGGAGCGAAACCAGTCTTTTTCTTCTGTTTTCCCTTCCTCTTTTTCTTCATCTCCCCCTACCCTTGCAGTATAACCCACTTTTCCCACTTTTTTCTCCTCCGGGGACGTTTATTTTCCCGGTTGAAAGACTTCTGGGATTCTGGGAGTTGGAAGATGTAAATCGTTCCGAGAAAGGGATGTATTTATTTAAGGATCTAGATAGACTCTTGGATGCTGCGCTCCTTCTTATGCTCATTGGCTTTCTAATTTGGCGGTTTTTTTAAATAGAGCCGAGCTACATAGTTTATCGCCTTCACGGGTTAGCATCTTAGCGGATTTCAAAGACTTTTCAGTCGACTCACTCTTTCATTGTGTTCGATTTACGTCAGTTAGTTACGGTATCGATGGGTTAATATGAAGCCTTTTCTGGTTTTTTTGCGTTAATTCATCTTCATTGGCATGCGTTTTATAACGTGTACGTGTACGGAGCGGATAAAAACCGGAAAATGTGCTGTTATTATTATAGGTTGTACCATAAGATTGCCGTCGCGTTGTATTTTTCATGTGAATATCGCGCCATTTTATTGATGTCTGAGCGGGTAGGCGAAGCTTTCATTAGTCTTTCGCTGTTTTTGTAAAGAGCACCGATCAAAGGATTTTTCTCGACGGCTAATTTTATCCCGTTCAAAGTCGTTCTACTTTTTGAATTGCGAATACTAAAATGTTCATTTTACGATTTTTAATGTAAGTAATAAGCTTCCCTTTGTTTAGATTGTATTACTTAGTCTTATGTTATAGCTTTGTTGATGTTTGTGTTACAGTGCAAGGCATTAGGTAGTAAAGCTACAAAACTTCTAAAACTGGAATATATGTTTTATTGTAACGAAATTACATTACCTTTGATTTTTTCAAGCGAAAAAACATTAATTTTTTGATTGAAAAATAATGTACTACTCGTGTAGAAATTTTAATGCATTGTATCGCATAGGTGTTTCAAGTAATAAATGTAGATCGTGTTATGTATGCCATGCAATTCTCTGAATTTATTCTACATCATTGCTGCGATCAGGGCCGGTTTCAGGCGTAAGCGACGTAAGCGGTCGCTTACAGGCGCCACTTCACAGGGGCGGCAAAATCAATATTTTCATTTTTTCCAAAAATGTATTGCACAGAACTTGTTAACATCGCGAAAAAATTATATTTTACGCCATGATAAGTCATTTATATTTAGGGTCGGTTCAAGGTGTAAGCGACGTAATCTACCGCTTACAGGTGTCACTTAAGATGGGCGGCAAGATGAACGTTTTAAAGTTTTACATTGTCTAAAACACGCCGATACACTGTGCACTTTCCTTAACCTCTTTAGCGGAATATATACACGCAAAATCAATAACTATACTGCTACATTTTATGTGATATAAGGAATGAACATCATAATTTCAAATAACTTTCCCGCCCCAAATACAGTGAACCTTCAATATAGAGATTTTGTTTACTCTCTTTGTGCAAAAGTGGGTTCGTAAAGTTGCAATATAAAAATATTCGGTAACATAATCATTACATAGTAATTTTGTTATAAGGTCAGCGAATGTTTTATTTCTATTTTCTGAAAATATTTAGCTGAATATTTTTTTGAAACAATAAAACAGTAAAATAAATTTATTTTCCTTTTTTAGTATATCATTAATATTATTTCATGCCTTTGATATCCAGAGGGGCGGCAAATTTTTACCTAGCTTACACATTTTTTAACCGAAACCGGCCCTGGCTGCGATGAAGATCATACATATTAACTGTTAATTGGAGTTGGATGTTTATTTAATAAAATAAATTGATGTGTCCAACACATGACTTTCTCCATACGTAAGTTGTCAACTAAAATCAAATAAATACGGCTATAGGAACAGTTCAACTTACACGCTTCAGCGCTAGCGATTCAATTGTCACTACCATGCACGCGAGCTGCCCACTTAACCTTCAGTTTCGAAGAAAATTGAATGTCTCTTGAAATATTCCTCATATGAAAATTTAGTTCAAACAAAAGTTGTATAAAACAATTATCTCTACAACTTTTATAAATGTGCATGTAAACAGAAATTCATTTTTAAGCGAAATGTTTAAGAAAAACTAAAATTTTACAAGAGTAAACCGCTACTTCCGGTCGACCGATTGTTATCAAAATCTTTTCAAATCTTAAGAATACATATAAAAACATAAATATAGAATTTCATGCTGATCTGATAAATAGTTTTTGCGTTAGAGCGCACGCAAAATTTGTCACACATACGGACACCCACAGACATCATCAAGAAAACGGTCAAAACGTGTTCTGAAGACCTCAAAACTTGTATTTCCGTTAAAATCTCGCATTCGATTTTTTTCATGAAAACCATACTTTCTCTATACTACGTATATGGAGGAAGTAATAAGAAAAATCTTCAATGGAATATCTCTTTTACGAAATATAATATGTAAAATAATGGCTTTCGAATGTTTTTCTCTTAAGAGACATGTTTATTAAATGTTTTGATTTTAAAATATAAACAAATTCAATTCGTCTAAGTAAACGTAGACGTTAGTGCTTCGGCTAAGAATCAGAAAACTTAAGGGAAATAACATATAATTCGATATTTGCTACTTTCAGCAACACGAAACGGTTTATTTAATATTCCCTTTTTCACATTTTATAAACCCTCCTTCCACCCCAAGACGAAAGAAGTGGAACGTTCTCTTTTCCTTTAAGCAATTTTATAACCATTAAAAATGACCAGGTGTTTTTTCTTCCTTCCTCCGTCGGTCTGACTTTGACGGCCTCTGAAAGGCGTCTATTATTGAATTAAGTGGTCAGCCACGCCCTCGTTACTAGCGAGTGATACAGGTGTTCAGAAGATTAAAAGCCTGTGGTTATCGCTTTTCCTGTTTCTTTCGATTGAAACGTTCCCCTTTTCTGCGAAATAGTGGATTTTGTTAATTTTTGGAACATGGATACGCGATAGAATGTAGCGAGACGCAATACGAAGTCGCCAAACGTGTTAAAGCTGTAAGTATATCTGTATTTAATTTTTAAAATTTAACTTATTTCCGTGACATGACTACATGCTTGGTGTTGCGCTATGATCTATTATTTATAAAATATCTTATATCATTTCTTTAACGACGTGTTAAATATTATGCTTTTGTTTTTAATGCTTTGCGTTTACTTTCTATCGTTATTTATGCTTATTTTACAACTAATCCAAATATGTTTATTTTATTTTGCATTAGTTTTTAGAAAATTCAAATCGAAAGCATTTCTTTGGCTACCGCACGTCTCGTCGAAGCTTCCTTTCTTTTAATTTCTATCACATCGTCCATTTCATGGAAACTCTACTACATTACAATATAGACAGTTCGATCTTCCCTTTAATTTACCTGCTCTTCTGTGGCCTGTAATTTCTATTACCGGCATTAATTCCGTTTGCCACTGTGATTGCTTTTATCATGACCTGACTTTAGCGGCCGTTGCGAACATAATGTTCCTCGGTATTAAATTGCTTTTCCATCAACTTTCATTTGTTGATACGGCAATTCTGTAGATAAAGTTTAATAAAAAAATGACTATGTATGTGAAACTTTAAAATATGGCTGATTATCTAAATAAAATTGGTAATTTTTTTGTAAAATTATGTTCAAATAATTTTATGGTGTATATGAATAGGTTAAGAACTTGATCTGGTAGCACAACCGTTTTAATTACGGTTTTGTTGATTAATGAAACGATTACGAAAACCCATCCCAATGGAGGTTTTTACCCTTACTGATCTGAAGTTTTCCAAGTTTTCATAAAATATCGGAACGACAGTCGATTATACGTTATCGATTCTACCTTGGATTGTTTGCCTTGGGAAAACTTTCGCAGTTTTTAAGCGGAAGCAGGTAGTCTGCAATTATGTATTTTTACGCAATATTTTCAGTTTCTAATTAACTTCCCGTCATTGGGACTTTTAAATGGACGAGCTTCATTACCGTAGAGTCTCTACTTAAAGTGGAAAGCCCTCGTGAACTGTTTTCAAAGCGCTCGGCCTTCCTTCGCCATGGCCTGCATTGGACGCCGAGTTCTCCCTCGCAGAGCGCACTTAAAAAATAGTAGTAACTGTGATTAGGGAGATTGAAGCGAGAGTGCAGTGGCCTTTTGATCCTTTCCCTCTCGCGGACGCATAGGAGAGAGAGAGAGAAAGAGAAATGGTCTCCCTCGCAACAGCTGTTGACCTTATCGGAATGCGCGCTCGTTTTTTTTTTATGCGTGCTGCTATCTGCGTTTCTTCCTAGGTCATTCGAATAACTCGCCTATTTCCTTAAGGGTTTTTTTTGTGTTTAAAAAAGTCCTCGCGTTGTCTTCGATGTAGCTTCTTCTCGAAATTATGTGTCATGGTTCACTCGTTTCTGTGATATATGAACGGTTTGAACTCGATCTTGGTGATTTTTACGCTTAAGTGCTCTTTGAATCTTTTCCAAATAGGTTTCTAGTAGTCGGCAGTGATTTGTTGTGCGAAGTCAGGATGAACGCTTAAAGAAATATCGGCATTGGATATCGAAGCACGTTCACGCCAAGGTAACGGAGACCATAACGTTTATAACAGTGACGTGCGGTGATATTTTATTTAGGGTAAGCTGGTTGACAGACACTTTACCTCTTAACTGCGTCGACCGCTTATACGCGTCAACCTGTGTTCATTGGTTGATTGAACCGATTTTAAGCTTCGTAGTGTATTACTTTTGCTTTCAGCTGGTTACTCTAACCGCTTACACAGGTTAAAACTTCCCTACTACATATTACCATCTATTTGTGGCCGAGCTGTATTATTTGAGGTATGCTACCTTGAACTTTATCCTACATAAATATTAGATATTCTCCGTGACCAGATTGATTTTGCACAGAAATATCGCGTTCACGAGTAAAAGGCTTTCGTCTAAAAAGCGGAAATCTTTGGTTGATATTGTTGAAATTTTGGATGGTAAAAAATTAAACCACAAATGAGTGTTGACTGCAGCAAAGGGATGGGAGAAGTCAAACTTTCAGACCAGTGCATCACCACCTACTCTACTGCCACTAAAAATATTACGTGAAAATCTTTAACCATTTATTTGATATAACAATTTTTATTGCAACTGTAATTTACAAAAAATGTGGGGTAAACGAGTCAGCTAAATTTTAGGCTAGTAACTGCCTGGAGAGAAAAATACAGTGAAAGTAAACGAAAAGCAAAGAGGCAAGACAACCATCTATAGAAACACCATTACGACTTAATGGAAAATGTCATAGACCATAATCCTAGTACGTCTAGTCAGTCGCATTCAAGGAAAATGTGTGTCGTTTGCATCTTAAAATAAGTGGTACTGGTCGGTTATCCTCCCGAAAATTACAGGTTCCATTTGCGGCGCAACAGTCAAGAGGATATAACATTGAAAGGATACAGTATTGACGAGCCTTCGGCTCGCTTTGTTGTAATGGGTAGTCGTCTCCGGGCGCTACCGCGCCCTTCGCCTCGGCTGGAACCAAACTATCCCTCCCCGTTGTCCGGTGATCGGGTTTGTAAATGTCGCGACAGGCCCATCAGTCATGGGTTAGCAAGCTTTAGGGTAAAAATATTACATAGCGATCCCATGAGCCTCTCAACAATAAATATTTACCATGAAAAATATTTGCGGGGCCAAAACAGGATAGTACCCTTTGCGGGTGGATAACCGACCAGTGCCAAATAAATAAATAAAGTAAACAAATCAATTTATTGTTGCAAACAATGTGAGGTGCCTTTGTGAGTTGTGCCATCTTTAGAAAAATATCATACAAAGCATTTTAAAACTATTTTAACCATCGTCTCGCGTTCCCCTTCTTATATTCTTAAATACTTCCCTCCCTCTTACCCAAATATTTATTTCGTGTTCTGAGATTTTCAAAAAAGAAATATAAAAAATATTTCTTTTTTGAAATGGTTAGTCATCGAAATTCTTACACGGTATTTACTAGGAAATGGCTGCGGAAAAGAATCATATTATGGGCGCATTCTAGCTAAGTTAATGTTTCCGCTCTCGTCTCCTTCCCCGCCTCTCTTATCGCATTTCGCCAATGGCGATGAAGCACATCCCAATTTTTTTTGTTGATTTTTCGTTCTATACTTATTGATACAAGTATTAATTATAAATAATTATGAATTCTGAATAATTATGAGTATTTTTTCTTCATTTATCTCGTGGGCATGCGGCGCATAACTCGCTTTTATGGACCGTACGCCACTAGTTTATACGATACGTTTACGTTCGACCGTTCAATTGACGTCACCTCAAATATGGTATTTATATCGGCCCTGTAATTCCGGTTTGAATTTAAGGGACCTGCTTAGAATTTAGCAGTGTAGTTATGAATGTACGTTGAACTGTTTGTTTTCTATAAATGATTTAGTTATGAATTAATTCTTCGTAAGGAACACTAAATACATAATTTTATTTAGCTGATGATCGTTTCACTTTAATAGTATTTAGAGGGGTAAAAGTTGTCTTGCTTTGTTTTTGGTATCCTTATATATATATAACCGAGAAATTTTTAATTTTATAGGAATTATTCGAAATTTGAAGTAAAATAAGAAAAAATCGAATTTCCTTGCTCCATTTCTAACATAGATGTAACTTTTAAATGGGGGATTTCATTAAATTACAAAGTTAACAATTTCTCCCCCTTCCCTTAAACTATTTTCGTTCACACCCTCGCCGAGGAAAATGAGACAAAAGATTCGTCTTTTTTTTTTTTTTTTTGCAAAAGCGAGGTCTGAGATTCAAATTCTCGGCGTTCTTTGTTGGTCGCGCGAATTCTCCGGATACTTTTTATTGGAAAAGTTTCAGATATAACTTCTGGAGGGAAAAAAAACTGCTCCCTCTAGCCTCCCGCGGTCTTCCCTTCACGGGAAGCACTCTCTGGATGTCCACTCCTGCGCGTCATTGCATGGACTACCTTTGTTGCCCTTCGCGCATTCTTTCGAAGCGTCTCCCCCGAGGGGTCAGACCTCAGTTCCGGACTACCTTCTCATCCATTTCCCCTTCCTCCGGACCCTTTATCTCTTTCTCTCTCCTTCTCTCACCATTGTTGCCCCGGAAATTTTTTTCATTCTCTCTCTATTCCTGGACGAAGTTTCATCTTTATGCTAGCGGCATTGTCACAAAAACGTAATTTTTCGCGTGACGTGGAATTTTTCACGTAAAAATTTGTCATAACCATAGCCAGCCCAAATTATATCAGAAAAAGAAAAAATATATCCCTGTATGATAATTACAGTGCTAGCTTAGAAATATTCGTACTGAAATCATATTCACACTTTATATGTATGTACCATGATTGCCCAATGTTGACACATAGAAACGTAAATGCTTATCTCGCATCTGTCATATATACGCTTCTTACATAGGATATATGATATAGGGCATAGGAGGATACACTTCCAGATGAGCTAGAAACTTGAAATTTGTCAACTACGCAGGTAGGCCTTGTGGCAAAACCGACCAGAAAAATCGGAAATTACAAAAAGGATCATTTTTTTGGCCGTTAAAAATCCTAAAATTTAAAGAAATATTTCGCCGTTTAGGTATTTCTAAATGTGTTACAAGGCTGAAATTTTTTCCAGCGGTGGAATTCGCAACGCATCAAAAGTGAAACTTTTAAAAATTAATGGGAACTTTGTCGACATTGAAAACCGATGTTGTTTTATGGCTACACTGCGATAAAAAGGGTTATTGTTGAACCAAATGTTTGGTCAAAATCCATCTTTTATCGTGCCCTTCGTTTTTTTCTTTCGAATAAACCCATATATTTGTTCTTTTTATAACACTTTCATCCCCAAATGTCTTTCATCGCCGCTATTTCGAAATAGCGAATCTCTAAAAAGTATTTCTCCTCGTCGTAGTGACTCATTTTAATGCTATTTCTCTCAATATAGAGGTCGCGTAAAGTGTCATTATGCCATTCAGTTCAGCTCAATCCAATTTACGCCTTCTATATATCACACTCCATCGCCTCCAACAAGTTCGCTTTGCCAACTCATTTTCTCGGTTTTTCGATTCTCCTCCCTCTTTCCTCCTTATTTTTGCCCTGACTTTTTTTCTCTCTCTCACACACACCCTTCCTTTCCATTTCAGTTTCCGCTCTCATTGTTCCGCTTTCACCTTTTTCTTTTCTCCGCACCAGCTCTATTATGTAGTCCTCTCTCCTTTTGTCGCGTGCCAACTTCACCCTCACTTTTGCTTTTTGCCTCCCCTAAGGGGGAGAGAGAGGGGGAGGGAGAGACTCGTTCTGTGATACCTTTCCCTGACCTTTCTTACCCTCGCCCTCGTTTGCTTTTGACCGTTATGCGGCGGATCTGTGGCTCGCTCCTTCCCTCCCAAAGCGGTCGATTATGGAACCGCTTAAGTTGCGATTTATCGGGGATGCCTTGTGTGTGGGGCGTTTTATCGGGGAATAAAAGTGTTGGAGAACCAGATCTATTGGTTGTTCACGGGGATACCATTTTAGAATTTCACGCATCATGTACGATTATTTCTGGAGAAAAAAAAACGCCTATGCGTTCGGTTTGTCCGTCTGTCTTGACGCAATAACTCCTAAACTAAAGCAGGTAGTATTTCGTTTTTTACCAATCGATTCAGTATTCTCTCACGTTGTGCACGTTTACTCTGTTTGTCCGTTTGTCTTTCTATTTTTTTAATAATATCATTTCAGACTTACCATATTAGTGTACATAAATTTTGACGTGTTAATAATTTTTTTTAATCGCCATCTATTGTCTGGTACAGTACCTCTTTTCGTACTTGTTCTTTGTAATGTTGTTCTTGTCTTATAGATAAAAATATGCTGCGGTTTATTAACCTGTTAATTCTATTCATAGATGTCTTTCCGTTATTCTTTTTAGGTCGTTACTACAATTAGACTTTATATTTAATTGTAGCCAATGAAACTATATTTTCAGTGTAATAATTTGTTCTTATGTACACCATGACATATTCTGGAATGATTTATTCCTAAATTACGAATGCTTAAGTTTTGCTATGCATTCTATTATATTTTCCTGAGAATTCAAATCATAAAAATGTTTTTTTTTTAATGGCGTATGAAATTTTGAGGGTCGACCAGAATTGACTTTTCAAAATCTAAAGCATTTGTGAATGCTTTTGATGAAATTACTCGAAGTTGCGTTGCCAGGGTCGGTTCGATAGTTAGCTTTCTGGCGCCATTGAGTTCCTCGGTGAAAGTAAACCGTCTTTCGAGAAAACTTTTACATCTCCAATTTTCCCGTCCGACCCAATAACCGGTGGAAAGTTGATACAAAGACATACGTAATGCCTTCATTCGCGTAATGCTATTAGCTCTTCATCTTTTATTAATCGAACTCCCTTTCCCACTCCCCCTTCCACGCTCCCTACACTCCCTCCTTATTGCTTCTCCTCGACCCCTCCCTTTTTTCGTTCCCCACCCTCCATTTCCCATGATACCCCACAGACCCAAGGAGCTCAGATCCCGCCACTCCTTATCCCTTACAGTAGACCTTTCTCACGCACTAAAACCCTCATTTCTCTCTCTCCCTATCTCTCTCTTTCCTTCCTCCCTTTTCCTTTATCCTCGTATATCCTTACTCTTCCTCCCTCCCTCCTCTTTCTCTCTCTCTCCCTCTCTCTCTCCATCCGCCCAGCGCTCTCTCCAGATACCGCAAATACTCCTCTCCCTTTCATCTTGTTTTGGTCTCCGGTTGGCTGTGAGAGGGAGGGATATGTGGAGCACCTCCATGGGTCCGATGCCAAATTCCCAGTGGGAAGTAGCTTCACAGGGTGCCCCTGACTATAGGTTTCTCCGGAATATCACCCTACTTGGAGTGCGTGTGTGTGTGGGTGTGTATTTTGCCGAGTCACGCTTAAGGTAAAAAATGCATGAATGGGGGATTGAATACATTTTTATCGAGATCGTTTTATCGAGTGGTTCGGCTTTCTGAGCTGCGATGGGCGTTTTTTTTTTTGCAGAAATTCGTTGCTTTGTGTCGAGAATATTTTGCAATAAATTAACAAGTTGCTGCGGCATAAATTTTTTGATAAAAATGTTTGGTTTTCGTTGTTATGCGTGAGCTACGAGTATTGATCGCCAAGAGTGCCATTAAAAATTAAACGATACCTTTCTCCTCGACCAAAACTAATTTATGGGTGTATCAAGTAGGTTATGAGTATTCTAATATCTTTTAATCGAATTAAATCTGATATCGTTTATTAATTCGTTTATATATCTTTAGTTTTTTTTATATTACATCGCTATTGGTGAAAATACTCGCAGAAAAATAAAGATTTTTTACAGATATATATTTTGATAGGTTTTCACTGAGATACGAAGATATCACAACGAAATGAAATATTTGAGAAACTGTAATTGTCTGCATTCTTTATATTATACATATTATATTTCTAAATTACGGCGTTTCAGTCATCGTGTTATTTCCCTGTTCGTGTGATTCTCTATCTCTCTTTGTGTACCTCCTCTGTGTTCGAAAAGGTACTTCAGTGTCCACACAAACATCTCGCCAGACTTGTTGACCTACATCGCTCCACCTTCGCATCACCGACGTCCTATCTCTTATTGTTTCGGCGGCCATATTATTCAGATCTCACCATCCGATAATGGCAAGGTTTTCCCGTTTATAGCATCGCTCCCAGATCGTGGTTTTAACTATATAGGTGCAGTTCAGTTTCTTCGAGGTAACCGTGGATGGGGAATGTTCTTAATCCCAGATCGTGGTTTTAACTAGGTGCAATTCAGTTTCTTCGAGGTAACCGTGGATGGGGAACGTTCTTAAAGTCCGCCACGCCACCTGGAGCGGGTTCTTTATCTCCCTGGCGACTTTATTTCTTTCGTTTAATATTTTCTCGGATGAGCCTTCGTCTTTTAACTCGTCTTACTTGAGGGCAGCATTAGCCTGAAAACTATTTTAACCATGTTGTTTCTTATAGGAAACGCGTGTAGAAATATATTATTCGACCTTTAAAAAGTTTCCCTTGCGAGTTTATTCATTACAGCTGTTACATGACTTTGTTTAATGTTTATTATTTTGTGAGTGTATTTTGCTCCAAGGCTTCTGTTAAGTGTGTTGTCAGGTATGTTTATGCTAAAGTATGTAACAGGTCTCCCTAACATTTCTTTTTGACTCCACTTTTTCAAATATCAGATTATTCAGCAACATAACAATTCTTTAATTTTAATTGAATTAACAGTTGATAGTGTTTAATTGCAACCCCTACCAAAAGACTGTTTTTGTGAGTATTTCGTCATTCATTGTGCTAAAGAAATGTTTATCGATTATCTCCTCACGCGAGAAACGAGCCTGATCCTTTTTAGGAGCGTTTCGCCTCCAGCGTGAGCGCCTATTGTCGTCGGTCTGTCCGTCCGCCCGCCCGCATGTTCGTTCTCGGCTTCTACCCAACGGATTTTCATGAAATTTGACATTAAGGACTTACTATCAAAGACAATAAGAAAATCGCAAAAATGAATCACATAAGCCAATCAGGGGTACCACTTTACTGGTGACAAAAAATGAACTTTCCGTCATATCTCGTCAAGTATTGCTCATATAAAAATATTTTTCAAATAAAAGTTGTAGAACTAGTAAAGAAGAGTATTTCTTTTCCTATACATTTTTATCGTAGGAGTAGCCGTTATCAAGAAAATCAAACTAGAATGTCTTAATTCGAGTTTTACCAGGAAATTTTCTTGCATGGTTACTTCTTCATTGTTGCTAACATAAACAATCTCACAAACAAACGTTAAATTTCCTTACGTGTGCATGCAATATTTTTAAATGGGAAGAAAATGGATTATTTATGATGAAGAAAAGAACTTTAAAACGCTTTTTCCCTTATGTACAGGTATATAATTTCTTTCTAATACTCCATTACACGAAACGCGCCCATTTCTGACACGTTATACACTTTCCTAACTTGTTTCATTATAAAACCGAAAATAGCACTTCTGATTTTTGTCAGTTTTTAACTCAAATTATTAAGTACGTATCGCCGCTTCCCACTTGTTCTTGATCGGAAACCGTGGAAAGTATTACAAATTCTCAATGGTCGCCATTCTCCTTTTTTCGAGGATCGATTTTTTCGGAGTTTTAAGCAACCAGACTCAAAGAAAGAGCGATTCGATATGCATGTGTGTTTTAGGCCTTGGAACCACAGTTCGATAATTTTTCCTATGTGCATCTTTCCGGAATTCATGCGATTATCCTTTTGACCTAAGAGGCTAGATTTACCGTGGCGTAGATTTTGTCCGATATCTTTTGGGGCACAGCACCTGGAAGAAAATGAATTTATATCCTTTGAAGTTTATAAAAATTGACTTGGCAACATTTTGCGCGCGCGTGTGGGTGTGCGTTAATAACCCATTCGAGGACGTATAATACAAATCACTGTAACATTGAAAGCGATTTATTCTTGTTTTCTCGTTTCATGCACCTGCAACGACCTCTCGGTAAAAAAATCTGTACAACAATAATTGTACAAACTTTCTCGTATAATAATGCGTAGTTTAGTTATCTTTAGAAAATGAAAATCGTATCAGCCGGTTTTTAGAAAATCCAATTTTTGTTCAAGTTGCCCAAGAGTAAACTAGCCTTATATTCATTCATTGAGAAAAATGAAATAGATAGTAATATTGCAGACGTATACTCACGTAACCTTAGGAAATTTGATCAAAATCGTTATAGCCGTTTTTGAGAAAATAAAATTATTGCTCAAGTTGCCTAGAATAAGCTAGCCTTATATTCATTTTTTGAGAAATATGAACTATGCAGTATTATTGAAGACGTAAACTTAAGTAACTGTACGAAATTTGATCAAAATCGTTATAGCCGTTTTTGAGAAAATCAAATTGTTGTTAAAATGCGTAGAATAAACTTCCCTTGATTATTGAGCAATGTCAACCATTTCTACATATACTCTGCTCAGTGTGATAAAATGCCTAAGTACGAGATTTCATTCATTTTCGTTCTACCGTTTAGGCTCCAGAGCCAGTAAAAGACAGACAGACGGCATTACAAAAACCACTTTTTCGGATTCTGCGACGCCTAAAACGTATATTTCCGTAAAAATCTTGAGGTCGAATTTTTTCGCGGTACAATACCTACCTTCTCAATACTTCGTATGAGAAAGTAAAAAAGAAATATCCGACCAACTTGCTCGATCAATACGGTGAGCGAAAAACCGTAACTAATGAGAAAATCACCCGAGTAATCGCCGATCATTTATAACAAAAAAAGTGAACTGTAATAAAGGTTTAGAGGTTTTTATGGTAATTTCACTGATATTCGGTCTTAATACATTAACGGCCAACTTTTTTATATTTAAAGATTCCATATGTGTAACATGTGAACTTTTGAAAATTATAAATTTGAATGACGAATCTAATACAACCTAAAATGAAGTGCTTCTACTATAAAATGTAGGCGCTATTCAGAGGTACAGAATTAAAGTCCTTCAAATGAAGACGCTTAGCGATTGCGAGTTAAGGAAGACTTGCTTGAAAAAATTCATCTCTGTTCTTAAATGGTAGTATTTTTACGTAAAAAACACGATGTTCATTCAAATCAACCGAAGATTTTTCTTTCAAATTTACCAGCGAGATCTTTCAGTTGCACACGTCTGATTAGTATTTACCAGTTTTAAGTCGTAATTTTCCGTTGATATTTGTTTGAATAGACAATGTTTAATGCCTTTAAATAAGTTTAGAGGGATACACGGATGATGGTCACCGAGACACGACAATTTCCATCAAGGACTTTTTTCTGCTTACCCTCTAATGTGGTCGCGCTTAAAAAAAACTGAACACGTTTCGATTTGCCTCCTTTTAAATTCGTCCAAAGTATTTGCAACCGAAAGCAGTTTTCCAGCGCGATCAATGAGGGTTAATGGGAATAGGATAACGACTTGCGCCTTTTTCCCTTTTGAATTCTCTATCCAATGTGTTAGTTTTTATCCGCCTTTTTTTTAGAAGGCTGCGTAATTCGTATTCAATAGTCGAGCGGCCATTTCGGTTCCAGCTTTGCCATTTTAAAAAAAGTTTTTTTGCCCGCCGACTTACCATTAATTTCTTATTTGCTGCAAATCGGTTTATCCGGGAAAATGCCGAATTTTATCTGGGAGGTGATTGTTGTAATGGTGGATTTTAATGCTGTGGACGTATTTAAGCTTTTAAGCCGTTCGTTTGGTTCCATTACTCGCGGCCGCGTTACTCGCATCAAAAATGCCCATTTATACACCAAATGTATTCCTATCGCGAGATGAATAACATAATTTCCCATTCCGCGAAATTTAGCATTGCGCAACGATGCACCGCATCGGGATTTCCGGATTTTCATTCCAACTCTTTACAGAACCAACTTTCCCATTAATTGGTGTCCCTGGCTGCGGCTGCTCCCCGCCCGCCTATGATAAATGGCATTTGATTTATACGATAACCGGTAAGTCGACGCTAAAATCGCATATCTCTTAATTTCGTCTGGCTTTATTTGTAGGTCCATATCGAAAAAACTCTTTTTACAGACGTAATAACTAAAAAGTTCAAAATGAAAATGAATGATAATAGGTTTCATCGACTGAGGATGTTTTCTGTTTGTAATTCTTTTTTTTTTGTAAAGTACGCTCATTCGTGAAAAGACCTTGAGCGATTTTTATTGTTTTTCTCTCTACGCTTTCATAAGTTTCGTTGGCACATTTCCAAACTGTAATTTATTTTCATGAACATAAAATATTTCGTTACATTAAAAAGAAACTTATGACTTCCAGTTGTCGATTTCTTACCGGAGAAATATTCCTCCAATTTTCCCTCGTCTCTCTTTCGTGACAACCTAATGCGTTTCTTGATGTCGCCGTCCTGCTTTAATTTATGGCATCTTTGAATATTCTTTTGTCCCATGGGGTCGGATGTGCGCCATATGTCGATACTTCCTGCGTTGTGGCCAACCCTGTGTCATTCCAAAGTTCTTCCCTTTTTTAATTACATACCAGACATCTCCGCGTCGATTGCATTGGATTATTCTTTCGTTATATCCCCGTTATCACGAATTTAAAACGAGTGTAATACAATTAAAAAATTTGTAGTAACCCAAAATGTTCAGCGATAATATACCCATTCTATGAGAGTTAAACATAACAAAAAGCAAGAAAAATTTATTCTTAACTAACCAATAAAAAATGTATGAGCAATGTTGCTTTATACATATAACATTTCTAATTGTCTGAAAATATAGCTTCATAATATCGAGATGAGTTTTTAATTGCACTGCACTGCCCTTTAAGATTAAGCCAATATTGAATTCCGTGTTATTATTACTGCAGCCTTTCATATTTTCTTCAATTAAAAAAAACCTTCATCAGGTGGCAACAGATAATCTCGCACGCTCAACGCGTTTTAATTTCTCAACGATATCCATAAATTATCACAAATATAATTTTTGCTACCATTTTATAATCCCATAAATTTGAACTGCACGCATAGCTGTTGCTGGTGAAACCCGAATTTATGATCGCGTCTTCATTTTCGTATATTTCCGATACGCTTCCATATTCGGAGTCGATATTAACATTAAAATTAAATTTCAGCGGAAAAAGTATTTTGCTGCGTATCTGTTCATGCAGAAAATTGTATCGCTCAATTTACCTTATTTAATATACAGTTGGCGTTTCGTTGAAAGAAATCGTTACCAGAATTACCAAGTGCCTGGAAGCGCTGCCCCAATTTCGAAACCCGACTTTTTTCGCTTCTTCATCCCTCGCTCTGAGAGAAGTTCTATTCGGGTGATTTCCGAAGGACAGTATCGGACCAATTGCGAAGTCTTTAATCGTCATTTTAGAAGAGGCCGACGTCAGGATCCCTTCAGAGCGCAAAGAAGATTCGCCCTGTGGGACAGAAGCCGCCATTTTTGTGCGATTTTTTTACCTATTGATAAAACTAAAAACTCAAAAGTCTATCTGATATAAAATTTCTAATTAATGGGTATTGAAGTCTCTTACTATTGTTTACCATCTGAAATTTTGAAGAATGAGTGTTGGTTAGTATTTTGACAGCGATTATTTTTTTCATAAACCTTTGGAATTATCACAGGCAGAATTCATTATTATTATATACTATATTCACATATTAATTTGGTACTCTTAAAAAATTAGCTCTCAGTTAACGAATTTCGAAGTGTGTGGTGTGACATGCTTGTATCGAGGTCCCCCGCAAGCAGGCAACGTGGAATACATGGCTGCCTAGTAGGTTCTACATGTACCAAGGATCAGAAGTCCAAGAATATAATATTAGTTTTTATTCTCAATATGCGTATGTAAGGTTTCCGTGAAAAACTCATTCGCGGTAATTTTCAGTATTTGCCCGATAGCATACTAATTATTTTTTAGTATCTTTAACTGCGAAGACATTTTCATGAATCGTGATGAAATATGGATGTGGTTTACTCGACCATTTTACGGCTGTGAGAGTAATTTATTATTTTTTAATCGAAATATTTTGAAAATTATGGATGCAATAAAAGCCATTTTAGTAAAACAGTTTAATCATTTTTCGTTTAAAATGTAATTGGCGATACAAACATTCTTTTCCATTCATCGTATTAGAGCTTACGAATACGGAATACCACAGAGCTTTGAAATATTTTCATTTAGGCGAAAATAAAAATAACTGAATATTTAATTTAACTTTTATGAGCAGAAATGTTTCTGAACTCTTCTCAAATGTGAAGCATTACGTTCCATATAATTGAGTCTCATTACTGTATATCATACCAATGAACAAGCAATTTAATCATATGCATACGGTTGCGCGATTAAAAAAAAAATTTGACTTTCTCCATATTTGGGTATAGATATTTAAATTATCATCAGTAGCATTATAAGGAAAAATTATTATTTCGTATCGTAAAAGAATACGGTCGACCTTATTGCCGTAAATTATATTTTGAATATGTTTACAGAATTCACCGCTCGATGGTGGCGCTGTATACTGGTCCTACGAAAATTTGTTTCAAACAGAACTTGGAAGAAATATTATTCTCTATAACTTTAGTCCTAACAAAGGTTATTAATAACGACGTTTTTAAGGAGATATTTGACGGAAGCCGAAAAAACCGATTATTTTTTATAAATAATTCCTAAACAATAACTGCTATGGAAAATTGTTTGAAATAAAAGATGTAGGAAATTATATTTTCTACATTTTTTGTAATGGTCAATGTATACAATAATGGTGTATTATCGGAGAAATATCGCAAAAACGGAATCAGGTTTCGAATAAACCTCGACTTCCGGTTAACCGATATTATCCAAAAACTAATCAGCTCTTTGTGCTCATACCAAAGTGTTATATATGAAATTTGGTTATGATATGGCATGTACTTTTTGAGTTAGAGCACCCACAATCACATACACAGACATCATTCCGAAAATAGTCTAAACGTGTTCTAGGGATCAAAATATCTAATAAATTAACGGTTTTTTTCAAAAATTCCTAACACATACACACAGACAACATCGAGAAAATTGTCAAAACGTTTTATAGGGACCTCAAAACGTGTATTTCCGTAGAAACATGGAATTCGATTTTTTTCATGAATACAATACTTTCTCTATACTACGTATATGGAGAAAGTAAAAATACGACGACATATAGAATGGGCTTACTTACTGAGTTATTTAGAAGTTTAACTGTTTGATCTTCCGTCTTGCATATGCTCTCCAATCGATTCTCTGTAACCTTTTTCCAACACGAAGGACGTTCGTTTATCGGCGTATTGTTGATACGTCGTCACTCTTCTGTACGAGTCTGAAAAATCGGCCGTCGTTTCCGGCGCGGTCGTTTCGTCATCGGGCCCGCCTCCCAATGGGATCAATCGTCGGCCCTCTTCTTTAGGCGGGCCATTGATCTCCAACCTCTTTCCTACGTCACTGTTCATTAAGGACCGCTCGCATCCATGTTTCCACTCTCTCCTCCTCTTCTCTCTCTTCCTTTCTCTCGCTTTCGCGGTCGGAATCAACCACGGAAGCTTCCATATGAAGGACGAACTGTTTTTATATCTTTTTTGTTTTGGACGTACTATATTTGCCGTCCTTCGACGTAAGGGTATCCGGGATTTTTACCCTCAGTCCATTTTTCTTTTAATTTTCCCTCCGTCTGCCACAGAGGCAGGTGTAGGCTTGAGTTATCGATCCGATACGTGGAGGCTTTTGCTAATGACGTAGTGGGTGAGGAAAAAGTGGAATGATTCGTGTCCGGCATGCCCGACTACCGGGTCACGTGGGAATGGTCGAAATATGACGTTTTTCCCCTTCTTTTGCTACCATGGGGGATGGGTTGTTCGAGATTTTTTTTCGGGACAGAGGTCACGGTCTAGGTAAACGTTTTCGATACTGCTTCGGCTTAGATGTTGGAAAAGTTTTGTCATATCTGACCGATGGCGGATCCAGGTTTCATCCTTTGCAGGTGGTAATCATAGAAAATATCTTCAAAAGAAATAGAAATTTTAATATGTAAAAAGGATATATATATATATATATATATATAACATTTTTTGCACATCAAAACAACTACAATCAAATAGTTTAATTTTTTGCTATTTTAATAATTTTTTCGGTGTTCAGAAGTCTGGAGGGTGTGCGGGTAATTACCGTCTCTCCCCCTTGATCCGTCTTTGAATCAATAAATTACTTGGTCATGAAATGCTATGCCTTTTAAACTGGATTGTTGCAAAAAGTTCCTCAATAAGAAGTATAAAATAAAAATAATTAAAATGGATTGCCAACTTTTTCTGTGAATTTTTTATTTCAAGGATTAGGTAATTTTCATTAAATCTTGTTCACGTCAAACGAAAGACATCTTCGTGGTAAAACTGTTCTGCATATTTTTTTGCTACTTTTGGGGTGTGGCACCAAAAAAAAGTACGTTTTCCTCAAACTTTAACTTGCGATTTGCTAGGACCTAGGTTTTTACGGGTCTGGGATGGACGTTTCGGTTTTTTCGTTTCTGAAACAAGAAAAGTATTTTATTTCGACCGAAACTTTAACCTCGATTTGGCACCGTCGTAAAGAATGCTTTTGTGACCCTTCCAGTCCTTTCCGAAGTCAATAAAATAGTTCTCGCGAACTTTATCGTGGTAGAGAATTACAGGAACGACTTAGCTAATAGAAATCCAATGTAAAACTCTTTCATGTGGTTTGTCAGTGTTGCAGAAATTGCATATGTACGAGTTTTCGCCGTGAACGTCTTCATCTTGAAAATTTCTCCTTTATTTGCTTTAACGATAAAGAAGACATAGTATAAGTCATCATGCAAAAAAATCCTACAATTCACTCTAAACCCACATGCCGCTACGCGTAGACCAATTAATACAAAACTACCCTCAGAAGTACTTCGTATAAGTTTTTCCAAGGTTAGGAAATTATTGATAATTATTTATGATCAAGTTTTGTGAAACCTAATGTACATGACAAGGTATTTTTGTCTTCTGTTAAAGCGAAAATCACGAAAATTCTTCCATATCCCAGCGCAAAGATCTTGCAGTTGTAGTTAAAGTGTATTTTTCTCCGATGGAATATTTTATTCATCGCATTTTGTGATAGCATTGCATTGATAAAAGAAAATTTCCGGTGGTAACCCTCGCCTCGTATATCATTTCCGAGTGACTCTTTTCTGCTTAGACCTCCTCCCAGCGTTCCATTGGGTTTCTCATTAACCTCATCTCCCCCGTGTGTTGGCTACCTGACCTCCCTTCGTGGCTTCCATTCGATCCCATCCCTTTGACACTTATATAACCTATCCAATTCCCTCCGCCATATGGCAAAACGTTTGATGTGGTGCGTTCCCACCAACCCAAGCGAGGAGAAGATTCAGGAGGAGGAAAAGTGAGAAGGAGAATAAAAGGGAAAAGAGAGAGGGAAAATGGGAGCGGAGAGGATATTGGATGCGGTGAAAGATGGAACGGTTTTTGAGGGATTAGGATGTGTGAACATGGAAGAATAGTTGACGGGAGATAATTGAATTTTTGCGGTCGAGATTTTCCTCGGAGGAAAATTCGTTTAGCGATTGTTACATTCTCAGTTGGCTTGGTGGCATTGTTTTTGTTATTTTAAAACGTGCTACGGTTCCGGGATTTGTATAATACGACTAATTTGTTTGTCAATAAATTGCGCTTGAATGCTTTAGCTTTAATTTAAGCTTTTGCATCACAGTGGATTCATTTATTATTTTTGTCCATAGAGATATTTAGAAAAACTTAAATTGTGAATAAATAATGCTTTAGTTCCGTTTCATTTATGCACAAAACAAATGTATATTTAACAAGTGATCTTATTTATCCATTAATTTTGTCCACAGAGATTTTCAGAAAAACTTCAATTATAATTATTATTTAATTATTTATTGATAATTATCAATAAATAATGCTTTAAATCAGTTTAATTTATGCAAAAAATAATGTTAATAATAATACTTAATAAACGATCTATTTTTCATAGCATTTATATGTTTACTGGACCGTTTTCGTATATTATATATAAGCATTTCGAGGGTCAAGAAGACGAGATTTCATTAGTAAGTAATGTGTGTGGCCTTCCAAATGCGATCTCTAAGCTCATTTAAAGTATGGAATTATTTTAAACCGAAGGAGAAATATTCATGTGGCTAGAATTGGCCTTTGGACCTAATTTTCGTCGATGAAAGTTTCCATTAGCCTAATCCAATCCCTGAGAGGAAAGCTGCGGTGAATGGCTTAAAATTTGATGCGTTCCGGAGGTCTACGGGCGTGTTCGAGGTAGTTTCCGTCCACGTGCAAGGGAGTCTCAGCGGGTGAAAAGGATCAAACGTGTGCGTGCGAATGCGTGTGCGTGTGTGTGTGCCCGCGCGCGTCTGTGTTTGATGCGAGAGGTTTTTGAACTGGAATTGTTGACGATAAAACGAAAGTTTTAACGGCGGGGGAAGTTGAAAATAGGATTCACGGGGTAAGGGTGTAAGGAAAGTTGAAAAGGTTTTGTTTTTGCTTCGGGAAGAATTCCGAGGCTTTATTAAATATTGAATATTTTAGTGGTGGGGGTAGGGGGGGGTGAGGGGGGAGGGGGGGAGTGTTTCTTGCGCCGGATGAGTGGCTGCATGGTCTAGATGGCAGGTTTGGGAATGGGGGGAGGTGTCGGCATTAAGTGAGAGAATAGAGAGGTAGGCAACAAAAAAGGGATTTGTTTAGCGAATGTCGGAGCATATACAATAAAATATTCTCTAAAGGAGAAGCTGGTGCTTGTCTGACATTATTTCTTTATAAAAATCTAATAAAAATATTCTCTAATTTTCATGATATTCACTTATAGAAATTGTATAGTAGTTTCATTTTAATCTAAGAAAACAATAAATAGTATATTAAAATTAACATACGAGGCTGATACTTATGTTAGTGTAATTCCATCATAAAAGGATGGAATGTATTATTAATACGAATAATTCGTATAATCAAAAACAACTTTAATGATACTTTTACAGATTCCACCTAATTATAAATTATGTGGAATCTGTAAAAGTGTCATTAAATTTGTTTTGTTATAGGAATTATTCGTATTAATAATGCATCCCATCCTTTTAAATAGTATATTGTGTCCTGTTTCCTATTTGTTTTACCTCGTGTGTTTTAAAGATAAGATATTTTCCGTAGAATGTATTTATTATGCGAACATTTTTATTTGAAAATTTAATTACTTCGTAATTATTCCACATTTCTAAGTTTTCAGGTTTTTCTAATGCTTTCACGTTGATATCTACACGCCTGCCAAGTTTCAGATTCTCATCAGTTTCGGATCAACCACTTTTACAGTGGCATGACGCTCGGACGCACGCAGCTACACTTCGAAATTAATATTGTATGACCTTTACACGACAGCATGATTAGATATGGACTAAAGTTGATATAGTTTTCCTTTACGTGAGAGGATGTGAGAAATCACGGCTACTTTTGTTTTACGCTCGCCAAAGTATTATCAATGTTTATGATCGTTTTTTGAGCCCTCGAATATTATTTCTGACTTTTAATATCGATTAAATGTCTGAATCAAGAAAATGATGAAAACTTCTTATTTTATGAGGAGAAAAGTGATTTTTCGCATCTAGGTGAATTCTTCCAGTATAAATATATGTAGGCCATGGTCTTTTCTGCGTGCGACCCTTATTATTAAGACATTCTTATTGAGGTGAACTCTAAAAATATAAATAGCCTTTTTAAAAGCTTTTACCTTGATTTTTATTCGCGTCGTATTTCGATGCATCCTGTGTTATTTAACATTGCTTTCAATCTCTCATAACGCTGTGTTGAACTTTAAACGCTATCTAGCATATTTAATTTACGAATGAGCTTCATATGCCGCATTTTATGTTTTTTTCATTAAGTCGATGGTTTTCCAGTCGAAGTAATTCTGAGGCGCACTCGAATGAAGCATTGTATATTTTAAGTTTTTCTTTCCTGGCAACATTTGACAGGCGAATTTTATAAGCTTCTTAATTTATCGCATCACGCATCGCGTGGAAGTAAACCTCGAATATTCTCCCAAGGGGGAAAAAATGACAAATGCGAAAGATTCGGCGCTTGTTTTCTTGTACCCCTCGTAGCATTTTACATTTTTATATTTTAAGTGCTCAGTTTCAGGCTGGGTGCACTTGAGAAAAGAGGATTGGTAGGATTTATAGCATAAAACCTCCAAGGCTTCCTTCGGAAATCCCCTTCGTCCGCCTTTCAAAATCCTTTTCCAGGCCAGATACTCTAAAGAGCACATCGCTGCTCCACTTTTGCACTTCGACCGCCGGATTCTTATCCTTCTCTATTTTTCTGCCCGCTTCTCTCTGTCCCTACCCTCTTCCCCCTCTTTCGCTACCCCTCTCCCTCCCACATCTTCCATTCCGCCAGAGGTTCGCGAATTTCCTCTCACTCCGCCTTCTTTTGTTTTGGTCACACCTTTACCAACATCCCCTCTTTCCCTCCCACTCTCCGTCCTCCTCCTCATCTCCTTTCTTCCTCCGTTTCGGACGCTTAATTTCTCCGTCTTCAACCTCTGTCACCAGTCACGTGGTATCCTATTCTCGGCGACATATTTACCAAAATTCTACTCCAAGAGGTTGGACGTTATTCATAAGGGATTGTTGGCGTTGATTTGGCTGCTGAAGGTTAACGTCTACGGAGTTGTGCGTGTTAATTAATTTGGAGCGAAATGGAAGAAATGAACATCTTTAAAAGTGGGACTTTCCCGTATCAGAGAAACCTTCCAGAAGGAATTATTCGAGCAGATTCCTTCTCTAGATGTGTTTTTGGATTACTACGATCCATGGAAACCTTTTGTTGTAAACCAAAGTTGTTGTGATGCATACATCAATGGATCCAGACCACGTGACAGGATAACTTGAAAAGTACTTAAAAAATAAATCTTTTACCTTCGGCAGCTACATTCCTAGGTTATCTTCAAAGGGCCCATGGCCAAGAACTTACTAGACCGGCAGTTCCCAAACTTAATGCTCCTGCCACCCATTCTTAAGGAAGCTGACCTTAACACAACTCCATTGTTCTCATTTATCAACCGATAATTATAAAATTTAATATTAATATTATATATAATAATTATTAATATTATATATAATTATATATTATATATAATAATAATATAATATTAATATTATAAATATCTATTTTAGTTGCGCGAAATTTAATTTTAAATATAAACATATTCATATGCGAAATGCATTCCGTCCTTGAGGCCTCCAGTTTGGGAGCCACTGTCCTAGCCTATAATGCTATTAAATCAACTGAATTAACGTTCACAAAAGTAAAAAAGAATTCTTAAATTATTTCTATGACGAATTCATAATTATTATGTTTTATTGTGCCAAACGGCTTTAGCGATTTAGTGTTTTCTTCATGCTATTATCTCGCGTATTTTCAGATGCCTTGACTTAAGCAATATATCTGAAGGGTTCTTCTTAGGTTTTTTAAAAATTTAAATGGCTTCACTTTGTCCAACCGTCTATGCGCAAAGTTTTGAAGCAAAGAGAAGAGCTAGGAAGTTAACATTATTCAGTTTCTGTTAGTGACGGACATGAATTCTATTGATTTTGGGGTCTTTCCATCTGTTCGTTTGCCTTTTAGCAGACTTTAAAATCCTTAAGAACTTTCTATGCGGGTCCGATAAAGTTTTGCTCTGTTTTCGTTGCTACAACAATAAAAACAAAATGTAAATATCTTAAACTAGCTGAAACGCCCGGCTTCGCTCGGGAGTTTTCTTTTAGCTAGCAAACGATTGTTATTGCTCCGGGCAAACGTTCCCCATTCCTTAATTACGCAAGCGATGCTTACATTAACATTTACTATTTTATATAGTGTATTGTAATGTTATACCATTAATATAATTAACGTCTTACTTAATATTCACATGGATAGATGCACCGAAGCCTTAAAAGCAGCAAAAAAAATATGTGGACTATTAGCCAAAACGTAAACAATAAACATCTTGGTTACCGAACAAATGTAAGTAGATGTATCGATTTATGTTGCGATAAATCTTTCAATGTTAATGGTAAAAGATAACAATGTTCTAATATTCCTTAAAAATTATTTGACTCATTTTAAAAGTATTCATATCCTATATTTAGGCATGAATCCATTTGTACCCTTTATCTTGGCGTTCATTATTCTTCCTCTATGGCGCGCCACGGCGTGGATTTTCCTTGCCTTAATCTTTACGTGTATATCTCCATTTGAAGAGGACAACAATTAAGAAATTTAGCTTTGTAGCCGCCTGGAAAATGGTCATCTAAACCGATAAATTTTGCGCTTAAAGGAAAGTTTCGAGCGATTTAGCATGTAAAACGACAAAACATGAACATAATTAAAATATTCAGTCTTTCATGCGTAAAATAAGCCATTTCCCGTGATCGTAAGTTAATATATAGGTATATTTATATCCACATCAGTGAAGGGCTGCATGGAATTTTGGGGTTTCTCCACACCATTTCCCATGCATTCTTATGGAAATAGTATTTTGTTGACTCCATGGGGTATAAGAGACCCCACGGTCTGCAAACCTAGACCAAGTTCTTCCTTTGGTCCATAGGGTGACCCATGAAACTTTTGAGTTCGATAACTTTCACGATATAAAAACGTATAAACAACATACATACACACATACACACACACACTATAATATTTATAAGATTTACTTTTGAAAATGAATAAAGATCATATTACAATTGATTAACTACGGCTAGGAATTTTTAAAATAAATAGGAGAGGGAAGAGGTTCAAGATTCCGAAAATTTACATTCTAAAAAAAGCGCTTTTGGAATCTGATTTTTCAGTTCTTTTTTAACTTGTTACATTTTCATTCTTCTTTTCTCCTAGTTGTCACTTTTATCGCTGCCTTTAAACTCATAGCGACTATTAACCACCGTGGTTGTTTGTTCAGAATATCCGATATTTTTTATATTTATGGGCTCTTCATTCGTCTCAACTTGTAGCTTTTCCGACATATCCTTATCGAGTTACTCTGAAAAACGCATCCTTAAAAAGAACGCCAATCATAGGGAGCTATTATCTCTCACGTCCTCCATTCATTCTTCCCCTCAGGCTGACTCACGCCCATTTAATTCGTCGTCGACTGTGCGACTTTTCGCGTTTTTATGCTGCTGTCCAATTGACGGATGCGAATTTTTCTTTTGGGCACAGCTCATCTTATTTTATATGATTTGTTAGTTTTTTTGTCGGCGATTTTATATCTCATATTAATTAAGCTTGATACGAACTTAAAAGTTACCTTTTAATATTCCTCGTCAGCTTCAAATTACCATTTGTATCTCGTTTTCGTATGTCTTTTTCGTAGATTCGTTATTGCCATTCAACGGGAAAACCCTCCGTTGCATTGCTGACATTTTAAAATAAAGTTTTCATGATTCATCAATGAAGAGTTAAAAAGATATCCGTGAATGGGTATGAATGGATATTAAATCATCGTGTAAAATAAACGTATGCTTCTAAAACTTCGTGAATTATCAACAAATATAAAGTGCTTAAATCATTTATTTATCTTTCTTATTGTGCAGTGAATTTAAAGTGCTTTTAGTTGGTAAATATTTTGTCCTTGAAAATATATTTAATTTAAACATTTTCCTCATTGAAGTCAGAGATAAACAATCCTTTCTCTATACTACGTATAGATGACACCGTTTTATTTAAGGAGATAGTGAGTCAGGATGACCAAACATCGCTCCATGAAGATTTAAGCGCCCTTTCAGCATGGTGTCAAGATTGGAAAATCGAAGTTAATCACAGCAAATGTTCCCTATTGAGTTTCTGGAAGAGTAAGAACAATGAATTAGACTCGGAGTACAGAATTGATAGATTGAATATTCAATCTGCGGAATACATTAAATATTCGAAGGATCGTAGGCGCAGCCAATAAGAAATTGGGCTTCGTAGACAGAATAGTAAGAAGTAGCACAGAACAGGTACGAGAAACGTGTTATTTATCATGGTCAGATCTCAGGTCGAATACGCTTCTAGCATATGGGATCCGTACGAAAAGGGACAGATACTTGAGTTAGAAAGAATCCAACGCAGAGCAGCCAGATTCGTTAAGCAAAAATATTAGCAAAAATTAATCGTCACATCACTCTTGAAGGAGTTGAATTGGATATCGCTAGAGGATCGCAGAATTAGCGCTAGGTTAAGACTTCTGGAGAAATTTAGGTCGGAAGTTCTCTTAGAGGAGGTCTCAGGAATATTAGAGGCACCTACATACATGGGCAGGCACGATCACGAGGATAAAATACGAGAGATCGACTGTAGGACCGAGCGATATCAGGGCTCGTTTTTCCCAAGGACCATACGGGATCATAATGGGAGAGTGATTCCCACGTGGGACGTTACTAGGTAGTTTTTGGTGCGCTGCACCCCCTGCCACCCACCAGTCTGGTGATTTGCAGGGTATTATGTAGATGTATATGGGGAAAGTAAAAAGTAAACTAATAAATGCAACAATATAATTTCTAAATGGCCATAAATACGTTTCATTGCGTGAATTTCGATGGATATGACGGTAGAGGAAAAAATTTTTGACTCGATAAATATTTAGAAATGCGTAAAAGCAAAAATAAGATCTTTCTTGAATTGTTTGTGATCTTTTCCAATTTACCGTGCATATTTCCACAAATATGAATCGCAGCACCACAAAAAGGTAATTTGAGTTTTAATATCACCTTGGTTTGTAGGTCATTCGACAAGTTTATAAATTACTGAATTGTATGCAAGCTGATTTACTCCTTACGTTGGATTTTCACGTTTCCTATGCTTTTACATTTTCGACGCCACTCTCGTAAATAGCTAATTTAATTTTGAAAGATTTTACGAACATTTTGGTAGTGCTGGAGGAAGTGGTTTTCCAACGTGTCCCTTGGGACGTCTCTTTTCCCACGGCGTTCCTGCCTGTTTCGCGATTTGGGACACGGTGTCGCGCTCGTTCAAACCAGAGCATTAAGTGCAATTAGCATACAATGCCGTCGAAGGCGGACCGGACACGAGTAATGCATCGGGACGCGCGTATTTATCCGCCTTAGCCTTTCGATAGGAGCAATTCCGTCCAATCGTTCCTCCCCCCCCTTCCCAACATCACCCTCCTCCTCCTTCCTCCCTGTTACTCCCGGGCATCCCTCCATCCTCCCCCTTCCTCCCCCCCTCCTTCCCACTTATCTCTCCGATCCCCCTATTTTTCCCCTTCTCCTCTCTATTAACCCATTTAGATCAACCACCTTCTCCCCTTTCGCCGTTTAAGTCCTTGCCGGTTCTATTTACCGTGACAACTTGGTGTGCAACTACGGTTTGGTCGTAATGTGGCGACAGTCTTCGAGGTTTTTTTTTTCACGGAAAGTTTCACAGGAAGCGGGTCAAATTTATGAAGGGACAGCATGAAATTTACAGTTGATTCGTTTCGAAGAAAGGATGGAGCTTGTCACACACGCAAAAATTTACGCTCTACAGTAGGACCTCGATAACCGTCATTAATTGGTTCCTGAAAACCCCGACGATTAGCGAAACGACGATTGTCGAAACCTATTTTCCCATAGAAACAATGTCATAGGTCAATTATTCGTTCAAAAAGATCTTACACGGATCATATTAAGGCCCACCTTGCAGAAAAGGTCCCCCCCTCCCTGCTATAGCAATCTTTCTCTATCAGTCACAGTGAAATCGTCATTTTATTCGTTTATCTGTTTCGTTCAACAATGGCGACGGAAGTTTTTCATTTTGTACTACTTGGCGACAGACGACGGTTGATCGAAACTATGATTACCGATGGCGACGGTTATCGAGGTCCTACTGTACATGTAACGAGGGGTTTTCGACAGGGAGTTCGTCAATAAATTTCAAGGAGTACGCGAAAGAGTTATAAAAATTAACATTTTTCTTCTGACGTCGTCTTTTATGTATGACTTCGGTGTCAAAATTTATGTTAAGGCTAAGATTAATGTTTTGAAAGAAAAAATACGCCAAAATTAACTGTGAAGTTTGTTATTAATATGAGTTATATATGTTATCACAAGTGTTATTTCATTAATGTACTAAGAGGTACGAAAACGTTTAAAAAATGCCCAAAGGAATATGTCAGAAAAAAATCGGTACAACATACATTGTACAAACTTTCTCATATACTAATGCGTCGTTTAGTTATCTTTAGAAATTGAAAATCGTATGAGCCTGTTTTTAGAAAATCCAGTTTTTGTTCAAGTTGCCCAAGAATAAACTAGCTTTATATTCATTCATTGAGAAAAATGAAATAGGTAGTAATATTGCAGACGTATACTCAAATAACTGTACGAAATTTGATCAAAATCGTTATAGCCGTTTTTGAGAAAATAAAATTATTGCTCAAGTTGCCTAGAATAAGCTAGCCTTCTATTCATTTTTTGAGAAATATGAGCTATACATTATTATTGAAGACGTTAACTTAAGTAACTGTACGGAATTTGATCAAAATCGTTATAGCCGTTTTTGAGAAAATCGAATTGTTGTTAAAAATGCGTAGAAAAAACTTATTCTTTTTAGTATTATGTCATAAAAATTCTTAAGTTAGCAAACATGATCAGAGTTTTAATAAGATATTGAATTTGTGTCATATCGTATTTAGTTAACCTTCATTTTCATAGAAATTCGAAATTTTCATGACCGATACTCAAGCTCAGATCTAAAACGCTTATTTTATTTTCCTCGTAGTAGTTTCATCATCCTGTTATTATAAATCCAATTATTGGCCAGAAAATGTTTACTGTACTCGTAATATTGAAATTTCTCTGGAAATCTAATTCTCTTTATTGTAAAAATTTTCCCATTTGTTGTCCCAAATACACTGGCATGTCTGTTATTCTAGTGCTTGGGTTTGTTCGGAAAACTCTTGATTATCTTCCAACCTACGCATGGAAATTATTCCAGATTTGTTTCGGGGTTCATTTTATTTAGATTTTTAATGATAATATATAAAGTAAATTTACGTAATTTGGTTCGCTCGTAATTCGAGAATTGTTGGTCTAATTTAGACAAAAGCTTTAATGTTTGATCGATGACGGCTTAAAGTACAAGAAGACGGCATGTTTGTTTAAAAATGCATATTGCAATAAAAGCCTTTGTACGTATGTCATTCTGTTAGAGAAAATAGTTCCTCCTCGAGGCAACCGTATTTTTGCTATCATCACGAGATTACGTGTGCGAAATTGGATTTAATTTTGGACAGCGTTACGTATTAATCTATTACATATGTAGAATAGACTGATTTGTCTTGATTTGTGCATATAGAAATTAATTCGTAATGTTCATATATATATTTTAGACGCGCGTCATAGTTGAGTTTTTAGCGTAAGTTGTAACGAAAGAAACGATGTTTTTACATCGAAATTTAAAAAATATTTTCAGACTGTACATTAAGTTTTTAAAAAATTTCTATAACAAATTAAGTATTTTGTTTCATTATATTGCAGTTTTGAAACAACTCTTTTTAAACTGCTGCACACAATTTCGTTTTTATTTTGTTTATTTAGCAACAAAATTGTTGATTGTATTTTCAACCATACTTTGAGTTTCTTTCAAAGTAAACGATCTGAAAAATTATGCAACTAACCTGAACCTACGTTAATGATCATAAAAGCATAACAGAAACGATATAAACAGCACGCATTTTATAATATGCTTTAAATGTTTACAACGACCCGTGGATTAGACCTTGATATTTTGAATTGACGCTTTGTACAGCTTGCTTCTTGAAATATTTTCAATTACTTCATTCATGCCCGCCCGTCATTTTTGTCGGGAAATTACTCTAGCAAAATATAAAAATTAAAAAATCGTCGAAGCCAAGACGCGGGCTTTGGGCAGATACAACAGCTAATTCTTCGATATAGAATTTCACGCTTCACTCGAGCGACGTGCCCCATTTTATTCGCCTGGAATTTTTTTACGGATCATTATCGCAAGCGAGGGATTTTCGCGCTCTTTCGCGTCATCGTCACGCTAAAACGGGATTCGCGTGAGCCAACCATTGACACGTTCGCCGGGTTGCCAACCTCTCTTTCGGTCTGCAAGGCTCTGAGCAGCTTCTGTGGGCGGCAGCAACGCAATCGATCTCCGACCCCGCGCCGTCCTATGCCCTCGTATAATAAGGATGAACCCTCCGACCTGACCCAAGCCTACGCCCCCCCCCCCCACCTCTCTCTACTTCCTAGGAATTAACGCCATTTTCCATGTGGTTGCTTTTGTTGACTTGGCTTGTTCGTTGTTTATTTTTGAGCGTCTTCGGATAATAAAACATGCTCGCCTAATTTTGCGAGTTTACGTTTGGAGTATAATTAGCTTCCCGTTGTCCTGGAAATTCCCTAGACCACTTCGAAAATAATGCGAGTAGCCAAATTTGTATGAGGCGTCGAATGACGGATTATTTTCGACCCTGCATAACTTAAATTCCGCTGCTTAAATAACGGTGTCATTCTTTTAACGAGGATTTTCTTCCATTTTCATTGTTCCGTAATAATACTGCTTTGAATAATACGTCATAAATATTTTAAAACCCATGTCACGTTAAAAATTTCATTTCAAAACATGTACGGCATTTTTCGGGTTAAGTTTAGCATCAAATATATACTTATCAGCATTAACGTCATTATTTAGTATAATAAATACGTCATAAAACATTTACCCTTGTCAGTACTGTATTTTCACGATTAATTCAATGCATCGATGTTCACTTCGCTGATTTTTAAATTGAACGGACTTGTGTCCAGCGTGAGTATACGACAAAATGTTGACTCGCAGTTATGATTAAAGTGCTATTGTTAGTTGTGTAGATAAAATTCCATTAATTTTCTTTTGAGGAAAATCGATTATATGACATTTAAGATTTTTTGTGCCCGATGGCTGATGTCCCGCGGCAAATTTTTTCCTCGGAGTTGGCTGATAATTATGCTTTCATCGGAACATATTTCCCGCTTTTCTTGGAAGGAAGGATTTTGTGGAATCAGCAGTTCCGCCGTTCGCCATATTTTTTTCTTTTCGATTTTACTTCCCATTATCATGTATGTCGCACAATCACACGTTCTCTGAAAACCGCCGTGCGTTGGTGATGGCGGTGAGTTGTAGTGTTAAAGTAACGTGGGAATGTCTGTATCATACGTGTGAAGTATTTAGGTTAAATTTGTGCTTCTTACCACCTGGTCTTAAGACTAAATTGTAACGACGATTTTTAAATAAATAAATAAATTTATTAAAGCGGGCGAATTGTGATAATTAGCTGATTTTTTCTCGTAAAACTTATTGGAATATCCTCCGTTGGAGGTATTTGTTGATGTATGTGGCATCGCCTCATGCCTTTTAAAAAAGATACCCTCGAGTTATTTTAACCATCGATTTGGGAGTTAATAAAATTCTTATTTCCTCTTAAGCTTCTGGTTTGATTGATCCAAGATGAATTCTTTCCTGTGCGCATTTCTCAATTACTTCCCGCACCAGCACAGTCTTGTATCGCTCTCCTTTTTACTTTCTCCATACGTAGTATAGGGAAAGGATTGTGATCACGAAAAAAATCGACTTCGAGATTTCAACGGAAATACACGTTTTGAGGTCCCTAGAACACGTTTAGACTATTTTCGGAATGAGGTCTGTGTGTGTGTATGTGATTGTGGGCGCTCTACCTCAAAAATTACTTGCCATATCGTTACCAAACTTCATATGTAACTCTTTAGCATGAGCACAAAGAACTGATTAGTTTTTGTACAATAACGGTTAACCGAAAGTCGAGGTTTATTTGAAACCCGATTCGGTTTTTGCGATATTTCTCCCTTAAAACATCATTATTGTATGAACAAATTGATACAAATATTATAGAGAATGTAATTTCTTACAACTTTCATTTGAAGGACTTTTCCATAGCAGTTATTGTTTAGGAATTATTTATAAAAAATAATCGGTTTTTTCGGTTTCCGTCAAATATCTCCTTAAAAACGTCGTTATTAATAACCTTTGTTAGGACTAAAGTTATAGAGAATAATATTTCTTCCAAGTTTTGTTTGAAACAAATTTTCGTAGAACCATCCATTTTGGAGAATTTTAACTTATTCTTAAATTTCCAGTATACAGCGCCACCAGCTAGCGGTGAATTCTGTAAACGTGTTCAACATATAATTTACGGCAGTAAGGACGACTATTCTTCTACGATACGAAATAATAATTTTGCCTTATTTTTTTACCAAATATTTAGTGATTTTGACACTAGTATAATACACAAAGATACAAATATCACAATTACATCATAAAATCATTGTAGCATTATGTCAACATTGCAACAACACAGTAATACACAATAATGCATTACAGTAATACATTACAATATCACATTACAATAGTAAATTACAGTATTACAGTACAGATATATAAAATTTAAAGTAATCTTTAATAAAATTTATAGAACAACAATTTTATATGAAATTGGAATATTTTAGTCATCTTTATGGTCCCGCTAAGCCATAACTGGTTTGTCAGCAGGTGCCAAAAGGTCACAAATTATATTGTTGTCTGTTTATATTATAATTAAAATAAAAATTTATCCTAAATCATAGTATAGTATAAAAATAGGTAATTTTTACAAATTTTTTTGCACACAGTTTATAGCAAATATTTATGTATAAATTTAGTATTAGTTTTCCATAAGCCATGCCTTTATTTTTCTTTTCACATCACCCATTCAAGTTAATTGTTTTAGTTCATAAGGCAAAGAATTCATTAACTTAGGAACTATAACGGAGAGTTGTTCAGCACCTTTGTTTGTGAAATACCGAGGAACATGATACTGTATCATGTCCCTCTTGTATATATATGTATTAATCAATCTTTTATTTTTATATTTACTTGAGAAATAGTTATCAACAATTAAGATATATTTATATAATTTTATAATAGGCATAATTTTTAACATTTTATATGGATCATTTTTAGTAACATTTGGTTATTTAACTTTAACTTAGAACACATTAGTTTAACAAGTCTATTCTGACTGGATTTTAAAATGCCCATATATGTGTTACATGCACATCCCCATACTGACAGACCATATCTAATTAGACTTTCAGCAAGGGCATAGTACATCTGTATCATAATAGGAAATGTCACAATATCCTTTACGTAATAAATTTGATAAATGACTTTTCTCAGTTTGCTATTTATTTTTATAATATGATCTTTGAAGGTAAGATTTTCATCAATAGTTATTCTTAAATACACCTATTTCGATACTTGCTCCAATAACAGACAGTCACAATATAAATAATGTGATTGTATGCAACTGTGGCTATGCAGCTTAATTCATAATAATTTAAATATCTATACCCCAAATATGGAGAAAGTCACGTGTTGGTCACATCAGATTTCTTCCCCTTACTATTGTATTCTTCCTTGTTCGCGAATTAGTATCTTATTTATCTCCGATCCTAGCAACTGCTTTGCGTCGGCCGTATCCGCCTAATCCAATTTGCCCTTCCTTTACGTATTCCCATTTTCCTCATCCCGCTTCTCATTCTCTAGCCGTCTTATGTTTTCCTCTTCACCGATCCTGAAAACGTCTCCGCGGATTGCATTCTAATGTCATTCATTTTCCTTCGTCTGCCTTGCTTCCGCCCAATCTATCAACTCAAGAACGATACATGTTTTATGCATCGGGATTTTCAGGTTTTCCGGCATTTTTTCATTCTTTCGCATCAAGTTCTCGCTAAATTACCAAGTTTTCCTCTCTTTGATGGTTGGTTTTGTGTACTGTTTTCATTTTCCTTCGATGCATTTCTTATTTCCAAGAAATATTCTCCCGAGTTTTCTCTCACTATTTTGCGCAATATTCATATCTACATTTTTATCTGTAGTTTGTATGATATTTATTTGTTGTTTCCTGAAATTATTATCTCAACAAGTCTGCCTCATTACATTTCATTATTCCATCGTCGAATTAAAATAAAGTAACATAATCTTAAGAGCTTTGTGGTCTTACGTGATATAAACTCCTTATACGATAAAAATAACAATGAGGCTACCTACTATCAAAAACCATTGTTAAAGATTACGTGACATTCTTTTATAGTCTAAGAAATTTATTTTATAATCACTAAAGATAAATTAGTTCGTTTGAGAATAAAAAATTCTGTTGTTCTCTAATTTTTTGCGAGTTTATTTTTAATATAAAAAGTGCTTATGCTTTATATTTGGCCCATCCGTGCTACTACCTGTACGCATATTTCAGACGCTTTACCGCTGGAGGCATTTCGATGACGTTTGGTGTTTGGGTTTTATATGTATTGGAAATAAAAATGGAGATGTTTGCTTTAACTCGCAAAATATTATTCCTAGAAAATAACTTAAAATTAAGTGAATATCTTCCTTCTCTTTTCTCCATTATACCACCGCCCTTGCTTTTCCTTAAGAATATTTACCTTCACAGGGAATAACCCTCCTGTTATTGCCATTTTGTGCACCTCTCTCACGTTTTTCATCTCTTCCTTAATCTGCCCGATGGCGCACCAAATATGTATCACCATCCTTAATATCCCGAACCACATTACATCGACATCCTTAATTAAAACGTTCATCCCTCCTACACGCAATCAACTCCTGCCAAAATTCATTTTCAGATTTATTTAATATTAACGCAGGCACAGCGGCGAAATATTTTTCGCTCGTAGGAAATAAAATTTATCGGATCTGTAGCTGGCATTCAATCGGCGAGGATGTTCATTTCTTTTCGCCGGGGTGGCATTTATCTAAATTGTTATCTGGAGGAGGAAAAAAATCCATCTTCGAAAATTAGCCGTTACTCCAATCTCCTTAAAGCCGAAGAGAGATCCAAGTCTCGAACGATCAGTTTCATTCGACGACGAAGGCGTTTAGCGGAATTACTCCAACGTAACGGTTAGTTTCTTACGTCGCGAGTTGCGGATAAGCTCTTTAAAAAATAACGGTACTCATGCGAGGCGCGTTATTTTTTTGTATCATAGAATTTATTTTTTCACCTGCGCAAATAAATAATCATCGTCGCGTTTCTCTTAGCAGTTTTGTTTCTCGTAGCTTCCCGATTGCTTAATCGTGGTCTCACGCGAATTCCAAATATGGTTTGCATGGGTGGATCAAGGGTTCGGAACGACTCGCTGGGGCCTGCCCCGAGGTTTCGGATGTGATTGTTATTCACCATGACGACGCGGAGTAATTTGCATTCGTACACGGAGATGGCGGGCGTGTACCCATAAACCAAAAAAAAATAAAGGGGGCTATTTTTGCGGGAATAAGAACGAAAGATCCGTTTAGCGATAAAAATGTGACGTCAACGGAAAAAGAGCGCTGAATGGGAAATGAAGACAAGGTCGTGTTTTTGTACGCGAACTGTTTTTTTTTTGCATTTGTCACTTTTCTAGTGCCAACAATCGGGACAAATGTAATTGAAACTGTGCACTAATCAGTGAATGAAAAAATTCTAAATATATATTGTTGGAAAATTCGCAAAATTTTGAATTTAGCATAATTTAGTGTATTTTATCTTTTTAAGAGATTGTATTCCTCATGTTTTTCCAAATTAATTATTGTATCTTCTGTGCCCTTAGCCCATGTTAAACGATTTTTTCTTTATTTTCAGGTGAGTGGAAGTGATGCAGAGAAACTTTTAATTGTGTATTCCTTTCTGTAAGTACATAGTAATTCGAATTTTGAATTTAATAAATGATCAAACACGAATATGTAAACTTCGTTATAAAATTATGAATGTATACCTTGTGACTTGTATATTCTATCGAGACAAAGCAAATGAATTGTACCTATCGTGGAACAATACGAATGCTTGCAATATTTTCCTTGGCGAATTAAGGCCCCTGAAGGGGAAATAATTTTCTAATTCGGAGTCAACGAGGAAATTTTCGCATCCGCGCGACATTCGCAAAGCGGTGTTACGAGACGGTCGAAGCATCCGCCTCGTGTCACGGAGTTCAAGGACGCGAATCCTAGAATCGACGGACGTCCGTCGTAGTCGTAACTCGCACTACATTCCGCGTAAATCATCCTGCCGAAAATCGATTCGTACCTCGTAAACGGTGTACTATTTCTTTTTTATCGAACCGTGAATGTAGGATGTCTCTGGCGTGTCTTTCGTTGCTTCTGTCCTTCGTTTCCAGATTCGTTTTTTGTCTTTCTCTCACTCTCTCCCTCTCTCTCCCTCCCTCTCTCCCTCCCTCTCTCTCTCCCTCCCTCTCTCCCTCCCTCTCTCCCTCCCTCCCTCTCTCTCCCTCCCTCCCTCTCTCTCCCTCCCTCTCTCTCCCTCCCTCTCTGTCTCTCTCTCTCCCTCCCTCCCTCTCTCTCCCTCTCCCTCCCTCTCTCTCCCTCCCTCTCTGTCTCTGTCTCTCTCCCTCTCTCCCTCCCTCTCTGTATCTCTCTCTCTCTCTCCCTCTCTGTATCTCTCTCTCTCTCTCCCTCCCTCTCTGTCTCTCTCTCTCCCCCTCTCTTTCTCTCTCTCTCTCCCCCTCTCTTTCTCTCTCTTTCTCTCTCTCCCTCTCTCTCTTTCTCTCTCTCTTTCTCTCTCTCCCTCTCTCTCTCTCCCTCTCTATCTCTCCCTCTCTCTCTCTCCCTCTCTCTCTCTCCCTCTCTCTCTCTCTCTCTCCCTCTCTCTCTCCCCCTCTCTCTCTCCCTCTCTCTCCCTCTCTCTCTCCCCCTCTCTCTCTCCCCCTCTCTCTCTCCCCCCCTCTCTCTCTCCCCCCTCTCTTTCTCTCTCCCCCTCCCTCCCTTCCTCTCTCTCTCTCTCCCCCCGTGTCGAGCTGTGAATGCCTCAGTTTTGTAGGGAGACAGCTTATTTCACGCCGGTGCGATTTTATTGTTTTCTTCTTTTGGATCGCTGGGTTCGTGCTCATTGAGTCAGTCATTTGGATTTTCGTTAGGAAACTCATTTGTCAACGTTTAATTTCTCTCTGAAATTGATTTACTGGAACACTTTTACTATTTGAAATATGTCAAAACAGCCATCGATTTACAGCTGGTTTTGCTAATTTATTTGTCATAAAATGTCTTCACATTTGAAAAGATATCTACACAATTTACGTTTCATGTCTCTAATTAAATGCATTTGTTTTTCAACATACTTAAAATAACTATTGATCGTTTCTCTTCTTTGGATGTGTGCATTACTGCTTTAAATATTAAATGTAATACTTTTAACAAGAAACGTTTCCGCAATAAAATGCTTTTGATAGTTGGATTAAAAAATTGAAAAATTACAACTTTTAGCTCATATTGTCATTGGGTTCTGATGACAAGTTATTGTAACTTATTTTTCAACAAGTTTTATGTGTAAATTTATACAAAGTTATAGCTCATTTTGCGAACTAGAATTTCATTTAATGCTACGAAAGTAAATCTTGGAGAGATCACGTGAAAATGTTTAAAACGTTTTCGCTCTGCCAGAGCTGGGAAGTTCCGGTTTCCTCTTCAAATCGAATTCGAGATTTCAACAGTGATACACATTATACCTGTATGAGTGTGTGTGCGCACGCGCGCTCTTAACTTTGTCATTTTTCAGTATTTTCCAAATACATCCCGCAGAACTTCATTTACGCAGATATTTGTTTACTATTGTAATTTTAGACTATGTAATTTCCTAGTAGTTTTTTAAAACATTTTTTTCATAAAACCGATTGTTTAAGAGCTATTATGATTTTTCGTCTGAATATATGCTGAGTACTTCGCTAAGTGATTATTTTAAATTTATATAAACGATATCAGCTCCCATCAGTAGTTAGAAGTAAAATTAGGATTTTCGCGAGCGACACCCTCATGTATAGAGAAATAAGCAAACCGGAAGACCATCAGTATCTCCAAAATTATTTAAAAAGCTTGTAAACCGTGGTGTAAGCGTCGTTCGACAGAGTAAGGAATCCTATTTCAGATTCGGTTAAATATTTAGAAAAAATGTTGTAATTATTGATATCGATGCTTACGTTGCCAAGGGTGATTTAATTGCACATCGATATTTTGTTAATCATAGCAATAGCTAACAATTTTCTTTAATTATTGTTTTTTTTAATGGAAAGATTATTGAACTTGTTTAAAAGTTATTCAGGCTCATGGTGGGTAGTTGGGACCACGTTCAAAACTGATCTTTCATGAAGTTAAAATGTCGTCATCCTACCTAAAATATAATATATTGCAGGTCTAAATAACATATATTGTTTACGATGTGTGTGTGACGTTTTTGGTTATTTTTAATTTAAATTCAAATTTATCTTTTAATTTTAATTTAATTTAATTTACAAATATTGTATGTGAAAATTTTATTTGACGAATGATTAAGATATAGTTTTATCTTGTCGATAGCATCAAGACGTTGAACTTATATTTTCGTCTTCTAATTCGTAAAACTTATCTTGAATCATCGTCTTAAAAACACGTCTTTGATCAATTACACAACAAATTCAACTTCTGAATAATATTCTTCAAATGCGTTTCTTTCTTTCGATTACGGTAATATGAAAATACCAAGAATCGAATAATCTTCCAAGCCCACAATTTCATTGTATCATGCCACTGTAGAGATTATTTTTTTATGACTATGTAAAGAAAGATGATCAAACTGATTGGAAAGTGAGCTCTAACAATGTATTCCAGTAAATAATTGAATGTTACTTGGTATTTCCTGCTTTACGTAATCTTTAAACAGCTTTTTACCAGAATCTATTATGCAAAATATGGAAACCAAATGTACATGGATTGGATACCAAGCTCAAAGCACTAGATCCAACTTAATAAGAAAGAAGAATAATCTGAGAAAGTAAGCGTTTTAAATTTTGTATAAAAATTTAATAGGAGAAATTAAAAGGTATATGTTTTAAATTTTAAAAAATATAAAAATGTTTATAATAATTTTTAAGGAAACCGTACCGGAACCAAAATTTTGACACCATTGTTCCGTTTCAGATTCCGGTTCCGATACAATATTTCCGTTCCGAATCCAGGAACCGATCCTTGTTCCGGGACCGGAACTTTCCCAGCTCTGTTTACAAATCAAGTTTTAACATAATTTAATGTAAGTTTACGCGAAAGAATTTCATTCGAGAACGTCGTAACAACATTCCATCAAATTCCCTTATCGTGTAGTGCGGTGTTTTTCAACTGACGAACCAGTTTTCCAGTTTTTTTCTTTTGCGAACCATATTATTCCACAAAAGTTGATTAATTATACTAACTTTTATTTTAATATAATTATGATTACAAATAAATTCTTTGTAAAACAAATGTAAATACACATTCATTTTCGAAACAAAATATATATACGAAAGAAAATTTGACTTTATTCCATTTCTGAATATATTATTAATGAGATACTTGGGCTCGTTTGTCATCACACATTTTTAAAAAATCTGGCAAAATAGTTGATATGGCTACAATTAAATCTGCGTCAACTTCAAGCCAATTTCTATACTAATTTTATTCGAGTATACACCTAAAATCCCTTTTCACACAAATATGTGGTACAAAATGGTAATAAGTATGTATTTCATTGCACTCTTTGACAAGGTTGGATATTAATGAACCAAAATTGATCGAACGAACGTTTACCCGCGGCGGATAAGGCTTCGTTGTTTTTATCTTTAGAGCTGCGAACCACTTTAACGTTTTACGCGAACCACTTTTGGTTCGCGAACCTCCGGTTGAAAATCGCCGGTTTAGTGGATATTTTTTCTCGTAATAACTTTGTTAAAAAAACGCTCGGTTTAGACCAAAAAGAAATCGGTGGAAAGATAATGAAACGTTTTCCGTTTTATTTCTGTACACTATTCCGGACCGGCATCTCCCCGTTTGGCTCCTCTCGCGTGAGAATAGCAAGGGTTCATCCCCCTCCCTCCCTCCTCCCCGCGCACCCAACGATCGATCCTACTATCTTCCGTTCACTCATTCTCTCGCCTTCTATTTACACCCCTCCCTCTCCCTCCTTTCTCGGAACAATTCTACCTCCTTCCTCCCCACCCCTCTTATCTCCCTGTCTCCTATATCTCTCCTTCTACCTCTCTTTATCTTCCTCTCCCTCCCTCCTTTCTCCACACGTGCACCTCCCTCTCCCTCGTCGCTCCGCGTCCTTCAGATCCCTACTCCGGGACGAAAGCCGTCACCCGCTAGGTTTCACCCTTATATATTGTATAGTTCGTAGTGGCGCCCCAGCAGCCCTCTGCCCACGGGCAATAAAACCTTTTCTTTCCCTAGGGGTCTGCGAGGCCGTCGTGCGTATATCTTTTTTCTCCCCCCGACCTCTCTATGAATAATAACTCTAGTTGGGATCCAAGAAGAAAGGGAGAGCCCATTCTTTTTCCTCTCCTGCTTCTCTCTCTCTCTCTCTTTATTTTTCGGAAGCCAAACCCAATTAGCATTCGGTTTCCCCTTCTTTTAAGGAGACCTTCCGGTTTTAGGCTCTTCGTCGCGATAAGCATTCTTTTGCGTTCTTCTTTCTTTTCTTGTTCTCGCCTTTCAGTTGTTTCCGGAAAATCGCTTTGTGAGGCCTCCGGTCGGTCGACTCTGGCATTTAAAAAAATAGTTTTGGCGGTTTATAAGAAGGGAAGGGGATGTCAAGACAGAGTGTTGAATGAAGTATATGTTGAAGAGTCGTGGAAATATTTCAGGTTAGGTGAAATACCCCATTACTTTATCCTGTTAAAGATAAATTCCTAAGTCCAATTTTTTTCTATTATTACTTTTAGTTGAGTCTAGAGGCAAATTTAAGTGCATTGGTATAAAAATTTTGTGCTTTGATACAAATAAATTTATAATGGTGTTCTGACAATGATTCCATGGCAAAATCGAATATATAAGCATTTATAGCTTCGATCTTGAAGGGAATTACGTTTTAATTTGTATAGCGGGACAAACATTTGTGGCATTGCACGTGAATAATGATACGTCTTAGTAACTGATTTAACCAATTTGTGTGTAATATAATAACCCTAATCATTTGATAATTGAAATTCAGTCGCAAAGAAGCATTTTGATTTAGAGATCTAGCTTCGTACACATTACTTTCATGGCGAGAGTTTTTTCCTGCAAAGAGAATGCCGCAAATTTCACTCATAGATAAGTGTCAGCGCAAAATAAATGTTCTCCGCCACTTTTCTTTCGCCAAAAGGCAACCATAATGAATCGGAGATAAATTATTCAGTTTATCTTGCATTTAAATGAGAAATAGAGAAAATTGATTCATTTGGAAACCAGTTAAACTTTTTAAGTGAACAGAATTCATATTTCTTCTTCGAAATATATTTTTAAATGCTTGCAGTGAAATTTTCGATAAGGGAAATCTTGCCGAATTCATATAGTACCACAATCATTCAAATTTTGATTCTCTTGTTTTAATGAAAAATTTAAGCTTGTCGTTTTTATACTCAAGTTTCCGACCAATTAACATCGTGCACTCTTGGTTAGAAATGGTTCCGGAATTTTGACTAATACGGTAAACCAACTCAGAGTAAAAATAATGAATTTCTACATACTATATGATCTACAAATCAGAGAAAATCCTAAATACACGAGGCAGGTAATTCACCATGATTCATTCAAGGAATTAGCGAAAACCATAGATTGTTAACAAGCCACTTGTAGCATTGGCTGTCTGGTAGCATCTATTTCATCTACCTCATATGTAATGCCTGTTTAAGGCCTCAGATGTGTCTTCAACCAATTCCGCAGATGTTTCTCCAGCCAATACATCAGGTGTAGCTTTATTTGAGCTGCCTATTATTACCACCTTCACTTTTGAAGAGGCATTGTGGAAGCATTTTAGATAAATAAATAACAAATACCTGTGCTGCTGTTTATTTTTATATCCAGTTTTACGTATTATTTTGTAATTACTCATATACTTGCGTTAAAAACGTAAAATTCTAACTTAGGTAGTGATTATAGTAACAGTACCATCTTTACGTACTAACAACCCGCGGTTCTGAAAATTCTATAATCCGGAAAACCTCCTATTCCGAGTTTTCCGAATTAAAGAGGTTCAACCTGTGTATGCTTTTTCGAAGGGACGTTAATATTAAAAAATTATTAATTTAAGAAATTAGCATATAAAATATTAAACGGTTAAACTTGTGGGGCTTCTTTTTTGTTCGCTGTAATTAATGAGGAAATTCTTGAGGGTGGTTATATTTTTTCTCGGTCCCCATTCCTGTCTCCCTTCCCTCTCTCCCCCTTTTTCCTTCCCTCCCCCATTCCGACGCCCTTTCGTCATTCCCATGTTCCCTTGGCAACCTTTTACGATCCTATTACCGGTAATTAAATTCCTTTTTATTTACGCAGATTCTCATACACTTTAAACCCGTATAAAATTGATCCAAATTATATCTCCTTAAGTTTTTCGTTCTTTCAGGAAAGTTGTTACGTCCAATTAATTTCCCATCTCCGACGATAATTTATCGAGCGTTTCAATAGCCTTTATATGCAGAGTTTATGCTTTTCATTAACTCTCGTTTGATTGTATCCTATCATTCGTGCGTCTCTTACTTTTATTGTTGCATAGATAAATACTTACTAAAAGGAATCAAGTTTCCTTCCACGTTTTGTTTAATCGAGACCCAAATCTTTCGCGTACTATTTTTTTAAATCGATTCCGTATAATGGATGCCGTTAGGTGCTGGAATCAATCTTAGTTTGTGTTAATTTCTGTCTTTATCTTCATACACCTGGCCTAGAGACAAAATCATTAAAAATACATGCTCAAAAAACAAGTGATGCTGCCTATACATTTCTTTTATGAGGCATCTCACGTTTCTCGTGGAATAATGCGAGATTTTAAGAAGAGCTTTAAAAGAGCCAAAAAATAAAAATAAAAGGAAATGAAAAACTTTTACGGCTTTTAGTACGTCATTATCTTATGGAAGTATGTAATTCGCGTTTATTTATTCGCGTGTGTATGCATGTACATACCAGCATATTAAATGTAATGATAATCGCCAATACTCGAAAAGATAAAAAATCAACAAGCATAATGCTATCCCACTTAAAAAACTTTTGAAATACTAAAGTTTATTCGCGCAGAACATCATAATAACTTCACTCCGATCGAAACATTTCACAGAATCCAATCCTTTCTGAAGTTTCTCTCTCTCTCTCTCTTCCTTCAGTGGAGTTTCCTTTGTCCTAAAAATCGTCGAAATAATCAAGGTCACCCCTTCTGTACTCCATCGCTTTCGTTCCTTGTCCGTATCCTGGGACGTCTCGAGTGAAGCCTTTTCGCGAACAATGCTCTCCTAAGAGGTTCTCGGCTCTGCGTCCCATGCGGCGGTGAAAAGAGATTAACCTTGAATGACGAGTGTGAGATGCATTATTATATTTAACAAGTTAGGGAAGTGTACAACGTATCACAAATGGGCGCGTTTCGTGCAATGGAGTATTAGAAAGAAATTATATACTTACCTGTACGTAAGGGAAATTGCGTTTTCAAGTTCTTTTCTTCATCATAAATAATCCATTTTCTTCCTATTTATTCAATAATATTACATGAATACGTAAGGAACTTAAATGTTTGTTTGGGAGATTGTTTACGTTAGCAACAATGAAGTAACCATGCAAGAAATTTTCAAAGTTCAAGTCGATATAAGACTTTCTTGTTTGATTTTCTCGATAATGGCTACTCCTACGATAAAAATATATAGGAAAGGAAATACTCTTTTTTACCAGTTCTACAACTTTTATTTGAAAAATATTTTGATATGAGCAATACTTTACGAGATATGACGAAAATTTAATTTTTTGCTACCAGTAAAGTGGTACCCCTGATTGTCGTACGTGATTAATTTTTGCGATTTTCTTATTATACTTGATTGAAAGTCCTTAATATCAAATTTCATGAAAATCCGTTCTGTAGAAGCCGAGAACGAACATGCGGACGGACGGACGGACGTACGGACGGACAGACGATAATAGGCGCTCACGCTGCAAGCGAAACGCGCCTAAAAAACGGTACAACATACATTGTACAAACTTGCTCATATATGGGTACTAATGCGTCGTTTAGCTATCTTTAGAAAATGAAAATCGTATGAGCCTGTTTTTAGAAAATCCAATTTTTGTTAAAGTTGCCCAAGAAACTAGCCTTATATTCATTTTTTGAGAAATATGAACTATACAGTATTATTGAAGACGTAAGCTCAAGTAACTCTACGAATTTGATCAAAATCGTTAGAGCCATTTTTGAGAAAATCGGATTGTTGTTAACAATGCGTAGAATAAACTACTCTCTGAACAATGTCAACCATTTCTATGTATACTCTGCTCAGTATGATAAAATGCCTAAGTACGAGATTTCTTTCATTTTCGGTTTTTGGTTTTTGCGATATTTCTCCGTTAAAACATCATTATCGTATATACAATTCTATACAAATGTTATAGAGAATGTAATTTCCTACAACTTTCATTTGAAACAATTTTCCATAGCAGTTATTGTTTAGGAATTATTTATAAATAACCGGTTTTTTCGGTTTCCGTCAAATATCTCCTTAAAAACATCGTTATTGGTAATCTTCGTAATGACCAAAGTTGTAGAGAATAATATTTCTTCCAAGTTTTGTTTGAAACAATTTTTCGTAGAACCATCCATTTCGGAGATATGTTGCTTTTTGTTAATACCAGTATACAGCGCCAGCACTATGTAGCGGTGAATTCTGTAAACATATTCAAAATATACGTAATTTACGGCAGTAAGGACGACTATATTGTTTTACGATACGAAATAATAATTTTTCCTCATAATGCTATTCATAATAATTTAAATATCTATACCCCAAATATGGAGAAAGTCATGTCAGATCAGATTTTTTAAATTTGGTTTCCCAAATTAGCACCTAATGTATTTTAGTACCAAAATAGCAAATCGTAAAACAAAATCGGTACTTGTCATAACAAACGACCACACACTTTGCATTGTGAGATCCCCCGTGGCATTTTTAAGAGACTGCCTCTCTTGCGCTGCAACAGAGTCCAGAAGTACGATTGCAGGAGTATAGATCTTTGTACGAATGAGTATCGATCGCCAGATGGCTCTATATTACTTTCACTAATAAATTCTCATATAATTTACATTTTTAGGAGCAATACCGATAATCCATTCTCCGAAGGAGAGTTTCCCATTCTCTTGACCTGATATCGAAGAAGCATCGTTCCATGTTTGCGTTCTCTGCTTTTTTCTAAATTCTTCCTGATTTTATCTAAAAAATGTTTGAAAACTTTCTGCTTTTAGTGGATTCACCTATCTAGTTTAGTGCAACGTAAAACCCAATGTTATTATAAAATGAAAATAAAAAACTGATTGTTCATATTTACTGTATTGGACTACAATATATATTACCACAGAATGAAATGTTGTAAACTTCTGCATAAGATCTAATTATTATGCCACACTGTTGAGTCTGAACTAGTTGGTAATACTGTTACTTGTATGTAATTTATCAAAAATACAATAAAATTATGAAAAAAACTATTCCATGTAGGTACCACTTATTCAGTCTCATTCGGGTAATGGACGCTGTGTTGTATACAGTCCACATTTTGAAAATTAAATGAATGCTGTCTGTTATCACACCATTACTTTTTTGGTTACTGCTCATTTTTATATTCTTACATGATAGTGCTATAAAGATAATATCATTCGCGTGAGAAAAGAGGAAAATTTCGATAAATAAATATATATTTATATACATATAAAGATAATATCATTCCCGTGTGAAATGAGGATAGTTTCGATAAATAAATAAATAAAAAAATATATATATAGTTATTTATCGAAATTTTCCTCTTTTCTCACGCGAATGATATTATCTTTATAGCACTATCACGTAAGAATATAAAAATGAGCTGTAGTCAAAAATGTGTGTGTGCTTGTGTGTGTGTGTGTATACATACATACACTTATGGAAGAGGAAAGGTAAATAAGAATATTTAGGGCAACTAGGTGATGAGGAAACCCAGTGAGCACTTGTCGGAAGGAAAGCCGCTGGGGTGTCGGAGAGACACATTTGTAGACGTTGGAACTTTCGGGATGATCCCTTCGTCAGCGCAAGAGAGACACAACTGATATATATATATATATATAGTTTATCATTAAATGATTCTTTTAAATTTTTTTCGTTTTCCAGTTAATGTATTAACTTCTCGCAAAAACGATGCAGATATAGTATACTGTATCAGTAAGCGTCGTATATGCGTTGTATAAGTGGGAAAGGAGTCGCCATATGTTACAGCATCACAATATATTAATCAAGAGGGAGATAAAGAAATCCGAGATCCCGCGGAAAACGCAACGCGCGTGTGTGTGGAAGTTGTATTTTTCAAGGTTTACCGTGGGCGTTCTTGGTCAGGAGCCTAACGGTGCGTATTACTATATGTGACTCATTCTCCTTTCTAAGCTTTTGTTGCGGCTGCAGCCGCTGCGGTGTCCTTTGGAGCGTGTGCACGCGTCGTTTCGTGACATAGTGTTCCGTCGATAATGATCAGAGAGACCGCCACCACAGCCGCCGAAGGGAGTTCGGAGAATTCGAGTGGGAAAAAAGGGCTTTTTGCTTTTATTCGTCTCTCTTTTTCAATTGGAATTAGGTCGGTTTTCATTCCGCGAATGCACTCGGCGCTTTGTTGAAAACGCAGTTTCCTTTTGTGGTTTTCCGTGTTATTTTATCTGGAGAATAAAGGGATGTTTTGGGGCGAAATGGGAAGGAAAATGGGATTTAGAATGCATGAGTGATTAATCCAGAACTTGGTATTTTCAAGAGTTTACCCATAATTCCATTTTCATAAAGGGGTAAATACTTTTTTCTCATTCCATTTGATTCGTAGGTATTAATCGATATTCTTTATAGTGCTACTTGTAATTTAAAATGTATGTAATGGAATATAGGTGAATCTATTTTTGGTTTTATAAAACTTTTGTAGCGCGTAATTTACTTGCAATTCCCTTAAAAAATTATATTCTAATCATCATTTTTTGCGAGCTTATTTAACCGCTGTTTTTGTGAGACAGTTCTCCTTTTGGACCCAAACATATTCCGTAATGTTTTAATCGATCAAATTCTTTATCCGTAAATATACCTGGATTTATCGCGTTTCGTAATCATTGAAATAAATCATATCTCCGATTAAGTTGTCACATTGTACTGTTACACAGCGAATTAGATTAAGAGGTTTTTACAGGATCGTCGGTACAGAATAGAAATAAGGATGTAGTTGCGTAACTTTCGGCGTCTCACCCTCTGGTGTTCAAAGGGTGGCGTTTTATCACCTCTCTCTGCCTTTGCTGTTGAACCGCCGCGGCGCGCCGCCTCAGATCTTTTTGGAACGCTGCGTGTTATTACACCTCTCCGACCTGGATTCGAGTAGTGAAACTTTCGTTTCGACCTAGACAGTTAACACCTTACCCTTGACTCGGTGCGTTTCGAGGAGTAGGGCTTGGTTAGCCGATGAAGGAAACGTCCTTGGCGGTAAGGACGCCAAGCAGTCTCCCTTTATTTATGCACCACATAGGTACGTAGGTATCTCAAGGTTAGTAACTGATCGATGCCTTCAAGAGGTTTCCTCTTTCTCTCTCGTTGTGGAATGTTTGAAAAGCAAATCAACGGATTATTTCCTTCTCTTACACAAACCACGTCTCTACATTAGCCATGAAAAGATCGGGAAAAGCACAAGTCCATTTCGGCTAAAAAATAGTCCTCGTCACTGGTAGTAGATTCTTAAACGGAGACATAGTTTATCTATTTCATCTCATGCATAAGGAAAACTCGATAATTCTCTTATGATTTTTCCTTCTCATGGTGAAGCTTCCTCTGGGATGTTTCTGTTACAAAACAATGGATTCCTCTTTGCTCTCTGATTCTGTTGTTTATTCGGAATTTTGGATATATTTATCGGTTAATATCAATCTAGCTACCCTTTAGATTGTTTATACTCGGGTATATGCAAACATAAGTTCTACGAAAAAGAGGACGAAGGATAAAAAGAACGAGGACTTTTTCAAACCTTGCGGTCAGAGAAAATTAGAAAACGTGAAGACGGTTATGCTTTGAGTATTGCTCAAGCAACCTCTTTCCGTGAATGCAAATGGCACTTGAAATGTTAAGGGACTCGGCGAATCCTAATTGTGTCGAGGTCTCTCGGCTGTCTTATTTCGTCCGTTCGCAGTAGACGACAGACGAATGGCCTCCTGCCAATTTTTAATGAATAGTGAAATATTAAAAAAAAAATTATTCATGTCTTTGTCTTATAAAATATCTTATATCTATGTCTTTTGATTTCTTTCAAGATGTCGTTTTGGATGCTGGAATTCTTTAACGGAAATAATTTATTCGATGCAGCATACTTTAAAACGATTGTTTACTTTACTTCTCGTGCCTTTGCTTTTATTTCGCCTATTTTTTTTGAGAAAAACTCCATAATTAGATGACGACGTTGCGAGGTTTTTCCGCGCCGAAAACTTAATCCGAAAGTGTCAGAATCTCTTTCTTCTGATTGGTTCCGTTCGGTAAAGTTATGAATCTTTTTAAAACTTATCCTTCCCTTGGCTTCCGGGTTTTGAATTCATTCTCAAAAAGAGTTTTAGATCGTGCCAGAATAACAGGCTGACAAGCGCATGGACTTCTATCATATGCCAATTTGGGTGAAGTAAAGATTAGAAAAATTCGCACTTTCCAAGTTATGGAAGCCTTTATCGAGGGTTTGAGATGACTATTCAAACATGCTTTACTGTTATGAATCGCAAAAATCTAAAAAAAATTCATATTCTATCGAGAAACGCCGAATATCAGGAAACACGGAGCAGCGGCTGTCCATGCCAATTTATCTAAAACGTTCTCCTTTGTTTTTATACATTTATACATATTGAAAACGGATTTTATGACAACTTTATAAAATTATCCCTTAAAATTTTTTTCCTCCTTCGTGCTATATTTTGACATACAATTAGATGTATTTATGACCTCGCTAAGCATTGCTACCAGATCGAGACTGATGTTTCTGCGAAATATGGTAAATTTGTTATTTATTTAATCAGAATTTTTTTTAGATTAAAAACATGTCACCTTACGATGCTAGCAGTTAAAATGCCGCTTATTCTGTAACTAAAATTAGGACGGCGACCGGAACGTTCCCACGCAGCCTTTTAGCGCGTGCCATTGTTGCAGTTTTGTGAAAATTGAGCCTTCCATCGCGGGACTCTTCCTCCCAGCCTTCATGTCGCCACCCGTTTCGCGTAATTTGCGACGGGTGTTTGGCTCGTGTAATTCCCTCGACAGGTGCTTCCCATTCATTCGCCTGATAAGTGGAGGCGCTGTGTCGTTGGGATGCGTAAGCAGCCTCCGATGGCTAGATTGGCAAATGCCTCTCGCGGGCGCGAAAGAGGAAGGCAAAAAGAGGTGCCAGACCGTCCTTTTTATCCTCACTGTAACGCCACCCTGTTTAACGCTTATGGAGACGCAAGAGTTGGCATGGAAACAAGGCGTGTGTGCTGTGTGTGTGTGTGCGCGCGCGCGAATCATGCATCAGTCCCCTTCTTTTCCTTCGTTCTCTCTCTCTTGTGGTTCCAAAGAGTAGTGTCCTCTTAACCTTAGCCCTCGCTCCCATGCCCCTGCACTGGTGAGCAGAATGGAGTTGTGAGGTCTGCGAAATAACATCGCGAATAAAGAGGTCGTACGCGTTTTTTTTAATTTTTTGCGTTTGTGCTGTAAATATTTTCATTAGCATATGAGGCGCGCATATTGATGCGAGAAACTGATAAAGAAATTCCTAAGGACTCCTCCGCTTCTGCCATTTTATTTCGTGAACACCATGAGACGAATTTTAAATGAACGCTTCCAACTTTTGCCGTCCTCGTTGCATACATACTTTCGTGTGTTAGTCTGCATGCATTTTTTTTTAATTCATCCAATTTCTACGGCGAAGTATTAATTTTTATCCGGTTTTTCTATTTTGTATGAAGCTCGATAGTATTTTAAGAGGGCACTAAAAATAAAACAAATATATTAAAAATTTCTACTTTTAATTCGTGTTCTAAAATTTGAAGAAATTTAAGTTGGTTAGAAAGCCTAGACAAACAAAAAGTTGGATGCCTCATGATATCATTCACACGCTTCTTTTGGCGTTCGGTTGACTGCTATAATAATAAACCGCTAAATTGCTAATTGATTAATTTATAGGATCTCATTCCGATTTTAAAATGTATCGCATAGATTAAGTGCAATAGCATTTTTGTTTAATTACGTTATTAAGCTAAATAATTAAGGTGCATCGTATATGTTTGGCGGCTTCTTCAAAATCCTAATCTTGTTCTCTGATGTTCAGTATTGTATTCAAGCAAATTTAAGAACAGTGAAGATATAAAAATATATTCTGTGATGACGTGGAAGTTTTATTTCTCTTTGAGCTGCACAATGATGACGCTGCTCTCATATGCGGGTTTTTGACCTCGTAAGTATTGTTTTCTTTTCGTAAACCTCAATCGAAATGAAATGCACGGAGTCCTAATTACAAACGGTCAACCCTACGGGCGCATGCATACGAATTGAGCGCCGAGGTAACGGGAACTAATGTGTGCACCGCTCAAAAGGCATTCTCCGCGAGCTTTATTATGCATCGTGAAATGTGAACCCTAAATGCTGCGCAAAACTCTGCATTTTCTCCTTTTTCGAGTCGTTTTCTGTCGGTTATTATAGAAAAAAACATCTTAAATGCACTAATAGAATTGTTTGCACCCAGAAGGAATATGTATATGTACCGACTCTTCTTTTTCTGTTCTTTCAAGCTTATTCGCATTAAAACAAGGCGTCTGGTGCTCGCCGTTTTTAAAATTGACGGCACGGTTCCTCGTATTTACGTACGGCGAGATTGCTGCTTGTGACGTCAGACGATAAGGCATGAACAATTTTTTTTACTTCAAGCCGTATCTTTCTTTCTGTATCTTTCTCCTCTCTTGCCTACTACGTAGGTGTGTGTGTGTGTGTGTGTATATATATATATATATATATATATATATATATATATATATATATATATATATATATATATATATATATATATATATATATATATATATATATATATATATATATATATATATATATATATATATATATATATATATATAACGCTATCTCTCTTCTTTGTTGTTTAATATGTTTAATTACTTTTGTATTTTCAGATACACTTTTTCTAAATTAACATATATATTATATACCTTATCTCTTTCCAACAGCACTCATTATTGTATTTCTACTATCTAGGGTTTTCGCAGGTTTTTTCCACCCCCCCTTCTCTTCATGGGTGTTTTTCTGCGTGGTTTTTTACTGGGTTGGCCATGCCTGGCTCTACCTGGGTTTTTACCACAAAAATTATATCTTTCTTAGAAGCTTCTCTAATGTATAATGCGATATTTATTGTTCTGTTCTTGTTGTATTTATTTGACGCGCCTTTTATTGCTCTAGTTCTGTTTGTATATACATTTATTCATGTTATTATTTTGTAATCAATAACGTAGGGTTAAATGGGAGAGGGGGCCTTATGGTCTCAATTTCGCCCTGAAAATAAAGTCGTCTATCTATCTACTTCCCTCCCCATTCTGTGTCAGGCACGTGATGCCAAAAACAAGGGTTATGAACACTAGATGCATATTTCGGCTACGAAGCAGCCATCGTCCGTGGTAATTCAACGATAGTAGGCTCTAAAAATTATGATTGCAATCATAATTTGAGCTCGATGTCTTGAATTAATGCCCATTTTAGTTGAAGATACATGTATTAGTAAGGTATACATCACTAATTGTTTTGATTATTACTTCCTGTATGGGCACTTAATTTTGTTGCATTTTTCATCAAATGTTTTGTACTACGTAATTATTGACAGAAGCGGCCTGTGGTTGTTTTGATACCCCGACCGAAAATACCTTTTAGCGCCTTCATATTATTTTAAAAGGACATTTAAACGTACACATTAATTTATTCATTGCTCCTTCAAAATTTAAGTATTGACTACGAAAATTTGAAGAATACCATTGAGTTACAGCCAATTCAGCGTTATATATTACTAAACAACGTTTGTTTTCTTGCAAGCAATGCATTGACGGTTCGTCAGGAAAGTGACCCCTTACGGCGCTCAGGAGAGTTGCCCGGCTCGCTTGTACTTCGGGCCGGCCCTGGTTATTGAGGACAAGCTGTTTTGTTCCTTAAATAAATTTACAAACTGAAACAAGCTATACATCTAAATACGACTGATCCTAATTGATTAATTATAATTATCACACAGTGGAAAATATGAATCGGAAGCTCAGTTCCATCATTTTATTTTAATCGATTAAATTATTTTCACTCGTGTCACTCAGGAATTTTTATAAATGACTTCAGTACGCTAACATATAAGGCCTGACGTCGGAAGAGAACTACGCTTGAAATTTTATTGTATTTTTTCCCGTCCGCCTTAGCAGATTCCGCCGTTCGGATTTTATCATCTCTCTCTCTCTCTCTCCCATAGCGAATTTTCGTTCTCATCCACAGTTAATCCATCGGAGCTTAACATCAAAAGCATCCACGTTACACTCGGAAGAATATTGCGAGGAGAAGAATTTTTTTATTTCGCCCTATGCCCTCTCACATACATACATACATACATACATACATACGTACATACAGAGAGATATATGTCTTTGTCTTTGCCACTGCGTCTTTCAAAGCGCGGCGCATCTCCGTCGCTGTGTGAAACGGCTTTTTACGTTCATCCTTCGATGCAGACACGTCTCTTGGAGAGGAATTCCTCGGCGGGTGGAGAAGGGAGGGGTGGGAGAGGAAGGGGAGGGGGAGGAGGGAGGGGGAGGAGGGAGGAGAAAGGAGGAGGCGAACAAATAAATCCCTCCCTAGCGAGTCAAAAAAAAGCTCCACCTCTCAGATCCATCATCGTCTCATCTTACGTCGGCTTTCATTGCCTTAAAACGCCTTTTGGTGAAAGAAGCAGATTTGCGAGAAAAGTGCCGATGCTGTTCGCTCGTTTATTTAAAGGTTTTTTTTTTTAGATTTAAGAGAATCACGCGAGATGAAGCGCGTTGAAATGTTTTTTTATTAAGCGCGGAAAATATTCCATCACCATCGTTTTAATTTATGGACGCTTTCCTACTGATTTTGTAGTTAAAAATTTATATTTGAGTTGTTGGTAAATCTTGTACCTTTGCGTTGATGTATATTTTATTCGACTTCACATTGATGTTTCCATATAACATCGAGGATACGCTCTCGCATATTTATTTATGCTGTAATTACAGTCGCTGCGTACTCTAAGGGCCGTCGCACACGAGCCACTTTGTGGCGGCCACTATTTGTGGCGTCACAAAAAGTAGCGGACACGGAAATTGTTTTGGCGCACACGGGCGACATAAAGCAGTAGCTTCGTTCAGTTTCGAAATGGATTTCATAGAGACAGCATGTATATGTGCTCTTGTGACAGAGGGTGGAGGGGGTTGTCAAATATCGCAAAACTGCTGTGACATCATTTACGGATGGCCCCATATGTAATACTAGCATAAGTGCCCGTTGAATTTCAACGGGTTTAATGAATCTAAATTTTCGTCAATCCAACATGTAAAAATCGCAAGAATAAAATTGTGCACTGTTTTAACGATCGAATAAAGCGACAAATGAACAAATACAGGTCGCATTTACGTTTCTGGATGAAATATAGTACTTGAGTCAATTCAGTACAACTTCCACTTTACATACTGTAAATTCCAAAGTAACTCCTTTTATAATAGATAATGCTAGCCTAAAATTAATTCATTCTGTAAAGTGAATAAATAAAGTTCTTTCTTTAAACTATAATAGCCACTGTTATTAGATTTAAATGGATTATAAGCATTAGAACTTACTCTGTATTAAATAAGCACCAAAATTCCTTTTATAAAAACAAATCAATTCATTAAAAGATCCACTGTTGTTTTTTCGAAAATTGCCTGTTAACAGTTTTAAATGTCCTTTTAATTTTAATTGAATTTTAATTTATATTCGTTCCCAAACTTCGACCATTGTTATGAAATTAATTCGAGGAATAACAATATAAATTCGTAAGCATGTATGGTTTACAAAGAATTTAAATTAAGAATGCTTTTTATTTCCAATTTTTCTAAAATGACACCGCTGATACTTAAATTTTTTTATATTTACGTTATTATACTTATTTTCCACAAAACACGCCAATCTCTCCCCTTCCTTTCTCTCTCTCTCGTACTGAAGCACTCAAGGCACGCTTATTCCCAGAAGGATGTATATACAATAATAGTAATTTGAGATATAACAATGATAATGGTCGACATAGCAACATCACGTTAAAATGGCGAGATTTCTACAAAATATGCAAATTAAACGTTTAACATAGAATATTTCGAACTGTGGGCGAAAAAAGACGAACGGAATAAGAAACTTTATAAATTTTTCTTCAAAATGGTTCAAATTCGAAGGTCGTCTGTTAATTTCTAATTTTAATTTCCAAATGAATAAAAGCCTGCACGTCGAAATATCGCGTTTTACATGTTAAGTAATGGGAAATGGAAATGCCTCTCTTGGAGACGAACGAAGGAATTTTTTCGCGATTTAAGTTCGTCATTCTCTGAATAAGTGTTAATCAAACATCCCTACCAAATTTCGAGTTTCTATCATTATTATTTCTCGAGTTATTAGCGTTTGCATAGCGGACCAACCAACCAACAGACGACGGCCATTATTATACAAAATAATAAAATATTTTATGTTAAAATCTGCATAAGAGCCAAGTTATAAAATGAAATACTGCTATAAATACACTTTGTTCTTACCTTTCTCACGCCTTTCCTGGTCGGGAAGATTCTGCCAATCCTCTATCAGGATTTCAAATATTTCTCTCCACAGTTTTTCCTTTACACATTTATCACTATATTCCTTTAGTCCACTATCATAGACAGCGGGGTTTTTGCACCTCAGATATAAGCACGTCAACGTCAATTTCGTTGTCAGCCATCTCCCTGGCACAGAAGACTGAAGAAAACTGCGTGAACTGAGCCACAAGAAGCAAACCGTGTGCGTGTTTCAACCTGACTGCGTGCGTTCCATGACGTGTGGCCGGTGGCGCGCCACAGTGGTGTGGAGAGGAAAATGGAACACGAGCCACTTTTCTGTGACCGCCACAAAACTGTGTCGTCGTGTGCGGGGTCCAAGCAGAAACCGTTTGTTCTGTTTCTCGCCACAAATAGTGGCCGCCACAAAGTGGCTCGTGTGCGACAGCCCTAAAGCACAGTGATGTTAGGCGTCATTAGTTTTTATGATGCGTGAATATAAACTGTGAAATAGTCTAGTGTCATTTTTATTAATGGTAGGAGCGTAATAACCGTATCCCTCAGTTTTCATATTTAAAGCATTGAATTATTTCCGAATGTGTTATTGTTTGAAGATGATATTAGGATATTTTCTCATATAAAACTTAATCACTAGGGAGTAATCGATTCGATTCGCCGACGTTATCATTTGCTGCAAATTTAAATCGAAAATAAACCAGTTATTTGTTCGTAACACTTTCTTGTTTATACTTTTTAAGGCTAAAGTCTCCCTGTAAATTACGTATGTCGTAAATTATTAACGAGACGAACTAGAGAGAATGGCCTCGAACAAAGTCTGCGTTAAGTATATTAAGCGTTACACTAGCCTTAAAGAGTCGATTTACGATTAAATAGTTTTAACGTCGTTTTTTGTACTGTACACTGAACGAAGTGTAGCGAATCGAAGACCTCGATCTCGAAAAAGACGTTTAAAAAAATGCTTTACTACGAGGAGAATGAAATTCCATTTCGCTCGTTCCACGCGGTTTTATACTATAAGGGTAGCTTTTGAACGTAGTGCATCGCTATTTTTTTTTTTTTTTGCGAAGTGCCCGTGGAAGTTAACTTCCTCTTCCGTTAATCGTAAAAGTTATCGCACCCCGTTAAAGAGTTTTCCTCAAGATAGAGAGATAAAGAAAGAAAGAAAGAGATAGAGAAAGACGTTTCAGGAGTCTTCCAATCGGAATCGATCTTCTCTTTGTTTTAACATCGTCGGTGGAGTCGCGCTTTTATTTTTTTTTCTGTTTCCGATCCATCCGTCCTTCCTCTTAACAACACGGCAGCAATTCTGGCTTGTTTTCTTTTCTTTTGTCTCCTCCGTCTCGTGTTTTTCCTCCGCATCTTCCCTCGGCTTTATTTTCGCGTGGCGGAATACGGCTGGCTTTCGCGAATAACTGGCTCTTTGCCAGCCAAATAAATAAATTAAAAAAAAAACCCGCGCCTTGATTCGAAACGTTCGTTTTTTACGCGATTTTCCTGTTTCTGCTTCGTTTGAACTATTTCCATTATCAGTGGCATTTTTATGTTGGGCGCTTGTATGTTGGTCTGTTATACGGTACGTCACTCGTTATACTTTTGGTAAAACGGGAAACCAAGAGCACAGCCCCCTTTATCAAATATTACTATTTGCATCGTTAATTCTTTTACAACTCGTTTTAGAGTTTTATGATATTTTTCCACAAAATTTCGATATTCATCCCAGATTCTACACAGATACAAAAACAACATAAAATGCGAATGTTTTATGCTTGTTAATTTGTCTGGATCATTTTTTCAGATTGGATTTCAATTCAATTTTAACGCTTACACATCCGAAACCCGTCTGATTTGGCCTTGAGTGTATCATAGGATTTAATTTATGCGTCCAAGTGTTTATACTTTTCTTTAGGGTTGAATTCATGTAAGTGGAGATCTTACTTCAGCCGATATAAATCAATCGATTTTCCAGCCGCCATTTTCTCTCCTCGCGGATAATGTATCCATACTTCCGCCGCAGTTTCGTGCATTTTTAATCATAAAAAAACTTTTAAGAGAAAAGAAGGTCAATAATCAGGCTTGAATTACTTAGGCGACCGCCATTAAAATAAAAAAAAATGTCGTCGATGGGAGTAATGGTCGCCATTCCGTACAGAATGCGCCATAAATCGGTCAAGGTCTCAAGTATAGCCTGATAATGTTCGAGGGCGGAGATTGGTTTTTTTGTGTGTGTGGATGTTTATTCAGGAGATCACGGATGTGGCGTCGTTGAAGGGTCAACATCTTGGCGCCGGCGAAAACGTTTTCGGCGATGACTTACTTAGGATTAAGACTCTCCGTCTTCTCCCGTAACTGCATCGGCTGGAGCAGTGAGATGTTTCTTCTACATCGGGAGATCCGGATGCAAAGAGAATAAATGATTGCGGTTTAAGAAAAGACGCGGCCATTTACTAATGCTCGTCGGAGGATTTACCGCGGTTGAGATGGGTCGATGTGTCAAGGTCTCAAAGACATCCTGTCTATATATTAGTGCATTTAAAAGGATTGAAGTGGAGCAAATTTCAAGGGTTTCTGCGGATGATCGTTTTTTTTTAATTCGTGGAATATCCAAGCTATTCTGGTTAAAATTATTTGCGACATTTTCGTTAAATGTCACCTTAATTACTATGTGCGTGAAGTTGTGATGGTTGCATATGTAATACAAAGGTTTGGATGTACGTTGGCGTATACATTTGAAAAACTGTTAGAAATAGTGGTAGAAGTTTTTTGGTCTATCTACCTTTGTATAATACAATATAAAATTCATTTCAGTTAATAATGACGTTAAATATTGCGTTGATTCGTATTAATTAGTATTACGTGTCTCATTAAGGTTAATGGAGTTGGTTGGTATAAGCATTTGTGATAGGAAGTGAATCGCTTTATACATTTATATCCTTTCTTCGATATTGGAGTATCTAAGGGATTTTATTGATTGTCTCCCTTGGCAACCGCCGACAGTTGCTACGTCGCAAAAATCGTGAACGTTTTGGGGAGCTATTGAAATCTCATTTCTACCGCCTTTATCGTACGACTCGTCCTTAATTAATTAGTGAAGTAATGAGTTTTTGTTAATATTGTTGTGGTTGGTAAATCAGTGTTATTTATTTTTTTAAGGAACTTAAGAGGACGCACAAGTGAGATTTATTAACATAGAAAGAAAATGCTGCAATTGTTGCATAAATTAATGGTTTTTCCAATCTTCAAAATTTACGTTAAATAACTTTTCGCAGTTTCCTCGCTTCTGTGTTATTTTACCAAAAATTTATCACCGTGACGCTCTGATTTTTTTAATGATCGTAGTATAATTTGGCATATAACTGTTAACGTTGAAAATTATAAAGAATTCATTAAAGAACGTTTTTCTTTGAAATTTAATGAAGATATCGTTAAAAATAATTGTGTATTATAATTTTGGGCGTCCTTTTGTTCATACGCTACATTTGAAACATTTTTATTTAAAAACATTCAATAAAGTCTTTTGTGGATTATTCTTACGGTTGCTTTTTGATTGTCGATTATATTCTGGCTTGTGTCTCGTAATTGGTAAGTTTTGTTCCAATAACTCCCGTGGTAGAAAATGATGGCCCCCTGAAGTTGTCACCGTTATTGCAGTCAATAAAATTACAAAATTTTATTGACTGGAATAGCTTCAAAGGGCCATCATTTTCTACCACGGGAGTTGTTGGAACAAAACTCGGCAATTTTTATTTTTGTTATCAATATGAACTTAATTTTAATGGATGACAGTATCATTTCTCTCCACTTATCTGATAAGATAGGCTACAAAATTTCTTGCCGTTGCAATAAACCTCGGAAACTGAAGTTTATGTGGTGCAGTCGTTCTCGTCGCCACGAGGGATTTCTTTCCCACAAAATCGCACGCCCTTGTGGCTTCCAGTATTCCCACGCGTTCGCTTCCCACCCTTTTGCTTTCACTCGATCCTGAGAACCGCAATGATCTCAAACAAACAGTCATTTTCATTTGCATCTCATTTCTTCTTCTCCTTCTTCTTTCCTTGATACATGTGAGGGGGTTAATTATCTCATTGCTATTATTATACTTGTGTCATATCAAAGGCATAGATTAAAATCCCCTTTAAGTGTCTTGTAAACGCTCGTTATTTCTGCCTTAAGAGCATCCGAAAGTAATACCAGCTGAAAATCCAGCTCAGGAACTAATTTCACGTTGTCGGCTGGTGGTCAACGGAAAACAATATATATGTAGATATTTAATTTAGGGAAAAAGCGTTATTTTTTTAACAAATGGCGGTCCTGGGAATGTTTATCCTAGTTTTAAAGACATTTTTGTGAATTATAATTTAAGCTCGTTTGTCTTTATATTCTAAAAAGTTTTTGTTACTAATTAATTTAATAACCTAATTAAGGAACCACTATTTTTAAGGAGGAGGATGAAGTGAGTGAAATAAATAGTAATTTTATTCAGAAAGAATAACTCATTTAAGTAACGTTTTTTAAACGAATTCACACATCTGGTCCGCATTTTTTGTTTTAAACCTTAATTTTATTGCCAAGCAGCTTGACGGGTCTCTAACTCCCGATTTCTTTTAAACAGTAAATAATATCTGTAATATATTGATGGTTCTTCCCTAGAATAGTACAAGATATAAGAGGATATAAATTGTGAGGCACTTTTAGGTGAGCTAGAAACTTACAGTTTGTCAAGTAGGTAGTAGGTCTTGTGGAAAAACCGATCAGAAAAATCGAAAATTACAAAAATGTTTATTTTTTTGCCGTTAAAAAATCTTAAAATTTAAACAAATCTTTCATTGTTTAGGTATTTCTAAAAGTGCTACAATTCTGGATTTTTTTACTGCAGAATTCGCCAAATAACCAAAACGGAATCATAGAAATTTAAATATGTTTATTTATTTGGCCGCTAAAATTTCATAAATGTTATAAAAAAATTGACTAATGTTTATCTACTTTCGGTCGAGCTAGGGCACTGAAATTTTTCATAAAGATAGAGCTTGGTGTTCCAGCGGCAGTTAACGTTGAAAATTATAATGAAGTGTATGTCTGTGGCTGTTAATAATTAATAAAATTTAAATAATTAAATATATGTAAATGCACTTCTAAGGGTACTACATGAATAAAATTTGGCAGTAATGTGTGTTATTCGTAACAAATGATGAAAAAATATAAAATTTTTATAATTATAAATTTTAGGGGTTGTTTTTACCCCAATATTTTCCAAAGAGAAAATCCCGAAAATCGGTGCTGAGGTGCATACTTTTGCATTTAAAAATTATTTGTCGGCTCTTACACTGTATATTAAGGTGAGATGAAATGCCTTCAGAATGAAAGCATCTATTACTAATACTGCATATTGATTGTAATCGAAAAGGAATTTCATTTGTATTACCTTGTAATTATAAAATAGGTCAATGCGTGCAGAAATCTTTTGTCCCGTTAGTCGTCAAAGAAACGTGTTCAAGTTTTCGGAATCAGCATCTTATTCTTTTTTCTAAATTGAAATTTACAAGTTGGCTCAGATTTGCATTCGTTTCAGCGGAAACGCCGTTATGTTAATTATTTCAATACATCTTTATTCGTGGCTTTAGATCCGGATCCGGATCTCGAGAAAGTCAGGATGGGTAAGATTTTTTTATTGAAACTAAAATTTATTCCGTGAACATTATAGAAATGTGTCTTTTTGTGACTCTTAAACCTGTTAAGCCATTAATTTATTGCCTTTATAATGTGCACAAATATTTAATTTTTATCTTTGGATATTTAACTATACCTAATATTTCTGGCTAGCAGCAAGAACGATTGATTACAAGAATTTAAATGAACCTCGAATCTTTAAACTTATTAAGTCAACTGGTTTTCAAGTTTCCGCCGTCTTTTATTTTTCTGGTAAAATTCTTGTCATCCGAGTTCCAGAATATCTAATTTGCGTAATGTATCCACCACCAAGTCATACATGTCGTGGAGTTTGGGAAATTGTCAGAAAAAATATAGAATCGGATTTGCCACTCTAAAGATGCTTCTCGTACTTTTTTTTAGTGCCAGTGATGTAGTGTCTTTCGTGGGGAATCAAGGTAAATGAAAATGACTTCGCTTTACATAAGACACCCGTGCTTAGCCCTCTGGTTGTCATTGTAGTTGTCACGAAAAACTGCACATGCGAACTCGAGGAATTCTTGCCTTTCTATAACTTAGGTATTTTTCAGAATAGAAAGGCATTTTTGTTAAGTTTCTTAGTTTAGAGAAAGTTTTCTTGCTTGCATTATAATGATATGGGAATATTGGATATTTTTGAAATCGTTAGTTTTGACGACGGAATTTTAATGGATCCGAAGTTTACTCATGGCAAAAATAAAATAAGAAGAAATATCGTCTCAAAATATTTTATCTCCCCGTGATATTAATAAAAATGTAACCCTTGAAACTGTACCATCATACGTTACTCAGCACGTGAACATGCCATATACCCATGCACATTTTTCTTCGTTGTTAACTTAATGAGTTATGACGGGGCCTTGATTTCCCTGTTTCTATTGTTTTTGTGAACTTGGTTTTCTCACAAATTTTTAATGATTGTGTAGGGTGGATTATATAATAACATGGATGGGTTTTGAAGTGACTGCGTTTTCATGACCCTTTATTTTGTAGATTACATTGTGATTTATTTATGCATTAATTAAACATGTCAACCTAAACTTAACGTTTCTATTTTTCTTCGCCAGGTAACTAGGTATATGAGTATTGTATTCATAAATATCTAAAAATTATATAATTTAATATTCCACTTTTGTTGCAATATTTATTATTAAATTCAGCGCCGCTTTTTTTCAGAATTTTTCACATTTTTCTACGAAAATCTGTAAATTATCTAAATTTTTCCGGTTTTACGACAGTGTTCTATCTAACTCTTCTTCTGCAAAAACCAGTTCAAAGCGAAAAAAAATATCTGCGGCATTTCGATAACACTGCCTGCCTTCTCTCTAAGATTGTGGATGAAGTAGCGTCCGAAAAAGTGTGACATTGGTATTCTTCCTCGCAACTCCGCTTTGATCGAAAAATTACAACCGCGGAGAAACACTCATTTCGATGTTTGTTAGAGTGAAAAAAAAAGTCTCTGAAGTGAAAAGGCGATTCAGAAAACTCCTCCCCAACTCCTAAAAACCTCGCACTCTTTTGTCGACCAACCCCATTCCCTGGCGGGTTATCCCATGTGCGACCCCCTTTAACCCTTTCTCTCCCCCAAACCTTCAGGTTCGGCTAAGGTCGGAGCTGAGCCGTGCCAAGGACGCGGTTTTTAATGGGCTCCCTCGCGCATCGCTCTCCATCTCTTAGGCCTCTGTTTTGTTCATCAACCGTGCATGCTTAGCCGTTTGCCCCCCCCCCCCCCCCCCCCTTCCCGTCATCCTCTGCAAAACTCTTTCCTCCCCCTCCCACACGGGCGCGGTCGGCGTAGCGCCCGTCAAACTACCTCGCAGCCAATGTGGAACCACGCTGGCATTGGGTCAGTCGTACTGGAATACATGACTCCCCGAAGTAGGTTAATAACAGTTGACAATGCCCCTCTTCCTCCTACCTTTTTCATCGGTTTCCTCCTTCCACTTGCATCACAGGAGTCATCACCATCCTTGCGTGCGACTTAACAGCGGTTCGTTGCGAATGTCGATGTTCTATATATGTATTGCGCGGGAGGAGGCGTTGTTGGAGAAGGGATTTGACGTCGCTTACTCCGCGACTCGCGCCCGTCTCGATTTAAAACGATATCGTAAATTGAATTGGATTTTATTGTGTCTTATGGGATTCCGTTTCAATTTTTCGATGACATTTTATTCTCTCGCCTTAGAAATAATAGTTCTGGATTAAATGGTCTTATGCTCGAATCGAGGGTCAAGTAATTAATGGGCGGCCGAACCCTTTATCCTGTCAATGACAAAAATTATTCCAGGATTTTAGGTGTTATATAACAGAAGTATCTTCATTAATTTGTGTGCGTAATTGATTAAATTTATAGAAAAATAAAACATTCACATCAATGAAACGATATGATAGAATATCGTATTATTATTATCCATAAAATTTTTATTAAATTTTAGCCTTAGCTAATAATTCGTTCGGAAATTAATTCTTATTCGACCTGATTAATAACATGATCATTTCTTAATAATACAGAAAGTCGTTTTATTATTCATGATTTTAGCCTTTTATGTGTTACTAATGCAGGAAATTTGAATACCTCGATGCTGAATTGATTGATTTACAGATTGGTTTCATAATATTAAGAACGAATTCTCAATCGAGTGACTGAAAAATGTATTAATCGTCACTAAATCATATAGAAAATAATTTATCAGCACTAAAGTCAGAAAATGATAAATGAAAATTAATGCTATATTTTTCTTTAGTTCCGAAAGATTTATTCCGCTGCATGGAATAACTGAGAATCGTTCTATTGAATGTGGGGTTCGAGAGGCTCCTATGACGTCGAAACTATGCTACCGATGTACCGATAGATATATGAAACCCTTTTGTGGCGCGCTTTTGAAACCGGGATTTTTGTATATACGTATGTCATATGAAGAATGCTCTCGAGCGTCAGTGCTATTCCTGCAATGAAATTTTGTGCCTTTAAGCGTTTATGGCTGGGCCCTTCACCTTGACGATGGCGATAAAATATTTCAAAAGCAATCGATTTCTAAAGAGTTTCAACCGGGTTAACACTGGGCTCTCGTCATCCTGGCTTTTTCCTTAAAGGAATCTTGTAAAGTCTTTCGTATGAATTTTACTCAACAGCCACTCAATCGAAATTTGGAACGCGCTGTCCCTGTTGCAAGACGGTGGCAATCGGAAGGGATGAAGACAGGGGAAGAAGATTTTGAGAGATATCCAGTCTCCTTGGTAGGATTCGCTGTGTGAGAGAAAGAAATGTTTTTTTTTGTTGCCAGGTGCAGGGATCGATATTGAGGCGGGGAAAAAGGTAATCAAGAAAGGTCATATTGGGCGATATTTTTCTCATGCGAACTCTCGTTTTTCGATAACTCGTTAACGGCCCTAACCTCTCCATAAGGTGTTTTCCTTTCTATTGGTGATGCGTATCTTGATTTAATTTCGGAGATATCTCCGAGAATTCCGATAAAAAGCATTAATATTTCCTTAGGGTTTAGGTACATGTGAAAGTACGTCTAAAAAAAGGCGAATCAAGCAAGAGAATAAGCGTGGTCGTAGGATTTATTTATCCTTAAAGAAATTGTTAAAGTTTGCAGGCAGGAATTTGATTCTGGTGAATATTTTTAATCTCGGAAAGCTCGTGAAAAATTATTTTTACAAAATCTAGTGAAGAGATGAAAATTATTGTAAAAGTTAATCGCAAAGATTCCTGTCGGATCAAACCGAAATTATTGCTCCATTAACGTAAAATCCCTCGTTTTTTTTTTCAATTCAGACGTGATATTTTAAAAAGGAAATTATCGATGCCTTTTCCATCAGTCGAAATGTAAGAATTTATTATAAATCCTTTTCTAAGCACTTACTTGTATTAATTTGCCTCGAATTAGAGTCATTAACTCACGTTCATGATTTTTCACCCATCGAACGATATAGGAAATTTGTTAGAAGTCTAGTTTCGTGCCTTATTCGTTATACTCTCTCCTCTCGAAATTCTGTTCTAATTTTAAAAAAGTTGAATTTTATATGGATTCGTTCTGAAAAAAAATCTCCGAATCGTTATAGTATCGCGAGGAATCGCAATTCCGTGGAAATCAGCGCTCAAAATTTCTCGTTCCATTTCTCGCGCTTTCGGTGAAAAATCTTCGTCGAATCTAAAACCAACTACTTCTCGATTGTTCCGGTGGAATCCCATTTGTCATTATTCTTTGTGATATACCCGTCTCCTCCTTTCTGCCAACGGCCAATGTTTGGACTCCAATAAAGTGACGCGAGAAAGCCTCTTTCCCTTCATTTCCTTCTCTCTTCCTCTCTCTCCTACACCTTTTTCTCACTTTCTCTCTCTCGTTGTCTCCGATAATATCGCCACTTCTGGATGAAAAAAACTCGAAGACGACGACACGGCGAGCGCCATCTTAAAAATTATTATATTTCCGACCTCGTCGGAGTCTCTTAGAATCTCTCGAAAATGAGAGAGGAAGGTTTTCTTGCTGCCTCCAGAAGTCCTCTTCAGACCCAGATGGGTTCCTTTTTTTAAGGGAAAAGGCCCTTCCCAGCGCGTATTTGTATTCTTTTTATCCGCATTGTTGGTCCAAATTCGTTTTCTTCCTGGGCCCCTCTCTAAAAATAAATTCAATTTTTACTTTAGCCTTATCGGATACGCACTGAGTGTAACCAGACAACGTACTTACAACATACACATATACTGTGTGTATGTATGTATATATATGTGTATATATTTACTATATATATAAGGTGTATGTATGTGTGTGTGTGCGTGTGTGTGTGTGTGTTTTCAATTATTGGTGTTAGAAATCTATTACCCAACATTAGATCTGAAATATGGATCTTTAAACTAATATAAAAGACAGTGTCACTTTGTCCCTTTGTCGCGTAATGCTTTTTGAAGCTTAATATCTCGCAAACGACTGAACCGAATTTGATGAAATTTTCAGGATAGCATTATGATATAATAACAAAACGTTTTAATGTATCGGTAATATATAAAAGCCTTATCTTGTCCCTTTGTCCTTTTGTCACTCCCTCTGCCACGCTCTTAAAAACAAATATATCTCGCAAGAGGGGACTAAGGTCAGCTTTTGAAGCACAATAGATACCCGCGGCGAGGGTTTCGAACCTTCTCTCGGATCGAAGGCAACCCTTTCAGCAGGATGTATGATTTCAGGTCAAAGAAGACTGCCTCAATTTTATTTCAGAATAATCGATCGTCCCCATCATTTTTGACGGGCACTTATACTAGTATATAAATATAAAATTGGTCTCTCAAGCTCTCAAAGAGGAATTTTATCCTCCTTTTCTTCCATCGTCGAGTCGTCATCAGGAAAGGGACTGAACTCTTTTTTTAAGAGGCTGAAAGAGAGATATGCGGAGTTTGATTTTTTTTATCCTTGCTGCTTTTGGCTATATTTCGACCATTGTGGGGAAATTTAATGTAAGGCTGCTTGAGGTATCGGAAAGTGCGTGAGCCAATTCGAGTATTGCTGACAAGAGAACCAGGCTTCAATCGCTTTAAAGTTCTCAGCTTAAAAAGGGAAAGATTATCAGGCGACTTTATTAAATTCTAATTATTTCATTCAGACGGCGATATTAATTTTTACACATATTTTTTTGTTTTATACGTCAAGTTACGGCTGCATCTGTGGCAATATGCAGCATAATGATTCAAGCAATCGAGAAAAGCGCCTGTTTAGCTGTATGATTGCACATATATATTAGTGCGATAAGGTTTGCATTAAGATACTTGTAACAAGATTTTCTTTTTTATAGAAAATATCTTATAATCGTAATGTGTTAAATGTTTGAAAACATTGTTTTCGTATAAAATTCCGTGCCCTTTCCTTTCTTTGGTACTCATCTCTACCTGATACTACCTACTGCCAGTGTGCTATAATTTTTTACGAGTTATTTATGAAATGGAAAGGTAATCTAATTGTAAATTTCCTAGCAAAAACTATAAATTGGCACGGCCCCGTTATGGAGTCGACTGGATTGCTCTCGGATGCACGGAAAAACATGATTTGTAACTTATGCTTCGCCATTTTAAAGCGTTTTCAAAGCCGCAACTTTCAAGCTAAATCGCGCTAAATTGTTCTCTCGTCTTTAAATCCTTAGAGAAGTCACGTTCTTCCTAAGCGGACATTTAAGATTCTTTATAGGAGAGGGCGAGCTGATAGAGAGGTAGGTCATTCGCCCTATCGCTATGCTCCATGTAAGGGAGGTGTTTGGGAGTCTATTCGACTCGAAGAAAAACATACTAGTTAGCATATTGTGAAAAGGGATTTTGCGCATCAGAATTGTGATAACATTTTGGGTGTCGTGCCAACTTCTGCTTAAATCCCTTTGTAGGTTATCTTTAAATTTTTAGGCTGATAAATTCCCCTTGGGTTTAATGATGTGATTTATAAAATAGGCACACAGCCCACGTTTTCATCGTTGGATTGATTCCGGAAATTGTCCTTTCCAATCTTGCGAGTCTCTTAATCATACCTCTATAAATTTCATTCATATGACCTGGTGCTGTGTGAAATTGCAATCCACGGTCCGGAAGTGGGGTGAAAATTCGATTTTCTCTATCAGTGCATTGCTTAACCAGTCGCCATCATCTAATTAACCTTCCGCCTGCTGCAGTGACTCTGTTTACATAATATCTTGTTACGAATCGACATAGAATTTTTTATTTAAAGGAATACATCGCTTGCGGTCTTTAAGAAAAATCCCTCTTGGATTTGTACTTTATTTTTTCCACATTTATTTGAGACTCGTCTGATATAAAACAGAGTAATACTGCTTATCAGATCAGATCAAATTATTACAAATGAAAGAAATTTTCCAATTAACAAATGCTAATTAAGGCGATGGAGCTGTTTAAAAATTACTTCTCTTATCAACTGAATTTATACATACAGTAGTACTTTTATTATTTTACGAGAATTCAAACTCTTTGAAGTTCTATGTTAGAGAAGTTAGGTAATATAATGAAAGTGCACAATTGTCATGAAAAGTTTCTCTGAGAAATTGCTTTATAGCGCACTTTTAGAGTTTATATTGAAGTTCATAATTTTTGTTTTTGATAAAGTTCAAAAATTCAGTTTTTGGATAGAAGTTTTTAATATTTAAAATATGTGTCTACTCGTCCAAATCATTGCTGCTGATATTCATTCTATAGTTTCAATTCGCTACTTATCATTTTAAATCACAGATTTTCTCCTAACTTTGGTGTTTATAAATCGAATTTTTTGAGTTAAATTTTTGCCTTCTGAAAAAATGGGAGTGAAGTCACTTAACCGGAATTCAAATATACTCATTATACTAGTGGTGATTTTGAATCATTCAGTAATGTATTGCGTATACTTCATTTTTAGAAAACTATTTCCCACATTTTTATTGTTTGATCAATGCATTGAATGTAAATCACTACTTATCCTGAGCTAGGCTTAATACGTGGCATTGATGAAGTCTTGTCTTTGCAATATTCTATAAAGAGAGGAAGGAATATTGGAAGATTCGTAGACTCTCGTTTAGAATATCATGCAAGAGCGCCTCAAGGCACGTTGCGAAGGTTATATTGCATCAGAAACTCAAGAATGCAGCCATTGAAAGTAATAACAGCTAGTCTGCCCGTTGCAGCATTACTTGCAGTTTGGATGTCACGGTGAAAAGAGACAGGAAATGGGACAAAAAACGTTAATTTTTACAGTTGATATTTAATAGTAAAGAAGTAAAATTAAAAGAACATTTTTGTAATCTTTATATTAGAATAATCGAATCATGTTATACAATGTAATCTCTTCGTTCCATCATTTCGTGGCATAAAATTTGATTCTCTCTCTATCTCTCCCATATCAATCTTAAACAATTTCACAGTTTATAAACATTGGGCTCGTTTCCATGCTCTCAGTATTTTTCATCATTAAACTCTTGAAAAACGAAACGAATTTTTAGGTCAATTCAGCATGGATTTGGATTTATATAAAATATACTTCGTTATTTCGGCTGTACAAGTCCATGTCTCAAGCTCATACCTTAATTCTAACCAAGTTAGCAAAATAATTATATGGATACAAATTTTATGGACAGTAATGTATTCTTATGGAAAATTTTAATTTTTGAACAAACTACTTTATAGGGCTTCAACATATCAAGATTTTCAGATTTTTTTATGCATTCACTTAGAATACACCCACTGGATTACGAACCATTTGCCAAGATTAATAGAATCGTGCTCCCGCTGTATGAGAAGCATTTGTCAACAACCTTAAAGAGGATCATGCTCTCGCAGGATGACGAGACATTTGCCTAATGGGAGTTAGGAAAGAAAAGAAAACACGCGGCAGAGATTTATACTCGTCCTTACGAAAAAAGATTTGAGAATGAATACTACTCTTTTGCGAAATATGCACAGACAGAAGTTTAAATATGTATATCATCAAACAAATGACTCGGTGATTCGGTGACTCGGCCAAGAAAACATTTCTAACTTTTACTGAAAATAAAAATACAATCACAACGCTTTTTACTATCATGATAATGAAATTGGTGGTTATTATTCGAGATTGAAAGCGTGCGTTTGTGAAACCATTTCTAATGTGAAATTTTACTAATTAACAGCTCTGAGTATTCATTTAGTCCGTCTATTATATTTTGTCGTTGTTTATCTATCTCCAAGCGCGCGTGGTGGAAAATTGAATCCTATATACACACTAAAATCTTTCATTGTATTCGTTTTTTTTCTCTCCGCCATCTGGGGATGACTGCTTCAGTGGTTATATTTCAGGGGATTCCCATTTAGTTCTTCAATATGACATGCGAATATTTCTATGATCTCCGTGTAACCGCTATCGCGCCATCCTGCGAAATTATCATCGTTCTATTCCACGTTAAACAACCTTTTCTCTAGCTATTCCAAGCTCCGGACATTTTTATCTCGAGTAGATCTGAGGAAAAGATTTATAACGAGCAAAAGAACGGAAGAAATTGCTATCGCGGTACGCGATAAAAAAATAAGGAAGAAGTTTAGCCGTGTTGTGAAAACAGTATATCGCGATGGCTGATTTATGGTATACTTACTGTTAGAGATTGTTTTTTATAAACGAAAACTTGTTTTGAAATATTTGTTTTGGGCGGATTATATCGTTCTCAAGTTAATTTATGTTTGATTATTTCAGTACGAAATCCCAATCTTTTTTAAGACTTTCATTTTGCGATTTTTAATTGAAATGAATTTATTAAGATATTTATGGTTATTACGTAAAATTAGTAAAGAAATGCCGTACTACATGGAGGACGCGTGTTACTTAGGAAGCTGCATATATTTTGTCGCGGAACTATTTTTATATTTAAAGATAAAATATTTATATGACAATGTAAAGACAATAAATCTCGTTGTCTTTGGCTGCTCACGTTATTGACATTTTTATGACCCTTATAAATAATGTAACATTTATTAAAACTAAAAGTTTGCTAGCATAATGGAAAAGAGCGAGGTTCTGTATGTGAAGTTAGTTCCTCCTGGGAAAATATAAACTCGGCCCTAAAGTCGTGTTTAATGGCTCGTCGATACGACCAAGGACCAGCCTTTTTTTAGCGCACGCTTTATATTTTACGCTCGGGTGTAAATTGTCATCACGCCCCAGTTTTATTGCCGGGTTCTTTTATCCTCGTGATATTTATCCAGCTTTTGTCGCATAAGTCGTCTGTATTATTTTTTCTCCGCCGTTCAAATCGAAGCTCCTTCGTTTCCATATTGTATCTGGGGCGTCTCTCTCTCTCCCGTTCTCCTCCCTCCCTCTCATTCCAAGGACCGCCGCTCATTTGTTTTCCGGGGAAAACGCTGTATCGGTGTTCGATCGTCTGGGGAAGATATTTGGACCATTGATCAACCGTCGCCTCTTTTTATTATATCATGCATCCGTTCGGTCTTTATCTCGACCTCTTCGTTTTATAACATTCGGTGGGCTTATGGGTGTTAGTTACTTCTGGTGCGGAGTCTTTACTGTGCTTCTTTATTTTATTTTCTTCCGAAACAAAGCCATTTCTGGAAATCTATGTTTTTCATTCACTTCCACTATCAAGATTTTTAAAAACACCCTTTTAAAGGCAGTTCGGCCAAATTTGTGTTTGTACTCGCAGAAATCACGGCTAAAATGATTGGAAGCTCTATATGGGACACGTGTGTAATACGTTTTTTATTTAGACACTTCAGAATAGACTATCTGCTTTTGTTTCCTTCTAAATAAACGTGGCGTCGGCTCTTTATCAGATAAAGGTTTTGACCGAATCGGTCGGAATTCACGTATGCATCCATGTATTATTAATTAGGGCTGCTTCATTGACGATTTGAGGTTTTATACAATTGCGAAATCCGCCTCGAAATTAAAAAATTAACGATGGTCCGATATATGCACAAAAAGCTCGTTCGGTTCGAACAAGGATCCTGTGAATGATTTAAATTTCGCGTCGCATTATCTCGATTTCATTCATCCAGTATCACGAAATTGTTGTTTCATCAATTCCCTCGATGATTTTGATCGGGTTAGTAGGTTACATAGCGGCGTGGCTATCGTTAACTTGTTTTGGCTGTCCGCATTTCATTAAGCCGAGTGTTTGGACAGTTCCAGCGGTCCTTTTTCAAATTCCTTTATTAATTATTCCCAAACGATCCATTTCTTTCAGAACATTTTCTTGTTCCTTTTATTGTATTATTCCAGTCCATCTTTGATAATCTCTTCGCACAATCCCTAACGTTACAACATCTGCGCTAACCATTTCCTTCCACCTACTTTAGCACCGTTAATCTTTGCTCTGCTTACCATTTCTGCATTAGGTCACTCCGCCGTCTTATTTTCTCTGCTCTTAGTTAGTCATCTCTTGTTAGTCCTTCAATGCTCGCATATCCTCTTTCATTTTTAACCTAGGCAGGTGAAATTCCGCGTTCCATATCAAATGTGATGCGCATACCTATTTCACCTGAAAATAATTCACCAATGGCGTCGCTTTCCCGTCGCGTTTCTATATTTCCGAGCAAATTGCATCCAGCTGGCAGCGAACTATTCACTCGTTTCTTGAAACGAATCCACGAACATGTTTTCTTTTGACTATCCAACCGGTACCTCGATTAGACGCGGGCACCTTCAAGTCTGGCAGTGGTCCGCAAATATGGCGAAATTGTCCCTAAAAATCCTTCTACGTCGCAGGAATCATTTCGATTTTTCTGTTAATTTGACCGGACGACTCGCCAAATTTCTCTTCGCGCGTCGTAAATATCGTCGTTCAAGGCGGACCGCGCAAATTTAGACGTCGTCGCTTTTTAATGTTCACTGGAACGAAGGTGGCCATTAATCATAACCGCTCGTGTTCGGATATTCCGCCCAAGAGTAAATGCGATGTATTCTTGTTGGCGCAAAAAATATGTATAATTTTCAACCAAATGATTATTTACACCTGTTAATGTTTCCTGAAGATGTTATAATTGAAGGAGAACCTTCTTTTAATAACAGTTCCTCCTATATGATTTCATCGTTTACAGAACGGGTTTTCTCTTTGAACGTTTCGCTGATTAATGCAATGATGCGTTCATTGTGACGTTTTACTCGCTGTCATGCAGAAAGCACGTGCCCTTTGCTTAGGCGTTCACGTCCTGTCGCCAAGTTATTCGTTGCCGTTCGAGGAGCTATCGCCTTGATTTACCGTTGACCAAAAACGAAACATTTCTTTGTCCTAATTCACGGTGCTATGTGTAACCTAGTGGAACTCCTTCGTGGTGAACCAATAAAATAGCAAACTTTGTTTTCCACTGTTTTAATATTTCAACGTGACCCGGGTGTTGAGATACTAAAACCATGGAAAACGCAAAGTTTGCTATATTATTTCTTCTTTATCGAAGTTTATATTTTCTAATATTACGAAAATGAGATTTACGAGCATTTACGGTGAGATTGTAAGGTAACTGAATTTTCTAAGCCTGAAAATAACTTGCGTGATGTGAAATCCTGTCGTTTAATTTAATTATTTTATTTATTAATAGAGATGTTATTTTGGATTTATTTACGTGTTTCACACATCTCTCAATGTATGCCTGCAATTTTATAGGAGGAGTTCAGAAATTTTAATCCCGTAAGGGTTACAGTTTTTGCATTAAAGGTTCTGAAAATAACCTCTGAGGAAATGTTGGTGCAAATGAAATAGGTTTTGACTATGTTATTTAGTAAGGACTTCTAAAAGATAAAAGGCAGTAATATTGTATCGTTTTGTCAACTCGTTTGATAACCTTCCGAGAAGCCGATTACCAGTCTGTTCCATTACGCGTGTTACGTAGTCGAGAAATAATATCACACCTAACTCGGGCGAGAAGTCGCGTAGGCTCGTTTCAAACTTTCTGGAGTTGTTCAACCAGTAACTCGATTGCTCATGCATACTCTGTCGCTTAGTATTCGTTCTGAGAATTTCTAGACTCCTGCTTCTTCGTCCCTCGCTCGTTCGGTAAGTTTAGAACGTAAATTGCTTCAATATTCATTCCCGTCGTGTCCTTAACAGCTAAGCGGCGGTGCTCCAGACGTCATCCAACCTCGGGAAAAGTTCTTATTCCATCCCGCCTTTGTAGCTCCATGTGTTTTTTTTTAAGAGAAAAATATCCTTTAAAAGGGACTCTTGACAAGTACGCCCGGCTTTCAAGGTCCCACGTATCCTTTGTGTTGTGCGCTTCGCAATGGAAACGTGGCGATTGGTATCTCGAACGAGTAAAAGGGTTTTTTTTTAGAAATATTTTTGGCGCGGTTGGTGTTGTGCTTTCAGAAGAGTGCAGCAAATATCGCAAATCGGAGATCTTTCGGAAAATTTCTATTTTATTTGCGGTCGGAATATATTTTTGCTTTCTTCCCTTGTTGCTTTCTAAAACGGTTTTGCCCTGATACAGTTTGCGATTTTTTAAAAATAATTATTTATCGTAATTAATTCTAAGAAAACTTAGTAATTAACGAAGTGCGTGCATTTTTTACTAATATTTAGGGTTTATGCTGAATATCTGTTATTAATCATGTTTTCGGTACATCTCTTTAATATTAATATTCAACGGGTAATTTTATCGAAATTCATTAAAATAATTATTGATAAAATATATTATACTCGCATGCAGCTACATTTCTGCGCAGAAATCTATTCTGAGGGATATCATACTTACATAGAAGATCTGTGATGACGACGTATGAATTGTAGTGCCAGAAAATCAAGTGGAACACGTGAGACTTCGGAGCAGAGTAACTATCCAATGATCAAGCTTTCGAAATGATTATATTATTGCAAATAACATGCCTCTCGTAGCATTCGGATGCAGAGACGAGAGAGAGAGAGAGTTCGTGAAATATTCCTTTGTTTTACCACTCCTGCATTGATAGGAGTTAATGGAAATCGGAAGCGGGGAACGGCCGTAGTTTTCCCATAAACCGGAAACGCAAAACTGTACCCTACCTCTATAAAAGGTGCATGGAGGTTCGCTAGCATAGTGCATACCGCCGCCAACCAATGAAGGTCGGATATCCATTCCCCCGCCTCTCTCTCTACGTGTATCGGCATGAAATTGACTTCCTCCTGGATGGTGTGGTTTTAACACGAGAGAGAACGTCCATAAATAAAGGAATATACGCTCGAAACGCTGCATGAGGTCGAAAATTAATTTAAAATTTTACGGCTAGGAATAGAACTGCAGGTCCATTATTTCGTCCTAACAACCTGCTCCTGGTTGTTAAGTGCTGGCCTTTGTTCACCTCGTGGTGAATTCAAGAGCCGTCGTTCGCATTATGTCTTCGAATATTGTGTTCCCATATAGATTTTAGGGAAGGCATGCCGACGTTTATGTTCCTGCTTGATGGATCGTAATTGCACGAAAGATTCGAAACTTTTTATTGCCGTTAGTTTGGAAAAGCGTTTACAAGATTGTTTTAATGATAAACTTATTTTTGTCGCTACGGAATTTGGTTTAATTATCCGTCTATTTTTTAGGAATAAAGCTATACCTAAATATAGTTTCCTACTTATATCTCGAGACCGAGTTAAGTTTCAAAAAGGTTTGACAAGCGCTAGCGAAAAAATCTTCTCTGGCTCATATTTCTCAGTGATTGAGAAAAATCAGACGAGGAGGGTATATGATATGCGCAGGAAACCCGATCAGTTCGCCGTGTGATTGATCGATTTATCGATTGGAAGCCAAAAATATGTGTGTTCCCGCGGATTTTTAGAAGACAAACATATTTAAGGGTTCGAATGCAGTATCTGATATCCTCCACGTGCTAATCTAATAAAAAATCATTGATTACAAATGTATACTTCGTGTTAATAAGTGAAAGGTATAGAAAAAACGAGACTGTGAGACAAAACAACAACGTAAAACTTTTCCGCATAAAAGGGGATAAAAAGGGATGTCTTATAACCGAAGCGGCTTAATGGCCTTGTGTCCGATGGCGGTGCATTATAATCGATGGAATTGGCGGAATCTGCGGGAAAGCGAGAGAAGCAAACACGCGGACTTTGGAAGGACTAAGGGAGGAGGAGGGTGTTCCATTTCGTGGCAACGACGAATTGACATTCCGATATCGGGTCCTTCCTGGAAACCGATGATGCGACGGTGAAGGGACGATTTCGAACGCCCTTAATGGTTTCCTAGTCACCGATATTCCCTAATAATGGATCGCTTTGCAATAATCATTCGCTGCCATCGCAAAGCCAAAAAAAATTCACGTTAGAATTTTTTTGTCACTTAGACACTTTAAAGACGTGTTATTGGTGCGTATATAATAAATTGCAATTCGGAAGGACGCCGATGTTAAAAGAGAGAATGTGCTTTGACAGCACGTGCATTTAGAAAAATCAGAAAACTAATTATCGAGCGCGTCTCATGGTTTTAATACTTTAAATCCTGTCTTTTACAGTCACAAAACGGGTGAATTAATTATATGCGCATTCCAAGACTTCATCCTCAATAGTACCAATGTAGACAATTATTTTGACTCAAACGCGCTGTTTTACTGAACCGTTATTCGAGTACGTGATATATGTAGATCATCTACCGTGACTACCAACATGCATTATTATGTACTAGCTGATCCCGCGCAATCTTTGCGCGGTGAATTTTCAGTTGATTTATAAAAATGATGAAGTACCTATGTAAAATAAGTTGATCTCAATAATTCACATTTAACTCTAAAAATGCGTTTCCTTACACGGTAATTGATCGCGAACTTTTATGTTTTTCTTTTTATTCAAATATATGTCCTTTTTTATATAATAATCAATGCAACCGTTTATGTAGATTATCAATGAAGAGAAGATAACCATGTAATGTGTTTAAAAAAAAACGTGTGTCCCTATTCTCATATAATAAACATTATGGATGTATAATATAATGGTTCTACTTACAAAGAGATAAGATTCCAACATTCAAACGATGATAGGAAGATTCAACTGCTTGGATTGAATCGTTAAAAACGCTTCCCATACGCAGTTAACTGAATAATTATCCGTAAATATTAGTTGCTATGTATAAAAGTTGACATTGCTACAGCAATAATTTTGATACTTAAACAAAGCGCGAAGCGAATAACGCTATTCTTTCACCTATTTGAAGGTTTAATTGGCATTAATTGAATCGGAGGCAACAATGACGGTCGCCTTGACAACGTCCGGAAAGAGTACGAAATATCCCTAAAATTTCGAAAACAATTGCGTATTTCTGAATGATTCGATTGTGTAACAAGGGAACATCGCAAGAATAAGATAGTATAGAGTTTTAGCCGTCGAATAAAGCAAAAACGAAGAAAATCGGTCCATATTTACGTGTTTTAATGAATGAAGGAAAAAACCTTGCACTCTGAAAATTCGAAAATCGCGTGTAAACTTATGGGAAAATATAATTGTCTCCTGGATTCGAACCCGGGACTTCATGAAAATGAGAATAGTATCTAGGAGCCTTCCTAGCTTGTATAAACAAAATGCAGTTTACCGCATATCTCTACGACGAACGGCTTTTGAGATGCAGGGTGGGACGGACGGGCGGACGGCTATTATAGATATAGACTAGTGTAATGCCCGTTGAAATATCAATGGAAGAATTATAGATAGATAATTATTATTTTCATTTAAAATAATTAATATCACACTTTTACATATGAAATATTTTGCCATATACAACATTTCTAGTCAATATTCTGTTGTTGACGGGCTATCTTTAGTTAAACTTAAAATAGTTTCCTCTCTTTCCCTCCCTCCCTCTCCCCTCCTCATTTCTCCCCCTCCCCCTCTTTTCACCTCCCCCCTCTACTTCCCTCTCTCCCCCTCCCTCTCGCTCCCCCCTCTACCTCTCTCCTCTCCTCTCTCTCGTATTAGAAGCAATCAAAGCACGCTTATACACCCATAAGGATTGATATAGCAATAGGATTTCGAGGTCTAACAATATAATTGGTAGCCAAGGAAACATTCCGTTAAAATGGCAATATTTCCACAAAATATATGAATTAAACGTATAACATGAGTGATTTCGAATTGTATGCGGAAAAAGATGAACAGAATAAGAAACTTTGTAATTTTCATTTCCAAAACAATAAAAGTCTGCACATCAAAAATTGATTTTTACATGTTACCTTACGGAAAATGGAAATGTCTTCCTTGGGGTCGAACCCAGGACTTTTTTGAGATATATTTTCGTCATTACCTTAAAATATGTTAATCAAGCATCCTTGCTACATTTCAATCTTCTACCTATTCGGGAAGTTTGTTAAAAGGCTGTATATCGGCCGTCGTGAAATTATGACTAACCAACCAACCAACCAACAGACAGACCTGGGCTATTATAGTATTAAATACTTATTGTTAGTCCACAAGCCTAGCATGTATGCATGTTGTACCTTAGTTCTACGGAAGAAAAACCGGGTTTATTCGTTATCCTCATTATTTTTTACACTTGCGTATTCGTGACTGTAAACTAGATGAATTTTCCGTAATGTAACATCGCAAAATAAAAATATCAGAAAATTTTATAATTTTGCTAAAGACGACTGTCGAAATGGCTTGCCAAAATCCAGGGCGGCCCAACGAAACCCGGGATTTGTCGAAAAAACTGGGACGTCTTGTCACTCCGGCATACCTCCCTCTTAATTTATATATGGGAACGGACGTGTATATTCGCACCTACGTAACCGCACGTTTATCACTCATTTTATAATCGCCTACGCTATTTTATGCGGAGTCTAAATTCCGCCATTCCTCCGTCGCTTAAAAACGCGGAAAATCCGTGGGTGAAAAGAGGTGCCAGAAAAGTCATGATGTCATATTAGATATGGATTCTATTCTCGTTCTCCAGTGCATGAAAGTCTCGGAAATTTCACGGGGTTGAACGATTGCCAAGTGAATTGAGTCACTTGTGATGTTTTCAGGGTATTCGATTCCGCCCTAGTGTTGGAAATATATATTAAGGTCGGTTTGTAAAAAAAAATTAAGGAAAACTTAACTCGAAACTTAAATTCAAATTAACTTAAACGTGTTCATGATAAAAATTAGCGTGGATTAACGCCACCTGTTTTTCTTTAGTTGAACCTATGACAAATACTATGCGTTTATCTAAATTGGCGGTGAATGTTGAGGTAATTGGCGATTAGCATACCATATTATCGCGGATCGTAAGAGTTTTCGACACAATGGACCAACTATATTATTGGCTATTGTAGGACCAGTAGATATTGTTTATGTACTTTGAGTGAGATATAGAGGGGGTCGCAAAGACATTTTTCTTAGTTGATCGGGATGGAGGAGACTTTGTAATGCTTTGAAACCACTGCTTTACGTCGTTAATATTAAATGTATGTCACTTTTGTGTCGCAATGACAGATTTTTACGGTCCGGTTTAATGCGCAAAATATCTAGGTCAAAATTTTTATTTTTGTGCAATTTATTTCTAATTTTTAAAATTGTGGAGTATCTTATTACGCCCAAAAAATGGAAAATTCTCTTATTTTGGATGTATTTTCTATTAGGTATGACATTTTTTTTAAAATTATGGCTGAATAGAGAATCCAACGATGCTTTCTCTTCTCTCATTTTTTTAAGGGAAGGCGATTCGCTCTCGATTTTTAAGTTTCCTTTTGTAAATATTTTCTTTAATAGCATATGGATAAAGAGACAGCGATTTTTATGATCGGGATTAAGTTTCGTCGATGTTTTTTGTGTGATACTGACATGCAAACATATGTCTTATTTTCATCTATTGAAGCTTATTGCTTTAAGAGGCATAAATAACAAAAAGATTATTTATCTCTTTCGCCATGAATTGGATTCAGGTGCTTCTAGCCTTCGTGCATTTTTTTAATCTGTGGAATACATCGAATAAACTGCTTTGAAATGATATTTATTTATCGTATTTACTCTTCGTGATAGTCACATATACGAGGCATCCGTAAAAAGAACGTGCACATTTAGATAGCGCAGACATCATCCGAAGTGCCTTTAATTTGAATCAGTCGATATCAAGAGCTTTTTTCGGAAGATACTACCTCTTCCCCGTCTATCTGTCTTTCTCTCTAAAAGATAAGAAGTATAAAAGGAAACTCGATCGAAATCATCGAAAACCGTTCGAAGCGGTGAGTTAGAACATGTTAAAAAGCGTTTAACGATCTCTTCAGCAATTCAGTAGTTGGATAACCTGTCGCGTGCATGGCGTCTCCTCTCTCTCTCCCGCCGAACCCTGGCCCCGTTGGAATCCTCGGTTCGCGTGACAGCCTCCATTCCGCTAAAATCCCACTCCACCCCTTTTTAGGAGCGCTCCCTCTCTCTCTCTCTCGCTCCATCCCCAATAATTCCGAAAACCCTTTCGCTCACCGGAACCCTTCGAAGAATGCTTCCTCCACTTCCACGTCATTTCTTGTCTCCTGCGTCATTTCCGATTGGTCCCTTCCTTTCGCTTTTCTCCCTCGTCCATCCTTCCCGCAAATTCCTTCCCTGATCTTTTGGGGTTCTCCTTGTTTTTCGAGAGGTTTTCATGTTTTGGCTTTCGCTTTATTTCTGTGGGGCATGCTTGAATTTTTTATGCTCCTCTGAGATATTTCTCGTGAAATATTTTGAAGTTGCTTTCAAGTATGTTTATTCAAACTGCCTGGAGCGTTTATATTTATGGTCGTGACGTGTCTACCTATGTTCATTCATATCCTAAAGGCTAAGCCTTGTCGACGCAACCATTCGCTTCTCTCTTCTGCTACTCTCTTCAGCTTTTCATATCCATCACATCCCATTATCACCTTGATGTCCTCTAAATAAGTTTTCCTCTGTCTTCCTCTACTTTTCTTTCCTAAAATCTTGCCTTCAGAAATGTTTGAAATCAACTCATTATGCCTTATAACATGGCCAACAAATTTTACTTTCCTTCTTTCCATTTCTTTTAATAACTTCCTTTCCTCATTCACTTCCCTTAATACTTCTGCATTTGATTTCCTTTCAGTCCAACTTGTTCTTGTCATTTTCCGCCATATCCACATTTCCACTGCTTCCAAACGGGCTTCCTCATGTTTTCTCAAAGTCCAACTTTCACTTCCATAAAGTAATACACTCCATACAAATGCTTTTGCAAAAGCTTTCCTTATTTCAATATTAATGTGCGTACTTGTTAATACATTCTTCTTGTTTTGAAATGCTTGTTTTGCCAAGGCTATTCTTCTCTCCATAAAATAATAGTGGTGTTTTTATGCTCTATATAATGGATATCAAATTAGAGGGTTAGTTTTATAATTAAAAGTTTGAAATATAAAAAATATATTATGAAAGATTTGTTAGAATTTGTATAATTGAAGCCGAAACATGTTCTGTTAATTTTCAAAATTCCAAGAACGGGAGGGAATGCTGCGTCAACTTATTTTTTTTTTAATTTGACGATGGCTCAGCTTCTCATACATCGTTTCCATATTTAATTAATCCCATTGCATATCACATGATTTATTTGGTTTATTAAGAGCGTAAAATAAAAGTTATGTTCATCTATGTTCAGATTATAGATAATTATGAAAATGTTACTCGAATATAGTTATTGTTAAAATAAATATTGGTTTTGAAGTATTTGAAGCACGCAATGCCAAGCTTCTTAATCCGATCGAAGACCAAATAATGGAGCACAATAAGAAAGCGAAAGCGGAATGAGCCGTTAAAGTCATCGCTGGTAACCGGGTCAATGTTGAGATTCCATTTCGCATCATCACGTCGGAGACCCAACTCCTCGCCCCTCATCATTTGGCCTCTTTAAGCAGTCTTTTATTGTGTCTAGCCTTCGAAGGGTTAATGGGAGAAGGATAACTGATGCAACGCCTTCATTGCAAACTGATATTTAAGATCTGCGAAACGCCATGTCAATCAGACTATGTGGTCAAGGGCTCTTAATTATTTGCTTCTGAACTACGAGGTCAAGGGTTTATTATACCTTCCTTCACGTTACGTGATCGTTTGGCTCGTATTCATTCTGACTTTTGCTGTTATATCAATAATTTGTGACATTTTTCCATTACTTAAAGTGAGTTTGATTGATGTAAATAAATGTTCGATGTATTCTGTCGCATTAAAAAAAATAAGTTCTTAATTCTATCGATAAAATTTCACCCAATTTTTTTCATGTAATTAAGGAATTGAATCCCTTGAATAAGTTTTAGGCGATTACTTTTTATACCTTTATGCGCAATTATAATGAGTAATTAAGCTTATTAAGCTTCATGCTTCATTTTACACAATGCTGATTTTCGGAACATGAAATAATAAGTATCTTTTTATATTGTGCAAATTTTTTGCAACTTTCTCTTAATTTTAAATGAATTCCGCTTAACTTTCATGTAATTCATCGCGTAACGAAGTGATTATATATCAGTTATATCTTAATTATATGTTCATTAGATATTAAGTGTATAAAAATAAGTTATTAATTAAAATTAACATATGAATTAAAATATAAATACTCAGAAAATCGTAAATGAGAAAATGGACAAAATCCTTTTTTACGTTGTTAAACATAAATGTATACTTGTGATAAATATTCGGTTTTCATACCTTAAATATTGGTTTTAATAAAAATTTTTAAACAGGATTCTGATATAAATATTTTTTGGAATGTATTATTGCAGTCATATTCCATGATCCATATCTCCGACGTTTGCTATTCTTTCATTCTCAGAGTCCTGCAGCCGGTTGTACTTTCTCTACGTATCTTTTTGTGTATTGATTACTCCGTTCTCTGTAGAACGTCTCTGGGAAAAAAGTTAAATAAAATATCGATTTCAGTCTTTCTTCCATCGGATGATGTGACCTTTGCTGATTATACGTCACAAGCCCGAATCGAGTTAGCATGTTCTCAGTAGTCAGGGTAAGTTGATTGAAGTTACGTTCGACGAAGAATGATACTTTTAGAAAGGAACACGAAAACTTTTTTTCCTTTTCCCGAGATAAAACGAAAGTCGTAGGACTGTTTGTATGTAAGATTTTTGGGGCCGTTTTTTTATGGCTAACTCGATTAGCGTGGATGCTAGCGGTTGGCGAAATGCACTCGTTTCTTTTGATCTTATTTTTCTCCCCGATTTTATAGCTCCAAAACATGCGATTTTTCACCGAAAAATTAAACTCTGCAAATCCATTATTCGTCGCAGTTCGGTTTTTATTAATAAACACTTTTTTTTTAGCGTTATTGAAGATTATTATTCTGATTAATAATCCGTCGACTTCTCAATAAATCTTCAGTTACTTCTTTAATTATCGGATAAGTTTTCTACTGACGGTGTCATTAGTATTTTGAGGCCTATTTCATTGCATTTTTTAAAGCAGCATTGTCCTACAGGATCACGAGGTTCGCCATACTTGTGAGGAACGGATCATATGTTATTTATACAATAAAACGTTAATGTACTGAAAAAATAGTCATATAATAGACATTATTATTAAAAATTTAAACTTTCAGTGTCAACCCATTTCTTTCGCCGGTCTCTTGAACGTTGACGGAAACGTTTTAGCAACAACCAAGCCCAAAAGAAATCATCATCACAGAAATTTTCTATTCCATTATTTTTATCATCACTCACTCACTGTTCCAGCATTTTATGTAATTTTTGAGTGTCTGTGTTTTCTCTCCATACAAAGCGATACTCCATATTTAGTATTTTGTCAATTTATTAAGCATGTCTTGCTTTATATTTCCTGTTAGCATAAGTTTCTTCCTTTTGAAAGTGGCCTTTGCTTTCTCTGTTCTAGTTTTTATTTGGCAGATGCATTTTTCATCACTTCTATGGATACTTCTTAGGTATTTACTGTCAAAAACTTGTATTAATGGATTTCCACCAATCCTGATGTTCAAGTTTTCTTTTTTTCCTTACATTTGCATAAAATTGGGTTTTTAGATATTTACTTCCATCCTGTATTTTATACCAGTCTATTTATCATTTTCCGGAGTTCACTTTCCTTTCTCGCTAGAAGTATGATCTATTCTACTGTCTTAACCTTTCTCATATCTTCTAGCGCTTCTTTAATCGTTCTCTTTATATATTGAATTTGACTGGCGATAGGCAATAACTTTGTCTTACTCATCTCCCGGTACTTACTCCGCTGGTATCAACTTTCTCCAATCTGACCTTGACAGATTGACTCAAGTACATATTCGTAATCGGGTACAAGAAACTTTCATATTTTTATGCGCACATTTACCTTCAAACTCGATTTATTTGAAATTCGAGCTTTTTTTCACTGGCACTTTCATAATAATTCATTCCGAATTTTTTGGGCTTATTGTTAAAGTCGTAGTTATTTTCTTATAACTCTGATCTGCCATATACGTGATTATAAAGAGCTCGAATGGATATTGCGGTATCTGATGTGCCGTTCTTTTCGCAATCCGTCTTAGCTACAGTTTTCCAGCCAGTTTCTGCCCACGTTTATTTCCGGATCTTCGTCTCGGATACTTCGTGGAATTCCGCATTCGTTTTAGAGGGACTATCATTCCATTTCCTCTCGCGTTGAATTTTTCGGGAGATCAGAGATTCTTTGTATTTTGATACGTTCCTGACGTCTCTCGCATCCGTCGCCATAGCATCGGTCGTATCATTTTTTATTTCCTTTCTTTTTCATTGCTGTCGTATATTTTGAAAGGTTGTTTATCAGACTACGGAATAACTCCACGCTATTTGCTATTTCCTCGAAGGATGGCGTGAGAGGAATGTGTTCTATTGGGATTGTTTTGAGAGGTGAGTTCGGAAAGGAATATTTCAGGCTGTCTATATTTTGCAGAAGATGTTTTGCTCTGAATATCGGAGGGATGTATGTACTTTAAATATGTCTTAAATACTGTGACTAGTTTCCCTACCGGAAGGATTTAAATTTTTATCAGAATTACTGTTCGATTTGTCCTCTATCGACATGAATCACGATTAATTGAATTTTATAATCCAAATTGTACTGCATGTTTGAAGTTTCACAGTTTTATAATGAATTAATTCCTTTTGAGGTTGTGAGGTCTCGTTTTCAGGTGACTGCATTTATAAGCAATGCATTTCTCAGAATCATGTGCACATTTTAAATTTAAATTCTTCCTGAAATTTCTCGAGTACATTTTTCATTACGAAAATAAACAGTATTACATAAAATTCCTCTCATTTATTTATACAACCTTGTTAGAAACATTTTTTCGCTACGCGCACTTACCGCATGTTGAAGTTTATTTAGATTCTCATGTAAAGGGATTGTCCTAAGAGGTTAAATGAACAAAAAATGAATTTCTCTCGACATGTTTGTGTGTTGATCTTCCATATCATGACTCATAAAAATCGGTCGAGTGGTTTATGGCGAGGAAGAGCAAACTGTGGGTCACCGCTCCCAGTTGGGTCGCGTACTGATAAACAAACTGTTTATCTATAAAAAGTGAAAAATAACTTTGTAGGACCGCTAGTTTGAAAATAATTTTTTTAAGTTATTAAAAAAACAATTTCAGAATGAATCGGTTCCACAAAGTTACACTTCAAATGGTAATGTCGTATCCATAATCGTTTTAATTTAAATACCCCAGCATTGTTTTGTGAGTACTTTTAGTAATGATTATATTAACTTTTTAATTTTTATATAATAATCCGCCCTGTACTTCCTTGTAGTAGTTGTAGAAATAATTTTTCTTAACCGAGCTTTTGGTCAGTTTGGGATTAAACTAACGAGTGGGCGCAACTGTGAAACTATCTTTCCTACATGAGTCCGCTTTGTGCTCAACATGAAAATAACGCATTGAAATTCAAAATAAGTAGTGACGAACTTCACTGATTTCAAAGGAAAATTACTTGTAAAACTTATTATTCAGGCAGCACTTTGCAAAGCTTCATCTATATATATATACTTTAACAATTCAATTTGAAAGTACTGTTAATAAAGTAAAGAGCAGCTATTTCAATTTGAAAAACTCATTGTCTTAAGTCTTTCACTGGTAAGGTAATAACGCGATTAAGGAATTAATATTTTTACTTACACTGAAACCTTTTATCTTAGATAAGTTGTCATTAAGTTGAGGTCTATATTTTAGCTCTATCCTGAGGATATGTTGACAGTTTCATGTAGTTTTTTTCCGCTCTTAGAAAATCTTTCTTTAGGGTATCGTGTTCTAGGGTAATAAATTGTTCCTTTATTTCTATTTAAACTCCCAAACAATTATTCCTTTCTGTTTTCGACATCCTGTCATCTTTTTCCTTCCTCGTAACTTTCACCTCTTGCGGACCTTACCGAAAATCAATCATCTTCAGATGGGCGTTGAGTTGATAGCTGATGGCTGCCATAAAAATTTGTCGAGTTCAAAATATATCCGATATTTTAAAGACGATATCTCTAATAATTTCACAAGGTAAAATATGATGAATTCTGTAACGGACTATAAATATTACAGCGGAATTGATATTCGGGACACTGTCCTTGTGTTGAGTAGGCTTACGTTAGCAATAGTTTCTAAATCCTCCTCATTCCGGAGCACACTCTCATCGGAATTGAAGCCTAATTAGCAGTAATAGGACAACATTTCGCAACTGATTACTCAAGGGTTCACAGAGTGTGTGCATGTTTGTGTGTGCTTGTGGTGAGTACGGAATGGTACATGCGCCTACCCGTTTAGCTCTAATTAAACACTGGCGTTTAGCGCTCATGAATGGCGGAATGTGAGGAACAGGGACGTATCGAAAACAAGATGTTTGAAGAGACACCTCTTCGCTTATGAAGCTCCCACATTTGGAGTCATTTGCGGAGATTCCGTGTCAGCATTGATTTCAACAGCCGCTTCGAAGTGATTACTAAGACCACATTGATAGATGTAGACTAATTGACCGCCTTTTAACTAACGAATTACCTTCGCTTATTTTCTACGCGAATTGGTTTAGGATAAATTAATTTTCCTCTTATCAAATCGGGAAATGATCATTTGTGAGACTGAGGAGAATTTCGGAGTAGATGCTTAGCAAACGGTCAAATTTGGATAAATTAAATTTTCATGTGTATTATGATCATATCTCAAATCTTTTTAGCGATTATTTTACAAAAAAATCAGCTTATGTATTCACTTTGTCCATATGTGCATCTGAAATAGTTCAACCTAGAGAAACCAATTTTTCAGGATAAGTTACTACCTACATATGAGAGCTACATGTGGCAAGAATTTGGTGGATCCAGGATCAGCTGCTGGGGATTGGCGGGGCTTGTAAAAAATATCGCATTGTCATATCTGCTTTATCAGTACTTTGCTAACTTGTTTTAATATGTATTTTTGTAGATATAATCAAAGCTGGACATAAACTCCTAGAATACGTTTAAAATTTGAATTATAGTTAACAGTATTGTTTGCGATATTCGATCTGCATAATAAATTTTCTGTGCAGTTTTATATCTCTCAGAGACGGAAAAAATAAATGATTTGAAGGTAATCGATTAAAATGTGATTTTAGGGAGATTATTATACAAGGCTTGAGATGGTAGTTTATCGTTAATGTAGAATTCATCTTTTCGTCGTTAACGAAGTTAATTTCGTTTTAATCAGACCGGTTGAAAACATCTCATTCAGATGGACAATATTTTTTTTACATGCGAAGGAAAATATAATTACGCCTCACCTCGCATACTCACGATCCTCGAGTACGTGTTTTTCATCACGTTCCTTTGCCCCCAACTTCTCTTGCAACCATGTTGACTCAAATTCAGTTACAGTTGCGCTCCCGTGCTAAGTTCCAGGCGGTGCTCATGCGTGCTCATTTATCCTAATCGGTTTTACACCCGCCCTCCTCCAATGAGCACCACCTTCCCACTCCATGTGCATCGTTGTTTTTCGAGATGTGTCCTATTGAAGGCACCGGAGTGCCACGTCCTACTAGATTATTTTATTTGAACTTTATTAAGTTATCGTCACGCCCTTCTCAATATCTCTGTAAAAAGTCAATGGCTTTTGAAAGGGAATTTTTTTTAAGTATCTCCAAGTTCTGTAAGCAGAATAAAATTTTCCTTTCCATTTGTTTTTAAGTGAAAGTCGAATATCAAATTTTATCGACTTTTTCCCCATTAATTGGAACAGATCTACTAAAATTATTTTTTTAACGTTCTCATGCATTCTTACTATTAAAATTTTTGTTAACATTAGGCAGTTTTTGAGCAGAATTCTTCATTCTTAAGTTCTTAACCAAAGATACGAAATTGAATGTATAATTGTTATTGCATTTTGATTTCCCTGCGGCTTCTTTGGTAAAAGTTGAAACACATGTAATTACGAATAGCTTTTTAAATAGTTTACTTAACTACTTAACTAACTACTTAACTAACTAACTTAACTAATTTAAAAATTTTCTTAAAATTTGTCAAGAAGAATATCACGTCTCATTTATCAAACCGTGATGGTTGATCGAAATTTTAATGTAACGTTGCTATATTTCCGCGAATAGTCTGCTTTACGGATAAATAGGTTAATTAAAATAATTAAACTCAGTTCGCTATGTATTTTAATTTAATCCGAAACCCATGCATTTATTCGGGGTTACTTATCCATCATGCTTGATGACATTCATGTCGCTTAAAATTATGAGAGTCGATGTCAACAGTGCGCAGCTTTTCGCTTCGGGCATCGCACCTGTTCATTTGTTTTCGTATACCGAAATACCACTCTCTTTTTGGGTCTATCGAGGTATTGCGCGTACCTTTTCGAAAGAGAGAGAGAGAGACAAACCGTCGGCATTATTTTGGTCGCGTCCTTCAATAAAATCGATTCTCTTTTGTTGACACACACACACGAATCCACTATCGGAGGATAGTGGCGATAATAGTCGACCCACGAAAGAGGGATATTGCGCCGCTGACGTTTTGTTTTTAAAGTGAATCTGTTTATTACGCGTCGGATTAAAACGCTACTTGCCCGCCTCCACAAAGCTAGTGCCGTGTGTCTGTCACGTCCGCGTTTATAAAGCCGATTTTGCCATTTCTAGACGCTATTTCGGTCCGCAGATTTCCGTTCCTCTGCTAATTGGCGACGTCTGTGCCGTACTGGACGATGGATCCACCTTGCTACTCTCTTTCTTTCTCTCTCTCTCCCGCGCAGCAGGGAGAAGGGAGCAGTCCGCGCGTCGGATTTTGTTTGACTTTTAATTGGCGCTCGGATACGCGTCAGCTACGTACATTTCTTGCGCCCCGTCAATTACGGAGTCGTGCAGTTTTATAAAAAAGGTTTCGGTCCCCGTTTTCTTTTCCAACTCCGGACTGCGCATTAAAAAAATATGTCAGTTTGTTTGCTCCTTGAAACTGGGCGTTGTTTGATCTTTCGAGATAAATTGTCGGATTTTTGTTTGTTTGTTTTTTGATTGGTGTTCGGATGACACCAACTTGTACACACTAAATTTATTGTTTATGCTGTATTTTACTTTAAAGATGAAAACTATACCTATTGATCTTCATTGCATATTCTTTACCTTTAGTATCGACTGCTGCTAATTTAATGCCTTATGAAATAAAGATTTATTCGACGTTATAACAGTTGTTTAGGCATTATGAAAGCTATAAGAGCTTTAAATGTAGCAGTAATTTTCCGTAAATGCAGTGAAGTTAAATAGAATTTTTTAAATTCCTTTAAACATCTATTTTTGTGTTTTTAAGGTGGCATGCTTTTTTTTATTTTGGTGGAGTTTCCTCAGGATAAATATTAAATTAATCTTCCATAACATTTGCTGGATTAAATTACTTCCTGGCATACATCCACTGTTTATTAGACAATGGACGTTAATGAATTTATGTCATGAAAGCGATATGGCTACCATCGGTAATTGTCCATTAGCGAGTTATTGTCCCTAATGTATATCTTTGGAGGCGCTAGTAGTTAAGGCACTGTTTGAGATAGTAGTTTTTTTGGCGACCTCAAATGCATTCGCTTGCTTAAGTTTGATGGTACACCGCAGTGCGCTCTGAGTTATCCTATTTCGTTAATGGGCCTATATTAAGACGTATATACGAACCTTTCGTGCAAGTACCGTGTGTCATTTTTTATGATACGAATAATAGAATGAGCCACTTTATCATGATGCATGCAGTCGTCAAAAGAATGGCTCCGCCTTCTTAGATCAGTTTCTTTTTCGATTACGACGTTCTCCTGGTGAGCCTTAGTAGTATAATGGAGGTATTCAGTGCTATGGAAAGGTTTCGTCTTTCGATGCCCTCTCCATTTTTCAGATTATTTTTTTCGTTTTTTCGATCGCTTCAGTAAAGATGGTTTATTGATCAGTTGCGAAGGGATATTTCACTGTAACATTGCATGGGCAAAATGCTCTCCTTGGGCATTGGTGATGTATTAATATATATCTCTTTTATAGATTCCTTTCTTAATGCGAATACTTAGATTTAGTGAACTATACATCATAGTATACCGCTATAACGGACAAGTCTAGTTTTTTAATATAGTGCCAAATTTCGTGTAGCTTTGGGAATGTTTATTTTTTAAATATATTTAAATATAACTTTTAAATTCAAAGGTTTTGTTTTAGCGCCTCGTTCTGCCTAATTAATTATAAAATAATAAAGAAATTTTATATGACGGCATCTAGCACACAACTCATCGTTTTACTTTGAAAGTCGTCATAACTGGTTTTTAATCAAGTATAATATTTTTTTGCTGTAAGCCTTTTATTAAGATAAATCGTTGAACAGATTAGTGCAGGGGTGCCCATTACGTCTCCCACGCATCCATCCAGGCATTAAGCTTATTATCCTGAGTAAGGAGTTCTATTTTCTAATATGAACTTAATTAAATCAAAAACCAGAAATGCTCTCGCTAATGAACATCTCAAAGACTGTTTACTTCTCCCTGTTTCTAGTTACACGCCCAATTACCATTCACTAGCTGAAGATATGCAGTGTAAACGTGCCCATAATCGCGCTAATCAAGACTAAATTTAATTAAATTAATCAGTTGTATAATGTTGTTTGATGTATAATGTATAATAAATGCACATTGCGGTAAATTTGTAGTCTAATTCATTCTTAAAATCTCTTTTTATATATTTAAAAAATAAGTAGCCCGCAAGACAATTACCAGGATGAAAGTAGCCCATGATATGAAAAAGTTTGGGCACCCCTGTGTTAGTGAAACAAAATTATTCAGAGAAATAAATAGAAAAGGTATGCAGAGAATACACGACAAGGAAAAACCGACCATAAGAAAGGTGTAAGTGATAAATCGTTTTAGACTTTACCCATTAAATGAGATTAAAACTTAATGTAGGCATAAAAGCATTAGGTGAAGTATTTTTCTTTCCTTATGTAACACGATCTTTGAAATTTTAGTGATAAAACCGCATGAAATAATTAGATGAAGTTTGAGGCAAAAGTAAAAGGCAATTTAATTACCACGTTATATTCCGCAGAAGATAAATAATTGCTGAGTAGTTCGGCAGAAGGTTTGCAGTAAACGCCCAGGGGATTCAGGCTGAGAAGCTCGGCGGTAAAATCAACTAAAACAAAACATAATTTGAGGGAATTTCGAAGAGAGAAAATATCAGTATAAAGCATACATGGAGAGAGGCTGGAAAAAACACCGTTTTGGGAATTTAGTACTCATCTCGACTGACGTTGAATGTGCGCTTAGCACAATATGCCTTCTGGATGCGTCGAATGGGAGTTAACGATCGAAAGAGGTGCGAGAAACGAGTCGAAACTTTTCCATGGAACGCTACGTCGCATAGCTGTGAGAATTGAACCACGAGGGATAGAAGACCTGTGCGGATGAGGTGCTTTCGAGTTGTGCAGCGTCGAAAACTTTTAAAAAATTACCTGGAAAGCGAACTGAATAACCGAATCGACGGAAAAGATGTAATTTCGATCTGTCCAATTAAAAGGAGCCGTAAATGGAAATGGCACGTCTCGAGAATGAATTGAGACCTCCGAAGGAAGTTATCAAAGTAAGAATGGCTGGATAAAGGTATGTACGTAAATGAAAAGGGAATTTGGGGATCGCGAAGGAGTTGAAGGGAAAGGTTTTGCAGGGGTGAGTGAGGAAGGTATGAACTGGTATGAGACCGTTCATTTCTCTTTAACCGGAATGAGTTTTAATTAAAGAGTCTATATTAAAGTCGATGTGTAGTAAATTGTTTTTAATACTTCAGTTGGTGAAAATTCTTATCACTTACTTGTAGAAGTAAGCTTATTATTTGACGCAATCGAATTTTGTTTTTTCGTTTGTTTTATTATTTTGGGAATTGCTGACTTGTTCAAGACAATTTGTAAAGAAAAATTGAGTCATAATTTTTATCGGTGATGATACATTTGTGTAAATGAGCTCATGCCCTGATTTTCTTCAGTTTTTCGTAGTACATATTTAATTGAATGAAACAAACGTTTTAATTTTAGAAAAAATTATAAACGACAACGTGCATTAATCTAGAATTTTGGGTTTGTCGCACAAACCTCTGCGATTTAACCTAATTCATTAGAAATTTCTACGCATTTCTTTTCTCATCCTTTTGTCGAATTTTCACATCTATATGATTTTTAGGCGCTATCGAAACGATGTGACCGCGGACATTTCGTAATGTTGGTCCGAAATAAACAGAAATATCAAAGCGCTCTTTCGAGTCAAATGGGAGGACTTTGATTGATGGAAGAGTGGTCACTATAGGGATTGTGTTCTCTATATTTCGGAATAAACAAAGAATTTAGATAAGATTCTTTGTTGGTTGGAAGGGTTTGTATCTCAAAATTGTCGCGCCGATACGGAAGCTTAAAGAGCAAAGAACATGTATTAAAGAAAGATAATGTTAATTATACGCGAGTTTTGGAAGCGAGGCAGCGATTAAATCATCATTGAAGAGGATGTACTAATGTAAATATTGATAATATTCACAAGTCTATACTATTCATTGAGAAAAGTATATTTATGCAAATATTTTTTAACCCATGAATGAAGTAGTACTTTGCTACGGAGTCGTCTTTATTATTTAATCGAAAACATAACTGTGCGATAATTTGCAGGCGTTGTAAAATTAATATACGCTAAAAAATAATTTTATGCGCTCATATCGGTCTCTATACACGTGGATGTATATTCTTCATTGCTCGTCCATTCTTTCCTGCCCTCCAACCGGATTCACGACTCATCATCCCCTCGCTCTTAAAAAGGTTTGTTTATCCATTTTCATTCTTATGTGATCGGATGCGCAACACTCGGTCCGACACCCACTCGCTTGGACCGTCAGAGAGAGAACCACTGCCGCACGGATTCCCTCTATCATTCACTCAGCAGGGAACAGAGGAGCCAGGCGCCGGCATTAATACGATGGAAACCCGTTATAATGCACGTGTCTGGAGGGGAGGGCGGGGGGAATGTGAAACACCCACGGTGTAGCACACCAAAGTTATATAGGAACATACGAAATGGGAGAGGTACTTAGGTGAATGATTTTTATTTGCACTATAACCGTATCGGCGGTTTGATGATGCTCCTCATGGCGGATTTGTACTTAATATTATTGGTGCAATGAATCGAAGGTCCAGTTGTTCTCGCCACTTTCTACGCGGAGGGCCGCATCATTGATTGCGAATCCTTCGGTGGGCCGTATTATTAGTTACCAATTCTTCGGCGGGCCGGATTAGAGTTTAAATCGGACGTTACCTGTCATATAAGTGAAAATAAAGTCTAAGTGAAGTTTTTATGGTTAGAATTTCGTTTGTAAAGGGTTTATTATCAAAATTTACATAAAAAATGTGTGAATTTATGAGTTAAAATTTTCTGATTGCTTTTTCATAATACCTTCGCGGGTCGTTCCGGCTTTGGATCTTTTTATTTTAAGACATGATACTCTGGGCTGGCCGGCTTCGAGGAATTACGACGCCCCGGGCTAGAATCCATTCCATCGCCCCCTTGTGATAATTTTCACGAAGACATTTGTGACGTGTTAATTGAATCATTCCTTTTTAAAGTAGTGATAAAGGTTGAAACATTGACTAGAAAGTTTTTTTAAGCCTTCGAGATTCATGTCTGTTAAGCAATATAAATTACCCAAAATTTATCTACTTATAGATAGTAGGACGGGAAAGCGCTCCCAAGATTTGGGCGCCCCTGTCGGCCCTTGGCTTATGTGGTTTTGTTACTTGAGGAAGGTTAGATAATTTCTCAGGATTCGCCCTTTGAAAAGACAGCCTTCAGAACTTTTCCATATCCATATATTATTATTATTCAATCAGGCTTAACTAAAAAATGCATGAGTATAATTCAAACGTGTATTTTTGGAAACGTTATTAGTTCTTATTTGTCATCTGACATAGAAAGATACTAATTTTAATGCAGAGGAAAACAACCGTTAAACCCGCATAAATTTTTTTGGGAGAGTAAAATGTCGAATAGCCATACCGTAGGTATTTCGATTCTGCCAATTTTCAGAAGTATAAATGAGGATTTAAAAATGTTCCTTTTATTTGAACGAAATTGAGTTACCCGTTTGTTTATTATCTCGCCTTCTTGGCTGTCCCCATTTCATTGGTAGGAGTTACATAGGCGACAGCTTTCATTTGGTTTTGGCCGTCAAATTGTAATGGAAAGGGTATTATAGGCTAGGGGCTCCCTAATTTTTGTGACGAAGCAAATTTTTATTACTCCACAGATTTCGCCACAGACTCATACGTTTTATTAGATGCCTTCCATTGAAAAAAAAACCGTCTTTATTCTGTTGCTTTATTTTTTCCTGGGTGAATCATCAATTTTTCTTCCTCTCGAAAGTTCCACCGCTAGTCATTCCTTAACATCTTATTTATTGGTCGGCGTTTGAACGCACATGTCGGGAAAGCGATTAATCTTATCCTTAACGGTCGTAAAAATTGTCTCAAGCACGCATTCGGTTACGCAGTCTTTGATGAATCTTTCGCTGTCTAGGCATGCATTCAACGGAACGTGCAGGTGATTTGAATTCCTCCCTTGCTTTTAACGATAATTCCGACAATTTAAAAAAACCATAAATTGTTAAAATAACGAAAAGTGCAATCTCAGAAGTGCGCAGCGTTATTCGTTTTGATTAGCCTTTACTGAATTGTTATATCCCGACTTTTCTTCACGCTGACCACAAATGAGTGACTCGCTGGAACGAAGAGTCACGACTTCCGTGGTTGTTATGGACCATAATCGCATTTCGTTTAGTACGCTCTTCAGCCGAGATGCGGCCATCCCTGAAAGTTCTCAAGTACTGCGATAAATCGTTTGCTTTTTTAAAAAAAAACAACCGCCTGGTCGAGGCAAATATTTTTCTCTTGATTTTTCTCTTTGATTTTCCGTCCATACGTCTAAAACACGAGTGCGACTCATGTCAGCGCACCTCAGTTTCCGAGAATGGCGCTATTACACGCAATGTGCAATCGGTTACGACGTCTCTCTCGCTCTAATGGTTCTCTCGTCCAACACACGGCGACCTCTACGGTCACCACCTGTTTCTAATCGTATTGTCGCAATGAATCGATTTATCAACTGTACAGAACCTGTTCGTCAAGCGGAAGTATTGTTGCGTCGCGGCCGCTTCTCCTAATCTTCCGCCTTGTCCGAGCATATCTTCCATTCTTCTCGCCCTCTCTCTTCTTTATTTCCGCCTGCAGAGTTTTTTCCTTTGGGTTTAATCGTGTTGCCGTTGGATTTTTTTTATTGTCGCCAAGGGCATAAATTCTGTTAACTGAAGTCTACGTTTAATGTACCTAATTAGTTTTTGTCAAATGTTAGCCCAGGACGGCCGTAAGAAAATTAAACGATAGTTAAAGCTTTTAATTTATGTCTTAATTATAGTTCGTTAGGTGTAAACTTCGATAGTGTCAATACCCGCCAAATATTCTTCGATACGGCAGCGGCTTGAAAAATAGCCGTGAATGCGTTCCTTCACTTGCGAAAAATCGGCATTTATTAGGTTTAACCTTTTTCGTCTATTACAATTTTCAAAGTTGGATAATTTCATCGAACAGCATTTTAATTCGACTGCTTATGACGCGTTTTTCGTGTGTTTGTGTTTTTGTTTAACGAAAGTTTTAGCGTTGGTTCAATGCGCAGTGGTGAATTAGCGATACTTAAGTACACTTATTTTCATAGTAATTATTTCATATGACGTGTCATTCATCGCATCGGAGATTTATTTTTCGTTTTCCCCTTTAAATTGTTATCAAAACATGGTTTTACGTTTAAAAGTACTTATGTTTTAAATCTCCATTATTGTAAATATTCTTAATGGCATGGGATAATTGATTTGACTAATTTTTGCTTTATACGGCGTTATAAACATGCAGTATGTTTGTTGCTGCTTTTATTAAAATTAACTCCAATTCTGTTGATTATTCGGTGGACGTTGGACCGCCGTTAAAAATAAATAAATATTGGTAAATGTTTCTTAGGCAAATTTGCTGGCATTCGTTTAAAAAAAGAAATTTGTCTTGGAACTCACATTCTGCTTTGCCGTTGGAACGATTACTTATTTCATGTTGATATACGTTTCAATCCATTTTACCGTATAGCCCCCCAGAGAGAAACACTTTACAAAAGAAAACCTACCGAGGATATATTTCAGATTTGTATTGGGTAACTCGGTCTTATCGAAAATGAGATACGCTTTCATAATTTAAATTCGAGTAAATGTTTACCCATTAAGTATAACTACCTGGTTAAACGAAACTGCTTCTTGCGATCCTAACCAACGTAATTTAAAATGCTGCTTCTTATGGGTAACGTTTCCTGTTGTAGGAAAACATGAAGTGCTCACTGAAAAAAATGAAAATAAACCTTCCGTGTACGTTTTATTTTCTACGGGGCAACTAAAGACATAAGGGAAGTGCGTAGAAACTTGTACCTCGTTTTGAATATTCTCGATGTCAGCAAGTCGGGGAAAAGATTTGTATTTTTTCCTCGAGTAAGACGCACTTGCCTTTTCCGCTTACGTCACCGCGCTGCGATAAAGATAATTATATGAGGAGTAAGGTTGGTTGTCTTTTTTTCATTGGCTTTCCATTTGGGACTTATCTAACAGCTTAACAGCCAGTTTACGCTTTGACGGCGGCTGTGCGTTATTTACACCCAATAATTCGTTTTAATACATCCATTCCACCTTCAGAAAAATTCATCAAATTTCTGAAGGCTGCCCAAAGAGCCGTTCTTAAGTGCATTTCGTGATTTAGGGATACTTCTCTTCGCTATGCTTCCACCGCACATGATAAAGTTTCTTATAAAGTAAATTCCCGTTTTATCCGATAAAGAACTGGTAAAGGTTTGGGAACAAAAAAAGATGCCGATGAATATCTCTCTGGAGTGTTGTTTGTTTGACGTGCACGTGGTTGGTGGGTCACACCACCCCTTTTCTCCGGGAGGTGATTGATGGACCCATCACAGACACGGAGAGTGGTCCGAATCGATTTTCACTTGTTAACGATCCGAGGCCTTTTCCTTGAGCACGAAGTTGTGTAATGCATCACCGTGCGAAAAGGTTCCCGTAACAAAAGTTTTCTCTCTCTCTCTCTCTCGGGATAAAATCTTTGGGGGCAGTGCTGGTGCCCTGATGCACTTCCGGTTTCGCGACGTGACCGTCATCTCTTCGTTATCGAGATGGGCGGGGTTTCTCTTATGTAACGATGGCGAAATGCTCGAGTGCGGCCAAACGGTTTGGAGTGGTGGAAATGATTGATGGTTACATCACGGGTTTTCATATACTTCCGACTAAAAACCGCGTTTCCTCGCACCTGAATAAAACTTTTGTCACGCGAAAAACGAAATACGCGTCATTATAAAAATGAAATATTGAGCTCGTATTATAGCCGGAATGCAACTGATGATGGAGGTAAATTGGATAGAAAGCGATAAAATCGACGATCTGATGGTGGGTGGCCGTTGAGGACGACTGCTTTGTAGTCCTAAATGTGCATTGGTTTTTCATATCTTTTTTTATATTAGAAGCACCTTCCTCATCGATACATCGATGGAATGTAATAGTGCATATAATACGGGTTTTTTCGTGAAGTTGCACGGTCCAGTAATTTGATAAGAACTTGTATGATCGTCTGAATAAATATGACTGGATTTGTCAATGTTTTGAAGCGGCGACTTTTATAGAAAGGGTCAAGAAAAAATTCCATTACACTGTTATAACGTAACATTAACATATCAAATCTATTAAAATTTCTCGGATGTATCAAGGAAATCTTAAGGGAAATCTTTGCTCCACTTGGAGATCACATCATCTATGCATTTTTAACGCGATTAAATGCATAAAACTATCAAATCGTGGAAACCGAGGTTACCGTTACACCCACCCATATAAGCTCTATTATCTGTGTTACTTCGTCGGCAAAGATGTAAACATTTAACGGGATCGTCTGAAGAAAGATAAACTGGTTGGACTTTCACTGTGGCGAGAACGAACCGTTTCACGAATGAGGGGATAGGGCCAAGGTTTGGTCGTGATCATTTTGTTAACTGGGAAACGAGATGACGTATCCATGCCCTCATTTTGAATATTGAAGATGTTCTCGAATAGCTTTTTAATAGATCCTAATGGTATATATGTTTCATTATAACTTACGATTATGTGCTATTTAAGGGTGTCATAAACGAAAGATCTTAAGTTACAATTTTAATGGCGACGCCAATATGATATTCCTGCCCGTTTGTATCTTGCTTATATTTCGCTCATTATTGTTTTGGTGGCTTGCTTTTTAATCACCACCTTAACAACACGTCATATTTTGTAATCCGTAAAAATCCTTCAAAATGGCACTTACAATCTGTCCTTTTGGATTTTTTTAAATTATAAGTAATTATTTTAAATTATATTTCCAAACCAACTCACTGATTTTTTTAATCCGCTTTTATTTTTCGTACCTTTTTCCTCCCTCTGAAAAGTGTTTTGCCCATTTATTCCGATAATAATCCTGTCGGCTCGCAGCGTGACATTCTTTTTTGACCACAGAGGGCGTTGTCCTTTTCCTCCATTAAATTTCCTTGCGTGATTGCTCCGTTTACCAAGGTAAAGGTTTTACTGCTCCTCGATTGTTGTCATCCGGCTGAGGATCGAGGGGCCCCTTTGCTCGTTAATCCGATGAGCCCTCCCAATTTGGGCCCTAATGAAAATCCAGCACTGATTTAAGAGGTGGGCGATCTCGAGAACTGCGGGTTGGCTTCCTTCATTTGTCCTTAAGATGTCCCAAACGGATGTAAGGCATTCTAATCTCGTCTGCTTTAACCGTCTCCTTTTTCGGAATTGAATTGCCAAGAAAGAGTTGCGGTAATAATAATTTTGCGGGTTTTCGTGGTTTATTCCAGGGTCGCACCAAATTCTGCGGAAGATTTTTATCGTTAATAGAGAATAGTTAAGGAACCGCACTTCTAATAAAATAAATGGTGGTCCTTCGGAAAAAATACTCTTCTGTTACTCTTTAAACGTTTGTGGACACTTATCTCTTTAAGTGTTTTCGTCAACTTAGAATGGATATGAGATTTCGAAAAGTAGGACCGTTTATGGCCAACCGCATGCAAAATCATTTGCAAGGTCTATTTTAGGAATGTGGCCCTGGCCTGTTGACCCATTTACCTTGTGACAATGGAAAATTGTCCCCTGAGTCGGATATCACATCCTTGTCTTGTTGTCCGAAACCTTCTTCATTTTGAATATCCTATTCACGAGGCTATATGTCATTCGCAGCAAGATTATAAGTGAAATATCACGCGACCAACCGTAAATGTAGATATTTTTATCAAGTGTCGGGCTCGTTTTAGGCATTGACATTCGATTTTTAACGCTCCTACTTTGCTTAGTTCGCCTCGATCTATGGAAGCCAGATATTCAAGTTCAACCACTCTTGGCTTAGAACGAATGAATGGAATAGCAATCAAGCGCGGTAGAGCAGAAACGTTGATCGTAGTTTCCATCTTGTCTTAACTTTGGGAGTTTTATCGCTGGCGAAATCACATAAGTCGTCCAAAAACCTTCGTGTCAAGGGAATTGATCATTCTTCCACGGCCGATTTCTGGAACATACCGATGGGTTAGTGGGCGAGGAGGGGAAGGGAAGCGGTTGGAGGGAGAGGAGGAGGAAGGTTCATCTCGATAGCATCTGGCCCAGAATAGAATCTCCATCGCGTGATGAGAATAGGACCTTTTTACTCTCCCATCCCCGCCCAAATCCGCCCTAATTCGGTATGCCCCTGTACCCCTTGGAGAGAGTAATGCGCGGTCGGTCCCGTTGATATAATGCTTGAGTTTTGGAATTGTTGCACTGAAATATTCAAAATGGTCGCCCCCGAAGCGTTGAAAGGTTTCCGGAATAAATTCTTCTTGTGATTTTTTTTTTCGTTTCTTCGGCCGGAGATCAAGAGTCCGCGGATCGCTGATGTCCGAAAACGAGGCGAGATAATGCGCTTATTAATGGGACGTCAATTAAAATCTTGTTTGCCTTATAAAATGTTTGGGTCATTTATAATTATGTTTTTAATCCGAAAGAGGTTAATTCGTCCTGATATTTTTTTAAACATGGATTCGGTTCAAGGACAACAATTTTTGATGAGTATTTCGGGAATTTAATTTATTAAATTCAGCCCCATTATCCATCTCCCCGAGTTTTCTTTTTAAACGTTTTTAATGTTTTGACGAATAAACTAGCGCTTCCGTCTGTTAATTCTAATAAACAGTTATATTGTCTCCTCATTTTGGTATTTTCGTTTGATAATCGTGAAATTCGGCGCAAAAAGACGATCCCCACTTGGCTTTCCCCTATTCGATTCTTGCCAGCTGCATCTCTAAACCGACCATAAAATGCAATAATCCCTCGAGGATGTCTGTGACACTGCATGTGCTTATGTAGGTCGAAGTGTTTAAGTAGATAAACGTTAGATAATGTGTTTAAAGGTCATTCAAAATTATTCGTTATCGCCAAATTATTTTCCGTCTCAGAAATGGGAACAGATCGTTAAAATGCCCTTTATATTTTTAAGTTCCATCTGTTAAAAAATTCGTTTCTCGTGACTCTTTCTTGGAGATAAAAATATTTGAACTTTTTTAGTGGAATTTTCAAACATCTCGAGGTCTGACTCCATTTATTTTTTGTGGTTTCCCATGGTTTAATGGTACGATTTTGTTTTTGGTGGAAGTTAAACATGTTATTGCCAATAATTACGTCGAAGGGAGGGAGGAGTTGTGGAAAGTGGTAGATTCTTTTTTTTTCTTTCTTTGCCTTGAGTAGATACAGATGAAGCACGCTTTCCTGTCTTCCTTCCTTAAATTAATTTGTTATGAATTCTGTCGAGGAAAGACGCGGTCAGCCATTCGGAATTAACCTCGTTTATAGGCAAGAAAGTGATTTGAAAAAAGCGGAAACATTTCCTTTTTTTAATTTTCAGACATCGGTATGCCATGTGTACGGAAGCGATTACTTTTCGAAATCTACTTACTTTTTAGTTCTTAGTAACCGAAATTTGAAATTCAAGGCATTTCGAATAAGTGAGGTGTGACTTTTTCGTGGTGTTTCGAGGAAATTTTTACGGAAAGGAATGAACATATCTTGTCGGTTTGACGTTTGTGAGAATATTCAAACGATCGGTGGATGATTTGCTGCATTATGTAAGGAGAATTCAATCGATCTAGGGTTATTTTGCATAAAGATATTTTCCATGTACTTTTTGAGAGGAAGATTTTTGCTCCAATATTAAATTGGCCTTTCATCCATAGCACTAAATGCACGTTTATCAAGAATAGTTTGGTCCACGGTCGCTTCCCAGAATCCGGTGACCTCATTCTAGAACGCCTCACCTCTAAGTGAACCGGGAATGTTATATCTTTTGCAGTATCATCATACATAATTCGCTTATATTCAGAGATAGAGCAATTTCTCTATAAGCTTTTTTACAAACATTTTTATTTACATGATCTCACGCTTAATCGTTTATTTTTGTTTTCATTGCAAGTTGTTACTAGTGAATCCTTTTTTATCACTAATATAACGCAATAGACTAAAACCTTAATTCGAATTGATGTGGAGCGGACGACATGCGGAAAAGCGAAAATACCTATTGTTTAAATAGATTCTAAAACGGAAATTATGAATTTGGTGAAATTCTATGTTGATTGTGATTTAATGTAAAAATTATTGCATACAAAAAGTATGAATTGTATTTTAGTACTGAAAATTTTATGCAAGCAATTAAATAAGTTTCTATTAATTTGTCAGAGAAAAATCCTTGTTTTGCCCCTCTGTCAGACGCCTTACTTGTACTATATCTTCCGCATAATGTCTTTTTTATCAAAAGTAAAGGAAAATTCGCGTTACCAAGTGTTGTTAACACAACTTAGTAAACTATCGTAAACCCCACTATATTCTGAACAAGACAAATGTCCGGATAAACCAGGGGTCGGCAACCTTTTTGACAAGAAGAGCTATATTTTCCAAATTTGTATAGAATACAAATAAGATGAGCCGCAGAGCATGTATAATGAAAAAATATGTAATAAATACCATCAAGCCATATTTAATGATATCTATTTATTTAAAAGCTTCACACACACACATACCCATACAATGATGTTTTGGAGATAATTCGTAAAAATAACTTTAGAAACAAAATAATATTTTACATAAGTTTTTATTCTATGAAAATATAAGTAAACATTCAAATGAAGCAAATAAAGAGATACTTTCAGAAAATGAATCTAGGAGTATAGATGAAAATGGGAAAGTTGAAAATGAAATTTTTACTCAACAGCCCATACTGGATCCTTCTATTGAGAACGATTATATTATTATCAATTGAGACCGTCATTGTCATCTGCCCATACTGGATCCTTCTATTGAGAATGATTATATTATTATCAATTGAGACCGTCATTGTCATCTGCTCATACTGGATCCTTCTATTGAGAATGATTATATTATTATCAATTGAGACCGTCATTGTCATCTGCCCATACTGGATCCTTCTATTGAGAACGATTATATTATTATCAATTGAGACCGTCATTGTCATCTGCCCATACTGGATCCTTCTATTGAGAACGATTATATTATTATCAATTGAGACCGTCATTGTCATCTGCCCATACTGGATCCTTCTATTGAGAACGATTATATTATTATCAATTGAGACCGTCATTGTCATCTGCCCATACTGGATCCTTCTATTGAGAACGATTATATTATTATCAATAGAGACCGTCATTGTCATCTGGTGCGCTTTAAGCGGGAAAGTGGGCGTCGGGAGCCGCAGGTCATACCTCTAAGAGCCGCATGCGACTCACGAGCCGCGGGTTGCCGACCCCTGGGATAAACCGATTATCCAAACTAGTGGAGGCTGAATAAACAAAGTTGTTTTGTATTTCGGAAGTTTATTTGGAAAAACTTTCTAGCCGGAGAAATAAAGCAACATTCTTCATGCTTTTGATCGCTTATAGGAATTTTTTAGTATTCAAGATTTTTAAACATTTAAGAATGATTTTTTGTGAATAACATATTACATTTTGTTTGATGTTTAAAGATACAACTTTTGAGATATTCACTCTTTATCATCGTCGCATCAATGGTAACGAAAGAGCACAAGTTAGTATTTAATCTTTTGGTAGATTGTTTTATTTTAGTTTATAGATTTGTTATTGAGATCCAAATTATTTTAAATAGGTTCTTCGGAAGTACATGCTGAAGGTGCTTAACACAAGAAGGTACCAGTTACCTTCGTTCTTGGGATATATTTATAATTTTATTACCGAAATAATCTATTCGACTTCTTTATTTATTAATCCACAACTTTAATATGAAAGTATTAAGAATTCTGGTCAAATAGGCATCGTGTGATTTTAATTGTATTATCAGTAATCAATAACAAAATTACGTCATCGCGCGTTTCTTGAAAAGCCGATTTAAAAATAATAATATGGCACCGATTTATCAAGGCATTTCATTTTCAAAAACGCAGATTGCAGTCAAACCGCCGAGACAAATTCCGGATTCATTTTTCTTCCCACGCTGTGGATGATGAGCTTCCTAGCACGCATCGCGGCTGATATGTCATTTCCCACCGAAAATTCAGACGCGGAAGAAATTGCTACGATCGCTTTACTGACATCCGGATCCCAAAAAATATCGAGAGTGGTCGTAAATTTTCGTATTGCTACCTACGGCGGGATAAAAATCTATGCATCGACAAGCTTGCGATTTTGAATTACTTGTCCTGTTTTAATAAAATATTTAATTTTAATAAAATAAATAAATAATATTTCTTGATAAACAATACGCGCATGCCGATTTTTTTTAGATAATGATAAATAAATAAATAGGACGTGTCACTAAATGAGATAATGTTGGCATCAACCGCATCATAAAATATTTCAATTTTGCTTTTATTCCCTCGAATCGAGGGTGAATTAACGGCTCCATTCTACCGTGTTGGAATAGGTATGTGCGGTTAGGTGATTAACTAAACCACCATCGGAGCGGTATAAATTATAGAGGGAGGGTGTCTTTGGAGAGGGAACGGGGGAGGGGAAGTTCATTGGAAAAATCGATTGCTGCAAATTGGCACTTGGCAATGTTCGAGCCTGCGCGCAGTGTAATTTAGTCCCCGTCGTGTGTGTGTGTGACCCATTCGGCAGACATGTCTCTCACCCTAAATGCTTCCTCTCTTGGTCCAATCCCCTTACCTCTATCCATTTTTCATTACTTTTTAAAAAAACGTTTTTAGAAAAATTTACGGTGCCTTTTCATCGCTTCCGCATTAGCATCGCGGTATTCGTAGCATCGATACGGACGTTTTTATTGTTTCTTTTGCGGTTTTTTAATTGCTCCTACCGCCGTCGGGGGTCGTTCTGGTATTAATAATTAGCTCTCTCGGCGTTGTTAGGGACTCCTTTTGATTAAGGGCCGGGGAAGAATTGCTTTATCGTCTTCCGTAAAGGGAATTCTAGGCAAGGAGGTGATTTTTTTAATTGTCTTGTTCAGCGATGATGGGCATTATTAACTTTACGGTAAAATCATAATGATTGAGTTTTATTTCGTTTGTATTGGTTGAAATATTTAAGTATTTTTTAATCGAGAAAGTATTTATAGTCGTTATGATAGTTACCGCAATGCTACGAGCTTCTTTCGGGGTATAAAATTTGCTCACCTAGTGTTCTGAAGAAAGTCTCGGAATGGAAGATGTTAGGAAAGGGGCGAAGAGCAAGGAAAATAAGAGGATATTGGGTCGCTGAAAAGAGGGAGATAGATCAAGTGACGTGATTAGTAAGGAACGCGGACGGTAAAAATTGAGCGGTATGAATTGGAACAAGGCGACGGCAGGAAAACTGGGGTAAACGTCCTATCGGAAAAACATGATTTTCTTTCGGTTAAAAACGCAATAAGAGATTATCTTTCAGTTATCGTGTTTAATATATCCGTTTCATAATACAGAGTTTCATTTTTTCATAATTTTGATAAAATTCCATCGGTTAGTGTCATTGGAAATTGTCATTGTTACGGTTTTTTGGCGGATAAATTTAGCGCAGGTCCCCACATTAGATCAAAAGTTCAGAATGGCATCCATGTTTATTTTTCCTAGCGACTAAAATTCGTTTTTCCGTACTTGCTTAATATTTTGAAAAGTTGTTGCCATGACGAGGCACCTCTGCGGTTTTAAAATATTTCATCGATATTATGGACGAAGCTATTTTAATTTGTTCGTTAAAATGTTTTTCGGTTTGTTAAACCTGTTTCTTTTCGTTTCGTTTCCGTTAAATTCCCTATCTCGTTCATTTATTGATACTCGTGGTGTCTAGCCACAGTTTAAGTTTGCCTTGTCTGAGAGGGTTAATCAATCAAAGGCGGCTTCAGCATCTGTTGAAGGAGTTTTTAAGCGCCAGTCTCGCCGTGGTTGTTGAATGTGAAGACCTCGCTTTGTAGCTTCTCTCTTGACGGCCGAACATTATTAGAGTATCAACAGTCACAGTCATCAGGGCTGTTTTGACAACTTGGGTTTAGCTTTGGTCAACCCCAATTCTTTGTTAAACAATATTCGCTCTCGGATTTTCTTAACATCTCAGCCTAGCGACAGTCGTCCCACAAATGAATTATTGTATACTCCTGGAAAAGTATTCTTTTTAATTTTCTTTCTGACCTCACAGTATAGGAATTTAACGTAAGAGGTAAAGGATTAATTATTAACTTGATGAATATTTTTTAATTCAAATTTAAAATTACTGTTATTAACCTTAGTGATACGGGGATTTGGAATATGAGCCAGGCATATGAAAAAGTAATTTACTTAAGATGTAATTGGATTCGGTGGCGTTAAGAGGCGCGAAGGAAGTGTACGGACGGCTTAGTAATTTCTGCGGAATGAATGCCAATTACCAATTACTTCGCGAAATAATCTTCTTTCTATTCAGTGGCATAGCGCTATTTTACGATTTTAACTTAATTGTCTTCTATCCTTGTGTTCTTATGGAGGCCATTTTAATTTATTTAGGGATGATCCAAAGACATTTTTATGTCGTAAACATTTTGAGAAAGGATATTTGATAAATTGAATTTCTACATATTTTGTACTATTTTCCCAGTTTTAATAAAACGTTTATCCAACTGTTCCGATTGATACCACTTTCAGTTTTATATGTTAAACGTCGGTGTATTTACCTTTTCTTTCAGTACGTTCAATAGATTTCGCCGAGAATAATCTGTTTCTCGTTGTTTTGTTATTTTCCGATTACGTAACGCTCGTTTCATAAGTGTAACCAGTCTTTTAAGTTAGTTGTAGTACGTATTCCAAGTATTCAAAGGAACAACTCTTGCCAACTATGACAAGGACGTCACTTTGCCTTTGGACTCTCATCCGAGCGGTAGCTAGCAAAATCGGTATGCGGAGCAGGCTTTTGGTTGCTCTACGAAAATTAGATTAACGTTTTGACGAATTCGTCGTAAGTGGCATTTCTTGACGATCGCGCCTTCAAGATATTTTTCTCTGCGTCAGGTAAAACTTCTGCATTGCTGCACGTATCAATCTTTTCTAAATCATTATTAAAAAATGTATTTTCCACTCTTGTCATAAAATGGCCGCTGCTTGTTGTCAAATATCATTTAAAAAGGATTTTAAAATACACGACAAAATTCACACCTATCGCTGCGGAAAAATTAATAACGCTTAGTGCATGTCGAAGTCAAATTAGCTCCGTGATTTAATCAGGTCTATCTACTTATATACTTTATATTTCTTCCCCATAATCACATATTTATCAGATTCGACTTACTATTATGGACCGTTGGATCAAAATATGGAATTTATATCCCTTTGTACCATTTCTGGCGGGCTTGATTAATAAAAATTATGCTAATGGTTTCAATTAGCTTATCCTCCCACCGCTCATGTTTGGCGCTGCGCGAATGGATATTTATTTTCGTTTTTGCACCATTCGTTCACCGGCTCTCATCACTTCACAATGGATGGTTTTTCGATTCCTTAGTTTTAAATAACTATCGAGGACTTTAGGGTAAAGCTGCTTTGTTTCGGAATTGAAATAACACTACGCTAAAATTCCTCGTTAGAGTATGCTCTTTAATTCGGTACGTTCCGACATTAAAACAAAATTATCATCGGGTTGAAGATGAGAATAACTGTTCAAATTCTCTCTGCTTAATTTCCTTATTTAAAATCAACTGTTAAGCGTACCTGTTAAATTATCCATTATTTTAGCCTCCCTCTAAAAAACTTATTGGTGCTTAACACCAGGCAAATCTTTGAGTAAAAATAGCGTAAGCGGACTTAACTCAGGCATCTTTTCGTAAATTGAATTTACAGGAATTATGCGTTTTGAGAATTCCTGTGTTCGCTTTTCATAAATAACCACATCGTTATCGAACGAATTTTTTAACCGCGTTTCTTAAAAAGCGCCACATTCGATAATAAATACGTTTTAAATTAGCACAGCATTCTATATATGCATATAATTGACTATCTTAATTATCGGATATTTAGTGTTAAATTTTTGTGTATTTTTGTTTTAATGTTAGTTTTACGTCGAAAAGAAATAAACCCATAATGAGAACGTCTAATGAAAAATATAATATGATAAAAATTGTATCGGAAATAGAGGAATTAAAAATAACCAGACGTTACACGGTTGCATATCAGACGGGAATATGCAGTTAATTGAGAGATGCTAATTGGGTCACAGTCAATTAAAGAGTTGAAATATAAAATAATTTCAGTCTGCTTTCTGTTACGGGTCACTGGCATTAACTAAGAGTAAAACCTCTTTGAGGGAAAAGGATTCATTTGATTAACTTGGAATTGATCGAAATAGCTGCGGTTTAAAATTCTCAAATCGATATTGTTGTTTTGGTGCTCATTCTTGCGATCATTTGTTATATCGAATTCTGTTAAGATGCTATAGTGAAATAATCATCGAAACATTTTATTTCAAACACATGCATTTCATTAAAATTCTTTATCAAAATAGTCGGATGTTCTGTTATCGTCAATGATAGGAGAGACATCTTGCCCTTTAAGATATGGATAAAAACATTAAATTACAAGAATAAAAATTTTTCTTTTATGAATAATAAGGAATCCACTGTTGTGAAAATATGCCGATGTTTGTATTTTGTGAAAAAAATCTTGAAGCTCTCAATTAACATAGATATTTATATTATTTTCAAGTAGTGAATTAAACTAAATTCTCTTGTGATTTGTTTCATCATTAATCAACGTAAATTATACAAAATCTTTAAATATGAAAAAGTCATTGCGGTCACAGTTGTCTTAATGTTGAACATTTAAGCGCTTGTCGAGTAAATAATTTTTTAAAGTGCTATTTATGGTTTTATCAGCTTTGATTTTATAAAACATGGTGTCCAAATTCGCGTGGCGGAAAATAAACGAAAAAAGAAATGAAGCGTAAGCACAATCCAAGCCTCTTTTTCAAGCTTACGTCGAGCCCGAATTTTCCCCGTTGCCTGTCATTTTCTTTCCCATGTTGACCTCTCATGAACCTATAGCGACAACTATTCAGCCCTCGATCGATCTGAACCTCTCTGTCGGTCTTTTTTGGGAAAAGGATCAGCGGTGGAAGATTTTGAAAGACTAGTAGAGTGTGTGTGTGTGTGTCAATGTGCAAGTTGGGTAACAGTGCGTGAGACACATTGATTTTTAAATTACAGTAATTTTAGCTCGTACTGCAACCAGCTTTTTCACTGTCTGACACCATCGACTACAAACCGCAGCTACAACAATTTACGACGAAATCAATCTTCTATTTTGATTTTATCAGCGATTCCTGTTTTTAAAATGTATGATTGATTGCATATTGTGATCTTATTTTTATCCCTTAATTATGTAACATATGTGCATGTGTTTGTGTTTGCGTATCTGGGCGTAAATTTGAAAGTTTGTTTTGTTTTCGTCGCACAAACTGATAGATTTCGACATTCCAGCGCTTGAATTCATTTAATCTGGTCCAGCCTCTTTAGGACGCAGTCGTTCGTAGTACTTAATGTGATAATTATTATAATTATTAAATAATTACGTAATTTTAATGGTGTTGATTCAATCTCAACCATTAATATCGTGATGTACGAGGATGTTGCCGTGACGTAAATGTATGTACCTCGAAAAACTCTATTTGGTTAAAATAGTGGTTTAAATTTCTGCTTTGTATCTAACGTTATACACCTTCTATTAAATGCTGCTGCCTTCAACGTGTATTAATAAAAAATTACTTATTAAAAAAACGCTAGAATATTATGTTTTCCGGGTAAAACGAAAGATTCTGCTATGAAAGACGCAAATATCCGACTGCTGGTCAGTCGTCCTTAGTGGAATAAAAATTTCTTGAAAATCCGATTTAGTTATAAGTAAACAGTATAGATAAAGTTTCCAAGATGTAGGATGTTAAGAGTAAAATGTAATTTACTTGTTTTCATCATTGAAAATGGCTTGCTGTTGGGATAGTTACGTGTATTGCTAATAACGTTATGCTTTAACACATTGATTAATTAGGTAGCTGTAATAGACATATAAAGGTTGTTTACGGCTGTTGTAGCTAGATTATTTACCACTTGGATTTAGCTTTTAAGGTGAATTCTATAGTTCTTTTTTTACTGCCCGTTAAATTTCCTACTGTTATTTTCCTTCTGTATTTGTCGTATTCGGCAATAAATGATTATCAACTTCTTTAATTTGAGGAATTATATTCCCAATTCTTGTCAAAGCGACAAGAAATAGATGAGAACGTATCAAAATATCATTAGACTGAATGTTTAACGATTTTCATACTGTCCTTACTGAATAAAACTATATTTCTGGTTCATTTGTAGTGAAATAACAAAATGGTATAAAAATATTCCAAGGGTTTCATTTCTTACGTTTTCAGTACTGGAAAGTGAGGATATGTATTTTGTCGAATTTTGTTATTTTAATATAGAACATAGCTAAAAGTGACATTGTACAGAAAAATTGATCGTTTGAATTTCTTACACACTGTAATGGGGGCTATATTCCATGGATTCCGCAATTTTTCAATTATTAAAAACACTCCCTTCACTAAAGAACCAATTATCGCCCCTTTGATTTATTAAAGTGCATCTAGTAACGCAGATTGACGTCATCGTGCTATCCCGTGACGTAAGCATACTTTTCGAATTTTGCAGAATCCCTCGAGGGTGAAGGATCAGCCTAAGGTCTCGGGTTCGAAACTTTGAAATGCTTGACCCCTTTTGCCCTCCGGACATCTTCCTCTCGTTGTTTCCGGCGGCTCTCAGAAAGAGGTCAACGGTGATTTATGCACGGCGGTCGAGTCTTGCTCTCTTATTCCCCACAAGTGATTCCCCAAATAAATCACGAATCCTCAAGTTTTCCTACGCTCTTCGAAGGCGTTGCAGAGTGGAATTAATTTAAATTATATGCAGGGTTTTCTTGTTGTTATCTAAGGGAGATGATTTCAATTAATTATTATTTTGATTTGTATTAGTTTTCTTTCGCCTGGATGAAAATTGCTGCCATGTATTTATTTTGAATGGAAACGTTCTCTGGTGGCCATATTAAATTTTAAGAATAAATGAGTTTTAATTCGTTTGGTAATATTAACTGTATCTGGCACTTTGGCCTTGTATTTGATTTCACCTATTCTGTTGTTGTTATTTTGATAAGCCGTTACCGTTCCTTTAATTTGAAATGACTTGTTTTTAGTTTCTCCATACGTAGTATAGGGGGAAGTATTGTATTCGTGAAAGAATTGAAATCGAGATGTTATGCGAGTTATATGATCAAGATGTATGTACCATTTTGTTTTATATTTTGATGAAATCCTCACGCACAAAACACTAAAACGGATTCGGATCGTATGAATATGAAAAAAATGATCTTGCGCAGATCTTTCGCTGTTCTTTTTTGCATCTGAAAATAAATTATTTTCTGACAGGGTTATTTTACGATTCATAGAAAAAGTATTATTTATTTTCAGTGGCATGGTAGCCCTTTTAGAGATATTGGCCTCATTGTGTCATTTTCATGCCAGTTTTTTGTGCAAATGCCAGATTTCATTTAAACAAGTCCAGAATTAAGGCCACCTGAATATTTATTCAGACAGAATGACGTAGCTAGACAGACAGACAAACCAAATTCTTGAGGCACGTTTTCTGTTGATAAATGCGCTAAAAAAACGAATAAAATGATTTTTATGAAATTTTAAATTATGCCATCACTCATTAAAGATCTAAATTAGTATTCTTATTTCAGTGGTATAGATTTTGTTCTTTTTAATGCAATGAATTTTATAATAAGATTGTTCACTTTAGCCTTATATTTTAATTTGTCGAAATATGTTATCATTTAAAATTTATTTTCAGTGGTCTATTGCGACTACACAGCATCAGGTCGCTCGTTGCAATTCATTGAGGACTACATACGGGAGGAAGTGCTGCCAACATATGGAAACACTCACACCACTACTTCTACCACCTCTGCTCAGACAACATTGTTCAGGTAAGTTTTAGAATCATGTATTTCTTAGTTTTTTGAGATTTTCTTATTTTCGTTGGATTAAACTGTATGTCTGTTCATCAGATTTCACCCCTCTAGACCAAAAAAGACATAACAGTATATAAACTATCAAATATTTGAACATCTCATCTCAAAGGTTGTATTTTTATGTTGCATTTGGTGAAATATTTCTATTAAAATTCTAAGAATTTTATTGTTACGATTTCAGCATGAGATAATTCAGCTATTATAATGCCTTGATTTTGCTATCAAAATTAATTACTTACTTTCATTTTGGGCAATGGCTTCCTTCATAAGAGAAAGTTTGCCTTATTATCTTTTTCATTTTTTTTAAATATATTTTTCATTTCCTTATTCATGTATTCCATGTGCTTATATCAATTTTTAATGTTTGTTCACATTATTTTTATCATTTTTCCCTTTGCACAAGAAAAATATGTCATAGCATGGCACTTCAAATTTGTATGATGAATCTTCTTGAAACTATCATATTTTACTTCTTTTTTCCAAAGGCATGAGGCACGAGATATCTTTCGAAATGCCACTAATGCATCTGAGCATGATGCGGTGATATTTGCTGGCAGTGGCTGTACTGGAGCCATCCATAAGCTAATTCAGGCCTTGGATCTTCCATCTCTCTTCCAAAACTCAGTCATATCTGGGCCTCCAGAAACCACCCTGCCAGCAGTCATTGTGTTTGTTGGGCCATGGGAGCACCACTCTAATCTTCTTCCATGGAGAGATCTTGGAGCAAAGGTTAGTATATGACAATTTTAATCATTAAATGAGGTCATGGCACGGTTTTTAAATTGGTCACAGTTGATTTCATTTGGAAAGCACTTAAGCTAGCCAGTGTAATGTAAATATACCCAGTGAGAGGGTGCTGTACTTAGGGTCATAGTGCGAGGTGACTTTGAGAGGCAACTGCCCAATATGGCACCTTTCCAAGGGCAGCATTACACCACAATTTTTCCTGATCTAAGCCTTTTTGTCTTGAGACCTCTGTCAACTTATATTCTATTTGTACAACAAAATGTTTATCTTGCTAGTTGCTGTAGCATTTTATTTATTTTTCTCCAGTATTTATACTCATATTTCACATTGGAATTTACAATTATTATTATTACACAAAGTTTAAATATGTAAATTGTAAATACATAGAAAATAATCTAAATAAACATTGTGATCATAGCAATAACTGGTGGAATTTTAGTTTTCTTTATCCATGAAATTTTAAGATTTATTGATCACCTTTATAAGTTATGTTAGAAGTGCATTATTTTAGCTTTTATTGAGAGTGTAATTGTAAAGATACTACTTGTAACATATCTTAAGAAACTTTAGTGTTAGGTTAATAATTTTGATCTTTTTAAAAATTTCAATTGAATTTTTGTTTTCTTTTCTAATCCATGTATGATATTTATCTATTTGTACATGCTAGATAGTCAGAATAGCTGAATCAAAAGAAGGTCATCTTGATCTAGATGATCTTGAGCTTCAACTTCAAGCTCATCATGGATTGGGTCGTTGCCTCATTGGGTGTTTCTCTGCTGCATCTAATGTTACTGGTGTTGTTGCTGATGATGTAGCTACAACCATTCTTTTGCACCAGTATGGTGCATTGGCATTCTGGGATTATGCTGCAGCTGGTAAGTTATTATATACTCATAAATTTAGTTATTTTTATGATAGTTTTAAATGTAATTCAGTTAATGGTTATATTACCATAGATCTTTTTAATTTTTATAAAATTATTCTAATTTAAACTTCTTAGCACTTGACAATGGAGAACGTTTTATGCTTCTAAGCCAATAAGTGTCATTTAGATATGTTATTGTCTAGGTAAAATCAGTTTTGTTCATAATAATTCTCCACATGATTTATTGCAGACATGTTGTCTTTTCAAAGAACATTATATGCAGTTCTCAAATCTTGTTTTTTCTTATTGTTTGTTGCTGAAAATTTGTTGGCTATTACTGCATGACCTATACTCAGGGATGGCCTGAGGTATTTTGGCACCCTGGGCAAGAAACTTCTCTAGCACCCTTTTCTGCAAATTTTTACTAAGAAGTTAGGATATATTTCAAAAACCTGTTCATTTATTTTTTGCTCCATAAAGTAATTGATAATTAATTAAAAAATAAAAGTAAATTCATCAATATTCTCACCACTTCACAATATAAGTTGGCATCCAATATTTATTCTAATTCAAGTAATGTATAGATAATCGCAATAGCACCTCCAATAGTTTGCCATACCAGGCAGCCACCTGGCTCACTGGTACCTTGTGCCGAAACTGCTTATACTTTATGCAAATAGTATGACGTATTTATGTTTTATTCTATAGCTCCCTATGTCAAGTTGGATATGAATCCTGTTATCCCTGGTGTAGAAGAGAGATCTGTTTACAAGGATGCTATGTTCTTTTCTGTTCACAAGTTCATTGGAGGAGTGCAAACACCAGGTTAGTAATTATTACGAGAACTAGCATAATTGCCCGTCAATATGACGGGATATCTTTAGTTAACTTTAAAATAGTTGCCTCCCTCCCCCTCTCTCTCCCTCTCCTCCTCCCTCCCCCTCCCTTGCACTCTCTTTGTATTTTTTATTTTTTATTATTTTTTTATTTTTTTTTCTTTTCTCACATGTTCCATGTATGTCTATGTTATTTCTTTCCTCTTATCTGTTGGTATTCAAATCCTCAGCTTTTATCTATTAATATTTTTTTTCTTCTGTGTCTAGGGATTTTTCGCGGTTTTTTTTACACCTCCCTCCTCTTCGTAGGTGTTTTTCCGCAGTGGGACATTTTTTCTGTGCTAAAAGATGTGATTACACAGTTTTTTTCCAACCCACAAAACTAACATGATTCTATGGTAACTCTCTTTGTCAACTAACAAAATTTGTAGTCAATATGTATGTTATAGTCTGTAATTTAAATTGTATATAATTCTCAATCCTGACGAAAGGGTTAAATGTAAGAAGGGACTTCACAGTCTCAATTTCGCCCTAAATAAAGTCGTTTGTCTGTCTGTCTGTCCTTCCCTTCTCCCCCTCACTCCCTCTCTCTCTCTCTCTTAAATGTAAGAAGGGACTATGTAGTCTCAATTTCACCCTCAATAAAGTCATTTGTCTGTCTGTCTCCCTCTCCCTCCCCCTCCCTTCCACCCTCTCCTTCCCTTCTCCCCCTCTCTCCCCCTGCGTTACCATCCTTCTCTCTCCCTCCCTATCTCGTATTAAAAGCATTCAGAGCACACTTACACCCATTAGGATTGATACAACAATAGGATTTTGAGGTCTAACAATATAATTGGTAGCCAAGGCAACATTCCGTTAAAATGACAATATTTCCACAAAATATGTGAATTAAACATATAACATGAGTGATTTCAAATTGTATGCAGAAAAAGATGAACAGAATAAGAAACTTTGTAATTTTTTCTTCAAAATGGTTCAGATCCGAAGATCGTAGGTTAATTCCTTGTAATTTTAATTTCCAAAACAATAAAAGCCTGCACATCAAAAAATTGATTTTTACATGTTACCTTATGGAAAATGGAAATGTCTTCCTTGGAGTCAAACCCAAGACTTTTTTGGAGATTTATTTTCGTCATTACCGTAAAATATGTTAATCAAGCATCCTTCCAAATTTCTATCTTCTTCCTATTCGGGAAGTTTGTTAAAACGCTCTATATTGGCCACCGTGAAAGCGTGACCAACCAACCAACAGACCTGGGCTATTATTATAGTAAATTGGCATAAATATTTTCTAAAACTTTTCTCTTGATTGATAGCTTTAATGTAATTAAGTCTTGATCATCCAGGTTAATGATATTCAATGGATGAACAGATCCATTGATGATAATAATCATCAAATTTAGAGTTTTGTTCATAACTATCATATTTTTTGGGTGATATGATACTTTTTTCCAGAAAATTTACTCCCATAATCAGTCTGTCTTATAGACTGAAGGTAAGATTATTACTGTATTCAGTACTGACACTCACAAGCCCACTGACACCCAAAATGGAATAATTGACAGTCATTCATTGCAAAAACATTAAAATATACATTATTAATAATTAGTAGTGAAGGAATTATTATTCTAAATAGTAAAACCATATACAACATGAATTTGGGACAAATGTATATGACCCAAAATTTAAACAAATATTTCATTGTTTAGGTATTTCTAAATATGCTACAATGCTGAAATTTTTTGTAAGGGTAGAATTCCCTAAATAACCAAATCTAATAAATAAAAGAGGATGTCTGTCTGTGGCAGCCATAACTCATCAGAGAGTAAAGTTAGGTGCTTGAAATTTTGACAGCAGCTTCAGGTTGATCATGGGAGTTGCAGTGCCGAATATAATTCAAATCGGCCCACGGGGTCGTGACCCCAGTGTTCACGGATCGGTCAGTCAACATTTCAGTTTCTTGAGGATATCTCAGCAACCATTGGACCGATTTTGATGAATCCTACACCAATATCAATGTTTTGATGATATACATTTTCTAACTGAAAATGGACAAAATCAGTTCACTGGGTCGAAAGGTCTTAATGTAATGGCCGGTTCAAATTTTGGTTTTTTGAGTATATCTCAGCAACGAATTGAAATAGGTTTTAAATTATAAATTTTTCATCAGTTATTTCTGTAAAACATAATTTTCGCATTAATGCATTATTGAAGTATAGAAATTTACTAACATTCCATATCTTACGTAAAAATTGTTGTTGAATTGTTGTTTAAATTGTTATTTATTTCATTGAAATATTTGTTGTTTTTAATTGAATTATCTTCTAATCTAACATATAAAGGAGAATGTTTGTAAGTTTGATCGCTTTGAATGCTTTTAATACGAGATAGGGAGGGAGAGAGATGGATGGTAACGGAGGAGGAAGATGGAGAGAGGGAATTAGAGGGAAGGGGTGGAGAGAGGGAGGGGGAGGGTAGGAGATGGAGGGGGAGGGTGGGAGAGGCAGAGGGAGAGGGATGGAGGGGAAGAAGGGAAGGAGAGGGTGGAAGGGAGGGGGAGGGAGTTTATACGTTATTTTCCTAAGATTTTCTTCCTTCATTCATCTAAATAGGAAAATGCGGAGCAGTTTTCTTCATTTTTGCTTTATTCGACGAGTATAACTGTGTACTATCTTATTCTTGCGATGCTTACATGTTACACGGTCGAAGTTTTAGATTCACTAAATCCGTTGAAATTCAACGGGCACTCCTGCTAGTAAGAAATAAAGAAAATTAAATATGTTATTTATTTGGCCATTAAAAATTCACAAAAGTTAAACAAACAAACAAGTGTTTATGTGCTTTCAGTTGGCTTAGGGAACTGAAAATTTTTCAGAAAGTTAAAGATTGGTGTTCCAGCGGCAGTTAACATTGAAAATTATGTAGTTTATTTTTGTGGCCGTTAAAAAAATTCATAAAGTTTAAACAATTAAATCAATATAAATGCATTTCTAGAGGTGCTACATCGTTAAAATTTGGCAGAAATGTGTGGCATTTGTAACAAACATTGGAAAATATATAAATTTTTCAAAATTGCAATTTTTAGGGGCGGCTTTGCCCCATTTTTCCCCACACGAGCATAAAAATTATGACGCACTTCCAGATGACCAAGAGACTTCAAATTTGGCACGATTATAGGTTTTCAGTCTCAACCAATGGGAAAAATTTGACATCATTAAAATTCTAACTTTTAGGAATTGTTTTTACCCCATTATTGAAAGTAGGCTGAAATGCTTGCAGAAAAAAGTCACTACACGCGGTATTACACTATGCATGCCTTAACGCAACTGAATCTCTAGGAACACTGAGTAGCATTGCTAGTAAATAGAAAGCTCTAAAGTAGGGGTGGACAACCTTTTGGAGAACCTACGGGCAGGCCGTAGGTTGCTAACCCATGGTCTAAAGCAGGGGCATGCAACCTTTTTACATGGTGAGCCGCAATAATATATTTGAGTTCTTTGGCAAGCCATATTATAAGTCACGAGTGCCTCGGCGGGACGGATTAGAGTTTACATTGGAACTTACTCAAGGGATTGTATGTGATTTATATAAGGGTTTACAGCCACCAATGCGACCCACCACTGACCTAGAGAGTACTATAGAAACAATGTATATTCTGACTAGTCTTCAACAAAAATTTTCCAATCATAAAATCATATGGAAAGTTTCCAATACATTTAACCAACACTGAATAGGAATGATGTCACTACATCAACAATTTATGTTCACAATGTTGAACATTTATGCAATTTTTATCCAGAGACATAAAATGCAGTAGACAAGAACTTTTTGCAGTACTAATACTTTGGCAGAAACATTTAAAACAATTGCCATTTCTGTGTACGTCACTGATTTATGCGTACAGGTATCAAAACCTTTGCACACCTCCATTTGTTGTTACTAAGTCATAGTCAATTACTAAAACAAAATTTATTACCATAACAATCAACTGTGGCATCCCAATGTATCATAGTACCCAATTTTGGAATCACTGGGTTCAGCTATTCATAAGTATATCAGTCCTGGCTTAGTGGTAGCAGTTTGCCATGTTATTAAATTGTTTTTATTATCCTTCCATACAAAACTGTAAATTTTAAACATTAGTTTTTATTTCAAACCTAATTTTCAATTTTGAAAATAAAATATTTATGATTTTATTTATAGTGATGGGTTTTATATTTCTTGATGAGATATTTTGTGTAATTTTTTATCAAACATTTAAAATTATTTTTCAGGAGTGCTCATTGCAAAGAAATCATTGTTCAAAAATTCTGTGCCAAATGGTTGTGGAGGTGGCTCAGTCTTTTTTGTGTCAAGGGACAGTCATCGCTACTTGAAGGTAATGTAAATTAAAATTAAACATATTGTACATTTTAAATATGCAATATTTCTTCTTAATTTTTTACTATTTGGACCAAGCTGAAATATTATGCTATAATATAAATCACAAGTTGTGAGTAAATGAACATATGTAACGTAACTTTTCATATCTTGTAACATTCGTTAATTTATTGTCAGGCTTCTTTTAAGGTCATTCAGACTAAACTTCTTGTATTTGGAGAATAAATAACTGTAGCACTAGTATGTTTTCCACTAATTAATAAAACTAATAAAAGTACTATTGCTACAGTTATTTATTCTCCAAATATGGATATATTCCACAAAGTAACACCTACAACAACGAATTTTATTCTTGTATTTCTTAACACAGCTATGAAAAATATAATGTCATTTCATTGATGAAAGTGGTCATTTGCAAGAAATTCTTTGGCTTAATGAACTAATTACTCTTTCTCTTTGATATTATGCTTCCTAATTAATGTCTTCAAACAGGTTTATGATTCTTGGTTAAACTAGTTTCTCTATACCAATATTCCTGTCTATGTCATTGGATAACTGAATCCTGTCATTTTCAGGAAATTTCAGATCAATTTTGGCTTAATCATTTAAAAAATTTTTCTCATTCATATCAATTTATCCTTGGTTACACACATCAATGATAGCCTATGTATTTTCTCCAGGGGGTTTTGGTGACTCATTGAGTAAGGCAAGAAGTGGCACAGTTTTACTTTATGTAGCTAGGGCAAAATGCAATAAAATATTTAAATAATTGCACAAATAAACACTGCTGTACAGACAAAGATGGCGACACTGTTGGCTGGCAGGCAGCACTACCATGCGGTAACTCGAAATGTTCATTCATCATTTCGCTGATGTACGATAGTCCGAATTTGACGTATGAAATGCGGTTCAGGAGTGTCAATGTATAATGTACAAAAGTGCAAGTTGTACAAATGTTGAACATACGAAAGTCAAGGACCACCTGTCATATAATTATTTCCCTATCTTTGCACACTGACAATTATATGTAGCATTGACGAGAACAAGGTGGGGGAAGAATATCAGAATGTTATAGCTGAAAATAAAAGCCAAAGGCATTTACTAAACGTCAACAGATTTTTCACTAAAAATGTTGTATATGACAAAATATTTCATATGTAAAAGTGTGCTATTAATTATTTTAAATGCAAATATTAATAATCTATCTATAATTCTTCTGTTGATATTTAAACTGACATTACACTAGTTTTATAATAGTAACTAAAGTTATTCTAAGTATTTAAAAAAGTTTACTGCAGTGTTGTTTCATTAGGTAAGCAGTGCTTGTGTTGCTTGCATAGATCAACCACCCCTGATTTTCTCCATTTCAATGCTTTCAAAATTGTTTATATAAGTGTTGGTGTTTTTGCCATATACAGAGCAATATTTATTAAATAGCGTCTCACTTCTTTTTTCTTCCTTTATTTAACTTGTCAACAAAACTTTCTTTCCACTTAGGAAAGCATTTTCTGCTACTGTTATTTTCCAAATTTCATTTGTGACTTTTCATCTCCTGTTATAATGCTTTCATTATTTAATACAATTTACTTGCATCAATAGCTTGCTATCAACTTCCTATTCTTATTTAGTCTGTAGTTGGAGAGATTTAGAGAAATTCTATTTTTAAGGAGCTATCATTGATTAATTTTAGTCAGGGTATATATAGCCTCATATTTCTACTTCCACGTTTCTTTTCACGTAAATAGGACACTGAACTTCGTGAAGAAGGTGGCACGGGAGCAGTTGTTGAATCCATACGTGCTGGTTTAGTTATGCAGCTCAAGGAATCGGTCACACATAGGATTATTATGTCTCATGAGGATAGAATCACACGGTAACTTTTTTGGTCATAAATTTATATAGTTGTTCATTTCAGTCATATTTTGTTGTAGCAATGCTCAATTTTTATATTGCCAAATATTATTTATGCCAGATATAATCTTGTAAGTATAGTAAACAGTATTGGCATTTAAAAATATTATTATTTGTAACCATATTGCATTTTTCATATACCATATATCGCAGCATATAAGTTGACTTTTGAAGCTTGGAAATGTTTTTCTAAAACTTAAAGTTGACTTATATGCCAAATATTAAAATTGAACCTAAAATTACAGATGAATAACATTGATATTTATGAAGACAGTTGATCTTTCAGTGTAGGTGATCGCCATTTTGAATCAACTGTTGCAGTATTTACATTTTATAACAATTATTAAAGAAGATTTAAAATAATTTTAATACCATAATTTTCCGATTATAATACGTAACCATGTTTTCACGAGTGAAATGTGAAAATTGTCTTACCACCATTTGTAATACGCACCTCATTTTTTGTAAAAGGATCACTGTAAATTTTCACTTGCTTATTAGTAGTTCTCGCCTTGCCGACAAGGGAGATATATGCGAGAGAGTTTACAATATAAACATGGCTTTAAAAAGTATTGCCTCACAAACATCCCAGATTGTTCTGAAGATATTATATAGAAGAAGGATTTCACCGCGGTGAATAGCGAGGATGAAAAGGATGTTCATGGCGACGTCATTTACACAGACCCCTGCCAAAATATGTAATGTTTCATTGAATTCACCATCGTAGAGATCGATTGTGATCACAAGGTATAGTAAGTTTTGATAATATCATTAACAGCTGGCGTCAATCGAATTATAGGAAACTTTATTTAGTGGGTCAAGCAGTGGCACACCCATGGGGGTGTCCACTGGGTCTAGACCTCCCCCTTGGAAAATTGTGATTTTTCTAAACTGTGGTAACATACATTGTTATTTTAAAGTTGGGTTCATGGGTGCCATCGGAAAGGAATAGGAGACTGTTTGTCCCCTTTATTTTTAACATTAATTAATAATGCAATATGCGACATTGATATAAGTTGCATACAACTTTTGCGCTTGTCAAATATTTTGAATCCCCCTTGAGAGAATCCTGTGCGCGCTACTGGGGTCAAACTTTCCAAGAATAACTGTTTCATATTGTTTGAAATTATAACACCTGTCACATGGAAGATTTAATAAGAATAGCACAGATGCTAAACAATATTTACTTAGTTTTCTTATTGTTTTTTCCATGTTTTGTTAAAACTAGGATACTACAGGAGCTTGATTTTGTCTGAAAAAAATTTCATAAGAAATATTTTTAAGTGAAACAATGGGGATTGACTTATACAGCAAATATATGCCTAATCAGTGGTGTGCTGCCAAATATATAACAACCGGGTCGCTAATATTGCCACCCTTGGCAGTTAGGCATCCCATTCATCATCACTTTCATGACCTTTATTTGCTGCTCTGAGATCGCATTATCTGATCTTCGTGGGAATTAGAAGGGATTTCAATTTAAAAAAAACAAGATAATATTGTAAATAAAAATTTTTTATTTAAACGCTTAAATATCATTAATGACTAATATATCAAGGATGGTGGCTTTGAAGAAGCATATTCCATGTACAATTGTTTGGCATCTTTCAGTTAATAAATTGCTGCGTAACACGATCTATAAAGCGACCTTAAACTTTTGGCATCCCGGATGATGTGGAATGCTTAGCTCAAGAACCGGCTTGCCAAGCTTAAAAAATGTCAACAAACAGCTCATACGAGCCGGACAGAGCTGGCTGCAGCACAGCCGTGCCTAATCATGTAATTTTAAGCCGAAAAGTCGAGGTCAGCTTATACGCTGGGTCGACTTATATGCTGCGGTATACGGTAATTAAAATATGGGTAAATCTTATGAAATGACAATAATAATGTTACCCCTGTAAATTTTATGCAATGTTATTGTTGGATGCTACCATGTGAAAGAATTAATTAATTTATTTTAGGTACGTTTCTACTCTATAATTGAATTAATCAATAACTAATTCTGCTTAAAACTTTCTTCATTTCTCAGAATGTTCCTTGCTCATATACGAACTATTCCTGAGTTGTATCTTCTTGGACCAACGTATTATGACAAATCGTCTCGCTCTGGCTGTGCATCTCCATCTCCGTGCCCTTCTCCAGCCAAGGGACGTCCTGCATCACCTGCACCATTTGTGCGCACACAAACCTCACGTCACCTTCCCATTTTCTCATTTGTTGTTCGACATCCTCGAGGAACATTCCTGCATCACAACTTTGTGTGTGCAGTGCTGAATGATGTGTTTGGTGTACAGGCAAGAGGGGGTTGTGCTTGCGCTGGACCTTATGCCCAAGATATTTTGGGAATTGATGAGAAACTGGCTGCTGAATATGAAGCTGTGTTATTGGAAGACAGGCAAGTAATTCTATTTTTGCACACAAATGTTGCATTATAAGAAATTATTATTAATAAAATATTGTTTTTTGTATAACATATTTTCTTTAAAATAAGTGATAGTCAAGTTTTCAACAAAGAGAAAAATTGAACTTTTTCAAGTTTCCCAAAAATTTTACTTTTTGAAGTTTGAATTATAAAATTTCTCAAATTATAAATTCATATTCTCTTGAGCCACTAAATGAAGACGTTGTTTAATTAATTTCAAATTATTCTGATGGACCAGAGTTTAATTCTCAATAATGTTTAAAGGACAGAATTTAAATTCCATGTTTTGGTGAGACAGCTGGATTGTTCTGGCAGATAAATAACCTTACTTTTCTTAACAATTTACAATATACATTAGTGTTGAATTAAGATAATCGAAATACAATACAAAATACCATTGTACCGAAGATAATGTTTTTTGCAAAGATTTCTTCATTCAATGGCCTTTGAAAGAAATTGTCTATGAGAATTTTCATTAAAACATAGTGTAGAAAGTATGTTTTTTTGATTGATTATTGAGTTTATATACAAATCTTCTGTCATATCAATATCTAAGTCTTGCTTCTCATCTAAACTACACTATTTGCTTACAGATTCAGCCTTAGAATCTTCTACTAGGAAAACATCTTTCTTATTAGTCTCCTCTTCATATTCAGTGGTAAAGAAAAGAATTGAAGCTTCTTAATTATTACATGCATTTTTCAAATATACTCACTCATGTTAAATGTTTTAGTTGTTACCATTGCTTAGAAAGAATTTTCAAGTCATCGATTTCTTAACATCACATGATACTAAATATCATAGTATTAATGTATTACTGTCGCATGAATTTTTTCCATTGTTATTTTGTTTAGAAAAATCATTCAGTGGAACATTTTAGCAATTTCCTTCTGTTTTGTTTCTATAGTCGTCTTGATCGAACTCATCTTCGTCGTCATGAGGAAAGTTCCAACTATGAGATGCTGCGTCCAGGGTTCACCAGAATAAGCCTTCCTTACTTCATGAGTGAGGAGGAGGTCGGATTTATTCTCGAGGCTATAAAGATGGTTGCCACTGAAGGGTGGAAATTACTGCCACAATATATCCTTCGCCCAGAAACTGGAGAGTGGAGGCATCATTCTAATATGGTGAGCATTTTAAAAAAGACACAGTATTCATTCCTGTATCTTGCTAATGCACAGTATTCTAAGTTATTAAACTTTTCAAAAATTTCCAGTCCTTGCAAATATTTCAGTAGAAATTTATTTTCAGGCAATTACATGCTGACTATTTTTTCTTACTCAGCTGATAAAAGTTAATAGCTATGCCCAACCAGGTGGGAAATTAGACAGTAATGAGAAATTGTAGGAACTTAGAGGATTGCTTTTGAATATTTATTTAACATTTTTAATGGTATTATTTTTTACCATTGAATATTTCTATTATTTTCAAATAAATATTTGAAGAAATTTGACATTTATAGAAAACATTAGTCTACTGTGCACCATGTTTGACTTTGAAATTTAAAAAATATTGTTTCTGTATGTTTAGGCTTTAGATTGTGTAAAAATATATATGATACTCTGTTTTTAATACAGGTTTTTAAAGACAGAAAATGGATAAGTTCAATAAGATATACTGAAGGTAAAATGACACTTGGTGAACAGAAAGGAAATGCATCTGTGTCTACATTGCCTCAAGACTATGCCGACTGCCTCCAGACAGCAAGAGGGATCTTCAATAAAGCCAGAAAGGTGAGAATTATTATGAATGATGTATACTTAATTAATTTCAACGTATTTTTGTATAGTTGCATTAATGAAGATAAACATCCTTTATGCTCATGTAAGGTAGCCTATTGGTAATTATTATCTCTCGGAGATACAGCAAATTAAGTTTTAGTTAGGTTGTTTTACTATTTGATGCTATTATGAAACATTTACTTAATTTAAGTCTTATTATTATCACTTAAAAACAAGAATTCATTGATCATTGTGGCCTTTGAAAAACTGTTTTTGTTTGGCCAGAATTATTTGCTGGCTAACATATATAACATGTTTAGTCTCTAGGTTCATGATAAAAGGAATTAAAATCTAAGACAATTGCCTTTAAGTAATGTAAACATTAATCATTAGATGAAGATTAAGACATTAACCACACTTGTAATGTATTCTCCCTTCTGAGTTAGTTTAGAAACTTTTCAGGCATTTCTTATTCTGTTTATTTCAAAGATTTGTCATTGTTATAATAATCGTAGGTTGTAACAAATTAATCTATTTTTTCCAGATGGCCCAAAGATATCCTCTAGCCGATCAGAAAGGCATGTTTGACGAAAAGACTGATAAGCTGAGGTGGTTCATGCTGCCTAGTGAAGCCCAAGACCTTTTGCTGGCTAACTCACAGAATGTGAAGACAGATGTGCCCTTTGACCCAGCTGGTTATACTGGTTCTAGAGGGAGCAGCAGTACTAGCCTGTGTGATGACATCTCTCTTCCCTCACCTAGCCCCCCTAGTTGCCACGCAAATGGCTGGGCAAATCATCCTGACAATTCTTCGTACTCACCACCAAAATGGAACCAACATTACCAATACCGACCTACCTTCACTTTGGGTGCATCTGTTGATCCCTCAAATTTTTCCCCACCTATCCAAACTGGTGTTCATTTCTCCTTGTCTACCCGAAGTCGCTGTTACAGCATGAGTTCCATGGTCAGTGGTGCAGGGCCTGCTGCATTGCCACCCCTCTCACCTTCGTCAAGAGAAGCAAGTCCTCTCGGCCTTAACAACAGGCACCGCCACTGCAGCTGTAGAAGTCAGCCGGAGTTCAGGTCTATAGATGTTGGATCTATAGCCAGAGCGAATGCCAGGTTGAACAATATTGGTGATAATACTGATGGTGACCCATCTTCAGCCAATTCGTACAACTATACACATCAAAATTTGGCTGATGGCACTTCAAGGGGATCACCCAGGCATTTCAGCACACCAACAAGGTGTGGTGGTATTGGTGGACGTCAAACTCCTGAGGGCGATATCCAGGCTTATGTTGAGGAAGTAACCAAGGAGTTGGCCACGGAGATTAAGTCCGAGATCAGGGAGGTTATCTCTCAAGTCGAGGATGTATTGTCAGAAAGTACTGATTTGGACATCTCAGGAGGTAATGGACTTATCAGCAACAGTGGGCCAGCACCACAGCTGCAGGCTGTTCAACAAGCCCCTCCGGTGCAGTGCATGACACCAGAAGTGGTTGCTGAGTACCTTATGGAAGTTTCTAGAGAACTTGCTAGTGAGATGAAGTCAGAGATCAGAGAGGTTGTCAGTGCTGTTGATGAGTTGATGTCGGAGGGCCCTACAGATGATGTCAAGGGAGTTTCAGGGAGTAGACTATCACGTCAGGTTCACATACCATCCCTGGCAATGGAAGAGGAGGATAATGTTGCATCTAGTGATGAGAGCGAAGACACAGTGGTATGTACATATTGTATTAATTTACTGAAGTGATACCTTTTCTAAATGCTACAAAGAAGTAATGAATTATTATTTATGAAGCTTGTTTATCCATTAAAATCAATTATTCATTAAGAAATCATAGTAGTGAGTATTAATAAGAACTTGTAATATATTCCTATATATGTATCAGGTTATAAGAGAGTAAATGAAGATTTTTGAAATAGCAGAAGAAAAATTCTGCCTTGACCAGGAATTGAACCTGGGTCTTCCACTTGCTGGGCAGACGTTCTGCCCACTGAACTACTGCCTGTCTTCATAAGAAATTTGGCCATCTAACCTTTGGGATGTAAATGGGTTTTCTGTGGTCGTTCCCCATTGAGGACATTTGTTTGGAAGAAGTTGAAACCAGCTTGAGAAATACCTGATTCTGAAGTGGGAGAATTAGTGTGCCACAGTGGTTCAGTGGGCAGAATATCTTCCTGGCAAGTGGAAAGCCCAGGTTTGATTTCCAGTCAAGTCAGAATTTTTCTCTGCTATTTCAAAAATCTTCATTTCCAGCATATGATTATCTGTATAAGAAACTTCACCAACACTTTCATTTATATAAGAGATTATCCTTGATAAATCACCATCTTCTAGTGCAGTAATGGTGAACCTTCCATTGTCCGTGTGCCAATATTACTGAAATTGTCCAACCTTTTCCTCCTCGCGTGCCACAAAAAAGTCCTTGATGTTTTTTTGTGTGCCAACTAAATTAATTTCATGATCAAGACATAAGAGATTGAAATTTGTAATCATAAAACTAATGTTTATAATTGTTAACTAAATAACAGAAAGGTTTTTGCAGCACTAAATCAGTACAATAAATACTTCATTGGTTTTCACCTTTTGTTGGCATGCCAACCAAAATCATCTTGTGTGTCACTAATGGCATGCGTGCCATCACAGTTCTAGTGCATCTAGTTGTAGAAAAACTCCCTTGATATTTTCCACTGAAAAAAATGTTATTACAGTCAAGCATTGCTAATTCGAAAATCTTGGGATCTGGGATGTTCCAGGCCACAGATAATTTCGGATTTAAAACAATGGGGTATTCTGTGGGTGGGGTATATGGTAAGAGTACCAGCAGCTACATATTTCATATAAATAAAACTGTGTTTGTTGAAAATATAGCATAATAGAAATTAAAATGTTTACATATTCCAAGTAAAAGTTATATGAATTGGCAGCATTTAAAATCAATAATATGTACACTAAATTCTTTTTATTATGTTCTGTGCATGACAACCATCACAAACAAAACAAAACGTGAAAAAGCGATTACAAAATATATTGTATACTACCGTATCGGCAACTATTATGTGTATAGTGTTAATGTACATTAATAATTCTTAATGTCATATACTGTTGTTGTTCCAATATGGTATATGCCGCACTGATGAACTTTGGTCGAGTTTCTTTAATCCTTAAGAGGTTGCTCGTTTGTGATGTATCAGGTCGCGCACGGTCTTTTTGACCGTGTTGGATAGACAGGCTAAAATACACTAAAATGAATATTGCTATGCAACTTTTATTTATTTTTAAATCTATTTTTGTTTATACAATGATTTTACATTGATAACGAAGTATTATATTAGTAAACTGAAAAATATTTTTAGAAAAATTTATACGAGGCAGAGTACAGCATTTTAATTCAAACGCAAAGAACTTTTATGTAAAAATGAAACATGGACTCTAAAAATTGTGAATCAAAGTTATTGTTGTGTTTTACAGTCATTAATCTTCTTCATCTTCCTAATTCTCATCTTGAAATTTGGCACAACTGACGCGTAGTAACGGAATGCTCTCTGCATATATATCTTGAGCATATTACACAGTACGTCGGGTCTTCCTCTTTTGTTTCCAAGAGCAAAAAGCGCATTTTCCTGGTCAATTGATCTTCTGTTCTTGTCTTTCTTCTTCGGAAATTTCTACGAATTGCCTAATCTTTACTTTTATGCTTCTGGGCATGAATTTTCAAGTAGTCTGTGCAGAGTTCTTTCGAAAGTGTTTTCAAAATCTCCCTGCGGTGGATTTTACTTTGTGTGCTACTCTCTAGTATAATAAAGCCATATATTCATTAGTGCAAAAAATACAGTAAGGGACCAATGATTGCTAATATCAATTTTAAAAAAAACGTCTTTCCAAATAACTATTAGCACAAATACAGAGTGTATTTAAATTCCACCGACAAACTTCTAGGGCTTGTAGGTGGGTTCGAGGTATGCTCGGAAACATTACTCCGAATTGTCTGTGTCACCTCACTACCGAGATACAGGCCAATGAATGTACCGTAGCCCCTGTAGGGTTTGCAACTGTCTCAGTGCCTCTGTCACTGCTTGTAGTTGCGCAGTTGGGACTGCTATGCGTGGTTCGACGTGACTGCACATCTTGATTCCTCGATCAGTAGCCGATAGTTATTAGGTTCATTTAATTACATAAAACTCTGAGAGGGCAGGATATAAACAATCGTTACGTCCTAATGTGCAAATAACATAAATTATGCTTACATGCCTGATTGTTTCTAGTTCCCTTGCATCTAATGAACTCATGGGGATGGGTTATTACTACAATAATTTGTAAAAAAAGGCTTATTAGCGCACATAATTTATATGGACAAATACTATAATTATCGATCTGAAACACTCAACACCTGGCACACAGGGCACTTTTTCACAGGCAGAAGAGTCGATGATTTCTTCAAAGAATATGACGTTTTTATTATTACCACACAAAAATAAAGAAGATTGCGATAAAAATATAACTAGTGAACTTGAGGTAAGATAAGGATGCCAAGCATTAGATATTACTGAAAGAGATCACGATCTTTTAGACTGTGCGTGCCCTCTTCAGTGACCGACTAGTAAAAACAGAGATGCGTAGTAGAGAAAAACACAATGTAAACAAATAACGCTAACTCCGAGAGCCCAAAAAACCCCTTATATGATATATAATGAATTCGAGATAAGGTACTGAGAAGGCCAGGGATGAAATGTTACTGAGAGGGTTTTAATTTAAAATAATGTAAACCACCAGGTCTTTTAGACCGTGCGCGACCTCTTAAGGGTTAATAATTGCACTTATTCCTGAATTGATAGCGATTTATGCTTTCACTTACAATTAAATGAATTTCCAGCATTGTTACCTTCATTTGATCTCTTACAAGACATAGTTAGGGTAAATTAAATTAACTCTAAATTGTATTTTCTTTAAAAATGCACTAGATACTGCGCTACCACATGAGTATGCGCTTCTGTTTGCATTTGTAATGTTGGTTTGGAATAAACTGTAGCGTCACAATGCCACAGCAGCCGGTCAGGAAAGTAGTTGGGAATCAGTCATTTCGGATTACAGGTGGTTTCGGACTAACGAATTACGAATTAGCGATGCATGACTGTATTGTCCTAAGTGAATATGGAACTTATAAATAGCAGAATATTACAAAATTTTATTAAATATTTGGTTAAACTTTGTGACTTATGAATTCCCATTATAAGATAAGGGTCTATTAACAATTGCTTTCTGAGGTACACTTTTTTAGAATCTGCTCAGCTGTCTTTATTATATCTTAATCTAGATTTTTAAAGATGTCATTAATGGAATTAACATGTAAAAAAATATCTTTTGTAAATATTATGGGTCATGTTATTAATTCAGTGATTTACTAAATCTTTATTTAATTTCATTTCTGTATAGATTCCCAAATCCAAGTCAATTAATAAGCAAGATTCCACATCAAGCAGCACTCATCATGGTACACCGCAATCTGCTGACATCAGTCCCACTGATATCCCGCGTGATATATCTCCCGAAGAAAGCAATAAGGCAGTTGTTAGCTCAGAGAGTGTGCATGCTCCCAACCTCAGCAAGGCTATTTCAAAGGAGAGCAGAGGCACTATGAGTATAAGTTCTCAAGATAGTGGAATCAACCTAACTCTGCCAGATATTCTTATGGATTCAGCAAACCCTCTGCTCGGAATAGATGCAGAGAAGAAAAATGCTACTTCTCCAACAGTGACAGTTTGCAAAAGACGATCAGCATCTGATGCATCGGAAAGTAAAGAGGAAGCAGATCGTGTGGCCACTGCAAGATGGCACTGCCCCCCAAAAAATATTTGGAAGCCAGCAGTTGAGGTAATTGCAATGTTTGTTTGAATGGAAAACATTTCAGCTCTGTTTTGTTTATAATGAAGATTAGGTAAGGTGCAAAAAACTAACAGATTTGTTTAAATATTATTGAATGCATAAGAAGTGATTCTAGAGACCATGTGTCTTCATTGATATACAGTAAAACTCGTTTAATACATATTTGAGGGGACCGACTCATTGCTTCGTTATAAGCGTGACTACGTTATATACGAGAAACATGGTTTTTGGCCTATACATCCCATATAACACGTATACACATACAATAAAAGCTGTGCTACCCGGCTATTTAGAACCGGCCAGCCTTAGGTTCCGGCAATTACACAAATACAATTCATTTTGTATTTCATTTTCTTTTTTTATGAATTTTTGTTTGAATACTATATATGTAATACCACAACTTCCACTTTAAAATTTCTTAAAATATAAGATGTATATATTACGTATTTACTCCGTATACTTCTGTGGCTGCCGAGTAAGCATGGCGTTTTTGGTTACGTAATCCATTAGCATTGTCTAGATGGTGTACTTCTACAATTTCCAGTTTGATCGCTTTTTATTATTTCAAAAATTACCCATCCATTGAATATGGCATCAAAATAAATACCTAAAAGCAAGGAACAGGAGAGAAAAGGTTGGTTTAACGCTAACACAAAAACTGGAGCTGATCAAACGAATTGAAAAAGGAAAAAATAGAGCAGCCATAGCAAAAGAATTCAACATCAGATCTTCCACGCTCTACGATATTAAGGCTCATAAGGCTAAATTAATGAAATTTGTGTAATCTTCTGAGACGAGTAAATCAATTAATAAAGATCATACGCTTCATAAGCCAAAAATGGAGGAACTGGATAAAATATTATATGACTGGTTTTCACAGAAACGTTCAGAAGAATTAAATAATTTCGTCCTTTTCTAATAGAGTAAATAAAGATAAATAAGAAAGATATAATCCAATAAATTCAATTTTGGGAACAGGTCACTGCCGTAATCCCCAAACTTCTCGGACGCCCTAAACTTTTCAATAGTCTTTTTGTTTTGCACGTAAGCGCAGCAATGTATTAAATAAGAATGGGTAAATAGTGTCTACATCTAACCATGTGTGGAAGAATTAAAATGGAAAATGCAAACCCCATGCATAGTTATGTTTGGGGAGTACGATAGTGAACCTAAGCCCAATTTTGTTTGGTTATTGCTAAATTTGCGATGTCAAAATCGAAAATCGCTCCCCTAACCGGATATTTCTCCTAATCGGCTTTCCAAAATCCCCAAGATAGCCGGATAACACAGATTTTACTGTATTTGCAGTGAGTCGACTTCAATGCCGTACTTACATATGCAAAGAGATGCTTATCAACTTCGCAGCATGTAAAATGTTCGATTGCTATTACATACGATTTTTTAAATGGTCAATTAATACTATTATTATGGTCATTAATTTACAGAAACATTTCACATTTTTAATATCAATTTCAAAACAAAGAGAGCGTGGAAATTCGTATGGAAGGGGTAGATGGGGGAAGGGGACCTCTACGAACAAGTGCGCGGTAAACGGGCGGAAACTATTCATTACCTATCGCCCTGCACGCCATAATTCGTTATATGTGGGGCATTTTTTGCCACGGGACCAAACATTTGTTCGTTACAACCGAGAATTCATAAAATGCGTGTTCGTTACATCCGAGAAATTTAACCAATGCCCTTATGGAGAAGTTCAAGGGACCGAGACATTTCTTCGTTATAGCCGAGATTTCGTTTTAGGCGTGATCGTTATAAAGGAGTTTTACTGTATTATATTAAAATTTGAAATTACCAGATTAAACAGTATGCTGTGTAATTCAATTTAATAGGTGTAAATCATTTAAAAGACTTTTCAGGAATGTATACATATCAGTACCTTAATTTTATTTTGTGATACCTTACTATTGTGTACAAATTTTGAAAATACAGGTGACTCCCGAGATTCCACAGGGATGCGGGATGCGTTCCTGAAAACGTGGTCGAATCTCAAACAGTTGAATGTCGAATCAGCACAAATTCAAACAATTAGAGCAGAAATAACGATGTCTAGACTGAAATTAAACCTCTCGTGGTCGGGCGGGCCGAAAATTACTTCACGTAAACTAGTTTATAATTTGACCGATCGATCAGCTGGGTCAATTCGACCGGTCGAATTCTCGAGTTGGTCGAATCTCGAACGGTCGAATCGTGGGAGTTGCCTGTATTCAGATAACTTTTACATAAAAAATAAGTGTTTTTATTGTTATTTTAATCCCTTGTTTCACATGACTCCTAACCAGGCCATTCAAGAATTCGACATGATTCGTGATGGTGATCATGTACTTGTGTGTTTGTCTGGTGGCAAGGACTCTCTCAGTCTTCTGCATACGCTGCATCAGTACCAATTCCACGCACGAGCCAAAGGAATAAAATTTGTCCTCGGAGCAGCTACTGTTGATCCTGGAAGTTCTGCATATGATCCAAGACCACTCATACCATATCTCAAGTACTTGGGAGTGCCATATTTTTATGAAGAACAAAGTGAGTTTTGAGGAAAAGATGTTTTTTAAAACCTTCACAAACTGTTGGCTGAACTGAACTGAGATGAAATTGTTTTGCCCAGTTATAATTTTGTGACATTTAATTATAAAAAAATCTGATGTGGCCAACACATGACTTTCTCCATATTTGGGGTATAGATATTTAAATTATTATGAGTAGCATTATAAGGCAAAATTATTATTTCGTATCGTAAAAGAAGACACGTCGTTGCCGTAAATTACTTATATTTTGAATGTTTACAGAATTCACCGCTACATGGTGTTGGCGCTGTAGGCTGGTATTAAGAAAAAGCGAAATATATCCTAAATGGATTGTTCTAGGAAAATTAGTTTCAAACAAAACTTGGAAGAAATATTATTCTCTACAACTTTGGTCCTTACGAAGATTACCAATAACGATGTTGTTAAGATATTTAACGGAAACCGAAAAACCAGTTATTTATAAATAACTCCTAAACAATAACTCCTATAGAAAATTGTTTCAAATGAAAACTGTAGGAAATTACATTCTCTATAACTTTTGTTTATAATTGTATATACAATAATGATGTTTTAACAAAGAAATATCGCAAAAACCGAATCGAGTTTCGAATAAACCGCAACTTCCGGTTATCCGTTATTGTCCAAAAACTAATCAGTTCTTTGTGCTCATGTTAAAGTGTTATATATGAAGTTTGGTAACGATATGGTATGTACTTTTTGAGTTAGAGCGCCCACACTAACATACACACACACACACAGACATCATTCCGAAAATAGTCTAAACGTGTTCTAGGGACCTCAAAACATATACCGTATTCACCTGAATCTAAGACGACCTTTTTTTCCAAATTTTCAGCTGTAAATATCAAGAGTCGTCTTACATTCGAATACGAAGTATATTTAAGCATTTAATCAATGGTTTTTACAACAAATGGTATATTAGGGTAAACAATTCACAACAGCAAATTCAAGTACGTACATAAAGAAGTGAAATAAACAAATAGTAATAACAATAAGAAAAACATGACGGGAATAATAATTATTTAGACTAATAATCATCGTCGACGATCATAACACAGACGACGTACTTTCATCTTGCACGTAATGGCACGTAATGTCAAAACAAATGAGAGCGGAAATCATTGGGATTCCCCTTTCAAACGACGCACCGCGATTCACTAAGTGTGACAGTAATTTTGAGTTGTGCATTCTTGATTTAAATGCACAACCCTTAAGTTAAAATGACAGATCATGTTGAAGTACGTGGCACGAGTGCAAAGGGAAAGTTAACAAAGGAATTAGACGGAGCTAAGATACAAATTTTAAGCTGATCGTGATAAATTACGCCGAAAAAACTAATAACTGTGATGCGAGAAGAAAGTTCGGTGTATCTGAGGCAAATGTGCGTCGATGGAAACTCTCAAAACAGGAACTAGAACAAGCCAAAGCCACAAGGAAGTCGCTCAGTGGTCCAAAATTAGGCTGATTTCATGACATTGAAGAAGAAGTAGTCAAGTTTGTGCGCACCATGAGGAAGAACGGTATGCCTGTTTCGACTGAAAGTATTATACTTAAAGCTAATGAAATTACTAGAGGACTTAATATATCATTGCAAGAATTCAAGGCCAGCAGAAGTTGGTGCGTGAGAATGATGCGACGAAATAATTTTTCTTTACGGCGACGAACTTCGCTGTGTCAGAAATTGTCAGAAGACTATGTTGAAAAACTTCTCGCTTACCAGAAATACGTAATTGGACTTAGAAAAACCAATAATTACCTTTTGAGCCAAATAGGAAATGCCGATGAAACTCCGGTTTTCTTCTACATGCCATCTAATTATACTGTGAACGAAAAAGGTGCGAAGTCCGTCCTAATTAAAACTACAGGCAACGAAAAAATGCGAGTCACGGTAATGTTGGCGGTTTTAGCAGATGGGACTAAATTACCACCATATGTGATTCTAAAGCGGAAAACAATGCCTAAGAAACATTTGCCAAGTGGAATAATAGTTAGGTGTCAAGAAAAGGGGTGGATGACTAAAGAACTAATGAGAGATTGGTTACATGTGGTGTGGAATAGACGGCCAGGAGCTTTACTGAAACAAAGAGCAATGCTTTCACTGGATGCATTCAAGGACACTTATCTCCTGAAATTAAAAACATAATGAGTGCGATGAATATTGATCTTATTGTAATACCTGGAGGAATGACATGGCAACTTCAAGTTTTAGATGTTGCTGTCAATAAGTGTTTTAAAAATAATTTAAAGGTTTTGTATTCTGAGTGGTTACAGAGTGGAACTCACACTTTAACACCAAAAGGAAATCTTAAGAAACCTGAAGTTGCAATGCTCTGCCAATGGATCAAGGCATCGTGGCAACAAATAAATGCAAAAGTAATAGTGAAAGGATTGAAGGATTGCTTATCTAATGCCATGGATGGGAGTGAGGATGATGTTCTGTGGGAGACTGATGATGAAGTTGAGAGTGATAAAGATAGTGAGCGTGAGGAAAATAGTGAAGGTTGCATAGACAGTGATGATGACTAACACAATAAAATGATTTTATGCAGCACTTGGATTGAAATGTTTTTTTGTTGTCCTGAAATGAGTATATTCTTTCAATGTATTTACTTTATTTTTAATGTTATCTTAAAATGAATGCTACCATTTAATTTGTTTGAAAACCTGAATGGTTCTATTTGTGATGTGATCTTATGATTTTAAGATGTTAAAAGACAATGACATTCAAGAAAAGTATAAGAGAAAATAAATATTTCACAAGATTTATAATTTTTGTAGTCATGAAGGTCAATTTGAGCTTTTTTCTCTTTTGGAATCATCAAAATGGGGGGTCGTCTTAGATTCAGGGTCGTCTTGGATTCGGGTGAATACGGTATTTCCGTTGAAATCTCGAAGTCGATTTTTTTCATGAATACAATACTTTCCCATTACTACGTATGGAGAAAGTAAAAACAAGCTGGAGTACCTGGCATTGCCTGGGATAGTCCGTGGGTTCTTTAAAATCTTGGTGGTATAATTGGTGCTATAAAGAATATATTTTTCATTTAATTCTCTTTTCGTAATTTCCATAAAATCATAACCTTGTCAGCTAATAGAGCAGGGATTCTCAAGTGCGGCCACAAGAAAATTTCAGTAATTTGAATTATTTAAAGAAAAACAATTATTAATGATAAATAAGTAACTATTGTCTTTAAATAAGAAGATATGGAAACGTTTTTACATGATTTTCGGTACATTTTCTGTAGTCTTTCCTTGATGCAGCCATGAGGGATTGCTTGTGGCCGCATCTGTGGCCACAAGAAAATGTCTCCTGAGAACCACTGTAATAGAGTAATAGTCATATTTTTTATTTTTTATTTTTTATTTAGGATTTTCAATCATTTCAAACTATCATTTGTTTCACAAACTTTGTTGCAGAGATAATTGAGAAGGCTGCCACATTGCCTGAAGGAACATCAATTTGCAGCTTCTGCAGCCGCATGAAAAGGGGTCGTCTTTATGCTTCTGCCCGCCGTGAGGGTTACAATGTTCTTGCACTCGGACAGCACTTAGATGATCTTGTTGAGAGCTTCCTTATGTCAGTATTTCACAATGGACGCCTAAGGACAATGAAAGCCAATTACAGAGTCAGGTTAGTTTATATATTGCTATATTACATGTTACTAAATGTGGAAGTGATTACTTTATAATTAGTATATTGTTAGTCTATTTCATATTTATTTATAATAATTTTGAATCATCTTAATTTTTTGTTATTGTTTGTATCCTCTTTAATTTTAATCATTTTAGATTTTATTAATGTAAGAAATTAGTTCAGCCCAAATCTCTTTTGCTTTAGAAGCCTTGCTGTCCAGTATCGACAGTTGTAGCATAATGGTTTCTTTTGTCAGTTTTATTTTTCTCTTTTAATTATGAAATTAAAACTTTAGTTCTGTTTTCAAAAATGAAGAATGTATAGCCTCATAGTAGGTAATCATAATTTGAATAAATACTAAATGGTATGGATGCAAGAAAATTAAAATATTATATACAAGTTATATCATCCAGTCATGATACAGAATGTAGGTGATGAGTATGTTGATTCATTTTGCATAAGTTTTGCCAGCATACATCTAATTGAAAACTGAGGCTTAGTGAGATGACTTATTTGTTTTTCTCTGATTTTATTATATTACTTTTGTAATAGGCAGATACAAAAAGATAAATAATGCTACTTCAGCATCAGTTAGTTTCTCATATTCTTGTTTTGTTTGAGTCTGTAGAAGATAATTTGTAACTAATAATAGAGAATCTTTTGCCATGATAATTTCTATTTTGATTGGAAATTACCAGGTAGAAACTAAAAAAATAAAATAAATTATAACTTGAAGGTAAATGAAAACTACATTTATTTTTTGTTTCATTTCTGGAATCTAAATTAGTTTTAACCATTAATATTTTGAAAAGCACATTTTCATGGCATTTAATCAATCTGTTCCTCAGAGAACGGGATCTAAGAGTGATTCGACCATTTGTATACGTGCGAGAGAAATCAATAAGGCAGTTTGCAGAGGGGAAAAGATTGCCAATAATTCCAGAAAACTGCCCAATGTGTTTTGAAGCTCCTAAGGTTTGTTATTTTAAAATATGTACAATTAGGCTATTGGTTCTATACAGTGGCTTAGCCAGAAATTTGGTTTGGGGATGCACCATATTTTTTGCGGTGTACTATCACGATTAAGCATTTTCGAATTTATATTAACAATGTAACAACCATAAAATGCATGCATTACGGTCGCATTTTAATTAACATTACTACGTTTGTTAAGGCACTGAAAATTTCATATTATCTGGAGCAGTTTTGGGAGTGCACATGCACCTTTGCGCCCCCAGCCCCTGGCTATGCCACTGGTTCTATATCATTCATGCAAATACTGTCGGCCTTGGTAGACAGTTGGTTAGAGTATATGTTGACGGTTACTAAGGTTGCGGGTTCGAATCCCACCTAGGACATGGATGTTTATGTTCGTCAGGTTTATATGGAAGAATGGACATTAATGTCTAAATATCGACTTAATAAAGATCAATTATAATTATTATTATACTGAAATGCCCAGTTGCCCATAGGTACCAGAAATGATTTCCAGACTACTAAATTTCACAGTGTTCATTTCATGCTGAATAAAGGTAAGAAAAGCAGACCATCAGATATTCTTGGATGCTTGTAATATTTCAATCCTTATTTACATGACTGAATTATATAGTTTATTTCTATCTCAGGAATGCATTTTCTTCTTTAAAATTAACATTAAAGGAAAACAATAACATAATTGTCTTTATTGGACATGAAATCATTCCTCTAATGCAAGCTCTTAAGTGAGAGCCCAGCTCAGTAGCTCTTCTACTTTCTTTTAAATCATTTATTTGAAAGTATTGTGACATGTGATCCTGATAAGTGTTTGAGTGAACCAAATGTGCATTGTAACCACAAAATAACTATCATTGGTGGTATTTATTGTTTCCAAAGAGAAATAGTCAGTGGTATGTTTCTTGGGAGGGCATGGGTTACTGCTTACAAATGGATTAATGTTTAGAGAAACACCTTCATCATAGACTGTTTCTCCATTAGTTTATCTGTATTGCTGTAGATCAGTGGTTCCCAAAGTGGGCAGTACCGCCCCTTGGGGGGCGATGGGTTTACCTAGGGGGGCGCTAAGAGGCAAGGGGGTGGCAGGGGGCCACTGGAGGCCAGCCCTTCCCAAGCGAGTTAATCGCTTGTTTACGATTGTTCAGGTTAGTGCCTAGAGCGAAACACCTTCCTTGCTTTGTATTTAAAGTTTTACTGCTCTTATCGCTTTCAAGCCTATTTCCTTTGGTCCCGTTTGTATTGTACTAAATTTTACTGGATACAAAACAGCTGTTAACTGTTTAAAACGATTATTCAACGTAAACAAAACATATACAAACAATACAACAATACGATATTGCGTAAGAATATACAACTACCTTATCTCTTCTTGCTTCCAAAGGCAGAAATCAACTGAACTGAACTGACTTCTTTGCGTTCATTATATCTTCTGGCTTCTTTCGAGCTCGCTGGAACTTTCTCGAAATCTATCTTCTTTGTCATGATGCTCTTTGCAGGCCGGGTTTCTTTAAGAAATGTCTATGGATTTCGGTGTTCCACTACATGCAACAATGACTCATACTCTTATCTTGATAAACAGTTGACGAGCTTGTATTCACCTACCGCATATTCAGTACAGTGAGTACAGTATTTACGATTGTGAATTGTCACAAGATAGCCAATTATTGGCAATAACTAATGATTTTCTTATAAATTAGTTACCGTACATCTGTGGTGGGTGAAAATTTGTGCATGTTTGGTAAGTAGTTATATATAAATTTGTTATGCTATAAATTTCCTTCACCTTTATGTTTTCGTTAGTAAGAATGCATAAAAATATTTTTCATGCAATATTCTTTGCTGTACGTCCATATTTTAGCTACAAGATTAGATCAGATCATATATTTATTTTTGTGTGCATCAATGTCACACACTCGTGTCTATAAGTTAGTTTTTCTGGGAACCTATAGCTACAAAAAAGCGAGTGTAATTTTTTGTTTTTTAACTGAATATGAGATACTAAATTTACTTTATATTTACCGTATACATACATTAGCTTGCATTCCAACAAACCATAGACAAATCATCCTTAGTAGATAATTTTGTTTTTCGAGATGGTGTGCCTAATATGCGAAAAGGTCTTTTCTAATGAGGTAATGAAACCTTCCAGACTGATTGAACATTTGAAGAAGGCACATCCTGACAAGGCAGACAAGAACTTAACATTTTTTCAATCACTTCGTGACAAATTGAAAAAGCAGCCAACACTCTCAAGCATGGTTTGCAATGCTTCATAACAAAACACTGATGTTTGCGTGCATCATACAGAATTTCATTGTTGATTGCTAACTCTGGAAAGCCGCATACAATTGGCAGTTAGTTTGGTTCTGAGTACTGTTTTACATAAGTCACCTCATGATATAATTAAGACGATTACTCTAAGCAACACTTCAGTGCAAAGACGCATAGATGAAATGGCTGAGAATGTGGAAGATACATTGTGCAGCATACTAAGGACAACAGAATTTGCATTACAGCTAGATGAGTCAACTTTGCCAGGCAATGAATCTTTGCTTCTCACTTATGTGAGCTTTATAAAAGATGAAAGTTTGGCTCAAGAGTTGTTATTTGCAAGGCAAAGGAGAGTCAGTATTTCATGTTGTTGAGCAGTTCTTCAAAGACAAGAAAATTCCGCTTACTAATATACTTGCTTTTGCAACTGATGGAGCACCATCAATGACTGGTCCCTACCGTGGGTGTGTTGCTTACTTGATAAAAGCAGTACCAGATGTCTTTACCATTCACTGTGTCATTCATTGCCAACATCTGGTTGCAAAAAACCTCAGTGATCGCCTGCACAAGTCATTTCACACTGTCATTACTGCAGTTAATAAAATCAAAGCCCATGCTCTCAATGATCGACTATTTCGGGAGCTGTGTGTTGGGAATGATGAAGATTTTCAACGTTTGCTACTTCATACTGAAGTTCGTTGGCTATCAAAAGGCAAATGTGTAAGATGCTTTTATAACATTTTTGACACTGTTGTGGAGTTTTTTGAAGACATGGATGCATTGCTCAGTGTTAAACTCGAGATCAGGCATGGCATTGCATATTTATCAGAACTATTTGTAAATTTCAATGAAACAAATTTGCCGTTTCAAGGAAATGAGATCAATCTTATTAAGGCCAAATCTGTCGTATCTACGTTTATTTCAAAGTTAACTCTGTTCAAGCACAATATAGGCCGTCGTGAGCTATACCAATTTCCGAACCTGTCTGAGCTAGAAGAGAAAGGTGGGATACAAGATGACTATCTGCAAGTTTTTTGTGACCATTTGGATATGCCGCATAAAGATATGTCTGAGCGATTTGAGAATCTTCTTTTGATGGAAATTCCAGATTGGGTGACAAATCCATTTTCAGATATTGAGGAAGTTGGGGTATTAGAGGAAGAACTAATTGAGTTACAAAATGATATTGAGCTGAAACCAAAGTTTAAGAACTCTTACCAAGAGTTTTGGTTACAGAAGGAAATTTCTGATCACTATCCTGCGCTGTGGGCAGTGGTTAAGAAGCTCCTTGTTGCATTTCCAACATCATATTTGGTGGAACGTGGTTTTAGTGTGGTCATCCAACTTCTCTCCAAGCAAAGAAATCGACTCCAGATTACTTAAGACTCCTGCTAAGTGACTTTAAACCAGACATTGGGAAACTAGTATCATTTCATCAAGCCCATCCATCGCATTAAGAATTTACTGAACAGTGAAGTAGTTACTAAATGTAGTTCTAAGACTCTTGCTAGATGATTATCAGACTTTGGAAAGCTGGCATCACTGGATCAAGTTCATTAAATTAGTTGAATTAATTAAAATAAAAAGAATTGGATTTTGAATAAATGTGCAATTAATCGTTACTGTTTTGAATTTTATTGTGTTATTATCTTCCTCAGTTGGTCGTGCAACCCGCCAGTCTGAATAATACTTTTATAGGTTAGGGTGGGGGGAGCACTGGGGATGAGTTTATGGAACCGAGGGGGCAGTGGTCCGAAAAAGTTTGGGAACCACTGCTGTAGATCACGGATGGGGACCTCTGGCTCATGAAGCAGTGATGAGAAAGAGATCCGTAAAATTTAGCACATACACTCATAATTTTTAATTCAAATAATGATAAGAAAGCATTTATTACTGAAATGCTAATCCTAAATACTCTAATTTAGAATTGATTTCCACATATATGATACCTTATAATCTCTCAGTAACTTCAATTTAAACTAATCAGGCCTGTAAATGCACTTCCAACTTCCAATACCCCGAATGATTTGCCACCACTTATGCGGCCTGCCATGTGGAAAAGGTTCCCCACCCTTGCTGTAGATCATTAGTCATCCTTTGTGTAGCTCAAAACTACTTTCGACATTTTACAGCACTAATGAAAATTCAACAGGACTACCAGTTGTAGCCCAATATTCCTATTGATGGCCATCCTATCTTTTTAAATCTTGTTAGCTTGAAATTGAAGAAAGCCAAAAACATCAAATTCAAATTATTTGCATTTGAACTTTATGAAATGCCAAAAATTTATAAATGCTTCTTAAGATTTACTATTTGGATATAAAGTCACCATTACTTTTATATATGGATCTGTAACGTAGTGATGGTTATTCTTATTTTTAGAAGATTTGGTAACAAATGTTCTTTCATTATTTCATGGCCATATTTTAGCTGTTTCATGCTTTTTTCATTGTTGAAAGTCACATAGCAGTTAATTTTTTATATCTAGCCTGTATTGCCCATTAATGATTTTTTTTAATGTTGGCAAATTCTGACTTGGTATAATTTTTCATGGTTGGCATATCTTTCCTTACTCCTCACACAATCAACTTCACTGCTGTGCCATTGGCAAATCATAGGATTTGTTTATCTATCTGTAGATGAGGAAGTGTAGATGAAAATTTAAAACCTATTTCCACACATTTATTTGTTACAGGTTTTAATTAAATATTCTATTTCAGGTGTAACTTCAAATTTGATAACTAATACAGTATAGAACCTTTTATCCAGATTCCAGTTATCTGGAAATCCAGTTAACCGGCTATTCAAAAAAATAATGCATTTTTCCAAAATTTGCTAGGAGAAAGAAATTTAAATTTAAAGCCTCGCTAGCAATTACCTAGCTTATCACCGTGCGTCGGGTGCACTTCGGTGAACGAGTGAACATGTAATTTGGAAGAGAACAAGGTATTTTTATTGGAAAGTACCCAATTAACAGAGCCAGCTAGGAAAATCGTGGGGCCTGGTGCAAAGTGTGCATCAAACATTTTTAATAGTAAATTTTAATAAATAAAGAAGTCTCTCACCCTATGACACTTAGATATTTTTTCAGATTTTCTTTAAAAATGCGTGTACTTTATAAGTATGACAAATATTTTTTAGAGAGCATAGGGGCTTTAAGTGCGGGGCCCGGTACAGTTGCACCATCAAGCCAATTACTGTAGTATAACTATTACTGTACAGTACAGGCAGTGATGAGCTGGAATAAAATTAAGAACCTGCTCTCTAAAAAAGAAAAGTTCGTAAGGAAATTTGGATAAGGATGGCAGGGGAGGCCTACATGCCAGGGACACCAGATCGCTCTAGGTCAGAGGTCGGCAACCTCTTTACCTATGAGGGCGCAACTTTAATTATTGGGGACATGAAGGGTGCATAAAGCAACAAGAGTAGATATGTACCAACATTTATTAAAATGATGTTTTTGTATATATAAGAGAAAAACTATTAAAGAATTTATTATAAAAACATGAAAAATAAATCAATGTGAAAATTGGCACTGCATATCTTCAGCCAACTTGCTATAATTTGGCACATAACTTGAGATACCTGATCTTAGACAGTTGTCTAAATTGTAATCGGTGAGCTTCGATCGGTACTTGGATTTCAAATATTTCATGCTTGAAAAAATGGACTCACAAGTGTATGTTGAAGCACAGTAAGAATATATTTTTAGGGCACATTTTCTTAGTAAGGGATGGCAATTTTCATCAACTAAATTCCAAAAGTTTTCATCAACTAAATTCCAAAGTTTTCATCAACTAAATTCCAAAAGTTTTCATCATTCTTATGTGACCTTAAAATAATATCATTCTGCATATTTATTATTACCATTTCTAAGTCTTCTGTGTTAATGATATTAAAGTAAATTGCAATATTAACAGACATATCATTATCTGTAAAATTGAGCAGATTAACAAAGAATGTTATTATGGGTTCCAGTTCAGAAAACTGATGAAACCTAGAATTAAACTCCTCCAGAAACGCTTGAATGTGTTATGAAAATGTTGCAGTTGTAACATTTTCATCAATCAGACTCTCAATAATATTTTTTTAATTCGGGAAATGTGTTAATGAATTTCTCTCTAGATGAGACTTTAACAATGCCAATTTACATTTGAATGCATTTACTGCACTTATCATTTTAGCAATGTGTTGATTTTTTCTCTGCATCTCCAAATTCAGATTGATCATTTTTATAGTTATATCAACAAGAAATCCAAAATCCATCAACCAAGCATAATATTGTATACAAAGCAAAGAATAGAACTCCGAAACCAACAACTTAAAACAATAACTCGAGCCAAGTTATGTTACAAGATGGAGGACAGAACTCCGAAACCAACGACTTAAAACAATAACTTGAGCCAAGTTATGTTACAAGACAGAGGGCAAGACTCCAAAACCAATGCTGTGATAGTTATACTACAGTCTGGATGAAATTACTTTGGGATTGATACTTAGGTGAAGAGGAGGGGTGGGGGCATGGCGGGAAAGACTCCCCTCCCTCACAGCCAATCACAGTTTTTTTGTAGGGCAGGGTAGGGAGAAGGGAAAGGGACGTGGATAAGCAAGAGAGGGGCAATGGAGGAGTCAGTATGAAAAGAACTCTGTTAATAACAACAATGTATATATCCAACTATGTATGTCCCCAGTCCGTTTGCTTTTAAGTTCTGGCCTTGACAATGTTATTTTGTAACAGACATACGATTCGGCTCGGTATAATGCTTACATTGTTGGATACAAAGTTATATTTTCCAGCTTGTGTCGCAACTTATTGGTCTTCTGAGAGTTTTCCGTGTCTCTTTAACTTCTGGTCTCTTTTCGGTTGGCGGGCGATACACAAATCTCTTGCGGGCGCCATGGCGCCCACGATTGCCGCGATGCCGACCTCTGCTCTAGGTTATTAATACCATTCCACTAGCTTAGCAAGTGCTCAGTTCATAATATATTGCATTTCATACACTGTCGGTAATTGAATGTCAGATATGGAAAAATGTACATGAAAGGACAAAATCAATATATTTTCATATTTTCTAAAAATTTAACAACTGACTCGCAAATTCTGAGAAAAATTAACGACTGGCTCGCACGAGCCAGCTTCACATCATCACTGAGTACCAGTATATATTATAATAGTGCTCAAAATAGAAAATATTTCAAAATGGAATGCATGTCCTGGTTGTGGAACTGAAAGCAGTGGACTCCAAATACAGTTAAGGAGTTTCTTTTTTAAACGTCCATTTCGCCATAGTCTCCAAACCCTTTTTTAATTCCAAATAACTGATAAAACATTTACAATCGAGTTAAATTTTGATTTATTCCTTATGTCCTATGATGAAGTAAAGAAAGATTTTTTATATTATTTTTATTAAATGAAGTTAACAAAACGGTATTACTAAATGTTTGACAATATGGAACGATATTATCGACACATGCGACGGACCAGAACACCGTTCCAGTGGGTTCTAGCTCTTTCTGAGCATTGTTTATGAGTATATTCCAGATAACCGGAAATTCCGGATAACCGGCTATCCCCATATCCCAAGCTTGCCGGATAAAAGGTTCTATACTGTACTTATTTGGCTTTCTTTAATGTAGTAACTGAGTAACTTCATTAAATTGTAATTTCAAATTATCATATTTACCTGTGTACCACACACACCTTTTTCTCAAAATGTCAGTAGAAAAAGGGACTGCACATCTTACATGAAGATTTCTGAACAGGTTATATAAATTGTGGGTATCGATAGTAAATTTACTGCAACACACTTGCATCTACATTTGTATTCACAGAAGATGAAGAATTCTACTAAGTATATGCATATCTATATGAGCAAGCAAACATTTAGGATTTAAATGCATGGTTTATACTGCTGTTGTTGCATCTTCAAGATCACGATGAACATTTTGATGGTTGAGATGACGTTTTATTTTTATAATATTAAAACTGTACCTTTTAACTAAGGTTTAAGTTTATTATTGTTACACAAAATAAGCAGTTCTGTCATTAAAAATGTACTATTGATTTCCACCTATACTTTTGCTGGAATAAGTTGGCATCTGATATCTGTGTTCACCAAATTTATTGTGAGCCCTTGATGCCCCTTTAACATAAGAGCGGCAACTACCAAGAGAGGGATTTCTGCTAGTATTAGCATAAAGAGGTCACCCAATAAATTATATCATGCAGGCAGGAGGGAGAAGATGGTTAACTATGGTGGGCCTTGTTTTACAGGGAGGGGAAATCAGTGAAGAAGGCAACGTTTTTTAAATCTTAGATGTCAACTTTATTCTGGCACAAGTTTATTTTTTTCCCTTCAAAGTAGCCGAAAAATAAACATGCATGTGGTACACAAGGGTGCAGGTTATACAAGTAAATACAGTACTTATTATCAAACAAACTGGGCTCTACTGAGTTTTAAATATTTTAGAATTTGCCATGGAAGAAAATTTAAATAACTTTCTTAACATGGATCAGGTCTGTGGAGTACATTTTTGGCAGATTTAGTTCTTACATCTTACAATTAGACAAGGGTACAGCCTGTGAACCACAGGTGGCCTGCTGAGTGTTTTCATGTGACCTGCCATGTATTTAACAGTTAAAGGACATCGTGACAAAATGAAAATAGTAAGCCCTAAAAACAATAAATATTTCATCTTCTCTATTCCCATAATAGAGGGATAAATTTAAAACTAAATAGATAAGATTAAGCCACAACCCTAGTTTCCTTAAATCAATCCTCAACTGTATGTTTGGCTGTGCATGGCCCACAATAAGTGTGGAAGTGGGCTATGTGGCCATTGAACCAAAAGGTTTGAGCACCACTGTATTAGATGATTTCACTGAAGACTTGAACAATCAATAACCTCTTGTAAAATTCAGAGGTATAAAACAAGAGCTACCTGACATTCCTCATTGCACTTAACAACAAGAAGTGACAGTGTAGTTTGTTATCAACAGAAAACAATGGAATGTTTGTGTATGCATTTTTTTAGGCATTTTCAGAAGGTAAGCAGATATAAGCTATGCATATGGCATTCCTCAGTTTCATTCGTGATCAACCAAGAAGGTTTTCTCTGGTTGAAAAGTACATGACAGAAATATTATTAGAACAAATTAACTTTGAAGATATTTCTTAAGACGACCTTTTAATATTGTTGTGATGAAGCAAGTGGTGCATAAAACTATTTCAGTTGAGGTCAGTTTATTACACGTTTATGTTATAGAAAAGTTTTAATAGAAAAATGTATCACATGGATTTCAGATTAAAGCCAGAAGAAATGTGTAATTTGTTTGGAAGAACTCCAGCATATGCATCTAAAGTCTTCCCATCCCAATGTATATTTGAAAGATATTCAGTTGAAAGAATTCTTCCCAAAGAAAATAAGTCATATCCTCAAATAAAGTATACTGTTAGTTTAATGTACTTAATTCGGATTGTATTTAGTGAAGTATTATAAGAAGCAGCTCATAAAAATAATCAATTGAGTGATAAACAAAAATAATCAATTGAATGATAAAATCATATTTCAAATGCTTGTTATGCTAATAGTGACATATTTTTCTGTAAGGACTTGGGTATTATTTTATAGCAACTGTTAAAGTTTTTTGTTGATTAAATACATTTTAAAAAGTTATAGTTGTGTATTTCCAAGTATGTGGAAATGCAGCTTTCGCAGAAATATAGAAAGGGATCTATTTTATCCCTTTCAACTTGAGTGAAGGAAAACTCAAACCCAGACCTATAGTAAACCATTCTGCCTAACTCCCATTTCTCTTTGGAAAAAAGAAAATACTATGACATATTCTAATTAAGAACTATAATCAGTGAATTGTAACCAAGGGTTGTTACTTTGTATGCACATTTAGTTTATAGAACTATTTAATGGCACATCTGATGCGTCTTGTATGTTTTCCTCTTCTGTCTGCAATTTCAGGCATTAAATTAAATTGCTTAAAAATAACCAAAATAGGGAAATCACCAGCTATGGTGTGTACCATTTAATTTAATTTTGACTTGGCTTGAATAACAATTACAGCTCAAAAGGCAATCCAAACTAAACTTTAGAATTTTGCATGGAATTGAAGAGTAATGATGGCAGTCCCATTCAGGATTAAAGTTGAGCGTTCCGGTTAATTTGGCCTCTGTCTCCTTAGGAAAGGCATCGAACCAAGCAACTGCTTGCCCAGCAAGAGATACTATTTCCACGTCTCTTCTGGAGTCTTCGTTCTGCACTCCATCCGCTGATGAGTGTGAGGCGCACGGGCGTGGAGAGTAGAATGTTTTCCTCCATAGTGAGGCGCGTACAGAGCGGGGAGGAAGGCAGCAGCAGCACCTCCGATTCGTCTGACACAGAAGAGGACGAGGCCGGACAGGAAGAAGACGAGGAGGATGAAGGGGAGGAGGAGGTTGCATCATGAGTGGTGACAACTCGATTTAAGAAATCGCAAACCTTTTTAAGTCGAAGGATTACGAAAAAGTCCACGTTTGGGCTCACGACACATTTGTTTTAAAGGATTAAAGATGTAAATAATAGTGGAACTAATTCATGTTTCTGCCATGTATCGCAATGAATTAAGAAAAAAAGAGTAAAACTACGAAGGCTGTACATAGCTGCAAAACGTTCCGGAACTGTGCGGAGGAGAAAATTGAATGTATAAATGACAGCCATGTTATGTTGGTAGGGTAATATTTTCAATTTTTATAGTTTTTATGTGAGGAAGGAGCACATATGTGTGTATGCTGTCTGCGAGATAATATCAGAGTTATCACTAAATTGTTTTTTTGTTAATATTTTGTGAGTGTGAGTGTAAGGAGTTTTATGAGGTTAAAGTTGATTGCATAACGTTTTTCAGAAATGTTTACCGAAGGTATTGTTGAAAAAAGATTTACAAGAAGGATATATTTGGGCTCTCCCAAGTCTGGGTGAGATTTCTATGGTGTGCGAGCAATGGAGAAAGTTGTTCAGCAAGAAAGGACGAGGTGTTTATTTTATGTCAGAAAGTTTAGGGCTTCACAGTGCCTTTGTGGAAAGACACACAGAAGACAGTGATTCTAATCTGCAGGTATGGTTGTCGAAACTTTTGAATCTATTGACTGACTTTTGGCACAAAACGTTATTTAGTTGAAAAAAATCATTTCTCAGTCCAGTGGACCAACCTCAAAAATCTAAAGTGGCTGAGGCATAGAATAAGTTATTCCTTGCGATTAGGTTATTTATATGTATTATTGCTATCCAAATTGATTTTACTTGCCAAGAAATGGAGAGAATGTTTTAATTTGTAATGATTCTGCTGATGGACAAAAAGTAATGAGATGATGGCATGTTTATGTACTTGGATTTACTTTTTGAATGAATGGCAATAAATTTTCATGATATAAAATAGCTGTACGTATATCATTTTAAAAATTATTTGGTGATAGTGGAATTACTTGTGATCAGGGCTAACTCATTGTCGTTGAAAGCAGACAACATATTCATATGCATCAGATATGGAAAAATATGCCGAGGATCAAGTTTAGAGCGAATATGAAAACCGGTATCAGTGCAAGCCTCTAGTTTCTACCTAACCCGGCGACCAATAATAAAAGGTGGCACTTGGCTTTCCTTATTTGCACCGCACTAAGGTTAGGCTTTGACACACTTCCCAGGGGCTCTTTCTCTACCCCTCTTACATCCTTCACCTTCCTCCCCTATTGCTATCCTGTGTATCTCCATGTGGCGTTAAAGACTGTAAATTTGACAAAAATTTGAGAAGAAAATAATGGTATGGGAGAGAAATTTTTGTTCCTAGTGGATTCATAGGGACATTAAAATCAATTGAGTTCTCTTTTTTAATAGCGAAATAATGAACAAATAAAATTTTGGTGTTTCCCTTAAATAATCCTTTCACTTCATCAAAGGCCACCTTAGCATATTTTGCAGCTTCACCATCATTCCTATCATCCACTAAAACAGGGAAAAGCAACGCTGGATTAAATACAACTGCTTCTGACCACATAAATGATCTTTCTCACTTAGTAGAATTTTCCTTCCAATTTCCAAATCTCTTCCTCCTTAGTATTTTTTTGCCTTACATTGAAGAAGCATCGATTTGTCTTCTGCAACTCCATTGTGTATTCGGCAATTTTTTCCATTGAGATTAGGTAAATTATTTTATCTATATACCTAACTTTTGCACCACCATTGCTGAATTACATGTAGACAGGGGTACACAGAAGATTAATTTTTTTCATGTCCTTTACGTTTAGATGCAGTGAATATTAATCTAGTTGACCAAAATTAGCTATAATTATTTAAAGATTTTCTGTGGACTTGCTCGTATTAAGTGATCATACCAGTGGGTATATATATCTTCAAAGTTTTCCAAGGGGCATTAGTAAATATCTGAGAAAGAGAAAACAAAATTTCGAGATAATCTTCAAAACATGCATTTGTACACAACATTTTTTTCACTATAAATGGCCCAAGTATTGATTTAAATGCAGTATTCTCCGGGAATGATTAACACAGTTTTTAGCTCATTTAAAAATCTTTAGACAAAGATACGAACTTCGGAGCTTAAATAAGGGGTTGTAAACCATCCATGGTTTTTTTCTTATCATAAATTAAGAATCTCATTAAGGTTGAAAGTGGACAAGGAGGTATACAAATAATTTTTAACTATTTAACTAACGTATTTTTCACATTCAAGTTCATATATTTGTAAAATATCAATAAATTCCAATGACAAAAAACAGTGTAACTTATTTACCATATGATTTTCAATGATGTAAGCAAAATTGCGTTTTGTAGATATAAGTTTAAACATTATAATGTACTATAATTGAAAAGGCTTGGCAAATTTATTGTATTCACAGGCATGATAACGGAACCATACCTTAAGTTCATTTATCATATAAAGTTATACTTATATTTATTTATTTTTTATATTTAAATACAAAATACCTACAATATTTTGTATGAATTTCTCCCTCGGTCTCCCCCCTACATTAACTCCACTGTAGGTAAAAAGGTGGCATTATAGACCTTGCCTTAGGGCAGCAAATGACCCAGGGATGGCCCTGCTTATAATTCCCAAAATGTTTATTTGTGTACAATTTTAACGTATCATTTCTATCAATGAATCTATTTAGACTGATTCAGACTGATGTAGCTTATTGATAATCTATTTTTGGATTAGAAAACTTCATTATTTTATGATTTCCATTTCATGTTATCCATAAATGGTCATAAAACTCAATTGATGAAATGATAAAATGAATTTAATTTCTTTTATTACCGAAGCATTAACAATGTAATCTATCAGGAGTGGTCAGTCTATGCAAGCACTGCTTGCCTAGTGAAACAACAATGCAATAAACTTTTTTAAATACTTATAATAACTTTATTTACTATTATAAAATAGATAGAAATATATTTAGTATTTTCATCATTTGAATGAATTTTCCACTAACTTCATTGTGCTTCGTATTATTCAGTTGTTACTGAGCTTGCCTTGCGAAAGTTTCGGATTTGCTTCTCTGGTGGTTATACACGTGGATACGAGAGAGCGGGGAAAAGAGGGGAGGGTCTATGTCAGCCCAATGGAGGGGAAGCAAGCAGAATTTGAAATGCTTCTCTGTGGCATAGAAAGTGATATGAAAATACTGCGTTGTGACTATCTATCAGGGAAATTTGGTTTTACATATTTTTAGAGATGTATTTGTTTAGCTGTTTTGTGGCCTCCATGTGATTTCATCATCATCATAGGTAGTCTGTCCATTGACAGGTCTGTGATTATTCATGGTTAAACTTGGTTCTCCATATACTCCTATTTTCCGCAGTTTTCTTCATGTCCTGATAGCTCTCTTTCCCTTTCAAGTCGTCTACCAGCTGAAACCTTTTCCTACTTTTTCTCTTTTTCCATCCAGTTTTCCTTCTAGCACTTCTTTAATCATGCACTCTCTCCTCAGCTATAGATATAGATTCCTGATCAGTCTCCTGTCTTTCCAGTCTACACCTATATCGTTTAATATCCTCATCAGCAGTACCCAATTTACTCTATTATTTTGCCAGTTGACGAAACATACGCAGCAATCTTGACTGTACTCTATTGCCCTCTCTGATATGATTCTCTATACGCCGATAGCATCTCTGGTTCCTCATCCTTTTCTGAAACCGTAGCATTTCTTCGGCCTTTTTCTCTAGCCTTTTATTAACTTTTATTAAGAATCCTCATGATGATCTTTGAAGTGTGTGACAGTAGGAATATCATTCTGTAGTCCTTACACTGCATTGCCTTTGGCTTCTTCTTTAGAGGGATCATTGTTACATCTAAGAAATCCTGAGGCCACTCTCCCAAGTCGTAAATCTTGTTAATTAGTTTCATAATCACTTTTAGTCCTTCCGATCCCATGACTTTAAGTACCTCTGCCTGTATTCCATCGCTACCTGTAGCTTTTCCTTTCTTTAGTTCCAGTATCGCCTTTTCTACTTTGCTTTTCATAATACTTGGTCCCAAGTTGTCTTCTTCAATGCAATTCTCTTCTTCCAGTTCCATTTGTACCGATCCTGCCTGCTTTTTATATAGTTCCTTAATGTATTCTTCCCATACATACCTGTGCTACATCCTTTGGTTCTGCGACTATTTTTCCATCTGTATTAACAATTCCTTTACCACGAATCCCATTAGGCTTCTTATCTTCTAACTCCAGTGCCCTAGCGTACATCATATCGTACCATCCTAACTTCTCCATCTGTTGTATTTCCTCACATTTTTCTTTTATACAAATTTCCCTAGCTTTATCTGTTACCGTTCTCAACTCATTGTTTATGCATCTATAATTGGCTCTACCTTCTTCACTGTTAACATTTTTCCATTTTCTTCGCTCATCCATTTTCTCCAGCATTTCCTTAGTGATCCATGGTTTTCTGATTTTCTTCTTCATGTTATTTATAAAGTGTTTGTTTTTGGTGCACTACATCGGTACTTCATTCTATTAAACATTATTTACTTTTAAGCCTGAAAATGTGTGCAGATAATGAGCATTGTATAATAAAAAAATTATTGATGAAGTCGTTTTCAAGTTATCAAGATTTTGCAACTAAAAAAGAGATCGTTCAAGACAGAAAGTCTACAATTAGTTGAAGCTATAGAAGTAATTGCATGGTTATGATATTTCTTAAGCGTAATTTAATATATTTCTGTTGATTAAAATTATTGGAAACAGAAAGTGAGAAATAAATTTGTTTCAAAGGAGGTGTGCTGTTATTTGGTATACCCGTAGCTTATTTCCGAATTAGATACATGAATGACAAGGCAAGTCTCTCAAAGTGACCAGTTAGTAATGCTTAGCTATATAAAGTAAAACTGTGCCACTGCTTGCCTTACTCAATTAGTCACCGACTGCCAGTGTAATCTATTATATCATGGAAAAGTAATTGTTTCCAAATAGAATAAGTTTGATTAATATTTTATATAAAAATTAAATCCTGGGAAAGAACATTTCTGAGTCAATTTACATTATAGGTTAATAAAACACCAAATTGAAGCTTCTCTAAGAATTAGTGAGGAAATGCTTCATCAGCGGCATATATCAACAGGTGGTTTTTGTACTATATGCACTATACTATATGGACTATAAGGAGATCCAAAAGTACTCACAGAACATTAATGTGTTGAAACTAAAAGGATAAATTTTTGTATTAAAAAATAAGTGATTGATTTATCACGCTTATAAATTTTTGCAATAAAAAATTATAGTTTTTTGCAATGAAGTTATTTGCACATTCTCTCTGCATATTTGTGATCTCTGAGAACCTTTCAGCATCTTACAAAGATTTCTTACCTAATTCTTAGCATAGACATATTGGTCCCTACTTTATTTTACAACTCTTTCTCATTATAGACACTATGACGCAGGCATAAATGGGTATATAGGAAATCTCAAGATGATTTTACTGAGAACTGACAAAACTTTAAAAAAGAATATTAATGCATTATCCTTAACTGAAATGCATAAGTGGCTTACTTCTATTTTTTATGAATAGATGAGTTAGTTACTTTGATTATTCATGAGGTCAGTTTACCTATTGCCATTCTGAAAGATCAAAGAGTTGTCATAACATGTAAGATGGGGACAAGCCCAGATTCAAACCTGGGCCTACTGTGTTGGTAGCTAACTCCTCCATGTAGAATTTTACCATTAACTTGAGTTTGACACAAAAGTAGAATTAAATTGAGCTAATATTCCTTGCTGAGGTTATTCCGGGAAATGTGTGAATTATCTCTCTTACAACATTTCAGACAGATTTGGAGTACATTCCTTGCTCATTAGGAGATTTATTGTCTATGATCTTAAAAAGACAATTTTTTCAGTTTTTTAATTTTTTTATGGCTCACATTTTTCATGTTAATTAATGTTATGATATATCTATTTTAATCTATGTAAATTTAGCATTTGTTGTGTTAACAAATAATTTTGTGCAATTTCTTTACTAACCCTTTTAAATGTTTTAGAGTATTAAAAAATTCAAATTACAGTTATTCTGAGTAACTTCATTTTTGACGGGGAGTAATGAATTCAATGTTTATTTTTCTTAAATAACAACTTTGAGGGAAGTATCTTTTGTAGAAATTCCCTTTTGCTAAGGGGAATTTTCTGGGTCAGTTAAATGAAATAATAGAACATTTTAAATTATAGACATTTAATTACAAACATTAATAAAAATAATGATGTACATATTCTGTGGATGGTAACAAAGCAATCGGCAAGTAGCCACTACAAGAATCTAGCCCTGAGAATGGCTTATGACTACTGCTTATTACAAATAAATTGTGGTAGATTTTGTTGACTGGTGCTGGTTTATGGATCTTTTTTGGAATATGAGAGTGATTACTTGCAAGAACATGACCCTTTGGGGCAGGTACAGTCACCTCCTGCCTTACACCCACACTTCCCTGCAATACAAAAAGTACATTTATTGTAGACTTATGCTGGCTATGTTCATTAAAACTATAAAGACATTTGTTTCTTTATTGAGAGCAAGTACTGATATCAATTCTGAGATAATTACAATTTTAAGTATCAAAATCTGAGTTATTATAAGATTGTCTATTCAGTATGTCTAGGATAAATTTACATATAAGATGAAGCGTTTTCTTTAAGTTTAACTGAAATATCTGAATTCTAACATTTCATGATTATGAAAGCAAGCACATGAAATTAAATTATTATAGAAATTTTAGTTTACTGGGCTCTATGGATCTTGAGACTTTTGATTAAATGAGTTTAAACGGTTTTTATAAAATGGATTTCAAGCTATAAGAAATTCTGGGATAATGGCCTATCTTAGCACACAATAATTTTTTCCTACCTTTCTCCGCTTGATTGCAGCATTTGCAATCTGCTCCACATTTGCAGTTATCTCCACACTTTCCTCCCTTTGCGCAGCTATCTATTAAGAAGCAAGCAAAAACAGCGTTTAATCTTCTTTTTAAAATTTACTAATCGATACGACAACTAGGTATTACAAACTTTAATCGCATGTAAATCTCAATCGAATGTTTGAACTTACCCTTGCAGGATTCACAGCATGGAGGCGGCATGATTCTTCTCTAGGTTTTGTAGCTGTCAGCGGTTTATTGTTCTCTACTGGCGTCCTCCGCTCGTGTTATTCCGTCTCGCACGACACCGGCCTTTTATCCTTGCTCAAGGGGAGTGGCGTGCGCAAAATTTCAGGAGGAGCGCAAGGCTGCTACGTCACGCTTAGGCCCGTATCATCGATCCGTTGGACCACGATCGGGTAAGTCTTCCGCACTCGCCGGCGTCCACCCAATCACGTTCCTCTCTACACACGGCCCGCTCGTTTCAACTCGACGAAGGAAACCGTGTGCACAGTCTTTGTCTCTCTCTCTCTACCGTTGCGATATTACGCAACGCGGAATGCATGAATGAGAGAGCGCACGCTCCATTCGCACGGGCGCAGCGAGTTTTTTTTATGCTAATGCGTACCTCATCATTGAGGCGAATCATTCCACGTCCCTTAACAACGGTTTATTTGTATCGATTACCGGAGTTTATTACGGGAAGAGCCGTTTTTGCGGACAGTAAACAGGTTGTTTCTGCACTGTTTGTTTTTTGTTCATTTCTCACGGAAGATTCCAACCGAAATTTCGGATCCGTTTTAGTAATAATTTTTTCCAGAGTTTTGAGAAGTGTATTATATTTAATAAGGTATCATAATCGCGATTAATGGATCCATTTGCCTAAATTGGATTTAAACGACCAGTTGATTTTACACGCAGTTGAGACTTTTTCGTTTGTGCTTAAAACACGCAGTGGCTAACTTATTCATAATGTCTTTACATCAAGTGAAAATTAATTTGTACTTAAAGATCCTAAACTTGTTATAAGTAATAATAATATATAAATCTGATTATGTATGAACGTGATCAACATTCTAATGCTGTCGTCTGAAAACTTTTTGGAAAAGTAGCGATTTCGAACAATTTTAAATATTTAGTTTTAGAGAATTTATTTTTAGAGCGAAACATATTATGAACACAAATTGTGTAACGAACTACTTATATCACTGCAGTGGTTTATTCTGTTATTCCTTGTATGAGAAGAATGGGAATTTGGCTCGGCGGGAACGTTGAAATTTAAAAGCTGGTCGTTGTTTTTAAACTACTTTATTAATTCGAGCTCGTCTTATGGCTGAAAAAATTTAAGGACAAGCACTTAAAAATCAAAAGATTCAAAAAGTATGTACTTATCTTAGGTAACTCCATTAGCCACAACAAAGTTATGAATACTGACTGCTTTAATGATGATTAGTTTTAGTTTGTTCACCTCAAGAAATCTATTCGTAAGAATCTACATAATTACATAAAGTTAAAATTTTAATATTTATGATAAATTATCGAGTGAGAAAGTTTTGTAAGGCGTCAAATTGATCATTAATAAGAGATCTAAATCCGTTTTAATGATGAACAACGTAAAATTATTTGTACGAAAGCGAACGTCGCGTTCGAAATATGAAACGTGGATGAAAACTTTAATCAAAAGACTATTAGTCGCTTTGGGGAATCGTCTATCCTATAATTTGGAAGTGAATTCGCATCTTCCGCTCTCGTCCGCCGACCTTCCTTTGTCTGGAAAACCTGAATCAATGAGTTTAATATCCTCGTTCATGGCCGTTTCCAACCATTATGCGAGTTTTTCCAAACACGCGGGCGGCGAAAATCTAAGGGCGGGAGACATTTTTTATCATAAATTTTTCAATTCTTATTCAGCATTAAATGAGAAGTTATTTTTTAGTAAAAGAGTTTTTTAAAGCTATTGATAGTTAATTTCTTAACCTTTACTTCAATGCGTTAATAAAGCATTTGCGACAATGCTGAAAAGAGGGTTAAAAGTTTTTATAAATTATATTTCAAGATAGAAAAATTTACATTTTTTAATTAACTAACCAATTTGTTTTTTTTTATGAAAGTTGGATTTATGTATCTGAAATATTGAATTTCTGAATGCCTTTTTTATTGTTTATAAGGACTTTGTAAAAGGCCTGAGGTTTTTTGAGTTAACGAATAGCAGTGAATTAGCAGACAAACGATAAAAATCCTCCGCTAATGGTCTCAACGCGCAATCTAATTCTTCCGGTCGCCTATCACACAAGTGGTGGCAATCCTCCAGCCGCCGCAGGCTACTAAAACTGCTGAAAATAAAATGTCATGATGAACGATGGAAGGTCACAGAATAAATGCTATACATAAAGGCCTTTTACGTTTCTGAAAATAGGGACGCAGTCAGAGTGCTTTTTATGCTTTCCTTAAAAATCGACTTAAAAGTGTGATGAACGCGTATTTTACCAATAAGATCTTTTGGTGTGATAGCATTTCATTTTTCTGTGAGTCATAAGTTTTATTGACTATTTCATCATTACGTAGAATGTGCTAGTAAGGATTTTTATATTTTTAAAAGGATTCATTGTCATTCAAGTGTTTACCAAAGCGGTATTACTGAATTAAAACATTTTTAACATGTCTGCTAAATTTGTAGTAATTAGACATTATATCGAAGATTTATATATGTGTGTAAATAGTTTTCATTCATAGAATTTAATTTTTTATTAGCTCTGCATGGAAGTAACATTATTTTTATTTCTCAGAAAAAATGACGAACTTTCCGCGTTTCTAGGGTTACCAGACACTGAAGGGTAGAATGGAGGACAATAAAGGCAAAAAAGGAGGACACAAAAGAAAAAAGCCGGACAAACTATATTAGGGAATAATTAACGGGCTTTTTTGGAATAATGAGTGTGTATAATTATTTATATATGTTTTTGGTTATTCTTTTGGTTATTTGCTCCTTAAGATAGTTTCCATATATATTTATTAAAAGAAAATTTATCCATTTCTCTAAATAATCAGTGCATTCTTGATACACAAGCTGCGTCTCCTCAAGAAAACTCTGGCATTCTTTACCCATCCCCTTTGCTTGTAGTTTTTCCCTGAGCTGTCTAACTGATAATGAGATAAAATTTTCCCTAAGTCGTAATTTCAACGAATTTACCACAGTTTTAAGGAAGTTCACAATTTCTAAAACAGAATTCTTTTCTCTTTCAACTGCCTCAATTTTGTTCTTGAAAATAGATGTCAGCGAGAGTAAGTACCACAGGTATAATTCGGACATTTCACTTTCAAAAACAATTTTGATCAGTGTTGGTGAGTGAGTAAGGGATAGAAAATATTGCTTTAAAGCAGGGAACAACTTCAAAAGTCTTTCTACAGCTGGTGCTAAACTTAGCCATCTGATCTTAGTTGAAGATAACAAGTTGTGATACTCAATTTCTATGTACTCGCAAATGTCTTTCAGAGTCTCCGAACAGTATATATTGAAAAATAATTGAAGATATTCAAAATAAGGGACTCCACATCAACACTTAATATGTCTGCTCCATGTTGCATGTAGTTGTGGATAATGTGAGCTGGACACCCAATACCTACAATTTCTCTATTTAGAGCCTCCCTTAAGTGAGAGAGCACATTATTACCCTTATTTCTGTTAATGCCTCCGAAATTCTGAAATTCCTTCAGCAGCGCGTGCTTTTTTATCACACAGGTTGTTTTGGAGACAAAGAGATGTTAATTTTTCGCATGAAGACGAAATTCGCACCATTTTTCTATATTTTTCACTTTGTATATGATGCTCTAAATCATAAGATCCCTTATTTGCAACTGATATGTAACAATCACAAATTTTACACTTCGTCTCATATTCATTCCTCCCGATGTCGAAACAAGGATACTTCGCCTTCAGATTACTGGAGAATTTGCACTTCCTTTTAGGTGATGCCATTTTAATGGGATGGAGTTCCTTGAGTATTCTATAGCAATCACTAGCCACAAATAAAATAAATCATTAGTTTTATTAATTAATTATAATTTTATATATATATATAGGTATACATTACCTAATCGAAGTTTCGGTTATCTGCATAATAAGAACATATTGTACATACGAAAATAATTAATGTTGAAGATCTGCCTTTACTCTTTTCTACTAAGAATCGGAGCGAAAAAGAAACTGGTCTATTCACTGCAACAGATAACTTAGAACTGAGATGAACCCATGAAAGTCTTCAGTTTCTTTTCTTGGAATTTGACCATGTACATCTGGTCATTCCGTAACGTCACTTTGCCACTGCACACCATGACCACCAGCAAAAGAGTTGTTTGAAGAAAATTAGTGACAAATTATTGAGTGCTTGACCCTCACAGAGCCGTGACCCTTGCATAGAAATTTTAAGAGGGAAAGGAAGGTAGTCATAAAAGTGCCATTCTCACCCTTGTCTCTTTCGACAACACATACAGGAGGGTTTATGAGCACAGCCTTTGCAAGGGTTTGGGTAGGATTCCACCACACATAGGAATTGAATGGTCTACCGGTCAATGGAGCCTTAAACTCACATTTGCTAGAAAAAAGCCGGACAAAATCCTAAAATTTAAAATGCCGGGAGGACGGAGGATGGAGAGGCAGAATGGAGGACATGTCCTCCTTTTGCCGGACGTCTGGTAACCCTACGCGTTTCACGAAATCACTGTTTATTCTATTTGACTAACATATATATGACTCTATACGCTTTGGAAATGATGTCCAACATATATTTATCCGTTATCGGAAACCGGAAGTCTCCATTTGAAGAACGCAGTCAAGGAACGATAAGTATGAATCAAAACAAGCGTTTGAGCTGATAACCATGCCAGTGGAGGCAAAAACTCATCAGAATTTCCTAATATTTTTAACATTAATGTTTGATTTTAGATAAAAATACAATATTAAAACGAACTATGCATCACATCGGCAAGATATGAGCAATTCGGTGTTAGCTAGCCTCTTTCACATCAATATTGTTTTTTTTTTAGGATAAAAGGAATGTTACATTTAAGCAAATAATTGAAAGTTGAGAAAGCAATGACTAATTAGTTTGCTGGCCTAACTCTTGCCCCTGGACTATTCTGGAAGCCCGAGTTAACAACGGAAATTTTTCCGTAGAATCTACCTGAAACAGTCCTAAATCGTATCGTACGCGACCCCGTTTCCAAAGACAAACTGATCGAATTAATACTAGCAATCTTGAATGAAATCTGATCGAATAATTTTAAGTTACATTTTAAACAGAAATTATTATTATGGAGTGCATATTTGAGTCAGGAGCTCGTGATACTCTCCGTATTTTGTCTTTAATTGTATATACGGCTATGATATTCTGTGTCGAATATATATTGGCATTCATGATTTTCGGCGATAGCCTCCGGGAGACAGTTAGTTCATTGTCATTACTGTATTGGTGATCAGTTCCCTGATATTTAAATATGAATCTGTTGTTCGTTTGTCTACATTAGTATTTTGATAACCGTAATGAGAATTTAGATACATTTAGTGAATTCCTGGTTCTAAGTCAAACTTAATAGCCGGGACTCGAGAATATTTTTTTTTAATCTAAAGGAAGTTAGGAGAAAAATGGCAACATAGGTAGACAATTTTTTCGACATAGAATGACAAATTTGATATTGATTAGGAATTGATTCATAATTGTGTTATATTTGTTAGTCTATCATGCAAGCCATTATCGGCGCGCGTGTGTTGTTTTCTTTCTGATGAACATTCCGTTGAGGAGGGTAACCTAATCGAATTTCGAATTGAAATGAATGTTACTGCACCGGTAATTTGTAAAATTTTTACTTTCTGTATAGGGAAACTATTATAATCGCGAAAAGTTCGACTTAGAATTTTTTTTAGAAATACACGTTTCAGGTGTCCATAAAACTGGTTTTCCCCATCCCGTCTGCCTGTCTGTCTAGGACAGGGGTGCCTAACATTTTCAATATAGCGAGCACCAAGTTGTATCCTAGAATATCAAGCGAGCACCAAGTTGTATACTTGAATATCAAAAGAGCACCATTACACTTCCGCAAGAGTACGTAGTAACGATAACGAATAAAATCAAACAAACAAAGTTATTCTTAATGATCGTGAATATGTTTAGAAATAAACCAACCGATCAAATTAAATTACTGGTCCTAATAAATTGGATATAGCCCCGCAGAAGAACACAGACTGTCAAAGAGCACCATCAGGCTTCCAAAGAGCACAGCGGGACTCGCGAGCACCAGGTTGGGAATCCCTGGTCTAGTGTCTAAACCAGGGGTCGGCGACGTTTTTCATCTGGGTGCCTCTCTTTATCAATATTCATAATACGTGAACCTCTGCGCGTGCCACCCTTAAATTCGTTTTATCCGTAACGATTACAAAAAGCGGTTTTTATATTATAAGGAATCCTGAATATAATGTATTATCATTAAAATACAATACAAAATTGAAATAAAAGTGAAATTCTTTTAAAAATACATGCTCTTCGTAATTATTCTCTGAAATATCGCCCCACTTAAAATCTCTTTGCGTGTCACCTCTTGGCACGCGTGCCATAGGTTGCCGACCCCTGGTCTAAACGGTTGAACAAAATCGAACAATATCTCGTATTTACTCAACACATTTATCCAGAATAGACCCTCTAAAACAGGGTATCTCAAAGTATAGGCCGCAGCCCAACGATGGACCGCAAAACGTTCGATAAGGGCCTCAAGGAAAGGTTGATCCAAGATATTTTGACGCAAAATTTAGGCTAAATCGTTGCCAAGTAATCAAAATAAACTAATGGTATTTAAAGATAATTAAATTGCACCGCTTAGATTTAAAATACATCCTTAGAAATTCTTACTTAATCATATTTTATAAGGTATAATTTTGATGGGCCGAATAAAATATTTTCTTTAATTATTATACTGCGGAGAAAAAAGTTTGAAAGCCTCTGCTCTAAAGAGCCAGAAAATGTAGCAGGACAATTAAGGGTAGTTTAATCTTGTCAATTTTCACAAAATTCCGATTTATTCCAAAACTTCTCTAACGATTTTGATAAAAATTCATCCAGTAACATATTTATGCATGGTATAACTGTTTATCTAGCTTGATTTTCGCATATATATATATATATATGAGGTTATCAACATATTAATGCCATTTTCGTTCAGAAGACAGTTTCCGCGGTTTTGTTGTTTTTGTGGCAGTAGGAGTTGTAGTGATGCCGGGCGCATACGTATATGAGGAAGTTTGTGAAATGCATATCGTATGTACCATCGTTTTTTCTCCCGCGGCACCACCGATGCAATGTTTATCTTGTTTAACTTTGCGAAATCTTAGAAAAAAATGAATGTGCTGTTGCGGCATCCACATATTCACGCACAGGAAAATGGCTTCCGAGACAAAAAGATCTACGAATTTAAAAAAAAAATGAAATGCGTCTTATGTTTCGCTTGTTGAGTAACGTAAAAATGCGTCTCAGGAACGAGCAACGTTTGAGGTTAAGCTGCTTATCTCAGAGATAAAATATTCGTCCCGCCTACATTTTATGTCACAAGACTATTCTGAAATGCCTTTGTCTGTTAGTTTCTTAGGTTAAAGAGATTTCCTAAAATATGATTCACGGCCGTATGATTCAAAACAGAAATTTGTTATTATTGATTGCGGGAACCGGTTTTGAGGAAATTGCCATAGAAATATATTGCCTATGTGCTTACATTAAGAAAACTGATCTTCGATTTACCCCTATTCTTTGTGTATTAATTGACTAGCGTGATTGCCCGTCAAAAATGACGGGAATGCGTTAATTAAATGTTAAGTTAAAATAAAGTTTTAATGGAAAATTAATGAAACCAACTTTTATATGCACTTAAAAAGTAAACACTAAATCTAAAATTCACCTAATGGAATGCCCCATAAAGTATAAATAGTTTTGGCATATAAAAGTTGTGTCAAAGAAACATTAATGATGACTAGTAGGGCAGCCCTGGATCTCCGATCCTCAACGCCATTTAAATAAACTGAAAGTTTAGTGAAATAATTTTGACTGAATAATTAATGAAATAAATGAAATGCAAATAATCTAAATAGTTCGGCCCTAGTTTAGATCTTCTCTGTTCCCTATTCATTCGACCTGTTTCCCTATTTCTTTGTCTTTCTAGTACTCTCCGCTCCTCATTTACACGGGCAATCCTATGAGCTTCCGCATCTCTTTCTCTCTCTTTCCTACAATACTCTTCCTTTGATCATTGGCTCCTCTTTTTTTCTCTGGCAGCTGTAGCTGGGCTAATAGCTCTACCTTACCTTAGTTCCAATGATTATCGTTGCACCCTTATAGACGAACTCATAAACAATTGCTTTACTTCAAGTGTCTATCAACGACTGCTTTTAACTTCTTACAGGACCTACTATAAAGGCGACGTCAATGCAACCGTTTATTTAGATTATCAATGAAGAGAAGATAACCATATAATGTGTTTACAAAGTAACGTGCGTCCCTATTCTTATCTAATTTTTAATTGTTGCGTGAGCCTATTTGCGTTAATAAGGATTACAGATGTGTAATATGATGGTTCTACTTACAAAAAGGTAAGATTCCAGCATTCAAACGATGAAACAAAACAAAAAACAAATTAATTACACAATTTAAAATAAAACTCAATATGCTGGGAGCTTGTTTGTTATACACATGTTATTAACACAGCTAGAAACGCTTTCCATACGCAGTCAACAAAATAATTATCCGTAAATATTTACGTTGCTATGCTTCATTAATTTTGATGCTTATGTTAAACAAAAGTGCGAAGCGAATAACGCTATTCTTTCACCTATTTGAAGGTATAATTGATATTAATTGAATCGGAGGCAACAATGACGGTCACCTTGCCAACGCCCGGAAAGAATACGAAAAATTCGCAAAAGTTCGAAAAATAATGCGTATTTCTGAAAAATTCGACCGTATAACGTATAAATATGGCAAGAATAAGATAGTATAGAGCTTTAGCCGTCAAATAAAACAAAAAAGAAGAAAATCGGTCCATATTTACGTATTTTAACGAACGAAGGAAGAAAACCTTGCACTCTGGAAAATCGAAAATCCCGTGTAAACTTATGGGAAAATATAACTGTCTCCTGGATTCGAACCCGGGACACTTTAGCAAACGAAAATATTTTTCCAGGGACCTCATAGCCAGTAGAAACAAAACTCCGTTTACCGCATATCTTTACGACGAAGAGTTCTCGAGAAATACGCCGATGTAATTTGTAAACAGATGTCTAAAGACGTCAACGTAAAATTAATATATTTATTCGTTAAAAATTACGCTACGTAACTTTTATATGCCCAAAAAATTTTTTACTTTCTGGAAAATTCAATTACTTTAATTTTAAATTTATTTTATACTTTTAGTGCATATGAAACGATTTCATTAACGTAATATCAACGAATAATTGTATATTTGTTTATTTTTGTTAACGTCGTATCATTTATCATAACCAAGGTATTGTTTAAACTTCAAAACAACCTCGATTTTCTTGAATATTGGACATATGCAACGCGAATTTATAATCTCAGTCAATCATACGTAATTACACGAAACCGACAAAAATGTAAATAACCTTAACGACGAAAGATTTTAACGTAAAAATACATCAAATTTTCACGTTAAAACTAATTTGTGGACCAGTTCAACTTGTATTCGAAAACCGGCAGCAGAATATTCTAATTTTGTTCTTGCAGTCGTTCTTTGTATAGAGTCCATACGTTGGAACAAGCAGTCATGAAAGAAAACATCCTTTTCGACAGTTTAAACTCTAACTATAACGGGAGTTTTTGTGTCGCTACAGTATTTGAAGGTCTCAGAATTATATTTCTATCTAAAATAGACATAAGAATCCGTAGTATTCTCTTATTTTAAATGGAGGAAGAATAAGGACCTTATCGGTTGATAATTTTAGATAGCGTTTGGACGAGGACACGCGATGATAGTATTGCGGTGCAGAAATCGATTAGGCCGATAGCAAAATTTACTCATTTCCAACGTAACGCACGCCCTTTATCGCGTCATGCGTATCATCTTGTTGGTTCGTGCGAAGAGATATCTGATTCCAAGAGGTGGCCGTGAGACGGGCCGAGGCCCTTCTTAGATAATTCACTTCTTAATACTTATATCTCGAGAATCTGGAAAATTATTCGTTCGAAATTCATATTCACACAATCCTTTCAAGTCTCTTTTTGATTAATTTATAATTAAGTTGGTCCATTTTCTTAATTAAGTGCTCAATAAGCGAGCGTGCGTCGATTTTTATACCCCTTCAGAACCAAAATACACACGGTGTTGTAGATACGATATTATTTTGTAACATCAGCAATTTATGTTGAACAAGATGGACAATACCTTAAACATAACTGATTATAGTTTAAAATATTATTAAAAACTTAATAAATACAGAGAGGAACTCAGTGGCACGCGAAAATTTTACTTCCCCCCCTTCCTCCTCCGTTTTTGGGCACGCAGCATCAAAAAGGCTTGCCATCCCTGAAATAGGACATTGTGGGCGTAGAGAATTGCTGAAAGAAATTTTTTACTGTTGATCAGAATGATCTTTCAAGACGGCGAAAAATAAACATTCAGTTGGAGGAGATAAATCGTAAAAATCTAGACAAAACAGAATAATGAACTTATTTTTTTGATATATGAAAATAAAATAGCGTACTTTTGTAGTGGAACCAGTTATGACTTTTCTTAAAAATGATATTTCCCTTGATGAGGTTATGACATTTCTTAAAACTCTTTTCCACGGCGAGTTATACTGTGGACGAGGACACACGATGATAGTATTGCGGTGCAGAAATCGATTAGGCCGATAGCAAAATTTACTCATTTCCAACGTAACGCACGTCCCCTATAATGAAAAAATCGTCCTCTTTCCTAGAGCGTATTCAACAGCCTTTACGATAACAATAAAAATATAATTTTATCCTCCGCGAATTACAGTGTACTAAATGTAGACGTAAAACTCCGCAAACCGCGGCTTAATCCCGTCCAATGATCTCTTAAAAATGAGATCTTCTCTTTTTAGGCACGTTTCGCTTTCAGCGTGAGCGCCTGTTATCGTCGGTCTGTCCGTCCGTCCGCATGTTCGTTCTCGGCTTCTACCGTATGGATTTTCATGAAATTTGATATTAAGGACTTACTATCAAAGATAATAAGAAAATCGCAAAAATGAATCACGTACGCAAATCAGGGGTACCACTTTACTGGTGACAAAAATGAAATTTTCGTCATATCTCGTAAAGTGTTGCTAACATCAAAATATGTTTCAAATAAAAGTTGTAGAAATGTTAAATTAGAGTATTTCTTTTCCGATACATTTTTATCGTAGGAGTAGCCGTTATCGAGAAAATCAAACAAAACTTTCTTAATTCGAGTTGAACAAATTTTCTTGCATGGTTACTTCTTCATTGTTGCTAACGTAAACAATCTCACATACAAACGTTTAATTTACTTATTGTTAGTGTGCATGCACTATTTTTAAATAGGAAGAAAATGGATTATTTATGATGAAGAAGAGAACTTTAAAACGCTATTTCCCTTACGTACAGGTATGGAATTGCTTTCTAATACTCCATTGCACGAAACGCGCCCATTTGTGATACGTTGTACACTTTCCTATCTTGTTTATTCTCCCCCTCTTCCCATCCTCGGGGGTCCTAACAATGGCGAGGGTAATTGGAATTCCGAGCGATGAGAATTCCACGCTCGGCTGCTAAATGGGAAAAAGGACGATCTGCGAACGGTGCAACGGCTTCGAGAGAAGCTTCTAGAACGAAGGCGATCATCGTCTTTCATTTTGAAGGTCACCTCCGGCGTCCATTATCAGAGGGAAGGAGGCGAGGTGAGGCCACCGTGGTGTGAGTCTCGAAGCCCCGAGGCGTGTGTCATTCCTGGAAGCATTGTTTTGAAAAAATAACAGCCCCAAAGAAGCGATTTTAACGTCTCCGGCAAACGGTTAGATAGTTTGTTTGGAGTGAATTCGAAACTCCATCTCAATAACGATAACAATTAACTTTTTGTTGTCTGAGAGGTGACATTAAAAAAATGAGATAAAATGCGCATTTTACGAAAAAATTACTTATATCATTTCCCCCTTTAGTTAATGCGTATTTTTTCACATTGAAAAAATCCGCATTTGCTAAAAAATTTCAAAGCGTTTTAAATTTATGAACATATATAAGTAGGTAAGTATATAAAATAATGGGTAGCATTTGCCACCATGGTATAGCTCGTTGTTAAATTTTCCAGCAAGACGTAAATAAATCTGTGAAAATTAAGAAGTTCTATTAGTCTAAAAGTTCCATTAAAATCGAAGATATGAAGGGAAAAAGTGACGTAAACATGCGATGACACGAGCAAACCCTCTTGTCAAGGCCAAACCGATTCAAAACTTTGTGTTTATTGTTTAATCTATTTTGGCGTTCTCCTTTGTTGCTTCGGTTAGACACATATAAGCTAATATCTGATGAAAAATAAATTTCATCTTCAAAAATTTTCCATGGAGTAACACATTTCTGCAGGCAAGCGTCCTCATTGTTACTTAATAATAATAATATTTCATTTATTTAACACAAACAGGTTTCCCCAATTACATGTGTTGACAAGCACAAACGACCATGCCCTCGGACAGGATTCGAACCCGCGACCCTTGCAGTGGCGTTAGACACGCTAACCACCCCTCTACTAAGGCCGGCTTAATAATAATTATTTAGCGCCCGCGGATAAAACTCCAATAATTGTTAAGAGTCATCCAAGCAGATCGTACACAAAAATATTAATAAATAATGACGAGCAATAATAATGACGGTCCAAAACTAATACTGATTTAATCTGCTCCTTTAAAAATTTTCGTACTTTATAGTGTTGTTTTAGGTAGGATTTATAAATAAACAATTCTGGGTTTGCTTACTTCTCCATCAGTCTTATTTTATTCCAGACTTGAGAAACTACAAAATAAATGTTTTCATTGTCAGATAAATTAACGTTTTGCATGAAGAAACAGTTCTGCTGGCATCGAGTGAGTGAAGATTACTCTTTTAAAAGTCTCTTATGATTAATGAAAGCGTTTTAAAATTTATCTCCATACATAAAATTCCAATGGCTTCACGTCATCCTGTCGCGCAACTTCTACGCCATATTACGACTTCCATCAGCACGCTTAATATTCTCCCGGGTTACCACTATTTAAGGGACGGACGTGATTCACCAAAAATTTTCGTCATTCGATTTTTTACATTTTAAAACGCGCACTAGCTTGGTTTGAATCATGAAACGTTCGTTAGAGACTTGCGGACACGGAAATATCTATTTCGCTGAGGAACTTACTGTTGGCAATATCGATATTGCAATAACAATGCAATTCATTTTTAACACAACTTCAGCAATCACGCCGGTAAGATATAACCGCGTAGCGCCACGTCCAAGTTAGCTGATAATAAAAATATAAACATTTTTAAAGAATCGGAGTTTATCCCTTCCTTCGGAATAACAATGGATCGCGTGTGAGTGGTTACGCTTTTGTTTACCCTTCCCCTGTAGGCAGCAATAACGGGTCGCTAGTGCCGTGCGCAAAGCTTCGAACTCCACGCGGAGATAGTCGCACGATGAATCACGAGTCTCGGCGGCCCCTCAAATCTTTCCTACGCAGTTCAGCGAACTAAAGCAGTAGAGACGGTCACATGATGGCTGAAATAACAACTGAATAACGTTTCTGTAAGATATAAATTATTCTATTACCGAAATCGATACAAGTTGCACAAAACTCCTTGGTGAAACTTTTAAAAACAAAGTTTTTTTCAACTAAGGGCCGCTTTGTCCAAAATGATAAGGAACGAAGTGCCATATAAATAAAATAGCTCATTTGACATATATTAATCACAATGAAAATACAATAACCTGATTATTGTAAACTATAATGTATCTAGAAAAACGAAAATAATACTTACATAATGTTGGAATTCCAAAAAATATCTCTTCGCGTTACCAAATTATCAAAAATATTTTTTAAAAGTTTCCTGCGCATGTTATTCCGAAATTCCTCGATAACGATCTAGTCACGCACTTATTTGGCTTTTGCGATGCACGAATTACGTTACGTCATCAAAAACAGCGGGTATTGTAAAGCACTGACACACCGCAACTCCTCTTGGGGCAAATCCAAAGGTCAACCCAACGCAAGGACCTTACTCACTCAAGCGCATAGTTACAAGGTCTCGTGGCAGACCATCGTCTTTATCCTTCTATCTAATCATATCTTATTGGGATATCAGGAGTCGCCCGAATTCTTAATGGTAATTTTTACTTGAATTCTCATTTGGAAAGAAATTATTCGCCGTTAATTGTTTGTATGCGTGTCATCCTCATGTTCATCTACATCTACATGATACCCTGCAAATCATCAGACTGGTGGGTGGCAGGGGGTGCAGCGCACCAAAACCTACCTGATAACGTCCCTCTTGGGAATCACTTTCCTGTTATGATCCCGTATGGTCCTTGGGAAAAACGAGCCCTGATATCGCTCGGTACTACAGTCGATCTCTCGTATTTTATCCTCGTGATCGTGCCTGCCCATGTACATACATAGGTGCCTCTAATATTCCTGAGACCTCGTCTAAGAGAACTTCCGACCTAAATTTCTCCAGAAGCAGCGGTAATTCTGCGATCCTCTAGCGATATATTCAACTCCTTCAAGAGTGATGTGACGCTTAATTTTTGCTCATATTTTTGCTTAACGAATCTGGCTGCTCTGCGTTGGATTCTTTCTAACTCAAGTATTTGTCCCTTTTCGTACGGATCCCATATGCTGGAAGCGTATTCGACCTGAGATCTGACCAATGATAAATAACACGTTTCTCGTACCTGTTCTGTGCTACTTCTTACTATTCTGCCTACGAAGCCCAATTTCTTATTGGCTGCGCCTACGATCCTTCGAATATACATATTCCACGATAGATCACGACAAATGGTGACTCCTAAATATTTAACGTACTCCGCAGATTGGATATTCAATCTATCAGTTCTGTACTCCGAGTCTAATTCATTGTTCTTACTCTTCCAGAAACTCAACAGGGAACATTTTCTGTGATTAATTTCGATTTTCCAATCTTGACACCATGCTGAAAGGGCTTTTAAATCTTTCTGGAGCGATTTTTGGTCATTCTGGCTCATTCTCTTCTTATATAAAACGGTGTCATCTGCGAAAAGTCTTATTTTGCAGCGAACTACCGAGCAGATATCGTATATATATATCAGGAATATTAGTGGGCATATGACACTTCCCTGTGGAACAACTGATGCGACTTTTACCGGATATGAAGATTTCCCATCAATAACTACTATGTTTTCTGTTGGATAGGAAGTCTTTTACCCAACTCATGATATTTAGGTTTATGCCGTACTTTCCTAGTTTTCCTATTAATTTATTATGGGTACTTTATCAAACGCTTTTTAAAATCAATGAAAATGGCATCAACCTGTTTACAAATTGTTTACGAACACAGCGAGCTGCGTTTCGCATGACCTACCTTTCCGAAACCCGTGCTTAGCGAAGAACGACCATCTAAATAACGCAGAACAGAGCTAACGATTATATGTTCTAGAATGTTACACGATAATGACGTCAAGGAAATCGGTCTATAATTTTCGGGATTCTCTTTATCACCGCCTTTGTGGATGGGCGTTACGTATGCTAGCTTCCAGTCTTTCGGAACGGTACCATGTGCAACGGATTTTTCGAATATTATTTTCAAGTAAGGTGCGATTACCGAGGCTAGCTCTTTTAACACACGCGCGGGTATGCCCTCCGGCCCGGGAGACTTATTTTGCTTAATCGACTCTAGTTGGTACTCGATACTTGTTTCCGAGAATATCATATCTTCCATCGAATTTCCCTCATCATTCAAAGCTGGTTCCTCAAATTCGTTGCTCTCCGAAGTAAACGCTTTCTGAAAGTGTTAATTTAACAAATTCGCTTTTTCCGCGCTATCGTGTACTACATCACCTGCCTCCGTTCTCAATGACGCTATGGCGGGGCCTCTACGTACGACCAAAATGCTTTCGGATTTTCTTTCAAATTGTTATGCAAAACTTTCTTTTTGTAATCATTAAATGCTTCTCGCATTGTTACTCTAGCTCTTGACCGCGCCTCTCTATATTGATGCCGTATCATTGACAACGGTTCCTCTGTCACTTTTGAAGAATTGGTATTTAAGAGAGCGTGAAGTTTTCTTTGCCGTCTAAGAGCGCCTCTAACTTCCTGGATGTACCATCTTGGTTCCGCACCATCACGTTTAAGTTTATGTGGAATGTATTTATCCGTACCCTCTCGCATCGTATCCCTGAACATGCACCATATTTCCTCTGTACTAGCTCGATAGATGCCTCGCAGAAATTAGGGAATTGTGTCTGTAAAAAAGACCTAAATTTCGAGAAATCGCCTTTGGCGTACATATATACGCGTCTTCTAGCCTTAACCTGTTTCTCCACTTTTAGCTTAAATTCTACGTACACGGCTCTATGGAAAGCTTGTTCATACGCTCAGGGTAGTTCGTTACGTTCGTTAGTGAATTTGGCAACTTTCAAGGATCTTAGAAAATCGAACTTGATCCTGTATTTCCATCAATTTATAATTAATTTAAGTCATCTTAATATTATAATATTTGAGGCTAAGAAAAAATACTCCAGAGAAAGTTAATTTACTTGAACGCAGTAATTTCATTGGTAAGGATTATTTTGAAAAAAGTCCCTCCAGAAATCCAGTTTAGACGTCTGACCCAGACTGGTACATACATTCAATGTTTTTGCTTACCGATGGCAATCCTTTGCGTTCCTTTCCGTTATCGCGCCTTCTGGTGGAAATTTCCGCGCCGAACCGAACGTGCCATTTAATATGTGGCTTTTGCGTGATTCAACGGCTAGGAAAAATCCTTACGGTCGATTTTTCACGACTTAAATATTGCGGTCCCATCCATATACAAACGCTTAATGAGCAAATATTTTATTAAATTTTGTTAATACATATTGAAAAATCAATAGCTATCTCAGGATATATGGGTGTAGGTCGGACGGAGCTCGCAGTAATAACCTTTAGGATTTGTCTGCGAAATATCTAATATTTTCCTTCGGTCATAATAATGTTAGGGCCATCATTTTTCACGTATTTATTGAAAGGTGTAAAAATCTTTTTCGGAGAAGCCGAAGAAAATGGGATTTTACGTTATATAAACAGTAAAAAAAAGGAATTTTCTGAGAAGTGTATGAGGGATATAAGCAGGCATACTTATTCGGATGGGACTTATAAAATCCCCTTTCGGTGCATTACGCCGTCACAGTGGGAGCAAGGGGGCGAATACGTGCGCGACCGTCGACGATGTAATCGACCTCCGTTCGTACAATAAAAAAAACGCCCTTAAAAAGCGCAGCGGAAACGAAGAAAGTTTACAGAGAGAGAGAGAAAATCTCAAAATTATGGGCTCGATATGACTGGCACTTTGAATATTTTTGGAAAGCGAATTCACCCGCCAATTTGTCGAAAACGATCAATGAAAAAATTCACTTCTAGCACATTTTCTTTCTGGTAATATTAAACGTAATATTCCGGCAGGAAATATATCATTCCGAGTTTATTTTGCGTTTTTTTTTTACCTTTCATTCGTCATTCTATTGCTTGAATTTAATCGCCGGACGAGAATTTTCGCCGTAAATATGTAGATACACCGAGCATTAAAGGTTTATACAGTTCTCTGCCTTCGGTAATACTCTTTAAGCGCAGTCACCGTCACGTGTTTTGTCTCCAAAAGATATCTTAAATCTTATGCATGCAACTGCGAAGGTTGACTTTCAAACGGAGATGGCGTCATCGTTTGCTTAATTCTTGTGTTTGTTTCTTCCTTCGCAGTTGGTATAATGGGTCTATTTTTCGTTCAAACCCCTTATCACTCTCCGTTTACCTTTCGGTTACATATTTATAAATCGACCGTTTTATTCAATTTCCTTCTCAGGTTTTGGTGGGTTAATTGTGCACTTGAGTTAGGTAGGCACTGCTAGAGATTTGGCCACGGGCCACTCGAGGGACTTGCAACCGTCGCGAGAGACTATCTATAAGCAATTTGGCGGAGTCACGTCCTATCCTTTCTAAATAATACGGGGTACTTCAAAAACAATAGGAAACGCGTCGCAATCACGTAATTATGAACACGTTATAGTGCCAAAAGAGCCACGTTTACAAGCAATAATGTCCACAAATTTTATAGTTCGGTCCGTATAAAATTTAATGCACCTTATTTCCAAGATAGTTGTACTTCTTGCCGTGATAAACGAAAGACTCATAACTAACAATCTCTCTTGTTTTCATATTCTTTCAATATCGCATCTCAGCTATGTAAATTTAACATAGGCGATAGCCACCGAGAAAATAATTAAATGAAGTGGTTACGGTCGTATAACAAAAGAAAAATAAAAATATTCTCAAATGTTCATAACCCGAAAAAAATTTATTTTCCTAACTTATATTTTTGTTGTCTTTTTTGGCAGTATCATAGCAGAAAGAAAATCTTATTTTGAATTGCATTTACATTTTTCCAAGAAATCGTTCAGCCGATTCTATATTTGGACCCTTTCTTATTGTTGGAAGTATCCGACGGTCTGTGACAATTGGCCTTGATAGGTCTCGTAATTGGCGTATCGTTCGCAAGCTCTCATTCAACAACGACACAGCTCTTGATATTGCGTCATCGGTCCTCCGTCACTGCAGTGTGAATCTTTGTTCCGATTTTAACGTGGTACGTTCTACTTTATTCAATTTGGTCCACGATTATCGAATTTGAGATCTGACTCGATTTGAATTCTAGAGAAACATGCGAATAAAGAAGAAGATGGAGGCGATTCTCATGTCAATTTATCGCGTTGCGTTAATTTTTCTCTCTCGTGAATCGCGGGAATGGGAATCATTCATAATTTTTATCATCGATATAAATGGAAACTTCAACGGCGTCTGTCGAAGCAAGAGAAACTTAATGATGCGTGGACAAAGAATGTGAAACTGGCAGCCATAAAATTGCCTTTTGTGGATTTTACTGCAGTCCTTTGCGATGTTGTAGTTTACATCTTTAAAATGCATTCACTTTTCCAAATTAGAAAGTTAATGCTATAGAACAGTGGTGCTCAACCTACGACCCTCGGGTCGAATGTGGCACAGCCATGATGAAAAAGCAATTCGAAAAATTTAACACAGAAATTCATATATTTTTATGAAAATTTATCTAATAAAACTTTTAATATCGAAATTTTTACCATAAAAACAGAATTTAGACTATATTTTCACTATATAGATAACTTCTGATTTAAACTCTAATCCGTTCCGCGGAAGAATGGGCAACTTCCAATGCGGCCCACCGAAGGATTCGCAACCACCGATGCGGCCCGCGATGTAGAAAAGGTTGGACACCAACGCTATAAGGTAAGAATAACCAGCAAAAATCACATTTTGATGGATTTCTGTATCCGGTTTTATATTGACTCAAACCCAAATGATTTCGGTTTCAATGACGCCATGTATTGCGAAGTCGGAACGGTTTATATGTAAAACTTTCAATATTTTACGTTTTCGATAATTTTAATTGCATAATTTTATTTGTAATTTTAACAAAACATCCTTATTTTCTCTAAACATTCCAATCACATTTTATACTTGTTGGCGAATGGATAGGGTTGAGGAGGTCGCGATAAGGTCGGCTGCCATAATATAGGGTCGCAACAAGATCGGATGGAGTAAGAGGGGGTAGCAGGTGCATAAAGTCTGGAAACCACTGGTTAAAATAATGTTTGAGCAGAAGATAAAATTAAAGTAATTTAAACAAAACTTCATACAACGAACATTGAAGGAAATCTCGCTTCTGAATGCCCATTCTTAGATTCATTTTTACTGCGATTTATTATACATCACATAATTATAATACTTGTGTAATACATACTAAAAATAATAATAATAAATATCTGCAGTTTTATGTATTGCTTATTTTAATAAAAATTATAATATTTGATATACATTGGGTACAACATTTACTGCGCAATACTTATATTTTACAAATGTTTTTTATCAATTACCTACATAGTTTCATTACGATATAAATGAAGCTAGTCAAGAAAAAAATCATTCATAGTTAAATAAATTATCGCATATCTGAAGTGAATCATGAGCCAATGATTTCTAATTTCCTTCCTTTTCATGTGTCCGTCAGCACTACTATCCCAAACGGAACCACTAAAAACTCATCCGAATGCGTTCTATAATGTTCTCGCGAGACACTCGCGAGGTTACGTCACACACTCCAGAAGTTTCTCTTCCTTCTCACTTAAAAAGAAAAACCGAACCGATTTTGCGGAAATAAATATGGATGAGTCTTTTTCATTCCCGTTTCGAAGTCGTGTTTTTCCCCACAGAACGACACGAATCGCGTTCCGTTTCCACCTCGAGAAGAAGAAAAAATCGGTACAACATACATTGTACAAACTTCCTCATATATAGGTACTAATGCGTCGTTTAGTTATCTTTAGAAAATGAAAATCGTATGAGCCTGTTTTTAGAAAATCCAATTTTTGTAAAAGTTTCCCAAGAATAAACCAGCCTTATATTCATTCGTTGGGAAAAATGAAATATTGAAGACTCAAATAACTGTACGAAATTTGATCAAAATCGTTATAGCCGTTTCTGAGAAAATCGAATTATTGTTAAAGTTGCCTAGAATAAACTAGCCTTATATTCATTTTTTGAGAAATATGAACTATACAGTATTATTGAAGACGTAAGCTGAAGTGACTGTGCGAAATTTGATCAAAATCGTTAGAGCCGTTTTCGAGAAAATCGGATTGTTGTTAAAAATGCGTAGAATAAACTACTCTTAATTATTCATCAATGTCAACCATTTCTATGTATACTCTGCTCAGTATGATAAAATGCCCAAGTACGAGATTTCATTCATTTTCGTCCGACCGTCTAGGCTACAGCGCCAGTAACAGACAGACAGACGGCATTGCGAAAACCACTTTTTCGGATTCAGCGACACCTAAAACGTATATTTCCGTAAAAATCTCGATACTTCGTATGAGAAAGTAAAAAACAAAATCCTTCCGCTCGTTTCATAGCGGGTGGAAGGTTGATTGTAGGAAAATGGAGCGTTGAAGGCTTGTCCAGGAAGGAAATGTTGTAACCGACCCCTTCCTCCCTCCCCGTTCCTCCTCCACGTTCCTACTCCCCCGTCCTCCTCCGCATAGACATCCTGTCACTTCGGGAGGTGGAAATAATGCCGCGCTTGGGGTTACAAACGGCAACGTCGGAGTTCGAAAAATCAACGCCCTCCCCCCGGTACTCGTAAGAGGCTGCTGCACACGGCACCACATAGCGGAGGGAATATATACGGCGAAACTCGCTGCACCGCGACACAAACCGTTGGCGTACCGCTTGAAATCGTCTCGAGAGTCATCCTCTGTCCTAGGAAGTTTTTTTTTGTTCCCCACGAGTCCAACCAGCCAAAATGCCTGATCCGTGCTGCGGAGGAAAGGGTGAGTATTCGACTCGCTATTTATTCAATTTAAAGTTTATTTACCTAGATTTATGATTTAATGAAATATGAAGTTTATTGAGAATTCATGGGATTCTCTTATTGAATTCAATTGTCTCGCTAATATCTTTTATCAACGGGGTTTTCTTTATTCTTTTCTTGTTATTAAAGAGCCGTTCTTTTTGCTAATGTTCCGACATAAGAATTTTAGATACGGTGGTTATCTCCATAAATAAAATTCTGATGTCTGTCTGTACATTAGTTTTTTTCAGAATTTCACTTTTATTGTGCATTTCATGTGAAATGACGATGATTACAGCAATTGACAGACTTGTTTGTTTGTTTGTCTGTTTGTTCCATCATCACGCCAAAACGGAAAGTCGGATTTCCATGAAACTTGGAACCTATCTTTAGGTCAGCCCAACTTAGAATCTTGGGTGTATGGTATTTGCTTTTAAATCAAAAATTCATATAATAAAAGTTGTTGTAAATTAGATTTTGGATCGTTTTTGTTCTATACAAATTTTTGATAGGACGAACAGTTACTGAGATATCGACAAAAAACGAGATCGGGAGAAGGGAGTGTAGTCTCTAGGTTGTGAGACGTGTTCCCGATTAACGACGGGTACTTTCAGCTAGTATCCTAATAAAAGTTCCATATGTACACTCGACGGTAATATGCTATTTATAACGCTAAGAACAGCAAATTTTTAAACGGTGTAATGTATAAATCTTCCGTGAGATATTTCGATTTAATTATCTGAAATTTGGATTATTTAAATTGCTCCTTATTAATTTGTTTTTTACATTTCTCTCGTGTCGCGTCGTATTACTATTTTAATGTTTCGTTGTTTTCGTCCGAATCAATTTGAGTTATTAAAAAATCTACAAAAAATTTTACCGCGACTTCCGTGATATGACGATATCAGCGGTCACGGAAGAGATCGATCCGCCCCTTTTACAAATGAAATATCTCTTCGTTTGATTTAGAAGGAAGTAAAGAATCGTTTGCAAATTATGTTTATTCTCCTAACTTAAATGGCTGTGTGCTCTCTAAAAGACGTAAAATAACAAGTTTTTCCGTTCATTGTCATATAAACTGATTACCATTCAACGATATTTCTTAAGTTAAACCAGGGATGGCAAATGATTTTTGTGTCGCGTGCCAAGAAATTAATGTGAACGATCAGAATTTTTTTTCGAGTGCAAATAGTTTACTCCTTCTCTAAGAAACTTCCTATTTTATACAGAAAATACAAGCTTACGCGTGCCAAGTAAAATCGCTTGCGTGCCACGTATTTTACATCCCTTAGCTACAGCATTAAAACTTATTATACGGCGGATGAAGAGCTCGGCCTTTGCGGCCATTTATTTTTCGTTCGATGGATCGTTTGCTTTCATTCTAACGAGATTAATAATAACTAAAGATCGATTCAAATGTAAATATTACGCTTTAATTACCATTTTTCAATTAACCGATTAACCAAATTGATTCTCCTCCATCTGTACATAGGCTCTGGCCAAACTTGCCAAGGAGGGTGCAATTGCGGCTCTAGCTGTACCTGCACCAACTGCGGGTGCAACTCCACCAAAGGATCCTCAAAGTGAACGAATAAAAGCAGGTGAGGTTCTTTTTTTTAATAAAAAATGGCTCATTTACTACCCTCGGTTCTGCGAAGGTTCGCGATTTACTAACTTGGGGGCTTTTACGAAAAGGTTTTCATTTGTTCAGTACAAATCTTTTTCAATTCGTTTTTACTGGTAGGTTTAAATGATAGTGAAAATCGCCAAAGGTTTTCTATAGGATAGCGAAAGATTTTCAGAGGTTCGCGAAGTCGGAATGTTTTTGTTTTATTTTTAATTTTATGCATGGGAATATTTAGAATAATTTTTTTCGCGAAAATAAGAAACATTTACACTCTTTTGAAATAAATATTACATTTCGAATTTATTTGTTGATAGATAGAGTTAAGGGGTTAGCGATATGTTCGCATGAAAGGTTCGCAAATACATAAAGTTCTTTAGCCGCTCATGTAAACCATAATTAAAAATACCATAAGCAATAATTCAATAGTCGAAACATTTATTTTGATAACAAAGGTGAAATGATGAAGTTTAAATTTTATGCGTGAGTTCATAATACTAATCACAAATGCAAAGATTCAGAAGGAGAAAAAGCACCTACCCGGCATTTTTCTCCTTCTCAATCTTTGCATTTGTTTTGATGTTTTTTCTTTAACAATCAGTCTGCAATTGTTAATGGCGCCATTAATTTTATTTTACTCTTTGGTTTTCAGGCATGATCATCAACACCGAAGGAAATCATTCCATCTAGAAATCACTTTAACTGAAATTCAAAACCTTGGAAACTGCATTAAGTATTATAACAAGATGTGGCGACAAACATGAGTATTAATAAACATATCACATAAACTAATTGTTTGAATCATTTTCTTCCTTTGTTGTTCTTTTATTTAAGTCTGTCATCTGAAATGAAAATGTAGCAGCATCTGAAAATGAGAATATCGCAACCGAAAGGAATCGGAAAGGATTGTTTAATTCTTTTAAATTTAGCTAATAAATGTATTCTATTTAGCACCTTTATAAAATTATTTTAACGTTCAAGGTATGTTGCAAGAATAATGTTTGGCGATTGTTTTTCAATTAAAGTATCTTCCATGATTTGTTCCGAATGTGCCATAAAACTTTTATATTACCATTTGGTTACTAGCGATCCCCAAAATTGAAACTCTTACGATTAACCCTTCAAGCGCGCAGGACGTTTACTTAAATCCCGTGTTTGAGGTCAGAAGAGGTTTTTAAAAATTTGCGAAAATTCGCGATTTCGATTCCTGAAAATTGAAAAATTCGTGACTTTTTTCATTTTTATTGGACTAGCGACATATGGGCACCATGTGCCCAGCTTTATAATACACTCTCAATCTAACGTTTAGACAAAATAAAAAACATTAAAAATAGTTAAATATTTTTAAAAAACATGAAATTACATCTGTAATAACAACGTTTTTCATTTTGTCTTCTTTGCTGGACAGTATTCTTAGGCGATCCTGTCGTCGTACTCTTGATAAACCGACGTAAAGTTGCCCGTGGGCAAATATTTGATTTTTGAGCAACAGTCCTACATAGTCAAAAGTTTGCCCCTGACTCTTATTTATTGTCATTGCAAACGACAGTGTTATAGGAAATTGTCTTCGTTTCATTTCGAATGGTAAATCGCATTCTGTCATTGTAACGTCAATTTTTGCCTCCAATCGCTGCTCCCGTGTCTCATCACATTCATTTGCTCTGCGTTGTTTTGCATGTTGAGAAAGTGCTGCTAATCTCTCTCTTCTTTGTTCATCAGTTTCACGTGTAATCGTCGTTCACGTTGATATCGTCTATAATATTCTTTTCGATCTTTTGTTGCCATTGGGGAATGGATTTTTAAAATAAATATTAATTAATATTTAATTTATAAAAACTTGAGCAATAAACTTCAAAAATCGAGAAATAAATTCAATATATGTAATCACTCGCAAGAAAATAAACCGCGATATATTCACGTTAAATAAATTCAACTTCTGATAACTTTGATATTATAAATTGAATTGCAATTGTTTTAATGAGATTATTAGATCACAGACTTTATCAATCACATTACTAAATTAACATGTATAAAACAGATTAGCATTTGTTGCGGGCATTACTCAGCTAAATTAATTTTTGTTTATTTACTGGTCGTATATAGTAACGTAGTAATTGCAAAATTAACCTTTGTTTATTTACTGGTTGTAGATAGCAACGTAGTAATGTTAACATACATATAAAAATATATACATATATCATAAGCGCTTTTTATAATAGACTAGCTGAAAGTACCCGGCGATGCCCGGGTTATGCCAGACGTCTTTGGCGAATAAAATTATGTATTATATGGTAATACAATCATTTCACCTTTTGCGCATTTTTTACCAAAGAATGAAGGCATTATAAATTAGAAAAATGTTTTAATATTTATTTCAAAGATTGCTTGTAAACAATAGTTTTTGTTTTTCCTTCATTAGCATAAATAAACAAATTTTTGCTTGATCCAACACGTGAACATGCAACATGGAGTTGGCCATGAGAAAAACATTGATTTTCCAAATTAATGCCAGCCACCTTTAAAGAAAACAATACTTTCTCTATACTACGTATATTGAAGAAAGTAATAACTAATTCTGAGATATCTCTGAGACGTATGAATTGGGTCGGGAGGGTTCATGGAGGTCCGGAGAGAACGTGAGCATACGTGAGAGTAATAGTATTTCGAGTTTAACAATGTAATCGGTTGGCAAGGCAACTTCACGTTAAAAACGCTAAATTTTGTCAAAATATGATATTAAAATGATAAATTCGAAAGAGTTAGATTCGAAAGCGATAAAAGACGATAAGAATAAGAAACTGCATTTATTTTTCTTTAATACAGTCCAAGTCCGAAAATCGTAGGTCAAATATGCGAATTTTAATAAGCAAAATAAAATAAGGTTGCACATCGAAATATCGATTTTTCCATGTTATCTTATGAAGAATGGAAATCATTCTTGGGAATCGAACCCGAGTCGATTTTGGAAATTTTTTTTCCTAAATGGCTTCTACTTTAAGAACCGAACATTCCTACCAAATGTCAATCTTCTAGCTACTCGGAAAGTTTGTTAAAAATAGCATTACAGAGTTTCCCACCGAGGACGACGAAGTCTATTTTATATATATTAGATTTGTATAAACTTTTTGAAGATTTTAGTAAATCATAACATTTATAAACAATTTCTTTTACATTATCTTACTTTAAGCACAATCTTTACAGGAGAGAAGAGAAATACGAAATACGCAAATCACCCCGATTGCAGACCAATTAGCGCGCACCCGTGCTTTCGCATATCTTTCAGTATTACGAAAACTATAAACGGCATTGAAATGGTCTCTTTTAAAATAATATTTCAGCTTTTATTAACATTTCATTCGCTGGATGTACCTACCTAAACCAAATAGGAAAAACGTTTCTCGCAGGTCAACTTTTTTATGTCTTGACTAAAAATTTGAAATAAATTTTACGTTTCATATATTTTTAAAAGACATTTCATAAAGCTTATAAAGTTTTTATTCGTACAGTAGTCATTCATGGTCATTATAGAATTTACTTGGTGAAATTTGTCCTATTTCGTTCAGTAGAAACGGAGCTATGATGTTGTATGTATCAGAATGTACGCGTAATAAGAAAATTAGAAAAGTTAAAAGATTTTTTTGCTTTATCCCATTTACCATTTACAAGAAAATATAACTTCAATGAATCACCTCTAATGAATATTTTTTACTAGCATTCACTTCAGGCTAACTTCTTGAGAGCGACACGACAATATTTCTCCTGCGAAAACCCGAACGTAAGAGTATGACGCAAGCGCTCGCTCCGAAATTTTCGCTTACTACGGCTCATCAGTGATTTATTTTTGTCAACAGACCTAGGACCCAAGAAGAGACTTCTCCTTCTCTCTCTCGTACTATAATGGTCTCAAGCATCTCAGGAATTGCTGACGCTAGCACATGGCCAGGAGAGAGCCGAACAATGGTTTTCGTTGTTCGGCTGTCCTCGTCTTATACCTCCCAACCTCTGACTCAAGAAAAACCAAAGAAAAGCAAAGTTTGTGGGCAGATAAGTAGTCTAGATCTTGTTTCACTTTGTAGTAGCATTCCTGTCGAGATACGGTTCCTCTCAGCATTGAATGGGAGATTTTTAGAAGACGCGATTCCCCAATTCGCGAAAAATCAATCACAAAATTTAATGCACATTAAGTGCAATAAAAAAGATAAAAAGATCGCAGAATGACGATAAATAGGTAAGCCAAAGGTTCCTCTTATAAAATATATAAAGGTTATCCATATTTAAGAAAATTTACTGTGTCAAAAAAATAAAGAAAGCTAGCGACCTCCGCAGCGTACCCAGTACGACGCTGACTGGTTAAAAAATTCGTAAAACTTCAAAATCGTAATACCTTCGACTGTTTTTACTTTTCTTCTTAGTGCGTTGATATGGAAGTTATTAATATTTATTTAAATAATCTGTTTATTTTTCATCGAGCTTTTTAGAAAAATAGATTTATGATCACTCGAACCAATCTCCATATTTATCATAACTCATGATTGCGCTGTATCTTTATATAATGAGCTACGAAATCCGGTCACGCTATACGGATATAGATGGGAGAAAAAGAAAAACTGAAAAGTTTTTCAATCTTTTTCGATCAAACTTTCAGGAATCCCTTGACTTTTCAACTTTTCAATTTGAAACTTTTCTCCATTTGAATGACATGGGCTGAGCTAAAACGAAACGAGCAAGCCTTTTTACATTCTCCGTACATAGTATGAGGAAAGTATTGTGATCACGAAAAAATCGACTTCGAGATTTCAGAGGAAATACACGTTTTGAGGTCCCTAGAACATGTTTAGACTATTTTCGGAATGATGTGTGTGTGTGTCTGCGTGGATGTATGTGATTTTGGGCGCTCTAACTCAAAAAGTACTTGTCATATTAATACCAAACTTCATATATAACACTTTATCATGAGCACAAAGAGCTGATAGTTTTTGGACAATATCTGTTAACCGGAAGTCGAGGTTTATTCGAAACCCGATTCGGTTTTTGCGATATTTCTCCATTACAACATCATTATTGTATATACAATTCTATACAAAAGTTATAGAGAATGTAATTTCCTGCAACTTTCAATTAGAACAATTTTCCATAGCAGTTCTTCGAAATTGACGGTTAGTGGGCAGCTCGCCCGCGTGGTAGTGACAACAATTGAATCGCTAGCACTGAAGCATTAAGTTGAACTGTTCTTATCGCCTTATTTATTTGATTGTAGTTGACAACTTACGTATGGAGAAAGTCATGTGTTGGACACATCAATTTATTTATGCGTTTTAAAGGTGTAAACGATCTTTCTCTTGAGCAGTTTGTAACCATAAGACTCAAAAATAGTCGCAATATTGTTTTTACATTAGGGAATGCCAACTGAATTTTATCTTTGATAATGATTTGATAAAGGTCCTGGTGGGTTAAATGTCCTTTGGTTGTATCTCTGTAGTTGTCCCTAATAAAAGAATGGAGGTGCTTTTTCTCCCCAGCGAGGTTATTATGTACATCTTCAGAGTAGTCTTTCATTAGGAGTCTTACATTTTTATTTAGCTTGTCCTCAGAGGCATCCAAATACACTAAAAATGAAAATAATATTAGCAACATATTCGTATATGGTTGTCTCTTCAAATTAGTTTCTAGCGCATCCATAATAGGGATAAAGGATTTAAACCGAAATTTGTCTCTTGGAGAAAGCGTTAGGTGCATCACTATCACAACATTTCCTTTCCTTGTTATTTTGTGAGGCCCCTCATATCGTGAGGTCCTAAGCTTACTTAAATAGCTTATTCGTAAGTCCGGCCCTGAATATTGGGATTTATCTAATAGGAGCAGTCCATTACTCAGTATTTTCAATACATTTCAGCTGGCTTTCCATTGAATGGTCACATTTTAGCTGTGAGCCCTGCGAACCAGTACTGACTTTGAACAACACCACTAGAAAATTTTCGATTGTTGTTTTGGCTGAAAATCAATTCCTAAATAGGCATCAAATTCCACCCGTAATAACTTTCACGCTAAACGTAATTGTTCTAACAAAACCTGCAGACATATTTAGCTTGCAAACCAGATCTCGGGGTTAGGATCCATTTCACGCATTCGTAAAAACTTTCACGCAAAACAAAATTGAATAACGTGAATTACCGTATATACTCGTGTATATGCCGACTCCATGTATAGTACGACCCCTGATTTTTTGGTGAACAAACCTGATTTTTTCATATATCTCGTTTATAGTACAACCCCAGCTTTCCACCAGGGTCGATATATTTTGTTTCAATAGCTCGATGGTTACGAGCGAGATATATCGAACGACCTTGATTTTCCACACCACCATAGAATAGACCATAAATGTCGTAAATAGTATTTCTTGCGAGTACACTAAAATTCGGATAAGTTAAGTATCTTACTTCTAAAACATTTAATAAAAAGTGATATGAATCATGATTGCACAAGATGAAATAAAATCGTTTTCAATTCTAGTGCTTCTGGATTACGTTCCGCGTATGTAATCCATCTACTTAATAGGTAGGGATAACGGATAAAAAGAAATTAATTTGTAATATTCCACAGTCTTTATTGTTTCTTCAATCACACACCGACCGGTTTCCACTACAAAATCATTCTAATGGTGTTACTAACCGACGTAACACCTTTAGAATGACTTTATAGTGGAAACCGATCGGTGTGTGATTGAAGAAACAATAAAGACTGTTGAATATTACAAAGTAATTTCTTTTTTCCAAGATGTCGAAATTCCATAAAGTTACGCCGTCTACGATACTTTTAGTCCAACTCGTTCCAATCCATCCCTTGTAAAAAGACGCAAACAAAGATGTACATACATAAAATTCAAGAAAGGAAATACCCGTAAATCTTCACTTATATCAAGTATTTGTGAATTTGAAGCTGTGTATATGAAAAAGATTCTACTCTTCACAAAGCAACATAACAATGATAAAGGACCTCACTGTTAAGGTTATCCTACCATTATAGTCGATCCGACATCGGAAGACTTATGGCCTCGAAGCAGCAGCAGCAGCCAATAGGAGACTGTTTGTTTGGGAAGGTAGTGGGGAGGAAACCAGTCTCACTCCTGCTCTCGAAGAGATCGCATCGGACTGCGTTGCCATTTCTACCGCCGTTTCCTTGCTGTGGATCAAAAAGAAGGATGGAAAATATTTTATTTAGAAACTGCGTAGTATATCAGCTGAGCAAGAGCTGGCAGCGCGCACCGATATCTGCTCTCCCGCACGAAAGTTGAGAGGGGCGATGGAAGGGGAAACGTTCGTGATTGGCTACTTGCTCTAAGTAGGCCATAAGTCTTCCGATGTTGGATCGACTATAGAATGTGTGCGGGTGGCATAACTTCACCGAAAATGCCCGTGAAGATACATGAATTTTAATTCCTCAAATGCATTACTCGTGTATAGTACGATCCCCAATTTTTGCAATAAAAATTTGGTCGTAAAAACTCGTACTATACACGAGTATATACGGTATATACAATTTTTACGAAAGCCTTAAAGGAAACTCAATTTTCCCTCTCACAAGTACCGAATATACTTCGGGTGAATTATCACTGAAAACAGTTTCATTTTAACCAAAATATGATATTACTTAACCTTGTTGTGGCTATTGGAGATACCTGGGATAAGTATTTTTTCAAATTTATATTTTTAAGTGCTTGTTCTTAATATATGTATGGTGAGTCTCACTGAAATAAAGTGCTTGAGGGGCCTAGGCGACTTGTTAATTAGCAAATTTGATAGTCGTTGGTGTCATATGAATAAAAATAAAGTTTTAATAATTTTAGAGCGTTATAAATTCTCTATAGTCGATTTTATGGTCATAATTATTATTAACTAATATAAAATTTTCTTTTTGTGTTGCTTGGAGTCCTTAGAAGGGAGAAGAAAAGTCGTATAGGCTGAATAAAGTATATTTCCTCTCATAAGCTTCCAAGAATGATTTAATCGCACTAGCATAAGATGTACTCAATTGTCTCTGAATCATTTTAATTTTATACTCTGGTGATATTAGTTTTTAAACCAAAGAAGTGCTTTGAGAGGAAGAAGACTATGAAGAACTGGAACCGGTATCAGAATGTTGCTGTGCGTATAAATGATGCAATTTGGTAAGGTAATATGGCTTGATGAATGGGAATTTTTAGATTAGTGTTCCATAGTATCTTAAGGTTTGCCAGCTCTTGAGGTTTATAGGGAAAGACTATTTGCAAAACAATCAGGTTTTCTTTTTGGGGGAGGAAAGAAATGTGAAAATAATTCTTTAAGTATAGAAAGTTATTAATTTGTCAAATTAATCTATGATTCACATGTTTGACATACTTATCTTCCTCTTTATGAATATATTTTTGCTGAGATCTAACCTTGCTTAAAAAGGCTTTATCATCTTTTATATGCTAATAGAACTCAGTGCACATAAAATTAAAAATTCATTTTTGATTAAATCAGTATTGCGTCTGTTTCTCTCGTCTCTCCATTTAACATTCATTAGGCTAAAAATTCTCTCAGAATAATTATAGGTTCCAGGAAAGCTAAATATATTCAATTATTTTAAATTCCTTTTATCAAATCAAATTCAAGGTTTTTGAACAAAAATGCCATTTCTTGCAACTTGTCTTCCAAAGTAAATTAACTAAATAAAAATTATTTAAAAAGTTCTACCCTTAGATTCTAGGCGAATCTTGCACCTCCCCTGACGACCCGCCATGCCTCCCAAGGGAGGCATGCCCCCCACTTTGAGAACCACTGCTTTAAAACCTTTGATCACAGTTTCTTCATGCTGTGAACACCCATCAGCACACCTCGGAGAGCAGAGCACGTTTCAGCCTGCCCGTTGCTGTTGTGTTCTTCAAATTTAAGCATGAATCACGTAAAATCAAAGATAAAATCCGCAGTGTATGGCACCTTCCAGGAAACACACTGAATTCAGTCTTTCCCACAGAACAAGGCAGGTGTTTCACGGGTGACCTACCGTCAAAAGGTAAAGGGGCATATCTCGTGTAATGTCCGCACCCTCTTTTTCTGGGTCCAGTTTTAGGGAAAAAAGTGCGGGTATTACACGAGTAAATAGCCAAAGTGTATAGTGAGGATGAAGATGACGTTCTCAGCAATGCCATTTATGTAGACAATGAGAGAGAACACAAAATTGCCGACAAACTATTTCAGGACAGCAATAATGAATTCAGAGGCTAAGATTCGGACAGCTAAAAGTAAATAAATAATTATTCTTATTTTTGTTTTGAAAAACGATATTTAAAGGAATGTTATCAAAATGGATTGAAATGTACGATTTACTGATAAAAATATGCCCAAAAATATAAATTATTTCCTTGCTTAAAAAAGTTGTATGCGCTTGTTACCATATATAATACGCACCGTAACTTTTTGTCAATTTTTCGTGAAAAAAATGCATATTATAATCGGAAAATTATGGTAATCGGTGGCGGATTACCACACAGGTGCTTGCCTGGGGCCTCGACACTCATGGGGGCCTCAAAACAGTCAAAACTCAATTTTTTCAATATTTTATTTTGTAAAATATTTCACAATCAGTATAATCTACTATTATGTACACATGTTGTGTTTTTACTTAGGTTTGTTACAATGTAACATCCCTTGCGTCATTCAAAAACACATCTCACAGTTATAATTCATTTTTTGTTTATTTTTAACATTGCAAGTTTATATAATAAATATTAAATTTTTTATTTATGTATTTCTGTAATTCAATTTACGAGGGTGTCAAAAAGTATCCGCAATGTATTTATTTAAATTAACATAACAACAATACGGAATGCACAAGTGCATCATTTTTCAACACACTTGGTGCAGCGTTGCACAAGGTTTTGTATGCCTTCAGAAAGAAATGTTTTCAACAGAGCAGCAAGCCAGTTTCCGCTGTTGGATCCCTCCCCACCCACCCGGGCGGTCAAGAGGCTGCCTTCGGTCCTTCAATGTATTGGCGATCAGCAGAAATTAATTAAAAAACCTTAATCATATAATGACATTTATATGATATTAGTTCTCCTCACCCACACACAAAAATGTGTTTTGCCGACCCTGTGCATACACATACATATATTTATTACTTACTTACATTGCCGCTATAACGGAGTGTGTTAATATGTTATAACCGAGGTGGATATATTGCAATATTGTAGAAACGGGGTTGGAACATGAAGAGTATGCTGTTATATCCGAGTTGTCATATTAACCAAGGCCATTATAACCTAGTTCTACTGTATATGTAATCATAATTGTTTTAATTTAATAAATGTCATTAGTTTATATTTTATACTCTACTATGTGTTTCATTTTCTTTTATGCCTAATGCTACAACTTACCTTACAATCTTACATAGTCAGGGAGGTGCAAAAATTTTTCATTTTGCCAAGGGAGGTGTGAACCAAAAAAGTTTAAGAACCACTGCTTTAAAGTGACTGGAATTTCGAATTCATTGGATGGAACTGAGGACTATTACTTATGGGGTTATTATGTTGCAGATGAAGACCAGATCAGTGATTAGATATTAGAAAGAAAATGAACGTGGAATTCCTAAAGAAGACCTTGAAATGCAACTTGAATAAATTCTTTGTTTAAAAATTTGGGATTTTACAATATTTCGTTTTCATTGTAATTTTAATGGGTATTTACATACAATTTAACAATCGAAAGATAATGAGACTGCATGGAGCCTTAAGACCTAAATCGATTTATACCTAATTATGTTAAGAAAGAATTAAGTCGTTCTGTTGGATATTGGTATTTAGTTTGTGCACATAATTTTTAAGTTTTCTTTTATGAGAGGTGCACTCTTTTCAGTGATGGTAGCATATCCATCATGATTCCGAACATTTAGCGAAAATAAGGCATGTACACTGTGTAGTGACTCAAAATGGAACCTTTTGGTGATATTAATGCACTGGCCTTAAAAATACGCTTCCGACTTTTTTCCTTAAAATAATGTTGAATGTCAATTTTTTGCGATTGATTGTGTTAGAATAGGCATTGAAAGTTGTTTTAATATTTATGTCTTAAATACGTGATTTTTGCCGCTTACGCATCAGCAGGTTCGACTTCAGATAGATTAGTTTACCGATGTTGCCGTTAACTAACAAAATTGGAATTTTTAAAGTGCAGGTGTTACACGAATAATTTTTTTCCCAGATATTTACTTCCAAAAACAGGGGTGCGGGTATTACACGATTGTGGGTATTACTTGAGTAAATATGGTATCTCACTTGACGGCAAGGCGAGAACTGTCTCGATACTGCTAATAACCAAATGAAAAATTACAGTGATCTTTTTACAAAAAAATGAGTTGCGTATTATACAATTTTCACATCACATTTCACTCATAAAAACATGGGTGCATATTATATACGTTGCATATTATAATCGGAAAACTACAGTATATGCCCACTTCTATGACTGCTACTGTAAGTTTGAGGGCCACTTACTGAAGCACCAAATGCTTCAGACTTATGACACCTTAAGTTCAATTTTGTTCTTTAAAATTGTCCTTACCGTGGATTTGCCTTGCCCCAATGCATGACTGATGTAGCTAGGACAGTGATGGCGAACCTATGCCACTCATGCCATAAGTGACACGCAAGACCATTTTGGTTGGCACGCCAACGAAAGGTGAAAACCAATGAAGGCGTTTATCGTACTGATTTAGTTCTGCAAAACACATTTGTCTCATTTAGTTAACTATTGTAAACATTAGTTTTATGGTTACAAATTCCAGTCTCTTACGTCTTGATCACGAATTTAATTTAGTTGGCACGCAAATAACATCAAGGACTTTTTTGTGGCACGCGAGGCGGAAAATATTTGACAATTTCAGTAATGTTGGCACACGGGCAATAGAAGGTTCGCCATCACTGAGCTAGGACCTTCACCACTTTTCAAATTTTGAATTACATCTAACTTCTAAACATCGGCGGATTCAAGGGGGGGTAAAGGGGTAATTCCCCCCCCCCCCTAGGATTTCCAAACTCTCGAAAAAATTACTCTTTAAATCTCGTCCTTCGTTTCAAGCGAGTTTCAGTTTGTCGAGTAGAGTCATTGGTGGATTTAAGGGGGGGTAATTACCCCCCTTAATCCACCAATGTTATTAAAATATATATTAAAGAAGGAAGTTCTAAAAATTTATTTTCTTTTCTTGATTCCTAAACAAAAAAAAAAAACCCCCCCTCTGGATGAAGCCTGGATCCGCCCTTGCTTCTAAAGTAATCACTTTCCTTTTTTTCAATTCAATATTATCATCTGCACTTAATTTTGACCATTTTGATGCCATCTTGTAAGGCAGTGTTTCCCAAAGTGTGGTACGCGAAACGATTCCAAGGGGTACGCGGAAGAAAATAAATTACTAAAAATCAGAACATTATTTGCACAACATTGCCAAATTCAGAAGAAGAACAGATTCTAGAGCTCGCCTTAGATGGCTTCCTGAAAACTGCGTTTGAGAAAAAGGCACTGGCATCGTTTTGGCTGAGCGTTAGTTCCAAGTATCCAGCCCTATCGGACAAAGCAGTTCAGTCCTTCTCTACTACGTAGGTACATGTGTGAGTTGGGATTCTCGGCACTGGTTGGCATTAAAACTAAAAAACGAAATCGTCTCATTAACGTGGAGCCGCATCTTCGTCTTAAGCTCACCAACATCGAGCTGGATATCCCCGTCCTAAAGTCGGGTCAGAAACAGTTCCACTCTTCACATTGCACAACTTACATATTTCCAGATACGTACATACGTAAATTTGAATTTAATGATTTAACTGACATTATTAATAAATCTCATAAGCTTCTGGGCACATATTTATTTATTTTTTGTTCAATATGTGCATTTTTGAAATAGTCATTGTGGAATTTTTTGAAAAAAATATTAGATATGGTTAGCAATAATTATTTAAATACCAAGAGGTGGTACGCCGATAAGGCTGAAGTCCCGAAGGTGGTACGCGGATGTTGTAAGTTTGGGAAAGGAAGGGATCACTAATATTTTGAAGGATGTAGATGGGCCTTAAGGCTTCACATGAACCAAAACCAGTTGCACAAACTCCAACCATTCGGTATTTTTCAAAAATATATGAAGGGTAATAGAGAGTTTTATCTAATCACTTTACATTAATCTAGTCTCATCGTGAAATCCATTTTTAAATTGATTTTGTATTAAATAAAATATGAAATAGCAAAATCACCCACTTTTACGATTTTGTCACGCAACCGCTAAACAGAATGTGATTCGTCCGCCGTTTGTGACGTCAGATTCGTCTAGTCCACCCTGCACTGTCTGAGTCATATATGTAATACCAGAAACACCATCCACAATATCTATACCTATCTTTAAAGAAAAGTGTTTGTATGTATGTATTTGTGTGTGTGTATATATATATGTTTTTTTTAGGGCAGCAATTACAGCACGTAGAAACAAGAGGAAAGTGTCTTTTTAATGGGAATAAAGAGTTATGTGATGTAGTCAGGTTTTTAAACCGATTTGATTGACCTTTCTAATTTTAAAAATATTTCCTTTTTTCATTTTCTCCATTTGAATAACATAGGGATGAGTGCAGCTTATTTTTCGTTTTAATTTTAAAATTACTTAGAAACATGGTACAAACTTAAAACTTAAATGGTTCTATGCAGGAAAGAACAAAGTATCTTTTTATTGAAGACAGAATCGGAATCCTGATCGAATTAGTGTAAAAATACGTTTAAAATCAGAAAAATAAGTGATTTTATCAGTTTTATGACATTGCCAATTACAGTAAAACCTCTATCTAGTGAACCTCCGTTTATCGTAAACCTCCGTATTTCGTAATATCTTTTGGGTCCCGCCAAAACTGTATGTTACAGTATAGGCAAACCTCTTAATATCGTACCTCCGTATTTTCGTAATTCTCCGTATATCGTAATGGGAAAATGCACCCCTGATAAAAAACAACCTCCCTATAGTAAAATAATGTATTCCTGTTTACGGATAAAATAATTAGGCTAGTTTGCAATGAAAATTTGCATGTGAATAACCAAAAGAAATCAGTCGATGGTATATGCATACGTACGTACAAGGTTATCCTGCTGAAGCAACCACCGTAGTGGCCTCTCGAAAAAGTCGCCAAAATATTATCATAATGCAACAAATATGCACAATTTAAGTTGAAGTTAGGTTGCGTAGTTTATTACCTATGCCAGACCCTACGAGTTCAACTCGCTCAGATTTACGGTTCCCTTGTAAAAGGAAACAACGGCAAGCACCAATAGTCAATTCTTCCGTGATTCTCAAGTTACACATCACTGCTACTTATGTACGTATCAATTTTAATCACTCGTGAAAAGTGTCACGAGAATATTATTACAATGTTGCAAAGATATATCATTTAAACGTAAATTAATTCTCAATCCTCAGCTAACACACCATTGCTACGTATTTATTAATTTTCACGGCCTTTGAAAAGAGCCCTGAAAATATGACTACAGTGTTGCAAAGGCATTTAATTGTCAATTCTTTCGTGATTCTCATGTTACTTTTACTGCCTCTGAAAAGCCCACGAATATATAACTGTAACATTGCAAAGACAATATTTAAGTCAATTCTTTCGCGGTCCTGAGGTTAACAACGCACCACTGCTACGACGTATCACTTTTTACCAAATCTGAAAATAACCGTGAATACATGACTATAATGTTACATAGACATAATATTTAAGATAGGTACTGCTTCTGCTGCGAAGATTTCTCGCCTGGTGAATCCCCTCACACGTCTCGGTTTATCCCTTCATGCAGGCGTCCAGCTATTCGCCGGTATGCGTCAAGTTTCTATGAGCGTGTAGTGCTTATGTTTGCCTAATACGAGGAGCTTGTCAAAATTACTGGTTATACCACATTGATTTGTTTCATTAAGCTATAGTGGATACATAATCTACAAATACGTGTTTTTTAACGTTAATTTTGTCCTTAATCACGTATATTATTTATTATATCACAACTTTCATGTAATTATTAATGCATTAATTTTCCGATTATAATTAAAGTTTGTTAGGTGTATAACAATATACTTCATTATGCCTTGTATAATATTAAGTGCAATATTTACAAATAATACACAAGTAATTAATGAATATGTTTATGAATAAATTAATTTTAGACCCATAATGGACATGGTAAATCATAGAAAAAGACGGCTGCTGAAAATAGAAACGAAGTTAGCAATTTTCCAAGCCATTGATGAGGGGAAAAGAAAAATAGATGTGGCAGAAACCTTTGGCATACCACCATCGACTCTAACATCTATTTTAAATAAACGTAAAGAAACTGAAGTAGCAGCACATCAAGGTTTCATCAATAAAAGATCTCGGACAGTGAAAAATGAAGAATTAGATAAATGTGTGTTTGATTGGTTGATGGAAGCTAGAGCCACAAGCATACCTATATCTGGGCCTATTCTACAACAGAAGGCTAGGGAAATGGCATTGAAAATGGGAATAGATGACTTTCAAGGGTCAAATGGATGGCTACAGAAGTTTAAAGTGCGCTAGAACCTAAGAACTTTAAAAATGTGTGGGGAAGAAGCTTCTGTAAGTACAATTGTGGTAGAAGAGTGGAAAAACACTCTGCAAACAATTTTAGTGAGTTATGATCCTAAAGACATTTTCAATGCAGATGAAGCTGGATTTTTTATAACTTACTCCCAGATAGAACTATTGCAGTTAAAGGAGAACCCTGCCATGGAGGGAAAAAAAGCAAGGAGAGATTTACAGTGCTTTTCTGTACCAATGCAGATGGCACTGAGAAATTAGAACCACTTGTGATTGGGAAATATAAAAAACCCAGATGTTTTAAGAATATAAAAAACTTCCCTGTTTATACAGAAATTCTAAAAAGTCATGGATAACTGCAGCTTTATTTAGTGAGTGGCTAAGCATGCTTGATGCAAAGATGGGCATAAAGAACAGAAAAATTGTTCTTTTTCTGGATCAGTGCACTGCTCATAAAGTTGAGGGGATCGTGTTGCGACATGTTAAAATAATGTATTTTCCTCCAAATACCACAAGTAAACTGCAACCATTAGATCAGGGCATAATTTCTAGTGTTAAGAGAAATTACAGACAGCAGTTGGTGCTCTATATTTTAAGAAATGTGGATGAAACAAATGATCTTACAAAATGTAAATGGAACATATTGCAGGCCATGCATAGGCTCTGCCTATCATGGAATTATGTTCAATCAGCCTCTATTAATAAATGCTTCATAAAGGCAGGATTTATGAGGACAACATATGAGGAAGATGAAGTATCAGATGATGAACCTTTGGAATGGGATGAAATCAATAAAATGATTCATCTTCAAACATCATTTAATGATTTTGTTAATGTTGACACTTCCTATTAACTTGTGCACCAACTGAGGGAGAAATGGTAGAAGTGGAGATAGAAGTTGAAAGGGAGACTATAACAGAGACTAATAAGGAAGAAAAAGAAAATGATGAAGAGGAAATAATTCCATCTCCAAAAAAGAGTGAAGTGCAAGAGGCTTTGTGTGTGCTAGAAAGATTTTTTATGAATATGGAGGATTGCAGTGGTGATAATCTCTTGCTACTAAATAAAATAGAAAATGTTGTATCCAATGAATTTAAGAAAAAGATGACAGACTGAAATTACCAGCTTTTTTTCCAGTAAACAATAGGTAGAGTACATATTTTTTGTTCAGTTAGGTTGGTATTTATATTATAAATATATTAAATTTGTTGTATATATAAATATACTAATATAATAATTAAAAAGACAATAGTACTTTTAATTACCAGTTTGTGCATTTATGAATAATAATATGAAGGTCTTACGGTAAACCTCTTTATAGTGAACCTCCATTCATCAAAATGCCTAAAAATCTGGTCCCTTCCATTTCGATATATAGAGGTTTTACTGTATAAGCTACATTGACAACTCCCATCGTCGCTGAAGTTTTGTGTCCAATGCATTTATATTTAACGTAGTATCGTTTTTCAATTTCTGTGCGATTTTGCTTTGTTTTAAATGGCAACCAAATATTTGTTGATTTTAATTGAAATATTACTAATACATAGTTTTAATGATATTTTCGTGTAGCGTAGAGTACTCTAAAGCAAGCTGTTTTTAAAACTACGTAACTTAAATAATTAGACACAGATATTCCACAAAATGTGATTGGATAAATCTCATCTACATTGTACACTTGTTCCGGTGATAATTTTTCATCGTAAACCAATAGTTCAAATTGTTCGATAAACTCCTCTGCGGATTCTTGATCGGCACAAACGTTTTCCCCACACACCCGCTTCAAATGAAGGCCGTGATGCTTTTTAAACTTATTGTACCACTCGGAACTGTAATTGCATGCAACTGTGAGACCTAACTGTTCATGAAACCACTTCGCCTGCATCATTATGATGGACTGATCCAAAGGAAAATTCTCACTTCGCCTCTGCCTGATCCGTTAAAACTTTGTCCACGTCAGCAGTCAATGGCTGATGTAATGTTTTCCTATTAGCCATTAAACTCGGCACATCACTATCAGTAAAAGTTTTAAGTAAATTTTCCTTTTGTTTTTTTTATATCATAAACAGTTGAAATTCCAATACCAAATTCGTCACTTAACCTCTTCACCTCTCTCCAATTTCCTCAATAAATCCACTTTCTGTTTAATACTGAGCGTCACTTGCTTCTTCTTCGTACTTCCACCTTCAGAACTGGTTCCTGGTCTTTTAGACATCTTAAGGTCTAAAAATTAAATGTTTTAAAAGAAAATGCGCTATAATATACTACAGTAATACTGTCTTTCGTAAATACTGATGCTGACCGCTATATTGCAATGTGATCGCAATATTTGAGTGGCGCCACACCCCAGAAAGTCAAAAAATCACAAGGCGGCAGATTATAGATTCTGGATTCTAGGTTTTCCGAATTTTGGGATTCCGAATTCGGGATCCTCAACTGTATTTGATAAGGGATGTATGTTTGGTTTTTAATAACAAATTAAGAAAATTAGTTGAATAACTCGATAAAAAATAAACTTAAGAGGGCTGAAATTCCCGGAGATTAAAAATGGCTGAGGTATACAGCGTTAAAGACAGAGAACCAGAAATAGGATTTTAGTAATATAGATAAAAAATATAAATAACATGAATACTGCATTAGATTTATTTGCATTAAATTCATATCATCAGTCATTTCCAACAAGTTTTAATCTTATTTTCGATCTTTAAGCTTTTATTTAAGTGCATATGCATGGAAATTAGAGGACAACAATACCGGTAACCATGGAATCATATTATTGAAACGTTAAATATTACCAAAACTTGACTATAAATTCAAAATATGAGTGAATTCGAATGAGTATTCGATGGTAAGAATAAAAATCCTCATTCACTTTGGCGTGTTTTAGTGCAAATTTCCTGTTGATAACGTAATTTTAAGATATTTTAAAGAGTAAAAGAATGAAAGCCTCCAAACCAAAAAGGTGATTTTTATGTATTATCTTATGGGAAACGACATTCAAATAAGTGCTACAATCAAGATTTTTTATTTCTTTTCCTCTCTTTGCACCTTCCTCTCAAACCACATGAGAGTCTGCTAACAAGCCTACGAAGCGGGTGAGAATATGGAGCGCGTGAAGCATGCGGAGGTGAGTGAAGCGAGTAGAGATGGAGCCCCTAGTAAATTAATAAAATGCTATGAATGGAATATCACTTCGCATGTAGTAGAAAGATGAACAAACAGGAAGAGTGATATAAAATACTTGGAAAGCTCTGAAATGAGATGAATGCTGAAGATAAAATGGACAAATATGAAGAAAAACAAGGAAATGCTAACAAGAATAGGAGGAAAGTATAAGAAAGAGGAGGGCAAACTAGACAGGACATTACCTAATAATATAATATTTTTTACTGATCCTGATGATTTGTAGTCACAAATATAGGACAAGTCAATACAAATAAAAACAAATATACAAGAGATACCCTGATAAAAGATGTGTTAGAAGGAAAACTGGAGGGAAAAAGAGAAAGCTGAAGGAAAGGTTTTTAACTGATAAACAACTTGAAAGGGAGAGCTATCAAGACGTGAAGATGATTAGAGAATGTAGGAATAAGAACCAGGTTTAACAAAAATAATCACTCCTATCTACGAGACTAACCATGATGATGATGGCATATCTATATTGTTATTCTGACAATAAATCAAAATAGACTATGGAAAGTCTACTTCTTTCACTATTATCATGCTCCAAAAATAGTTACTTATACTTAGTGTATAATTTAATTGACAATAAATCACAACAGAGTATGGGATGTCTACTTCTTTCATTACTATTTTGTTCCAAAAATAGTTACATAAGCTTAGTGTACAATTTAATGCATCTAACACAAGAAAATATGGAAAATCACCTTTCTCTAAAAGACATTTTGTTTTTAAAAATAGAAGAGCTTATACACCAAATTTTCAAATAAGGAAACTTTGTAAGTGTTCAAGGTTAACTGGAGGTACCGGGGCTGTGTTGTGATTGGTAGGAATGGTTGAATTCTTGTTTTTAAATACAAAGTGAAAGGAATGTCATTAGCACCAGGACCAGAGTCAGCATTCCTGACTTTGTCTTTGCATGCCTCTAGTTTGTTCTTCTAAGTTTTTCCTGCCGATAATGACATCTTTGATATCAAAATGTACATCTAGAATACTGACAATTGCTGGCACAGTCTAAATTTTATGTTAAATTGCATGTGAGTCACTGATGAGGGGTAACTTCTTGCAAACAGTCCTTGGCAAGCTATAACAATTTGCAAACCAAGAAAGTGTGTTCATGTGTGGGTCTTTTATCACCAGCCTTATTTATATTTTTGGCAAATGAGGTGTTCTACTGTCCAGCAGACATTTTGAGAAACCTAGTCGTTATTATTTACAGCAACATGAAGACATTCAATAACAAAATGTAAATATCCAGTTAGTTTCTGAAGACATTAGTGAGCAGGATACGAATGAAGCCAGAAGAGAAATAAAAAATTGGTACAACATAAATTGTACAAACTTTCTCATATACTAATGCGTCGTTTACTTATCTTTAGAAAATGAAATTCATATCAGCCTGTTTTTAGAAAATCCAATTTTTGTTAAAGTTGCCTAAGAATAAACTAGCCTTATATTCATTCATTGAGAAAAATGAAATACGTAGTATTATTGTAGATGTATACTCAAGTAACTGTACGAAATTTGATCAAAATCGTTAGAGCCGTTTTTGAGAAAATCGAACTGGTGTTAAAGTTGCCTAGAATAAACTAGCCTTATATTCATTTTTTGAGAAATATGAACTATACAGTATTATTGAAGACGTAAACTCAAGTAACTGTATGAAATTTGATCAAAATCGTTAGAGCCGTTTTTTGAGAAAATCGGATTGTTGTTAAAAATGCATAGAATAAACTACTCTTAATTACTGAAATGTTGCAAAATCCTAAAACAGAAATCAAAAGAAGTGCCAAAGGATTAAAAAATTTGATTGATTTTTTTGTCAGATATCAAATGATGTTTTCATAAATTAATTGAAGAAGCTAAAAAATTAGCTGAAAACGTTGAGGCTATTGCTCATTTCCCAGAAATAAATATTTTCCGCAAAAGGAAAATTAAAAGACAATTTAATTATGAACATCATGATGAACCAGTACATGATCCAAAATAAAATTACAAAATCAACTTTTTTTACGTAATCATAGATGCGTTTCATAAATTCAGGAAAGATTTGAACTGTTAACAAAATATAATGAACTATTTGGCTTTCTTTAAAATTTGGAAAATACCACAACAATCGTCTTTTAAAAAATTGTTAAAATTTACATACACCCTTCCCTCGCCAACAGCGGGGATTAGGTTCCTGAAAAGTACCGCGGTTGGTAAATACTTAAGTATATTGGAAATTGGGGATTAGGTTCCACGGTTCGTATTACTATACCATATATTATTGATCACTTACATTACTCGCTTATCTCTCACTTAAATATATAAATATTACGAATACAATAACATGCTGTTCTTTCCTTACGATCTCTCTGGTTTGGCATAGTCGAAACTCCCGTAGATGAAAAATGTGTGACGAAAAACAATCACCACCGAGAAATAGCTTTCCGCTGCATTCCGCTGTTCGGAACTACATATTCTACCCCGGAATGAATTCTTTTTTTAAGAATTTCTTCAAACGTATCACACTATGCATAAGTCAAACTACTGAGTAAAACAATTACCGACTGAAGGATTACACACGCCCCATAGGTAACGGAGAAATTACGTGCATACTACGACGTACATCACATCATTTTATACAATTTACTACGGTCTTCTAATCTTACCCGGCGTTTTTTTGCATTTAAACAAATATTATTACGCACAAATTCAGAAAAATATTAAACGTTTAATTTATTTAATATCCTGATATGAATAAAACACAACTAAACACGTCGTGTGGACTTGCGGTGCGCGAAAAGCATGCCTATGCTGATGTGAATAATACAGAACTGATCGTGTGGAATGTAGAGACTTGTGGCGGGCGAAAAGCTTAATCGTACATTACGGCAACAAAGTAATAGCAAGCAAGTTATAACAACAACATAACCTTTGTGAGTGAGTGCAGATGACAACAAAGTCATACGATGCGCGGGATTATCCTGTTGAACGCAGTGACTTGTGGCACGCGAAAAGCATATGTAATCGTGTCAGTACGGCAACAACGTAATAGCGAGCAAGTTAAAATGACAACAAAGTCTTTGTGAGTGAGTTAAGATGTCAACAAAGTCATAAGATGCGCGGTATTTAAAAGTTTTCTTGGTCCGAACCATGGATACGCAAGGGAAATGTCCGCGGTTGGGAAGGGTAGGATTCAATATGCAGACCGCGTATATTCGAGGGCCGCGGTTAATAAACCCGCGGTTGGAGAGGGAAGGGTGTATTGCTCTGAAGGATGAAAGCAGAAATGAAGTAGAAATAGATGGATTAGAATTGGCGGAGGAAATAAAATCATTAAATGTATATACAAAAACAAATATGTTGCCCATGAATACGAGGACTGTTCAAAAATAATCGGGACTGAATTTTTTGTAGGAAAACTAAAGCGCTTACAAGTTAGTCGAAGTTATATCCTTCAAAGTACGATCCTGCAGATTGTATTCAGCGATATCAGCAATCCCTCCACTTTTCAATGTATGTCTGTTAGGCCTTTTTTGGAATGGCCTGCAGCTGCCATGTCATATTTTGTTTTATCTCCATGACGTCTTGAAATCGTTTTCCTTTCTGGATGCTTTTCAGCCTGGGTGCCAAATCTGGTGAATAAGGTGAGTGGGGAACCACGACGATTCTGTACTTGACCAGGAATTCCCTGAGACGTAGGGTCGCGTGGCATGACATATTGTTGTGGTGCAGAAGCCAAGTGCCTGTCGACCATTTGTGAGCCCGTTTCCAACAAAATGCAACTCAAAGGCATTGAAGAACAGTTATGTAGACAGTCTGATTCATGGTCTGGCATTGGGGAAGAAATTTGTGATGCAGTCTCATTGGTTCACGCTGTTGATGGTCTGCCTGTGTGTGGATCATCACCAATGGAAATCCGGCCATTATTAAAACGGGAATGCCACTCAAATGTCTTGGACCAACATAACACTGTTTCTCCAAATGCTTTTTGTAACATTTCGTATGTTTCTGTGACTGTCTTACCAAGTTTCCTATAGAACTTGATGCAAACACGTTGCTCCTTCAAAACATCCATTTCACGATATGACGAAGGGAAAAACGCTTGCATTCTAGATCAGATGTTGCCGAATATGCTATATTGTTGCCACTTTGATACTACTGGTAGTTTCTCCACAAAAAATTGTCCTGGTTTTTTTGAACAGCCCTTATATATTGCAATACATCCATGAAAACAATTTGCTATTGATTTTCCCAAATTTATCAATAGCTCTCAGAATCTTATTAACTCTTCTGGTAACCGTAGCATCAGGAGAGCATTCATTTTCAATGCTGAAAATTATTAAAATTTATTTACAATCTTCAATGTTACAACCAAGATTATCTGATTTGGCGATAATATCAATAGAAAATGAAATTTCTGAATCAAATGATTTCACTGACGTCATAAACACTTTTGCTTCAATTAATTATCTTTCGTTGCCATAAAATTTCTTCGGTCCAATTTTGTGTTTTCAGTTCGTACTTTTTAGTTTATCGATGTATGTTAAAATATATGTTATGACTTTTCGTGTAATGATAATTAGTGTTAATGCACATTGTATCGCTACTATTAATATTTTGAAGAATGTGTTTGTGTGTTTGAGCATTTATAGCGCAACAACTACAAAATGTAGAAGCAAGAAGGTGGTGTCATTTTAACCGCAATAAAAAGTTAAGCAAAATGAGAGGGTTTTTAAAGTGATTTGAACTACATTTATTATATAAAAATGTTTTTCTCTTTTAATCTTCCCATTTAAATAACACGGGAATGAGTGTATTGTTGGATTAACAATTTACGTGAAAACCATTATAAACAATACGTAACATTAACTAAAAGAAATAATATATACCTAATACAGTTGAACCTCCCAATAACGGGCACCAGCGGGGAATTGAGTTTCTGCCCACTATTGGGAGGTGCCCGTTAGTGGGTGAGAACCATCTCCATTTAGGGAATTCCGGGACCTGAAGAATCTGCCCTTTATCAAGACGTGGCCGCTAGTGAGAGTGCCCGTTATTGGAGGTTCCACTGTATAAACTAAAAGAAATACTATATATCTAATATAAACTAAAAGAAATAATATATACCTAATATAAACTAAAAGAAATAATATATACCTAGTATAAACTAACAGAAATAATATATACCTAATATAAACTAAAGTAGCGAAGAAAGAAACACAAAGTGTGGCATAGAGTTCTCCAAAACAAACTTTTTAAAACTACGTAACTTAAATAATTAGACGTAGATTTTCCACAAATTGACATTTTTAGGGATGAGGATAAATAAAAGAATTTAAATTCAGAGCGTAAAGAGTAGAAGCAGCCAATTAATTTTGCACACATTAACCTATGACTTGGTACAGTCATGGTCCTTTGCGTTGCTGTTGCGAAGAGATCGAAACTGTAACCACATTTTGTCAAGTATATAATAAGACATCCATTTGGTGCCCCCTTACGAAGCTGCGCCCTGACATCTGCCCCGGTTGCCTCACGCTCACTATGGCTCTGTATATATGTATTCAATATAATTTTTTTTTCGTAATGGGGCCCGTGGACTCTGAGAAAATGTGTAACGCAACCCTTTGATAGAAAAAGGTTGTGCACCACTGCTTTATCTATAATATATTTTGAAGCGTGTGTTTGTTAATGGAACTCCTACTAAATGATAAAAGTTTGAATAACCAAATTTGGTACGATTCCTCCTTATATTCTAACTTAGTGAATGGTCAAGGTTTGGTCAACCAGGATTAATCAGTGCTGCCAATATAGGGGATTAACATTTTCCCATAAGATAACACGTACGAATCCATTTCTTGACTTGCAAGGTATTTTTCCTTCAAGCATAAAAATACGTAAATATGTACCGATTTTTTTCGTTTTTGCTTTATTCGACGAATAAAACTCTATACTATCTTATTCCTGTGAAGTTTACATGTTACATGGTCGAAGTTTTCAGAAATACGTTATTTGTTTCGAAATTTTGTGGATTTTTCGTACCCCTCCCGGGCGTTGCCAAGGCGGCCGTCATTGTTACCTCCGATTCAATCAGCTTCAATGAAGCTTACAAATAGACGGAAGTTTAGCATTATTAAGCAACGAAACGATCGATGTTTATGGATAGCAACGCAGATAGATACTGATTATTATTCAGGAAGCGTTTATAACAATTGATGAAAGTAATTGAACCTTCTTTCGTCTATTGAATACTGGAATGTTACATTTTTTTAAGTAAAATCATTATATTCTACATTATAATGTTTATTAACGTAAATAAGCTCAAGTATCTGGTGTACATTTACCAGTCAGTGTTCGATCATGGACAACTGTTTCACGGGTTTCTTGCTTACAAGACATAAATGTAAACATTTCATAGGCATAATTACAAAATCTGATGTGGCCAACACATGACTTTCTCCATATTTGGGGTATAGATATTTAAATTATTATGAATAGCATTATGAGGCAAAATTATCATTTTGTCGTCCTTACTGCCGTAAATTATGTATATTTTGAATGTTTACAGAATTCATCGCTACATGGTGGTGGCGCTGTATACTGGTATTAAGAAAAAGCAAAATATCTCCGAAATGGATGGTTCTACGAAAATTTGTTTCCAACAAAACTTGGAAGAAGTATTATACGCTATAACTTTGGTTCTCATGAAGATTACTAATAACGATGTTTTTAAGGAGATATTTGACGGAAACCAAAAAACCGATTATTTATAAATAATTCCTAAACAATAACTGCTATGGAAAATTGTTTCAAAAAGAAGTTGTAGGAAATTACATTCTCTATAATCTTTGTATAGAATTGTATATACAATAATGATGTTTTAATGGAGAAATATCGCAAAAACTGAATGAGGTTTTGAATAAACCTCGACTTCTGGTTAACCGGTATTGTCCAAAAACTAATCAGTTCTTTGTGCTTATGCTAAAGTGTTATATATGAAGTTTGGTAACGATATTGCAAGTACTTTTTGTGTGTGTGACTCCAATGCTCTCTTGGTAAGTATTAGTAATTAGTATATATATATATAGTTGCTATATATTCTCACCACTTTATAAACTCGGATCATAGCATGTAATTTTTCTGCATGCTATTTTTTATATCATTCTTGAAATTTGCTTGTGAATACATTTTAAGAAAGCATAATCTGACAAAAAGTAAATCATTGAGATGAGTAAATTACATTGTGACACTATTTTGCATGCATTCAAAATAAAATGGATCTTAAGCCTTGGGCAACATGATTTCAAATCAGATATCTCATTGCTTGAAATGTAAGTTTAAAAACCACATCATTTGCATCATGAATAAATTTTGAAAACCAGTTGCTACGCCCGGAGGAGGTGGAGATGCTTGTTTGTGGTTCTCCAACTATTGACCTTCACGAACTTCAGAAAGTAACTGAGTATGATGGCTACAATGAGGATGATCCTGTTATAAGGTAAGTGTAATTCTGAAGCCTTCAAGCATAATTTTTTGGGAGACCCTTGTAAAGATTAAGAAAAATTTTTAAATTAACTACTAACAAAAAACATCAGTAGGATTCAATTTATTTATTATTTGTATTAATAGATGCAGAACAAAAATATGTAGTTCAATTATAAGAACTAAAAATTAATGAAACATTTTGAAATGATATAGATACCTAATTAATATTGGCATTTGCATATGCCCATGAGCAGTATATGATTGTGCATTTGCTCAAACTGGCTTTGCATAAGGGGCTCTAGTATTATTAGTGTGTTTTATTTTTTACTTCTTTGCTAACATTCTTCATAGAAACAAGATTACTTTTAAAATAAATATTTATGGTTTGTGAGATCAGCAAATTAAAAATAAACTCAAAACAATCCTTCACAGAAAGTGTAGGAAGTCACACTTTAAATGTAGATGGGCATAGCAAGGGTGGGGCGACTGCCCCGGGTGCCGAAGCCCAAGGGGCATCAAACAGGCAAAATAAATCAAGTGGATATTTTGAAATTAGTATTCAATAATACTTCAGCAAAATTGTTACGGATTATTTATCGTATAGCTTTCTTCAATTGACGTTTTAAAAGAGACGAAATTTCATCTTCGGCTGAAGGCAAAGGGGCGTCCGAAGACCTCTACTAAGCATGAATGATGTGGGTGACTGTTCAGAACTACCTGGAATTGGTGCGATCGCAATGTATGCCAGCTACCGATACCAGGGGATGGTGTTTGGTCCTCCCATTTACAGTTCTTGGTCCTCGCTTTGGCTTTTCCCAACTTTAACCACTCCTTTTCCATCTCCTACTCTCTGCTTCATAACTTTCCATGGAGTGACACAAGTCACACATGGTAAAAGAAAGCACATTTTACGGCATCCTACTGTACGTGCTACTCTCATGACTCCTCTTCCCTCTTGCTAGAACCCCCGATGTGGCATAAACCGCTGGGCAATGTCTTTGACGGTTTCTTCCTAGCCTACACATGAAAATTTGCAAGCAAATGCATTGGGGGTCTTTTTTGCATCATTATTTCTATCCCTCTCCCCTTTACTCCTTCCAATTTCTCGAAAAGGATACCACTTCCTAGCCTTCACTTTTACTTGGCTTGTCCTCGAAGTAATACGGGTAGTGAGAGCTACGTGTTGTATCAATATTTTGTGCATTCAGTGTCAAGTTAAATATAGCAGGTTAGTACTTTCACTCGTAAGAAAATCATTAATGTGATGGCTTTGATTCTAGATGGGTGTGGTTTCTCCTTTTGATGAGCACGAGAATGAGTTTAGCATAGGTTTGATTTATATTTTAAAATAGGTCTATGTAAATTTATTTACTTTTGTTATATATATATATATATAACAAAAGTGAATAAATTTACATAGACCTATTTAATATATAATAATATATATATATATACACATATACATATATACACATATATACACACACACAGGCCCTATCACAGGGGGGGTCAGCCGGGCCATTTGGCCCGGGCCTCATATTCATGGGGGCCTTAAATTTACACAGGGACGTATAACTATGAAAAGTCAGTTAATAACATTCTAAATTAACAATTTCAAAAGAAAAAATTCTCTCTAAGCAGTAATGAATGAAAGTTGTTTTTTTTCAACGTGATCTTTTTAGAGTACCCTAAAAATGTGCTACGCATTCATTGCAGAGAGATTTCTCAGAGTGTATAGTCGTGTCAGTGTTTCCGACAAACTTTCCCTGTGTTACTTGGTTTTTTAGCTAAACCCAGTGGCGAGCTGTAGTGGGCTCGCAAGAGCCCATTGTTAATTTTTTTTAAATCTGTGAGCCCATTGTTAAAATTATCGTTTATTATACGAAAAGGACTAATTTTCCTCATATGTGCCTTATCTTGCGCAAAATCAATACGGGACTAACTTGGTGACAAAGCGCATCCTATATTATTACATTATGGCTTCTAAATTTTGACCATCTTTAAGTCGGTCCAATGCATCTTTCGTATGCGTATCTTGAAGATAATTTGAACATCTCGGACATCGCGTTGGATTTCAAAAGTCATGTCAAAAATGTGATGAAATGTTATACATTGTTGTAAAATTATTGAAGAACTATACAGTGTTGCATGAGCATTATAATATTCTTAGTTATAGAGGAGGGGAGAGACAAATGACTGAAAATTTCTGCTGAAAAAACTATATCCTATAGACTTACTTCATACTTTGTAAATTTGAATTTGAATTTTGAATTTGAAACTCGAGACAAATGTAACATTGTAGATTATCGTGTCATGAGAAATCTAGTTACATACATTTCGTCAGTCCGACAGTCGGGCACCAACAATATTTGGCGGAATCAGAAATGCAAGGTGTCTTGTTGTGGTTATTTTGCTCTGAGAAATAAAAAAGAATGGTGCTTTGTGAACAGGTGGCAGAATAAATTGGTGAGCCTTATTCTTTTGTGCTTCGTTGCATCGCAACTTCTTGAATAATATTAATAACAATACCTTGTTTATCATTTAGCAGATCATATTCGTTGTTTGCCACTATAGTGTTTGACGGTGCATTCAACCAAACGTATGCAAGGATTGGATTGACTATTATAGCATAACTGAACGGGTTCTGGTAAGTTATCAACTTTATTTTCGATTAACTAAAAGGAATGATAAATTGTAAAAAGCTTGAAATTTTTTGTCTCCTTGGAAAGAGGGAGAAAAAAGAATAGGAAATTTAAGTTTTCTTATAAAATATGAAATCCAAATCACGATTTTAGGGACTTGGTGGACGAGTTGAAATGCGAATACAGTAAACCCTCGATTTAACGGACTTCGGATTTAACGGACAAAATGTTGTTAAGGTCAATAACGGACGAAATGCATCTTTTAGTTAATCGGACCAAAAAATATTCTCCGATTTACAATAGTGAAACGTTATAGGCAACCCTCAGTTTACGCAGTTTAAATATCTCTTTTTTATTAAGAATAATGCCAGTTCTAAATTTGTGCCGCAATGTTTTTTTCGAGTATGCCGTCAAAATGATGAGACATATTTATCCAAGTGTTTCGCGATGATTACGTGAAAATATATAGTTTATTTTATGGCTAATAGAGAAAATCAATTCAGATATATCCATAGGATGCAATATTTATGGTATTTTCAATGTTAACATATTTTCTTCAAATATCCAAAACAAAAAACGTTTTTAAAGGAACAGTGTAGCAGCATTGTTTTAAATTCAGTTTCATAGTGCATCTTCCAGCGAAAGCTGTATTTTATGCAGTAATTATCATTGCCATTGATAAAGGAGGTTTTCTCATGCCAGTACGCATGCGTTTTTGGTATAAAAAATTCCATTAGCCAATTAACGGACATTCGGGTTTTACGGACAACCCTTCCCCCTATTAGTCCGTTAAATCGAGGGTATAGTATATTAATACTGACAATAGATTTATTGTAAGTTAGAATCATTTTCATCTTAAGTATTTCGTAGTTTCATTTAATTGGGTTTTGATTTAATGGTTTTATTTAATTAGGTTTTTATTTAATAAGAATAGGAAATAAATTTAATACAAATTGTATTTTACATATCTTTTTGCAAAATTATGAATTAATTATTTCAGATTTTAAGCGGTCCCCATTCACTACGACGAGAAGTTTTGAAAGTGGTGCAAGAGGAAACGTAAACAAGCAAGTGAAGCAGCAATTAAAGAATCAAAATTAATAACATCATTTTTTAACGAAGCTAACTTTTCTTCTTGGATGGACAGTCCTACAAACAATGAAACCTCTGAAACTCCAGCAAAAGATATTTCAATGTGACTACAAGAGCGAGATTAAGGACTTAGTCAAGAGAATGATATGCCAGCAGATGCAGGCGAAGGTAATGGGTGTGATTTTGTAGAAGAAAGTACTGCAGGTAACAAACCTTCTAGAGCGATTTCTACAACAGCACATTTGAATACTTCAGTGCGAATATCTAACATTGGTGAGAGTATACAAGGAGATGTGTTAGAAATAGCTCCAACAAAGTCATCAGAAAATTCCACTTGTAATCAAGAAACTCATCAGCAGGAGATAAATGAAAATATACTTCCTATTCATCAAGAATCATTCATCACTACTACGGCTTTTTGTGTGAATGACATTGGAGTTCTTGACAAAAACAATGCTACCCAAATCCATTCGTTCCTCAGAATTCATTCTTTTGAAATTCCAGACAGCATTCCACACGACGCTGGAAACCATGCTTTTCCTAGTCGTCTACTGAAAAGAGTTTTACCTAATGGTGAAACTCGCACCAGAGATTGGTTATGTTGGAGCACAGTAAAACAATCTCTGTACTGTGTACCATGCTTTCTTTACAATAAAGTTTCTACAAATGCATCAACTCTCTCTAATGAACCAGGATGGAGCATCAAAAGAGGCTGGAGGAAGTTGAAAAACAGAATACCATCCCATGAGAGTTCAACATCACACAAAGAAAACTATGTGGCATGGAAATTAGCTGGCAGAGCAGCATCAGCTGATAAGTCAGTAGAGAAATTACTTTTGTCTGAAATCTATACAGAGGTTAATTCGTGGAAGAAAATTCTTGAGCGCATCCTAGATGTCATACTTTTTCTCTCTGAACGGGGATTGGCTTTCTTCGGTTCTAGCCAACGCATAGGCGATCATAGTAATGGAAACTTTCTAGGCATCATAGAACTGTTAAGCAAATATGACCCAATTCTAATGGAACATGTAAGAAAAGTTCGAGAATCACAAGATAATCAAGAGCGTATGCAAGTACATTACCTCTCCACACGCATTCAGAATGAATTCATTGAAATTTGTGGTTCATTTGTTCAAAATTCTATTCTCGATGATATTCAAAATGCCAAATATTTTGCATTAATTGTTGATGCTACACCTGATTGTATCAACAAGGAACAAACTTCTCTTATAATTCGATATGTTAAGATTCCCGATAACAGCTCAACATTTTCAATTGAGGAAAGGTTTATTGGCTTTGATAATTTCAATAAAAAAACTGGAAAGGAAATTTCTTCTTGAATTTTAAGAATTCTAGAGGAACTTGGGTTGAGTTTTGAACTCTGCATTGGTCAAGCTTATGATAATGGGTCGAACATGGCTGGAAAATATAATGGAATACAAGCCATTCTTCTTGAGTGTAATTCAAATTGCATTTTCTCTAGCTATGGAAACCACACATTAAACCTTGTAGGTGTTGACTGTGCAGAATCATGCAATGAGGCTATTACTTTCTTTGGAACCATACAGCAAATGTACAATTTATTCTGTAGCAGTCCACAAAGGTGGTAAATATGAAAGCAACACCTTCCTGTATCATTGCACCAAATTTCCAAAACAAGGTGGTCTGCACGGATTGATGCTGTTCGTCCAATTGCAAATCATTTGGGTGAAATCAGAAACGCCTTAATTGAATTGAAGTCTCTCAATCTTACAGCACAGGCTCGAACTGAACTTAATGTTATCCAGAAATTCATGTCCAAATTTGAATTTCTTCTAATCTCATCTTTGTGGATTAAATTACTTACAGTGATCAACCAGACTAATTTGTTAATTGAAGCACGTAATGCTACATTTGATGTTGAGAGAGATAACATTGAAAGCCTCATTAAAGACATTCAGCAGATTCGTGAACAATGGCATACGATCTTGTGTGAGACCAAATTAATAGCTCAGAATATTGGTATTTCATCTGAGATGATCCCACATCGGAAGATTTATAATGAGTTTAATGTTGAACAACATTATAAAATTAATGTCTTCTATGTTATCATTGAGTCCATTATATCGGGTCTTAGGAGGAGGTTTGAATCTCTCAATACAATTTGCAATCTATTTGGATTTCTGTGGCAGTTTGATACCTTAAATAATGAAGATTTACGGGCATCAGCAGAGCGATTCCAAGGAAAATACACCAAAGAAATATCTACAGATCTGTATGATGAGATCATTTTTCTCAAGCGCGTACATTCCGTAAACTTCAAACCGGATTGCAAACCCAAAGAATTGCTCCAAGAACTACTTCAACTTGGACTTGCTGGTGTGTTTCCAAACATTGCAATTGCATTGAGAATCTTTCTCAGTCTACCTGTGTCAGTAGCTTCAAGTGAACACTCTTTTAATGTGCTGAAACAGATCAAAAACTACCACCGTTCAACTATGGGACAAGATCATTTGAATGGCCTTGCTACCCTAAACATCAACCATGACATTGCAAGGCAACTAAATTTTTCATCAATAATTGATGCGTTTGCACAGAAAAAAGCTAGAAAGGCTTTTTTAAAATGAAAAGGAACATTTGTTAATTTTTTTAATTATTGGAGCGGCATGTAACTGCATAGTTATATATGCCGATGTTCAATCTTGTTAAACTAATGCATTTTTATTTCTTGTGTATTAAACTTTTCCACTTTGTGTATTAACTATTCCATTTTTATTTCTTGTGTATTCTATAATTATTTCTTGTGATTAAACTTTTAAAACCTATATTTTTGCAAATTTGATCATTTAAATTATAACAGTTTTTATAACTATGGTTTGGCATTTTTAAAAATTTACCGGGGGCCTCAAAAAGGTAAGTGGCCTGGGCCACTCTCGGCCTCTGAAAGGCCCTGTATATATATATATATATATATATATATATATATATATATATGCAGGGCCGGCCTTAGGCCAATTGTACCTATTGGACTCAATCGGGCCCCGCGGCTAAGGGGGCCCCACACCTTGCTCTATATTTTTTGGGAAGGGAAACAGCTTGCGGACATCGAAACTTCAAACTGCAAACTACATTAAAAGACAGTTTTTTAGTATCTGGTATCCAACGCCCTAGTAGACGAATAAGACGTTGTCGCTATCTTCCTTCCTTTTCGTAACGTTGCCGTCAAAATTCGTTTTTAGCAAATCGCTCTATATCGCCTCTAGGTTCTTTTATTTCTTTTTAGACTTATCCATAGTCCCATCCATACCCAAGTGGTCTCATGAGAGGCCATCTGATGCTCTCAGAATGCAGGAAATGCGTTGGCGGCCTGGGATACACCCCGGATCCCCACCCCCTGGCTCAGCCTTTTAGGTCTTGTTGCTTCGGTCCTTTGGACCTCGCTTGCTGTGCCCCTCCCAAATCTTTCTTTTCAAACTATACCTTTTAGATGTAGGAGCCCCGCCAAAAGTTTTCTAATTGGGCCCCGCAATTTCTAGGGCCGGCACTGTATATATATATATTATATAATATCAATATAACTGGATGGAAAAAGAGAAAGATGTAGGAAAAGGTTTCAGCTGATGGATGACTTGAAAGGGAAAGAGAGCTATCAAGACATGAAGAATACAGCAGAAAATAGGAGCATATGGAGAACCAAGTTTAACCATGAATAATCACAGACCTGTCTACAGAAAGGCTATCTATGATGATGATGATAACCTTGTATTAATTTCTAATTAAAATCTTGGAAGCATTGGATTCGTGGATGGAAAGGGGGGGAGGCTGAAAAGTTTGTGCACCACTGCTTTAACACTAGGAGTATCGGGTGCCGTCAATTGACGGTTTTCGGTTTTCGCAGAGCTGTAACTCTTGTATGATTGATCGTAGATTTCTTAAATTTTCTGACTTTTAATATTTTAGGCTAATGTTCTTTTTGCACTGTGTTGTAATTTTTTCTCCACTTTAGATTCTTCATAATAGGATCTTTTACCTACTAGTACCACGACCCGTCAATTGACGGGTAGGCTATTTTTCTACCCTTTTTGCCTTTTTATGGAGGAATTTTGATGCTTGAACATTGTTCACCATCTGACAATGTTCCATAACGTATTTTGGTATGCAAAAAAATCGTATTTGACTCTAAAAATGACGTATCTTGCGTTATTATTAGTAATAAAGGTGTCTTTTCAAATGGTAATTCGGCTTTTTTATGCAAGCTAGAGCAAGGAAGTATCGAGGGGAACTCTTCTGGGCGGGAGGGTGAGAACGTGAGGCCGTCCCAGCTTCCATACTCAGCTCCCGCAAGCAATGCCAGATTGGGCTCTGCAACAAAAACAGAACAAGAGATTTGTGTGAAAAGTGCAAAAAATTAGTGTGCGGACAATGCCGCAGTAAGATTTGCAAGAAAACTTACCTGCCTAGAGTCCGTCCTCTACTTACCTGTAAAGAAAGTACAAAAGCTGAATATCTTCTTCTGTGACATCACAAATTATTCTTTTGATCATTAGTCATATCTGAAATGTTTTATGCACCTCTTTTTGTGAAAAAGTGATTCCTAAACTTTACTTTATGTGTAACCACAAATTCAAAAAAACAAATTTTTTTTTGTTTTATTTGCGTATTTGGATGTTATCTAAGCAAATAATATCGCAGAACATATGATAAAAGCAAGAACATTGTAATTTCATCATTCTGAATGGGCCTCGTGTTCTTTGCCATGAGAAAAATAAATTTGTTTGTTTTACTGTAAACTCTCCGTTTTCCTTGCATTGTACCTTCTCTGCCCAAAAAATAGGCTCTAATGCGGTAAGACGACTCAAATGGATGAAACTCATAAAAATACATCTTATTTATTGAAAACCAACACATTTATATTTAAAATAGGCGTCAGAAGCGAGAAATTCCTCCACCCGTCAATTGACGGTACAAGGTACTTGCAGGCAGGCCGCTGACTCCGGTACCCCTAGTGTTAACCAGTGTTTCTCAGTTGGTGTTCCTCAAGCTTTATTTAGTTTGTATTATGGTTAGAAACCCATAAAGTCAGTAGTTTGACTATTTATACATCTAAATAAAGTTGAAAACGATCTTTTAAATCTCATAAAATTTTGAAACTTTCTATTCAAAGGATATAATTAAGACATTAGATTTATTGAGGGCTCCACTTTCTAAAAAGGTTGACAACCACTTCTCTCAACTATTTACAACTGGAAACTTTACATTGGCATATACTGTAATTTTCATAAATCGTACATTTCGATAATGAACATGTTTTTACAAATAAATTGTACATTTCAATACATATCAATTACATTCCTTTAAATATTTTTTTCAAAACAAAAATAAGAATATTTATTTATTTACTTTAGCTGTCAGAATTACTAAAGCCAAGGAATTCATTACCTCTCCCCTTACTGTTGTGTTCTCTGTCATCATCTACGTAAATTGCAACAAATAGTATTTTACACACCTTGACCAGCTTGTATGAACTGGACTTGATGTTCACGTAAATGATGTCACTGGGCAGCAAAGGACGAACTGTTATTCCAGCCGACCAGGTTAATACAAAAGGCAACATTGAGACTGAGGTTTTTATACGTTGTATTGATCTTTAATGGGAGTCAGAACATAACGTGATATTTTTGTAAACTCCCTCACACATGTCTAGTTTGGCAGCAAAGCGCCAACTTGTATTCCAACCGACGAGATTAATACAAAAGACGGCATTGAGACAAAATGTTTTTATACAGCATAGCAATCTTTAACGGGAGAGTCAGAACGTAACGTGATATTCTTGTAAACTCTCACACGTATCTCATTTGGCAACAAGGCGAGAACTGTCCCAATACTGCACAAAGTCAAGTAAAATTACAAAAAATTGGTGTGTATTATACATAGAGATAAGAGAATTTTCACATTTCACTCGTGAAAACATGGATGCATATTATATAGGTTGTGTATTATAATCGGAAAATTATGGTACTTTGTTTGTTCTTACACTGCAGTAAATTAATTAGAGACAGCAAATGGAGAAGAAGTAGTAGGATAAAATGAGCAGGAAGTGCTAAGAGCAGAAGAAGTGGAAAACTTTTTTATTAACAGCCAACAGTTAAAGACTGAAATATCAGTTACCTCTTGTTATGATACAGCCATAAATTTCAGTGACCCAGCAACTTGGCAATACCCGCATCCATGAAATTTCTTTTCCACAATAGGAGAACATGGTCCTGAACAAGACGTTGAAGCTGATTACATTCAGTCAATGTCGGAAGATAGGAGACATTTCAGTAAGGAATGGTTTAAAAAGATTCTGAATAGAGAAAAAGTTGAAAGAAAATGGTTTCTATATAGCAAAACTAAAGGATCTCTTTTCTGTTTCCCTTGTATATTTTTTCCAACCTCAGCCATAGGAAACCCAGAAAAAGGGTTCTGTAAATGGAAAAAATTAAATCCCAGGATTGATGAATGCGAAAATTCCATAGAACATCGCAAATCATACATGAATTGGAAAGACTTAGAAACACGACTTAGAAAAGGCTATACAGGTGAGCACCGCTTAACAAGGCCCCGGCCAACGCAGATTCGTTATAACGTGGATTTTATTTCAAATTAATTTTTTTTAAATATAGATATCTTATGCACAGTGCGACCGCAGTGTAATATCTTATGATTTTATAAATTTTGCACTAATCAAATTTCATAAAGTATGCTAAATATTGTGATATTTCAGCATTTTCTGGTGGCAGATTTTACTCTTTTCCCTGTATATTTCACGGGTCTAACACAAAAAATCTTCTAAGGCGGAAAACATTTGAAAAACGGAAATAGAAATATGATTCATATTTCGTTTCTTTGGCATCATTGGATCTTAAAGAATGTTTTTGATGATTTGTATTTTTAAAATCTATAATTTTTGACAATTATTTTAATATAATTTTAATTTACCGTATTAACATATCATTATAAATAATAATAAAACAATAATGCTACACATCAAAAAATTATATAATTTTGATATACGTATGAAAAAACATGTGGTACGCATGGAGGGATCTTAATGTTTGAATGTATATAATGTATAATAATATATAATCAGTGATGAGCTGGAAAAAAATTAAGAACAGGCTCTTTAAAAAAAAGTAGTAAGGAAATTTGGATAAGGATGGTAGGGGAGGTCTATTTGCCAGGGGCACCATATCGCTCTGGTTTTTAATAGCGTTCCGCTAGCTTAACAAGTGTTCGGTTCGTAATATATTCCATTTCATACACTGTCGGTAATTGACTATCAGACAGGGTAAAATGTACTTGAAAGGACACAATCAATAAATTTCCATATTTTCTAAAAATTTAACAACTGGTTCGTAATATATTCCATTTCATACACTGTCGGTAATTGACTATCAGACAGGGTAAAATGTACTTGAAAGGACACAATCAATAAATTTCCATATTTTCTAAAAATTTAACAACTGGCTCGCAAATTCAGAAAAATTAACAACAGGCTGGCGCGAGCTGGCTTCAGCTCATCACTGTATATAATGATATATAAATTGCAGAAAACCCAACATGCACTATGGGTTTGATCTATAAGCGGAGCTGCAGGAGCATCGTCGATCAGTGAATGACTTTGTTGGAGGAGCACAATGACTTCACAGAGTGAGTGCCGTTAAGCGGGGTTGCGATGGACTATTTGAATGCTACGGACAAGTTTTACGTAATAAGCGAAAAAAAGCTAAGCAGTCGACCCTGGACTCTTTTTTTAATAAAACTTTGTAGGTGTTCTGAGAAATATTTTGAAATTATATACGTCTACCAAAAATTCCATTTGGGAAGTTAGTTCCCTCTGGGCACCTAAAGGTTATGGTGCCCCGGTGAACGCTGATTTTCGCTTAACGCGGAGATCTCAGGAACGCATCCCCCACGTTAAGCGGGGCTCACCTATATATATATCATCTAGAACTGGTTTTAAAGAAAGAAAAGAAAAAATTGAGACTTTCTGAAAGTTGCAGTTGATGTTATAACGTTCTGTACAACTAATAACCTTGTTTTAAGAGGTTCATCTTCATCTCATGAAATCGGTTCTTTAAACAGCTGTTCATATTGGAAGCATGAAGAAAGGTCTTGCAACTTTAATGTATTTTTTTCCTGATGTTCAAAATGAAATGATCAATTTACTGTATTCAAAAGTGAGATAAGAAATTATTTCTCAGGTAAAGAAGTCCAAATACGTATTGCATAAGGAGCAAATGACACAGATTAAACGATACGTCAAGATCGATGAAGATTGCAATATCGAAGAAAGTTTTATTGACTTCATCGTTTCAAAAAATAAAACTGATGAAATAGTTCTAAAAGATGGCTTAGATTTTAAGGACTGTAGAGACCAATGCTATGATAATGGAGAGAATATAGCTGGTAAATATAATGGCGTTCAGGCATGATTATTAGAAAAAAAATGAGCTTGTGAAATTTGTTCCATGTTGTACTCATTCCCTAAATCTTGTGGGGGTTCATGCTGCGAGTGTCACACAAACAATGGTTACTTTCTTTGGAACAATATAGTGTTTTTTCATATTCTTTTCAGGATCATCAATGAGATGGAATAGTTTAATGACCGTATTGAAAATTAAATTCTACCTCTTTTACCCCCAAAATTCTTCACATAGCCGATAAAGGTTTCAGGTTAAACATATTGGAAAAAATGGAAATTTAAATGAGAAACACAACCCTGATTTTCTTCTAGTCAACGAATACCAATTCCTTTCCTATTCCCCTTTTCTCATGTCAGTGCTTCCACCTCCTCCCACAATCACAACCCCTCCTTCCTCCCACCCCTCCCCATAAGTAATCTCGTAATTACTTGTTACTTGATGATGGTGATTATTCACCGAAACCGATAGTGTTTTGCAAAATTTGTGTGGAATCTGTAATAGTTTATTAAATTGTTTTATTATACGAATTATTCGTACTAATAATTCATCCCATCCTTTTATGATGGAATTCCACGAAGTCGCAGCCTTATCTATTAGTTTTAAATCATAAAATATCTAGGTAGAGGAAAATAAAGTGGATTAATGGGCCTTACCAAAAAATTTTCTTTTCAACCCATGCAAACAAAATACATAATGGCATGTTTGGAAATTTCTCGAATTTCTATTGCCAAAACTATTAGTTTTAATTAAGAGCTCTTGCTGACATTTCTGTGGCAATCATAGTATTTTCTCCAAAAAAGTTTTCAAGCAGAACTTAACAGATTATGGAGAGGAAAACATGGTTTCCCAATTGTCTGCACAAACAATCTTATAGCAAACAGTGTTAGCGATAGTGTTAGATTTACTCGGGAAAGGTTGGGTACCTCATTTATTAAAAATTAATTAAGAAATAATAAAACAGAAATGATATTTTTTTAGGTTAGGGAGGTGCTGCTACATGGTTTATTATGTTAATTGGGATAATTTAGTTATTTTCTATGATGAATCATTTAAAAATTCAAGTTAAAGTTCATGTTATATTTGAAGTCACACATCTTGTTAATGTCTTAAATTGAGAAATTTTAAAAATTAATCAACAGGGATTTCTGGGAGGTGCTTGAATCTTTGCCATTGGATCTCCAAAAGAAGTTTCTTCATTTTACCACTGGGAGTGACCGTGTTCCTGTAGGTGGGATGTCTGAAATGCCTTTCAAAATCACAAAACTTCCCCCAATTCCCAATCGAGGTTTCAACAGAATGAGAAGACGGATTGGGGGAACCAGGGGAAACAAGCAAAGCGAGGCGTGGGAATCTGATGAGCAAGAAGAACAACTCCCTGAAGCTCATACATGTTTTAACCAGCTTGTTTTACCCCCTTATCGCAACCAAGAAACACTGAGACAGAAACTGATCATAGCAATCTCTAATGCAGAAGGATTTGGATTGGAGTGACTGGGAGCATATTTTCATCTGCTTGCTGCAAAAGTTATTTCATTCTTGCCAGTTTTTAAAAAGACACTTGAGCTTATAGTAAAACATACAAATCCAATCTCAGTTAAATGAGAAGCAAAATTTATGAATCATTGTTCTGAATTATTTTAATATGTTTACATATACTATGTTGAAAATCATGTGTGCAATTTGAAGATTTATAAAATAAAGATTTTCTATTTGAGAAATGCGTAGACATTTCATTTACTTAATCACCTACATTCAAGTAAAAACAAATGCTAGCATAATAGTCATATGAAATGGTAACATAAAGATATTACTTAATAACTAGTAGAATTGCCCTTTAAATATGGTGGGGATAAATAGTGTGCTTTATCATCGGGAAATGTGCATGTGTAAACATGATTATTTCATGTGAAAATATTCATTTTAGATTTTCAAAACATTCTCACTATATTACTGTCAAGTACATACTTCAATTTTTAGTAAATCTCAAGAAATGGTTTTCGAAAAAGCTATTTACATTTCACCATGACTGAAACACACATCATTTACACAAATTCCTACTTTGTTCAAGATTTTTTCCTTAGGATTTAAACATTGTTTCTCTTAGTTCAAGAATCAGCTATTTACATCCTGGTTGCTATCAGAAAAACAATTTATGATTATCCCTTTTTTAATTGTTGAAATTTACTGCTCATATGAAGAAATAAATTCCGAATGGCTTTATTTGAAAACACATAAAGTTAAAACATTCCATAACATATCTATTTATAGGAATGCAGTGTCAAATATGTTACTGAATTTTAAATTGTAAACAAAACAAAGTAAATATGCACTCATTGTCAGTTCCATATAGTTTCAAATCCTTAAGTTTTCCAAGCATAACATCTTATTTACGGCGAAAATCGTTCTCGAGTACAATCATTATGTTCTCCTTCATAATCCTGATATATTGGGACTTTGTATACGTGATTTTAAATTAATATGATTCGAATGAAATCAAAATTATTATACTTACTAATAAATAAAATGAACTTCCGTATACTCTGTAGCTAGATTTATAACCTAAAACCTTTTTCTTAGTTCCTTAAATAGTTCTACGTTCGAATTCCGTTTTCTATTTCATTGATGCTTTAAAAGGATTTACTCAAGGATTGTGCTTTTACCTTCTTTCCAGTACTTAAATTTAGCTTTCATTGTAAACTATTAAATAAAGCCAGTGTTAAAATTTATTAATTAATTAGCTGAAGTTCCCGTTGAATTTCAACGGATTTAGTGAATCTAATACTTCAACCGTGTTACATGTAAACATCGCAAGAATAACATAGTTCACAGTTAATTTTGAATTCTTAAAAGACATCCGATAAAGTAACGATAAATTCCTACAGCTTAGAATGCTGAACGGAGATGTAGCGCGCGTTAATGGTGATTTTCCTGGAATGGTTTCAGTAAACATGCATTTCGCGAATGTTCTTTCGTTCAATTAAATCGGCGCCACGAAATTTTATTTGAAGCGCCGCCAACCCAGAATGCACTAGAAACATTGGTCACGTGAGGAAAGGGGCGTGTTGGCGTAATGCGTTATTGAATTTTAAGGTAAGATTTTCGTAGCTTATTTTCGTTCACGGTCTTGAAACATTGAATTTGACTGTAATATGATGGCATTTCTGAGAGATATTCTTCACTATTAATATTTCTTTGTGTTGTTTTTCATGCAGGTAGAAAACTGTTTCATCCGAAGCCATGCCGTTCGAATTTCCATTTGTAGGTGAGCATGTATTTCGTAATTTAATATCCATAATCGCAGTTAGTAACAGCATTAGTTGATTCAATTACTATTGTTAATATAATATTTCTGTATTATATATTATTTATGTTATTATTAATTTGTGAAGAAAGAATCATTTTGGCAAACGTTTGATGACATTTAAAAATATTTTCAAAATATATCAGACCTTATAAATATCGCAGCATTCAACTTTTTAAAAAGTCTGGTTTTTGTGCATCCGTGGTATCAATTATTTTGGGCAATCAGCACTGCTATATTTACTGTTTTTCATGTCAGTATAAAGTTTTATGTCCCATAGTTACTATTATTCAACCATATAAATTCTGATTGAGAAATGGCTTGAGAATCTAACTGTTAATTCTATTTTGAGCATTTGGTAGAATAATTTAACATTACAAACTAGGTACCCTTAAGACACGTCATTTTGTGGCAGAAGATTATTTCTGATATAATTCTCTTGTTGTTTTAGCAGCGTAGTTTGAAGTTGATAGCTGGTTATTCTGACTTGGAGGACTACCATGTTTCAGTCATCCTTCATCAGCAAGACTCTTCTTTCATTAGATGACAAGAAATCATATTGGTGAGTGCCATTCATTCTTTGTGTTACAAAGCAGAACGAATGAGCTTACCATTTTTGCTATCAGGTTGAACATGTTTACTGAGATTTTGGACTCTTTTCTGTTTTTCATCATATTTGTATCCTAAGCATCTTTTATTGCCCTGTAATTCACTTGAATGCATAAGTTTTTTAAAGCAATAGTGCATAGTATATTATTTTAATTCATTGCAGAAATAGAAGTAAATGCATTTAGTTTATGAATAAGAATTTTTGTTGAGATAATAAAAAGAAAACTATATTGTTTTAAATTGCCTATAATGATTAATAACCAAATTATACTCCTAAAAATTTGAAAAGGAATATTTCGTACAAGTTTTGGTCCAACCTTGTGGATTAGGATAATCTTTCTTATTTAAAACAGAAGCAAATCTTTGTAGCCTTCGAGGCTTTACTCAATACAACTGTTTGTGCTGCTCTTGTGTTATCTTAGGTTGACAAATGTTACAACTTGATTTATTTAAACAGGATTAGAGGGAGAAGTAGAGAAGAGAATTTAAATTGGTAACTAATTAAAAATTACAGTGGAGAAAGTAGAGAGAGTGGGAGAGATGAAAGATAGTGAATAAAAATGAAATAAATGGTCTTTAGTGTTTAAGGTAGAAATGGAGACAGATGTGAGAGCCAAATTCCTTAGTTAAAATTACAGTTGTTTGAAATCATTCAGTTAAAAACTTTTAGATTCTAAACCTGTGATTGATGGGATTGTTAAGATTAAATAAATTATTATACTTAAAAAAATGTGAGTTCAATGATCCTATTTCTTCTAGTTTAGCCTATGAAATCTTGTTCACTCCAATTGACAAATTGTTCATGATAGAATTTAGCATTTGGAAATAATTTAGTGTGTGCAATAAGAGAATAGAGTGCAGATTTCTGAGTAGGCTTAGGAGAGTCTTGAGAGCTTAAAAGAATCATCTAAAAATCAGAGTTGATGCCAACTTAGGTTTTAAAGCGATGCAGTAAAATCTCGATACAGTGTAACTCTTCAGAGCATGAATTTTTATATTTTATACTGAAAGTACGGTGTACTGTAAATACCGAAATACATGTCTATATATATATATATAACGCTAAGATTGTTTCCAGAGTGTGGATGTTGTCATGATTGAGTATGGAGGCAGAATTAACAGCAGCTGATGTTTAAGGTGGATTCAGAAAAAATAGTTAAGGGGAGTGATGGCAACCAAAATTTTTAACAACGGGTTTGTTTTAAAATACATTTTTATAATTATTTGTTACATTCATATAATTATTTTAAAAGGAATTTATTGAGAAAATTAAAAAGAAAAAATCAATTTTCCATTCAATTTATTTCTGTTTTAAATGTAATTTTTTAAAAAAACTTCACGAAGCAATATCATTTTCCGAATATTTTTTTGCTACGGATTTTCTAATTCTTGCATCAACTGCTGTATGATGATCTTATCATAGTCACTTTTTAATGAATAGTGTGGCATCCCATTCTCAAGTTGATGGTCCAAACAAAGATATAGTCATTACATTGGCGATATTTTCTACAAGAAGTAAAATTCTTTTTTCAGTAGCATATTATTCATGAGACTAAATGCTATTTCAGCTTCTGGTGAACTGACAGCAATCACTTTCATAATTTTTTTAGCTTTTTTGATGCTTTGAGGAATTTTGCTGTAAGTGTTATCTTTAACTTTATCTTACAATTAGCTTAAGGGCATTAGAAATTTATAAAGATTAACTATTATATGGAATTGTCATTTTTTTAAACAGGAAGGTATTCAGCCCTGTCAGGGCCGGTGATACTGTTAATAATCCTCCATGCTTCTTTGGAATTATTTGGAGCATTTGCAATCCTTGCATCATTTGGTAGTTTTATTAGATTTCTGTATTGATTATTTTTGGTGGAATATTGCTGATGGGTTACTAAGTTGCCAGAATATTTAATGTTATAGGATAAAATTTTGATATGATGAGACATAGTTAAGGTGACCAGACATCCTGCTTTTTTTTAACTGTTCCATCAAGATTGACACCAGTATATTACAAGGGTTCATTGAGGAGTACAAAAGAAAACAGTTTTGATTAACCTAAAAAACTTTAAGATTTAGTTGTAAACATTCTTATATAAAATGTTTGTTAAATCTTGGATGCATAATTTTATTATGTTACATGAATGACTATATATAGTTTTCTGACATTCAACTGCTTAAATGCAAATGCAGTTCCAAAGGCTAGATAGCATAAGTTGAGAGTTTGAATTAGGCTTTCTCAGAGGGGTAATTTAATTTTCTGCGCTGGTGAATAATTTATTTGCATTCGAGAATTATTTCCGTCGGCCCTGAATTATTGTTTCAGGTGCGAAATTAATTAGTAATTAATTTTTCACACATGATTTTTTTTGTGCCAGTGTATTAATTATTTATGGCTATTTACTTATTCAGTTGTGGATACTTTTCACGTTGGAAAATATTTTTTTGTCGTAAGTCAATTTTTTGATTTCGCGATTTTTTTTAAGCGCTGAACGTTTTTTTTCGCCGGCGAATTATTTTTATTCGGCGTTAATCAATTTTTCAATTTTCTCTCTGCCGAATTTATCTTGTGAATTTATTTTAAATTTTCCCTCGCATCTCGTTATTTTGCAGGGGAATTTATAAGTACATAATAAGAAAAATAATAATTAGGAAAATGGGCGCCGAGTGCGAGATGAGCGTAGTGGGCGGCTTTCTTTTCGGAGACGACTTTTTCTATGGCGTCCTTACTTTTTTCGGTTTCGACTTATTTTACTCGGCGGCGATTTTTCTAGGCGGTTTCCTCGTCCGCGACTTTTTTTCGGCTGCGATTTACATTTAGATTTCCCTTTTTCCCGTTGCAAATATTTTTCGGTTGCGATTTTTTTCTGTCGGCAAAATTTGCTAATTTCTTTCCGATGGCGAATATTATTTTCCGACTACGAATATTGTTTCTTATTGCGATTTTCTCGGCGACGACTTTTTCTCGCCCTCGACTATTTCTTTCGGCGTCAAGTTTTTTCTCCCATGCGACTTATTTTCTCGATTGCTACCTTTTTCCTTAATCGGCTAGTTTTTTCTCGTCGGCGTCTATTTTTTTCTTTTCCTTTCTTTTGGCTGCGACCAATTTTTTTAGGTTATGCATTTTCTCCGATTGCAAATATTTTTCGATTGCAATTTTCATTTCCTTGGTTTAAATTGTCTAATTTCTTTCCGATGGCGAAAATGCTTTTCCGGTAACGATTCTTTTTCTGCGGCAGACTTTTTTTTTCTGCGGGGAACTTTTTTCCGTTCTTCGACTTTCTTCTCCGCTGTATTTGTTTTTCTCAGCAGCGACTATTTTTTCGGCGTCGACTTTTTTTGCGTAGAATTTTTTCCTCGGCGATGGATTTTCCTCGTATGTCATACATACTCTACCGTGAAATTTAAAAAAGTTGTCAGAAAAATAACTAATAAAGAAAACGGAAGCAAAACCCGCCCAGAGGCCGAACAACACCACAATGGGAAAGTGCTTCCCCAAACAATGCAAAGAAGAAGCGGATTCGACCACGGCGGCGGATCGACAGAGTGAAAAAATACCTTGTACTCTGGGCGGGGGGAACTTCACAGTGTTCACGCAAGGTAATTTTTTCACTCCGGCCGGCCCATCGGCGAACGGTCAGCCGCCGGGATCGAACCCGCTTCCTCAGCATTGACGGGAAGATACGCCGCCTTCCCCACTGTGCTATCGAGACGACGAAGAAATGTAGGAAGTTTAAGCTATTTCCCTTTCGGCAGGCATTCGGAGGGGAGTGGATAGAAGAGGGGAGGGAGGTAGAGGGAAGAGAGGGGAGGTTCCCCCTGGAGTAGGTGAAAGAGGGGAAATGAAAGGGAGTTGGTATGGTAAGCGGGAGTCGTTCGATTCCGATAAGAAAATTGCAGTTTCTCATGACGTATAAGCAACAGAATTTCCTTCGTAAATGTAGGTGACTATAATATCACTGCTTCGCATCTCTTATCGAATAGTTCTGTATTAGAGCGTTATTCTCGTGTTGTTTATAGGTAATGGCGTCCACATAGTCATTTCTGGCAAAGAAATTTGACGTTTGCATTATAAGAAACCGGGATAATGTATTTTTTGCGTGGTTGAAGATTCTCAGATACGCGTTTTTGGTATGATGATCTGTTTTATGTAACGGTAACGATTTTTTCAAGAATTTTATTCATTTTTTTGCACGGTTTTTGATTTGTTAATAATTCATCACATTAAACTTAGGTGCTATTTTAAGTCATGCTTGACTTGCCGCTGCTTTTTGATCACATGCAAATTCTTGACACAAAACTACCATTTCACTGTATATAATTGATTAATTTTCGTTGAACTACTTCGGAGATAGAATTGGTATATTTCACAATGTCCTTGTGCATTCTCATAATGGCTTCGTAAACCTGTTAGGTCTTTCGGAAGCGTGTTTACGCTGTTGCACGATTGTATCTTCTCTTTGAAATGCCTTTCAGACTACGTTCGCTTTACCATCATTCTCGAATACCGACCGGCCAATATGCTTTAAGTTTCAGAAAAAAAGATCGATAATCTGAATTTAACTGTTCGTGTATGTGAATAATCGATGTCCTTCCTTTCTAGGATTTTCCGGAGTTAGAATTCTCGAAAAATACCAATATCGAGTTGTGAAATAGCGTCTATCGAAATGCAGTCAGTCTGAACGTCTGAAAGATTTCTTGCGGCTACTTTTTTTCGACAGCTGAATGTGTCTTTCGGCGGCTAAATATTTTTTTCGACGTCTAATGTGTTTTTCGGCGGGTAAATATTATTTCGGCGTCAACTTTTTAGAGGTATATACTTTTTTTCGGCCTACTTTTTTTTCAGTGGCTAAGTATTTTTTCGGCGGCTAAGCATCTAAGCATTTATTTCGGCGACTAAGTATTTTTTTCGGCGGCTGAGTAAATTTTTCCGGCGGCTACATTTTTTTTTCGTTGGCTAAATTCTTTTTAGGCTGTTAAATATTTTTGGCGGTTAGTTTTATTCGGTGTCTATTTTTTTTCGGCGGCTAAATATTTTTTTCGGTGGCTAAATTCTTTTTATGCGGTTAAGTATTTTTTCGGCGCCTACTTTTATTAGTTGTCTACTTTTTTTCGATCTACTTTATTTTCGCTGGCTAAGCATTTTTTCGGCGATTAAATAATTTTTTCAGCGGCTAAGTATTTTTTTCGGGGGCTAAATATGTTTTTGGCAGCTAAATATATTTATCGGCTTTCTCGGCGACTAAATATATTTTTCGAATATTGTTTTTGACGGCGAAATATTTTTTTGTGGCGACTAAATATATTTTTCGTCGGCTAAATATCGCATTTTCCTAATGCGATTTTTCTGCAGGTTAATTTTTTCCAAAGTCGTATTGCTTTTCGGAGGCAAATTTTTCAGATAGAAATGTTTTCCGCGTCCTAAGATTTCTTTTAGATGGCTAATTTTTGGAGTCTTTTGTGAAGAGGAAGCATTTTTCACAAGGCGAATTTTTTATTCCGAAGGTGAATTTTTTCCGTGTTTTTTGCAATAGCGAATTTCTTTCCTATTTCGCATTCTTTTCCGAGGGAGGACTGTTTTCTGATAGATGTTTTTTCAGATTGCTAATTTTTTGCGAAGGATATATTTTCTTATGGCGAATTTTTTCCGTTGTCAGACGTTTTCCAAGTGTCGGTTTTTCCTGGGGCTACTTTTTTTCAGCGCATGCTTTTTCGGCGACTATATGTTAATTATTTTTTTGGCAGCTAATATTTTTTTCGGCGGCTAAATATTTTTTCAGCGACTTAAATTATTTTTTTGGTTACTAAATATTAATTTTTTTTTCTGCGGCTAAATAATTTTTCGGTGGCTAATATTTTTTTCGGCGGCTACATATTTTTCCGCCGGCTCAATATATTTTTTCGGCGGCTCAGTTATTTTCACCGCGACTAAAAATTTTTTTCGGCGAATTTTTTTCCCTGCGGTGATTTTCTAATTACGAGTTTTTTCTGATATTGAACTTTTTCATGGTCGGTTTTTTCCTGTGGCGAATTTTATTAGATCTTGTTTTTTCTCCGATTTAAGATATTTTGCGATTTCGATTTCTTCTTTATTTACTTCTTTTCTCTGCGGTTATTTCATTCCGCAGCTCCATTTTTCCGGTAGCTATTAATGTTTCCACTGGCTAACATTTTTTTGGTAGCAAACGTTTCTTTCCTGCTGCGAGTTTTTTTAAATAATTATACTAAATATCTGAGATATTTAGTATAATCTACTTGAGCTATGGATTCACAATTACACCATGAGTTAAAAGTATTAATTCGACGTAAGCGCAATCATGTTTGTAAAGTTTAATAGGAAGAAGTGTTTAGGATTTCTCATGCATGCAGTTTGTCGTCATTATGTTAACTATTAGATAATGATCATGAGACCAGTTCTGAATACTATTGAAATCTTGTTGGCAATAATCTATGGCTTTGTTAATATTTTCATGAACACTTACTAAAATGATATCAGCATATAAATAAATCTCTGAATTTGTTACAACTTCAAATATACTATTTACATAAACAGTATTGGTCCCAAAATTGAGCCTTGAGGCACACCAAGTTTAACATCTCTTAGTTTGCTAAAATAATTGTCTATTTTTAGTAATTTTTCTATTATTTAAATAATCCTTAAACCAATCTAACATTATGCCCCTGATCCCAATTTCCTGCAGTTTTTTAATTAAAACAGAATGTGAATGGTATCAAATGCCTTACTATAATCAACAAACACTAGGATGATATGATTATTTTTGTGTAAATTAGCGGATGATATTATTTTTGTCTAAATTAGCATTGAGCTTCTCAGATAAGGCTTCTAATAAAAGTTTACTGCTTTTGTTAGGCTGAAAACCATACTGGTTTCTGTGTATAATGTTATGTTTGCTTAGGTAATTTAGCAATTTATTAGCAACTAATTTTACCATAATTTTATCAGTACAAGGCAAAATTGCTATGGACCTGTAATTCGTGAGATCATTATGCATTCCTCCTTTGTATATTGGATGTACAAGTGCTGTTTTTAAATCTACAGGTATAACTCCTTCTAAAATACTGTTATTGATTAATTTTCTCATGAGAAGTGTGATGTCTTTATTCACAATAAGATCTAATTTTGTCAACTCCTGGTGACTTTTTGTAATTTAGGGATTTAATAACAATTGATTTCTTTAACTGTCACTTCCGTGAAGAAAAGAGTATTTCCTATTGTATGGGGAAGATGGTTACATATTTTAATAGTACAATTGTTTTTCATGTTTTGTATTGACTCGGTAAATTGTACTTCCAGATTTCTTGTTCAATGTATTTACTCCCCATGTATTTCCCTATAATTGTTCCTATACTCTCTTTTCTTTTACATCATAATAAAATGTTTAGTTCTTTCCATGTCTCCTTAATATTACCTTTCAGTGAATCAAATTTTGTATCTTTTTTTGCTTTCCTAATTAGATTCACAGATTTCTTTGCTTCTTATAGTTTAAATGTTGTATTAGAGGGATTGTTTTTCCATAATTGATATAACCTCTCTTTTTTGTATTTCCTTCATAACATTGTTGTTCATCCACCTTTTTTTCAATACAAATTTGCATTTAGTCTTCTCTGCATTATCGTAGACACTATTCATTCTTAGGTTTAAGTTTTCATACAAGTTAACATTATCTATATCATGCAGGTCCTGTTATTTAGTGGAGTTAATGCATCTTTTTACTTCCTTTTCATCAAGATAACTGGAGTGAATAGGAGGTTGCTCTACACCATCTCTATAAATAAATCCTGTTAAGTAATGGTCAGATATTTTCGTCTGAAATATAAATGATGAAATATCTTTTATAGGGCCTCTATAGGCAATATGGTCAATACAGAACCTTACCATTCTATTTAATCTAAATTATTCTCTTGTATATGTCTTTATTAATTGAATGAAACCTTGTGGTGATAGAAAATTTTGGTATCTCAATGAATGTATGTCAGATTTATCTTTTATGTTTATATCTCCTGCTTTGACTACTATTTTATTTTTACAATCAGTTAAGGCTAGACTTAATTACTCAAGAAATTCATTTTTATTTAATGATGGGGTCTATATATACCAATTAGCAAAATTTGCATGCTCTTAATATTGATTTCGCAAGGTATTACTTCAGCAGAGTTCATTGTAATTACTTTTTGATTAAAATATGTCATCCTTAATGTAAAGGATTTGGCTACCACCCCTCTTATTTTGCCTTAAGTTATACACCATATTATATAAATCTATATTATTAGAATTCACATTTACCTCAGTAAGCAATACAAACAAATATTGAGAGCAATATGATAGTTCAGTCAATCTACAAAAAATTTTACAACTTACGAATGGAAAAAATTATGCAGCAGGTTAAATAAATTGAATTACAGAAATGCATAAATAGAAAATTTATTATATAAACTTGCACGTTTAAAAATAAACAAAAAAGGTTTTATAACTGTGAGATGTGTTTTTGAATGACGCAAGGGATGGTACATTGTAACAAACCTAAGTAAAAACACGAGATGTGTTCGTAAGTAGTAGATTGTACTGATTTTGAAATATTTTACTAAATAAAATATTGAAATAAATCGAGTTTTGTCTGTTTTGAGGCCCCCATGAGTGTCGAGGCCACAGTCGAGTGCCTCAAGCGCCTGTGCGGTAATCCGCCACTGCTGACAGCTGTAGTTCAATGACTACTGAGGGTTTGCCGGCTATAGAATAGGTAGGTGCATGTTTGACCCTTTTTCCTCATCCACTTCAATGTATTCGGAGTGGTGAAATTTTGATGGGAATGAAAGATTTCGTCGTTCGAAAAAGTTTGACGGACTTGTAAGTTCCTAACCTTCCAATTTTAATTAATTATTTAATAAAGTTTAATTATTTTTTTGATATCGTTTTCATCGGAAAATGTACCTTAAAGCTGCGTTCACATGCACGCGTTGCGCGCGTAGCGAACAGGCGCTACCCAATCAGAGGCCTCGCTTGAGGCGTAACGCGCGTAAGCAGCGACGGCGCGTTGGAGTTGAGAAAGTCTCAACTTTCGACGCGTTTACGCGTGAACATTTCATGATGGCCGTTGTGCGAATAAAACAAATGAACACCAAAATGATTTTGACGCCGGAATCCCGGAATTCCCACTGCAAGTGGAAGGATGGATGCAATTGATGAAAGAATCGTCAACGAAATAGCGACTAATTTTATATATACATACACACACACACATATATATATCAAGGACGCTAGATATAGAAATAGATGCCAGCGAGAGAGAGTGGGGAGTGATGGAAGAGAGAATTCAGATAGATGGTAAGTACAAATTTAAATATATATGGTTATTTATATCTATGGATTGCAAATGCAAACGTGAAATAAGGTTTTCCAATAATAAAAATTATTTCTTCGCTAGCTAAAACGTGCCAGACTCGCTGGAAGAGTATAAGGGATCGGTCGGAAATAATTGTAAAAGGATTCACAGTCCGTTAGCCTCATTTCCTGTATTAAATTATGGTAGGCGCCTTGAGTTCATCTTCTTGCATATAAGGGTCGAACCCACCATCTCCTAATTCTTCTATTTCTCATTGCAAGCAATATTATAAAGTTGTAACGCTACCGCAACATTCGACCGTCCATTATTATCTCTAAATGAAACCACCGTAATTCCTACAAAACCTCAATCACAAGTAAATAAGTGCGCGCGTCGTAGAAGTCAATTGTCTTCGAGTTCACCGTCAATTCTTTACGCGTTCTCCTACGCGTACATGTGAACGAGCAGTACTCTAAACGCGGCGCTCGCTACGCGCGTAACGCGTGCATGTGAACGCACCTTTATGCGGTCATTCGCCTTGTTGACGAATGGATTTATTTTAAAATATGATGTTCTCGGTCTCGCCTCACGTACTGTTATCGTTTTTTCTGTTATATTTAAACACCAACCTTTATTTCACGGCTGCAAAATGCAGCAATTCTGTTGCGTGAGAATCGCGATATTACGAGCCGAATGGACATGATTAAAATCCACGCATTGATCCAAAATCATTTGTCGGCTCCTATCTTCAAGGAAATTATTCGGTACGCCTGGTTTGCGCGCGACTGGCAAGAGAACGCGAAATGTTTTGCAATGCAAACCAATTAATTTTTCCTGAAGAGGTTATAAAATATAAATATACCTGTGGGGAGCAAATGTTTTGCTAGATGTTCGCGATGTTTCCATTGCTTTTACGATTTGTAGCATCGATCGTCTGTGAAGCTGAAGCATAAAGTCAAAGAAAAAAGAAGTAGACATGTAAAATGCAAATTTAAACGCTAACAGAAATATGGAAAACAAAAAAAGGTAAAAACAAGATCCCAAAAAAATAATAAATATTCATTAAATAATAATTTTTGAAATGATGCCTTTCCCGCAAAGCCAAGGTTTGTCTGCAAGTAGGGGGAAAACCCAAGACGAATCACAACTTCCAAGTCAGAAGTGGTATTGGAACCCGCGACCTTCGGGTTAGAAGGCAGGCACACTACCTAGTAGTCTAGCCCCGCCGGCTTAATTAAAGAATTGAAATTAATGAATTAATTATTGATATAATTAATTAAAGATTAATAATGTGTGTTTTAACCGGAAAAAGTAAAAGAAAGAGGATGGAATCTTTGACCTTCATAATACAATAAAACTCGTCTATAACGATCACGCCTAAAACGAAATCTCGGCTATAACGAAGAAATGTCTCGGTCCCTTGAACTTCTCCATAAGAGCATTGGTTAAATTTCTCGGATGTAACGAACACACATTTTACGAATTCTCGACTATAACGAACAAATGTTTGGTCCCGTGGCAAAAAATTCCCCATATATAACGAATTTTGGCGAGCAGAGCGATAAGTAATGAATAGTTTCCGCCCTTTTACCGCGCACTTGTTGGTAGAGGTCCCCTTCCTCCATCTACCCCTTCCATACGAATTTCCACGCACCCTTTGTTTTGAAATTGATATTAAAAATTGAAATTTTTATGTAAATTAATGACCATAATAATAATATTAATTGACCATTTAAAAATCGTATGTAATAGCAACCGAACATTTTACATGCCGCGAAGTTGATAAGCATCTCTTTGCATATGTAAGTACGGCATTGAAGTCTACTCACTGCAAATACAGTAAAATCTGTGTTATCCGGCTATCTTGGGGATTGTGGAAAGCCGATTAGGAGAAATATTCGGTTAGGGGAGCGTTCTTCGATTTTGAAATCGCAAATTTGGCAGTAACCAAACAAAATTGGGCTTAGGTTCACTATCGTACTCCCCAGACCTAACTATGCATGGGGTTTGCATTTTCCATTTTAATTCTTTCACACGTAGTTATATGTACATACTATTTACCCATTCTTATTTCATACGTTACTACGCTTAAATGCAAAACAAAAGACAAAATTTAGGGCGTCCGGGAAGTTTGGGGAGTACGACAGTGAACCAGTTCCCAAAATTGAATTTATTGGATTATATCTTTCTCATTTATCTTTATTTACTGTATTAGAAAAGGACGAAATTATTTAATTCTTCTGAACATTTCTGTGAAAACCAGTCATATAATATTTTATTCAGTTCCTCCATTTTTGGCTTATGAAGCGTATGATGTTTATTAATTGATTTACTCGTCTCAGAAGATGACACAAATTTCATTAATTTAGTCTTATGAGCCTTGATATCGTAGAGCGTGGAAGATCCGATGTTGAATTCTTTTGCTATGGCTGCTCTATTTTTTTCCTTTTTCAATTCGTTTGATCAGCTCCAGCTTTTGTGTTAGCGTTAAAACAACCTTTTCTCTCCTGTTTCTTGCTTTTAGGTATTTATTTTGATGCCATATTCAATGATGGGTAATTTTTTAAATAATAGAAAGCGATAAAACTGGAAATTGTAGAAGTAAACCAAAACATCTAGACAAATGGCTTACGTAAACAAAAACGCCATGCTTACTCGGCAGCCATAGAAGTATACGGAGTAAATACGTAATATATACATCTTATATTTTAAGAAATTATAAAGTGGAAGTTGTGGTATTACACAAATACAATTCACACAGAAATTCATAAAAAAAAGAAAAAGAGATACAAAATGAATTGTATTTGTGTAATTGCCGGTATCTAAGGCTGGCCGGTTCTAAATAGCCGGATAGCACAGCTTTTACTGTATGTGTATACGTGGTATATGGGATGTATAGGCCAGAAACCATGTTTCTCGTATATAACGAAGTCACGCTTATAACGAAGGCTGCTTACTGTAGTGTACTTAAAACAAATAAACGCATTTACTGTTTAAACTATAAGTCAGTTACGTCCAAAAGGGGGGTACCTAATCCTTGAACCTAGTGAAGAGTACTACGTGCCCAAAAAGTTGAAAAGAAATCCGTCTCCTGGTCATGAGACCCTTCCCACTTGTCATTGCAAATTTTTAATCAGTCCCATTCTTTTTTTTTTTAAAAAAAGGATCGTTCACAGTGCCGTGGGCAGTTACCCCTCGGATGATACGGACCTGATAAGCTCACCAGGCTTCTCCCTAAAACCTACCCAGTCCTACCTACATAACCTTTACTTCATGCGCCCTTACTGTGATTCACCTCGAAATTTGGAATTTTCAGTGACCAGTTTCCTTCCGACTTGAATCGCTTCGACCTCTTAGAACAGGAAAGTGGCAGTAATATCCATTAAACAACTGTTACTGTATTTCTTGAGTGTTCTTCCTTTTAACATTAACCGATTCATCATGTAATTATGCCTCAATTAATTCCTTTACAGGTGGTTCATTTATCAATGCTCGAATAAAATCCAAGTTATGCCGCGCGTAACCACGAAACTGACTGCAATTGACAAGGTTAGCATTTGCCTAAGAGCAATTTGATATTTGTTTTTCAAAATTCCTGTTCTCTATCCTTCCCACACTACATTCGAGAGGAAAACTAGCGACCTCTTGCGGTCGGAGGAATGTACTAATCGTAGTTCAAGGTGAGACGTAACGTTGGATGAGTGTACGTGGTGAAGAGTCCGCGGCAGCCCTGTGCATCTTACTCTTGTGGGAAATAGGTTCAAGTTACGACTACATTTGTTCATAGATGGCACCACCGTCGCACCAAGCGCGCGCGTTTAAAATATCAGGTTATTTATTCCTCGTAAAATGCTTAATATATATGATCGCAAAATTTTAAATAGAAATATAAAATTGAAAAAACAACAAAATTATTGTACGTTATTGATATTGCTTTATTTAAGCTTCGTTAGATGTACACATAACAAGTAAATGCCGTATTTTAAGTGAGAAACAATTCTGTAGCATTTCAGCTGAGATTGCAAAAAGGTTTTTGCAAACATCACAAATTATTTGCCATATACACTCAGAAAGATGGCACAGTTACATTACAAAGTAGTACCAGATAAAACAAACAGTTGCCAAATCTCAATTCAAACATTAGCAATTCAACAGAGATCACACATGGAAAAGTACAAAATATGTGGAAATGTATCCTCAACTGGTATTACACAAACAGAAAAAAGTGAGACTAAGTATAAGAAAATCTTAACATACACGAAGTACTATAGACAATACTGTAAACCATGAAAATATGCAATTGAACATAGACAAAAAATGTAATATGAACATAATGAACAATGAATTAACAAAAAAGATGTATGCAGGTACATACTAAATAATAAAAGGTTGCAAATTATCTGCATTGCGCTAGTTCATGCCACAAAATGCATATAAAATCATACTTTCTCTCAAAGCTAATGAGAGCATGATATTAGATAATTTGAAATCACAGGAAGGTAAAAGTATGTACATACTGCAACATCTCAAATGTGTTAATTCATGCAAGCATATAAACAGTGACACCCTTCACATGACATATATACAAGTTCATAATATCATATCAAGGTAACCAAATAAACAGTATAAAAATGAACATATATACACTAAGCAGTGCATACAACACACAGAAACCATCCAAATATGTACTCTAACATTAAGAGGCATGATGTAATACCTGTTCCCAAACCTAATGAGGGCAATGATATTAGGCAGATAATTTTAAATCATAAGAAGTGAAAATGTGTACATACTGCAACATAAAAGGTCGCACAATATCTGAATTATGTTAATTTCCCCAACAAAAAGCATATAGAAATTAAAAGATTGAATAATGAATATGTACATATATATATATTTACAAAATTTAAAGCCTATACCCTACAATAACATATATTAACAAAGAAATGTAAAACCTATACCCTAAAATAAAACATTGACAAAGAAATGTAAAACCTATACCCTAAAATAAAACAGTGACAAAGAAATGTGAAACCTATACACTAAAATAAAATATATTTACTAAGACGTGAAAATAAAAAAATTACAAAATTTTAAACCATCTTGTGGACCACCGCTCGCACACCCCCACGCTCATACATGTCACGAACCTGCCAGTTTTGGCAAAATGAAAGCCATTCCAAGCACCTGCACATAAAGACATTAATCGGTATGAATAATCATAGATTACCAGAAAGATAAAAAAACCTGCAAGGTTCACAAAATTTCTTAAAGAATTGGAAAACCGTCTCATTTAAGAAGCATTGGAAATTGTACCATCGAACAAATAGTGCCATTATACCCCCACATTAAGTTAGTTATTCTTAACATAATTGCAAAGGTGCACTCGGTTTTATATAAAAGGTAATCATGAACATTTTATTAATTTCTTTATAAAAGGTCAAGGAATAATAATACAAAAATATTTCACACTGGAAATTATAAATGCAAATTAATCACATTACGACAATTAGCAGGAATAAATGCATTTTAGGAATTGCTGTCATATTTGGAGTTAAATTAATGCTTTGAAACATACCACATTTGTTTGTACATGAAATTTTCAGTTTCCTTTTATCTCATATAAGAATGTTGCAAATGTCAATATACACATTACCTGCCCTTTGTATTCTATCATATGCTGTAAAAGTTTCTATTAAATTAAAGATAGTTTCTCACAGTTTGAGAGGTTAATAGTAAGTGCAAAAAGACTAGAAGAATCGACATAGTTTTTTAAAAACAAATACGGAAAGAATGATTTAATTCCTACGTCCTAAAGAGTATGTAAGGAACAAATCTCCAAAAGCATACAATAATTCACATTGAAGCTGAAATCATGTAATTTATAATTTACAAAACGTAATAATTTAGGCAGCAACTTTTCCACTAGATTTAATTGACGAAACTCATGTATATTTCAAACAAACCACCTATACATATTTAACAAATGGAGAGACCAATGACACATATATGTTCGCCTTACAAATCCCTTCATTTAGTTAAACGTACTTCCTCAAAGCGGAGTGAATAAATAAAATTCTAAATTTCGCTTATAAATGACAATCTTCGCACTGAAAACAACCGTTGTATCTATTTATAAACTACACTTATAACTTGCAGAAACACTTCAGCATTCACAAGAAAAATATTCATTAATATAAATTAACTTACACTTTTTCCGTCCTCGGGAAATTAAAAAATTTTCTTGTCCCATCGCTGCGTCCCTCACACCCACTCACGGAACACACCTTCCTTCTCACTTTAAAATCTTTTGACATTTTATCTTTGTTGCCACTCTCTGACATAATGGCCACGCTCAGACCTGCTTTGTTTTTACGATTATAACCTACAGATACAAAGTCACAAAGTTCTTTCAAGGTTTCTGTTCTGGCCGTGAATACAGAAAAACGATTATAAATTGTAACCAAATTTGATTCAATATCAATTAGCCAGGAATCCCTTGCATGCTGAACACAATTATGTAAGATATACAGGCAGGGCATTTTATTTCAAGTAATTCCCCAACTTCCGCAGACAAGAGTACATAAACATTGCTCTGTCCATTTCCATCAACATAACCAAAATTGGAGTTGCAGTTATCCCCTCCAAATGCGATACACTCTTCTGGCCAATCATATGTTTTTAAAACAAGGTGACTTATAGTCCCCTCTGATTCATTTTAAACATTTCAATTCAACTAGCTTGTGTGAGTCCTTAAACATGACGATCAAAATACTGTACGAGTATTCGAAAAATTTTTCGTGATAAATTATTGCTACCATCAGTGGAGATCCTGATGTACATATTCAAGTTTAATTTTTATTAAAGGTAGAGAATGTGGAGCTAATACCTTGTCAACTATTGCTTATGTCTTAGCTGTGGCTGGTGAAATTTTAGTAGCCATCTTTGAATCCGCAAATAATCTTATTTGTGCAAATCACTGATCGATAACTCAAAGTGATGTCAAACTGAATGAAAGCCTAAAGTTACAAGCAGAAACAATTTCAGCCTACTTTCTATTTTTAGTAATAGCATCATTTGTAATTTTTCCTCATGTAGTGCCAGAATTACTGTTTCTCATATGCTTGGCTGAATTTAAATGCTACTCCAAACCTAATTTTCCCTTTTCCACTACATACCTATATTGATTTTACAAGTATTGCTTTTGTCACCATCTTTGTGAATCGGTGTAATGTAAGCAATTTTAAAGAGGTCAGAAAAAACGCCACTGCTAAAAGATTTTTAAATAGTATAAACAGTGGGTAAACCAGTGATTGACTGCACTTTTTAAATAAAAAAGGGAGAGAGTTCATCTGGGCCAGTACACTTTGTAACATTTGTAGACAATAATTTCCATAGTACATCCTCAGTTGAAACTGTCATTTTGCCAAAGGAAAACGTGTAATTTATGTGTCAGGTATCACAGTACTGTGGACCTTAGAAAAGTTCCTTACAAAGAGGTTTGAAATATCGTGGTCATTATTTGCAACATGTTCTTCATAATAATACATTATGCTTGGTATTCTATCCAATTTTTGATGATTTTTAACATGTCTCCAGAAATACTTTAAGTTATAGGGAATATTTGTTTCCATGTTATTTATATTGTTTTTGCAACATGAACCAGAATGTTTTTTGCATTCACCTCGGATTTTAGAAAAATTATGATAATCATCATTACTCCCAGTAATTTTGAAAATTTTATGGTAATGTTTCTTGAGTTTGATACATTCCTTTAATTCAACACTAAACCATTTAGGATAAGATGATGTTTTGATTGTTAAGGTAGGAGTACACAGTTCTATAGCTTCATAAAGAATAGAGTAGAAAATTGATAGAGCATTATTAATCTCCAAATTGCACAATATTCCTAGCCAGTTTAAAGTATCTAAGTAATTAGTCAATGTAGTATAATGACAGTTTCTATAATCATAAATAGTAAATTGATAATTGTTATAATCTAGTTCTTTGGCCAACTTTACACTGTAATGAATATCAAGGTGATGATTAACACATTTTTAAATAGGATATGGATCCTTTTCGGAAGTTACTTGCCCTGAATTAGAAAAAGCTAGATCTAATAGTAAATTGTACAAATAGTACTCATCTGCTTAAGACCCAGTAATGTAAAACTTTCATTTATAATTCTTGCTTGAGTGGTGAAAGACATGCTATCACAGTCAGTGTTCCAACAGGGTTGATCCCTGTAAATTGTAGTCCCCAGTACAATAATATCAAAAAATTGTTATTATTCACAATATCTTCAACCACTTCACAATGAGATAAGTACTTATCAATGGCAGAGGCTGGGGGGATATACACTGCCCCAATTAAAACCTTTGCCTCTTGACTACAAATGTTTACAAAAATGTTCTACATTAATAATTTGGCTTATAACCTTTACAGATTGCAATTTTGTTTTAATAGCAATTAAAACCCCACCACTACGAACTTTATTAGAAGTAATTACACTGCGATCATGTCTATAAATGTCTAAATGAGGTAAGTCCAATTCAGAGTTATGTCTTCACTGAGCCTAGTCTCAGTGAGTACGATAACGTCATAGTCAGCGGTAGAAATAGCTAGTTTAAGTTGCTCTAATTTTGTCCTTAATCCCCTTACGTTCTGATAATAGATTGAAAGCGTTGTTAAGGACATAAGTCTTTTGACACTTTTTGCTTTTTTACTATGTTAGGAGTGACAATACTACTTGATATGCTACTCCTTTACATTCAAAGGAGGAATAGTGGCCTTATGTTTTTATATAAATTGTTAAATAACCATATTAAAAGCCCAGAATTACTTAATTTAATAAACCTCAGAGTGCCTTTAATGTATACAAGGTTAGATATGACTTTTCATATACCATATATGGACAAATTATATGTGCATTTTACCTTTGTATACTATGATGAGAGACTACAACCTTATAAGTCATAAAGTTGATATATTCAATGAATCACTGCAATCATTTAAAACTAAGCTGCAATGCCTAACTTAAATGTGGTAGAAATTTATGCCAACTTATGTCTATTTTAATTCAGGTAAATTTTTATTAAGTACCATGAATCTGATATAATTTTACTTTATGCCTTAGAATATTTATTTATTTATCATTTTTAAAGTTTACCCAACAAAATAATTACAGGATAAACTGGTTTACATTTTAATAAATACACTTGATTCTAATTATCTTGATATCAAGATGGCAAATTATATATGTAACGAAAAAGCAATACAAAAGCATATACATTCACAAGCATAAAATATTCATTATTCAATACAATGATATATATATATTACCATACACGACCTATGAACTATTTATAAATAAGGCAAGTAACAATGGTAGTTATACAATTGTAGTTATGTATTACCAATAACAACGAATGAAATATATTTATAAAAGAAGTGAGGCAGATAACAATCATATATTCCTTCATTTTCAAGATATGTACATAATTTCAAACAATGGTGAAATTATAAATTCATACATATCTTTTATTGAGTACCCCAATAAAGCCGATAATTATGTTATATACTCAGACTTTCTGATAAAAATGTCTAGATTAGAGAAGTACTTATTATAACTAGCACATATCCTCGTTAATGTTGAGTTCATACAAAGGTTTGTACGATATTGTTATATTGTCAGATGGATTTTGAGTATAATTTTTATAGGATTTGTGATTTTTATGTGCGATAGTATAATTTTTCTTACTCTTGTGCTTTAATGGTTTATATTGTATTAGAACGCACGTTTAAATATTTTGGCTTATTTTTAATACATTTCTGATTGTATTTTTAGGAAAAGGCCTTGTCCCGTAAATAGAGTATTATTATTATCAGTGTAAAATTCATAATAGAGAGGAGTTTACCTTTATAAAATATACGATAATATTACAATAATAAAATTTTATAAATTTCTATAAATTGATGCAAAGGATGATTCGAATATACTTATGTGACAGGCATTAGCTGTAATAATGGGAGATACAAATGGAGAAAGACGGTCGGACAATTGTAAAATTAGATAAAGGATTTGTTGGAAATTGACGCACGAATGCTTTTTTTGAAAATATATTACGTGAGTTTTTGGATTTCAAATAGGAAATGAGGTGGAAGTTTACCGTGAAGAAGGAATCACCCGAGTTTTTTATGGTTCTTAAGTTCTTATGAAGGCTAATTCACTTACTAAATAGAGTATCTTAGTTAGGACAATTACAAGTGTATTTTTCTACCTGTTCCGGACATCTGTGTTTGTAAATCAGTAGGTTCCTACGGTAGGTACCTAAATTTCAAATTTATACGAATATTTTATCGGTATCAATTGAATATACCACAGGTTTCCAAAGTACATGGATAAGATAAAAACCTGAAAGTATTTTCCGGAGTATAATTGCTATTCTTATAATTACACTCGTGAATAGTTTTTAATAACTAATAATTGTTTCCGCATAATTTGTAAATGCCGCCGAAACTACCCATGTAATTGTTTATGAAGACATGTCCTACAGAAAAATAAATGTTACCAAAAAACGCAATCGTATTTGGACCAAAAATTCGTTATTACTTAATTTATTACATTGTCGGTTTTTAAGCAATGTGAAAATATATTTTAATGCCTTATTTTTACCCCTCTCCATGACGAATCCAAATTTAGGTTTGCAAAGCAAAAGTTTAATGCCAATAAATTTGATTTACTGCAAGTAATTTATAACATTTAAGCAAATTTTAGCGATGCTATAATAAGTTATAATTGTGTTCCTACTAAAATGAGAAATCAAGATATAAAAAGGAATTGTTTATTTTTTGTGGTTTTTTTGTCGAAATTGTAAATATCCAGGTTTATAAGGGGAAATGTTGGTTAGCCTGCGCGCCTGCGCGTTACTCATGGAGACTACATATAGGAGACTACACTCCGGCTCCGTAACTGTTGCCAATTTGGTCGCTCAAGTTTTAGTTGCCAAAGTCGTCACACGCAGCGCTGCGAGCGGTAGGTTTGCTGAAGTTGTGGGGCGTAGGTAAGATACAATGTAATTTTCGTGTTTCTATTTGCGATAATAGTTTGTTACGTAAGATGGCATTGGTAATTTAGGTTTGTAAATCAATCTATGAATATAAACTATTTGTTTTTACGAAGTACCGAGTATGTTACATGAATTACGTAGCGGATCAATTGATTGGAATTCCGCCTGAAAAAACCTCGTTTAGGGTATAATTACAGGACGGAATGGTTGTTCTGATGTTCAGTATTTCGCTTAATCCATATTCGATAAATTTATTGTGACTTTGGTCGACTATGGAATTCACTGTATAGAGGATAGATAGGTGGAGGTAAAATTTGGACTTTTTCAATATCCATGGTATCTGGAAAACGAGTGCCTTTTACTTCGGTTCGGCTCCACGTGTACATAGCAATATCCAAAAATATAATCAGTATATCTAATTTTACTTATGGTAAATATATGCGACATTCAGTATTTTATTATAATACGAAATGACAATATTATTACAAAATACAGGCAAACATTCGAGACGAAATAAGTATTACACCGTCATGTAATATATTGATGCATTTTTTTCTTAAGCTGACGATTATTTAAATTTCGTAACATGTCCATAAGGTATTTTGTCAGAAATTTGACATTTCGAAATGCTATGCAGTTATATTGTCACATTAAATAGGAACGTCATATTTGTTTTGGTAATCCAATGAGATATTTTATAGTAAAAGTAAAACAGGAATATGAAATAAGAACACAATGGCATTTTATGTTTGTATTAAAACAGTTTATTTAATAAAGATTGTGTGTGGGAAAAAGCTATAGAACCTTAAGGATTCTCTAGAAAAACCCACAGTTGCAGGAAAAACCCATAGAAGGTAGCTAACCAAACTAAGATACACAATTAACCAGCACCTGAAAATAAAGGAAGATAATTACTTAAACAACCAATTCAATGATGAACAATAATATAAAATAAGTGCAAATAAAGTTGATCAATATCCCATTTGCCCAGCTCCTGAAAAGAAAGAAAGATGATTACTAAAAATATCTATTCAGAACATTAAAAACTATAGTGAAAATTAAGCGCATATAATATAAATTAATGCAATTAAAGTAGATACATATACATTTAAAAAACTTAGCAGAAATGCCGTGCATTCAAGCCTCCTCCAGACTAATGTTATCTATTCTATTTATGCCTTTGCTGGCTAAAGGGATTCAGATAAATATTGACTTCTTATTCCACTTTGCTTCACATACCCAGAGCACTGTGCAGCCCTCCTTAATATCACAAACAAAAATGTTATAGTATTAGATAAACATAAGAATGCAATTCATATACTCAATGCATTGAGTTACTCATGATAAAATGCACAATTAGTATCTTAATTAGGTTTAAGGTGCAATCCATATATCATTCAAAAATCTGCGTTATGCATCTTTCATATAAACACAGGCAATTCATTTTTACATAGGTACTTTATGATCTTTGAGAAGGAAATCCATCATCCAATTGAAGGTGAACTTTCTCATAGATTTGTCAATGTCATGGCAAACATTTTCCACCTAGAAGTTTAATGGTTGTAAACAGAGATTTACCCTTGAACTTTGCTTTTGATTGGATGAAGGACTTGGTGACTATCAAGCAATTAATTGCAAAAATAGGAAAGAGTTATAGAAAACTTCTCTAGCTATACAAAAAACAACTTACTTTTTTTGGGAGTTGGAGTAGTCTCCATTACAATTGAGAAATATGACATGACTGTGAACAAGTGAAGACGAAATGATGGGTAATGGCTGGTTGAAATAGGGTGAGATACAAATGTAGTGGAGAAATTGCAGAAGAAGAGTAATGGTAATGTAGGTCGATGTACTGCAGCTACCACAGTAGGAGGCAGAACTGCTTCACAAAAAAGAAACAAAAGCACAGTGACATTATTGTGAATCATTTTAAAGTGATTTATTTAGCGACAATAACTGTAATAGTATGCCTTACAACTGTAAAGCAGGGCAAAATATAAAATGACAAATGAATGAATAAATAAATCAATAAATGTATGATTAACTGAATGAATGAATTCAGAAATAAATGACTGAATAAAGCAATACATTACTAAGAAAAATCAATAAATAAATCGATAAATATATTACTTAGTAAATCAATAAAAAGCTACTGAATAAATTAAATAATACACAAGTTAAGTAAATGTTGGATGGTATCTTTTGTACTATAATATATAATACATACAAACAGTATGATTTTGTTATAAGTGTAGATATACATCACCTCATAGGTCCAGGTATCCCTTCGCATAACTTAAGTTTATCGATGTAGCCAATCACATCCAATAAATTCTGCTGGTCCTTAATGGGTTTTAAACCATGAATATTAACCTCCATACTCCTAAATATGACCTGCAAATCGTAAGTAGGTTCACGGTTAGCCAAATGCGAACAATAGAATTACACGTAATCATAATAAACCCAATATATCTTTACACAATCTTAATAAATCCATGTATTATTTCACATCAACAAACTATAATATGATGCTTGGATAAAAAAGAGCATAATTATATAAATACAATTGAATTTCGTGATTCACCTTAAGTTGTAGGTCATCAGCCACAACTAGTGTTTTTTCAGCCATAAAGTTGCTCCCTAATGACAGAAAAACCACATTGCTCCCAACGAGAGCTGAAGTCCAGTTTGGACTAGGTAAATGGACACTCTTGAACGTTTCCCTCAAGGAAGTTGCATCGAAGACCTCTTCCGTAAACATCTCGGGTATCACAGGATTAATTTCTGCAGCAACCTCAGCCAAAAGCGCTAAGTTATCTATTCCACTTATGCTTCCAATATCTGGGCTGGGAGGCCTATCAAATCCTGGAGTCAAAGCTTCTCCACGATTTCTATCCAATGGAGGCTTCCGCTTTTTTGCCACCTTCCCAAAATATTTCGGTAAATTAGGAAATATTGTTGGGAACGCATCAGGTCTTAAAAGGAGCCTTCCTCTTTCTATTCTCTCGATGCTTCCATCAGGCATCATAGTTTCGTAATACCTGATGATATCCTCCTCGGCAAAGTGCAGCCCACAGACAACGTCCGTTGCGCTGAAAACTTGATCTTTGCGGGGTATAATCCTCCTCCATCCTGAAAGCAAACGATTTCAATATGACAATATCAATTCAATTAATATCCTCTCTACATTAAATAAATTTATATTTACTGACTAATGTGTACTTACCCTTGCCTTGAAAACACTTGTGTTCTTCACTCCCAAAATCTTGTTGACTCGTACTGTTTTGCTATAACCTGTCGAACAGCCAGGCACAAAGCAACACTTTGAATCTCGTATCATTTTGTAATAAAATATTCCACCGCAGATGGAGAAAATTTCACACAAACGAAATAGATACAACGATTAGCCGTAAGACCACGTGTAAACTACCCAATTTGTAGCAAACCTAGGAACAACTGCGCCGCCAAACTGGAACTAATACGCTGCGACTAAATTGGCAACAAAATACGCCCCCTTTGGAGTTGAAGTGGAGTCTCCTATATGTAGTCTCCATGGCGTTACTTCTGGTTACTTCGTAGAAATCTTAAAATGGCTGACGGGGTTGTCTGTTATGTGCGTAATACAGTTCGAAATTTATTTTGTTTCCATCAGACCTTTTTAGAAGGAAAAAACTAGACCTTTTTATTGTATTCGAAATTTAATGTTGATAGTTATGATCGTGATATATGTTTGGCCGTGTGTTCTTCGAAAACTGGTCCACGTGATAATCATTTTGACAGCAGAGTTTTAATACTTTTGGTTATTTTATGTGTTTACACCAGAACTTTTTACAAGTAAAAAACTAATCCTTTTTATTGTATTCGAAATTTAATGTCGATAGTTTTGATCTTGACAAAATTTTGGCCGTTTATTCTTCGAAAACAGTGGTGCATGTGACGCATTTTGACATCAGTTTTTAATTATGTACTTTTAGTTTGATTTGTGTACGTTTTAAGACACTTTAAGCGAAGTGAAGTATTATCTAAAGTTTTTCATAGTTTCAATGTGTGTAATCTTTACATTGCTTACTGGACATTAATTAACTTCTCTTAATAGTACTATTTCTTATTTTATAATACAATGATATGTGAATTTGTATATGTAATTATTCAGTATGCCCTGCTTTGCCACTTAATTGTAATTTATGGTGATGTTTTGATGTATTATTGTTTTTCGTTAGTCCACTCGTGCTGTTATATTGTTTTACTTTGTATTTTCTTTTGTGATTGAGTTTGTCTTATTGATTTGCCATGTAACTTTGATATTCTGGAAAATAAATGTACTGTTATTATTGTGTGATACCGCTGTCCTGGTCAATCTCCTCGAGGATTTATATCTACAAAGGTAAGGAAATCTTAAATAACTTCTCTGTTCATCTTTGATTTATAGTTGAAATATCTTTACCGTATATATATGTATATAGGAAATGTTATATTTATCATATTTATGTATAATGGAGTAATTATTTTTATAAGTTAGTCCTTATGTATAACATTTTGTTACTGCATAACATGTTTAATGAGTGATTTTATCGTTGTAAAGTATCATTTTCTGTGAAGAGTTGGTAAAATTTTTTGCAAGGACGGATTTGTTTATGGGCAAATATAGCCAAGATATGGCGTTACACTCTTAACGTAGGATTAATTAAGGGTTTGTTATCAATATATATTGTGTTTTGAACGTAAAAATTATAGTTTACCTCATAAAATGAGAATCTGTGTTTTTAAAAACGTATGAATAATACATTATTAGCCGGTTTCCATTACTTTATAAACTTCAAATCAAAAGTTATTGTTAAGGTTTTGTAGAATTTTTATCCTTTGGGTGCGAGATTTCTGAGTTGGTTCTGTCGTTGTTTCAGATGCGAGCCTCCGAAGAATGAAGTCTGAAAACGCAGCCAGCATGGTAGATCTTCCACAGGCCAGCTCTGCTTTGCGATGTCAAGAAAGAAGATGGGTGAGTGTGATTGATTTTGCATTTCAAATTAGAACTAATGAGCTTCCCGCTTTAAATATATATTTCATGTCCTGGCATGTGCAGAAACTACATTAGTCTTACGTATTTTTACACATAGGGGTATTTTCTCTCTACGGCAGTTTTAATATATCTGGAAGCTGCGGAAGTGCTCTTCTCGTACCAGCATCTGTTATGCTTTTCTCAGTTATTAAAAAACAAAGCTCTACGATATTGACATTCTTTATTAATTTTTCCTAAATGTGAATCATCTCGTCGAGTAGCTAATCCGTTTCCTATTGCTGAGTTTAAATTTGTGTCGTTTCTTCGTCTTCCGCCGTTGGCTGCATCGATTCTGTTTTGGCTTCTTCTTATATTACTCCCTTCTTCAGTTTGTTCGTTTCTTCTTTGTTACCTGATTTCGTTTATGGTCTCTCTCGCTGTTTGCCTTTGCTCATCTGTCCGTATTTTATCTTCTCACTCTTTCTCTTCTACGTCGTTCTTCTTTATCTTCTTCTGTCTCTATAATATTTATTTATTTATTCATTTAGTCACATGGTGGCTGGATGTGCCAGGTGGCGACAAGTAACATAAAATGACACAATAAAGTACGTTTGAATCAGATTTACATTAAAATTTTCGAAAGAATCAATTTAGATTCACGTCATTGGTACATAAGTAAAAATTACACAGATTCAAAGGCCTCGTTATCTTCTTCTTTCTTCCATTTGATGAATTAATGGGCTATTATTGCCTTAAACTTTAATTAAAAGTTATATTTGTAGTAATTAAAATGCTGATAGTAACAACAACCTGGGAAATTGCAATTGATAGTGCTTTACCGTCAGAGGTAATAATGAGTAAAAGCGTTGTTATGTAAACTAAACAAACAAAATTATAAGTTCTATTTGATGAATTAACGGAGTACTAGCTGTACCCACACAGTGTTTTCACTGTTTTTTCAATTAATTTATAAAAAATTAAGAATTGTGTAGAATAAGTTGATCTCAATATTTCACGTTTAACTCAATAATTCGCATTTAACTCTGATAATGCATTTCCCCAGTATAGGTAAGGTTAGCGGGTAGAAATCTCGCTGAGGGCGAGGCTGTGTGTGCATATTGACAATTAATTATGCAAAGTCAGTAAGAAATCTGTATTTTAAAAGTCAAATTAGAGAGGAAATTAATGCTACACAGTAATTGATTGCAAACTTTTATGTTTTTAATTTTCTGTTTCTTTTTATTGAAGTATACGTCCTTTTTTTCATATATCAATCAATGCAACCGTTTATTTAGATTAACAATGAAGAGAAGATAAGTTTTGGCGAGTTCTAGGTTATCAATCTAAAAGAAATGTTTTCATGCTGCTCCTGAATAAACGTAGCCCGTCGCCTAACATTCTTTGTCATTTAGATTATCTACGAAGGTGACATAACCATATAACTTTCAATTTGTTAAAAAATAATGTACGTCCCTATTCTATATTTTAAATTTACGCATGAGACAATTTGCCTTAATAAGCATTATAGATGTTTAATAGTTTTACTTACTGAAAAAGTAAGATTCCAGCATCCGAATGATTTTAAATAAGATCAACTGCTTTGATTAAATTGCTAGAAATGCTTCCCATACACAGTTATTAACTGGATAATTATCCGTAAATATTTGTGTTGCTATCTATAAAGTTTGACATTGCTACAGCATTAATTTCGATGCTTAAAGTGTGAAGCGAATAACACTATTCTTTCACTTATTTGAAGGTTTAATTGGCACTAATTGAATTGGAGGCAATGCCAGGAATCTTTCTCTCTCGGTCACAGTGCAATCATCATTCATTTGTCTGCTTCATTCAAAACTGGCATCGGAACTTTTTAATTTTTTTGTACCATTTGGCGACAAATGAGGGTTGATCAAAACAACGATTATCAATGGTGATGTTTATAGAGGTCCAACTGTATTTCAAATGTTTATATAAACTCAGATAACGCTTGCAATTGGGAGCTTTTAGAATAACAAAAGATTGTTTCATTTTTAACTCTTTTTAAGTACTAAGTTAAGATTCCATTATAAGCACCTGTTGGCATAGGTTTGTAAAAGTTTGAAAGGATTGAAAATATACGTTGGATTCGTTATAACTATTTTAATTTTTATTATTCCAGAGCTTGCGATTATATACTTGATACGTTTTCGTGTATGGTATATTCCAAAACGTGGTATTGTACACAGTCCGACATCGCATTCTTTACATACGTACAGTGAAGCCTCGATATATTGGACTAAAAGGAGGGGAAGGCCTGTCTGTTATATCCGAAACATCCGAAGGAAACGTATGTGTTGCCTTAAATTGTTAAAATGCGCATGTTATGAAAGACAGTGTTTTACTCTGCTATATATTTATACAAATTGTTAAGAGCGCATGAAATAATAGCACAGAGTTTTCTAATTAATTTAGGAAAATAGGAATCGTATTAATTTTTATATTTTACTAGTAAAAGGTGCTTGCAGTGTGCTAGCAGGAGCATACTTTTATAAGAACATAATTAAGAATGAAATAAATTATAGTGACCATAAGAAAAATTGATTTTCCCTAGCGTTCTTATTTGAAACGGAATTATTCTTAGGAATGGAACTTGGGATACTTTTTCGAGATTTTAGATTTTTCCGGACCCTGGTAGAAATTGGCAGAAAGTAACAATGAATACAAAGAATGTTTTAAGACAAACAAACCCCACAAGTAATGCAAGTCAGTCAATTTCAACCAGTCACAAAGGTCAAACGGAGGAACAATTAATTTTTGCGGATTTGCTACACCAATAAATTATACATTGTATCTACCATATATACTCGTGTATAACGCGCTGTTTGAAGACCAAATTTTCAGGTCATAAAGTAGGGTGCACGTTATACACAGGTAACACTTCTCTGCACTTAAAATGGGAACCTACCTCGCACCAGATTCACGCTTTTTGGGTTAATTAATGGGAAAAGCACAATAATTATTGATACTCCAGGTTATACATACATAATTATATGTATAGAACACCTAATTACTTCTATACATTTATAATTCCATCCTCTCTAATTATTCCGCATTTCACTAGCTCATCAGCTGATTGCTGTAATTTTTGCAAAATCACAAGATAGTCTTCCCGCAAAACACACATCAAAAACAAAAAAAACATAGAATAAGCAAATTGAAATAATTTTATTTAATAAATGATTCTAGTGTCTACGATTGACAACGTAAGTAATTTAAAACCCATAGAATCTCGTGTGTGAACTTAATCATACCTGTCGCGTTTCCTGTTTCCAGATTTGTTTGTTAAATTTTTACGTTATTCCTTCTCTTAAACAGTTTTAGAATGAGATAGGAAAGAGAGAACCAACGTCCACTTTAAATCAAAACTAATTTATAGATCCCTTTTTGTCTGATTTAAAAGGATTGGCAACAGTGGCGCTGCAGTTTTCTACACGGCATCACTTTGCCCAACTTACCATGTGAGGTTGCTGCCATCTCAACTCAGTCGCTTTAATTATTGACGATGTCTCTCTTAGACATAATATGGAGCTTATTGAACGTAATACACTTATGGACAAGTCCAAACGTTTTAAAATTCATATACCTCCCAAAAATCAAGGATGTGTGTCATACACGTGGTATCAGAAAAAGTCGGGATTTTTTGGAATAAAGTACGAGTGCGCATTATACACGGCAGTTATACACTGGGACGCATCATACACGAGTATATACAGTAATTATATACATTATAATATGTATATATATATCCATATATTGCGATGTATAAGTCGACCTTGAATTTTCAACTTGAAAATACTAGATTAGGTATATGTTCGCAGTATAAGTCGACCCCCTTTGTTTCACTTAAAAATACTTCTCATGAAATCGTTGCCAGGCAAAATCAAGGTCATGTACGATCCAAGTTTTAACAAGATACAGAAATAAACATAGTAATAAAAAAATATAGGAATATTTTTTCGAGTCCGTGCTATTCTTCTTGAGCCTTCCATTTGACAGGTGTTTTAATTTCAACCAATAAGAAACTGCTATTCTCAGAGAGCTTGACCAACTAATTAATGGTTCCTATGATTTGATTGATGTCGGCTGTTAATGATGCTATCAAAATTAACTGCACCTAGTTATCGCAATCAATATCTACGGTGGTGAAATTCAATAAAGTATCGCATGTTGGCAGGCGTGAGGATGGTTCTGATAATTACATTATTCCCCTTTTCAAAAAAGGAAATGTTTTTTCCGCATATTTTTTTATTATTTTTTTGTCTTCTTTCATGTACTTTTTTGTACTTGATTTATTTGCATATTCCACATATAATTATAACTTGCAATTAGTATGGTTAATTCCGATCGAAGTGTACCTCTTCTATCTCACTTACTTCTACAGCATTACAATACTTTGGATGATACAATTAAAAAAAACAAGGTAATTGTCCGTAATAAACATTTCATAAATGTCGTATTAAAGAATTGATATTTTAATAAACAATCAAGTAATGATTATAACATTCTAAATTTTATTATTTATTTATAATTATAATATCATAATTATATGTGGAAGGTGCAAATAAATTAAGTACAAAAAGGTACGTGAAAAAGACAAAAAAAATAATCACAAAAAATTGAGGAAAAAAACAAAAATACAAAAAAGACATAATAATAATACAATTTTACTAGTTAAAATATATGTACAGACCACTTCTGAAAGAAAAAAATGCTGGCTGCTGGGAGCGAACCCCAGCCCATCCGATACTAGACATTCATTCTACCCATTCAGCTATCGCTGCTTCTGTTTGTAACCTTAAGGTTAATGGTATATGTTGCATCCGTGCTTACACCTGAATTTAAATTGTTAAGATCTTTTAAACAAGGGCCCATTGGCAAAAACGCAGAGAGATATAGGTGATGTTTTAGTTCTAGTTTCACCTCCTAAAAGGGTATTACGAATTTCAATATTAATGTTATGGCCTCCCCTTGTTGGTAAATATCGATGTTATTCATCTGTAATTTAAGGTTCACAATTTTATATTTGTCGTATAAGTCGACTTTAAGTTTTAGGAAAATTTTTTTAAGCTTCAAAGGTCGACTTATACGCCGTGATATACGTTAGTTATAATGTTGCGATGTATTCATTAGGCCTTCAAAATAACGCACATGTGATAGGTCCGCATGAGACAGAATGTAGTAGTGGCGTCATTTAACTGTTTTGCATCGCCGGACATTCTGTCCATTATATCCTAAGTACGTTCCATCAAGGTCCAGTATGCAGAGGGTTCAATGTACTGTGGATTTCTACCTTTTCATTGGCTTCGTGGTACTTTTGTTTCGGATGATACACTTCCTCATGGCTA